>CM029773.1:25637928-26265106 GCA_017562165.1 Ectropis grisescens
GAGTCCATTGCGAACAAACATCGCGTAATTTAAATTAAGAAGACAACTAAGACTATTAAAAACATGAATATACAAAACACAGGGACAGAATAGCGAAGAGGAGTTGACTATATAATCTTTCTCCCTCTGGCGCACTTGTTCACTATATTTTCTTTCTCGCTCTAGCATCCCGAGTTTACCCGAAAGTTTATTATCATACCCGAGCGTGACGGTTCAATTCAATTTACAGCCCACGAAAAATCTGTCTAGACGCGCCTAAAGAAGGTTTCACTATGTAATATGTTCGTTCCCTCTTACCTCAGTAACGGCAGGTCTACCGCCGAATGGGAAATGTCTAAGCTTTGATAATTTTCTCTCTTTCCTTTTCGTTTGAAATGATAGAGATGGCTATAGCAAAGCCAAAGCCGATTTAGTTAGGCGGCAGCAAGCCGGGAATAGATAAGAACGATATCAAATTCACAGTTGGAAGAAAATAATATTTATTTGCCAAAATAACATGTAAAACAAAAAACATTTCTTTTTTCAAATCAATTTTTTTCTCAAATCATTTATTCATCCAAAAAAATATTTTTATTTATTATGTTGTCATGTTACTCTATCCACCAAACTGTGTGTTAAAAAACCCGTATCTTGGTGTCTAGTCTAATCTTAATTGTAGGTTCCGCACTAGGCAAGGCCTGTATCGCAGAAGCCAATACGATTCGCTGTGTGAATAAAATAAAGTTAGTATCTTTAATACGATTGACTTATCATTTAACAAATATCAGCCATCACCATTACATCCATGCACCTGCATGTTCACAAAATATATTAACATGTTTATAAGTACTCTGAGTATTAAGTACACAATACATTAAAATAAATAAATATTGGTGGACAATTCACACACACCATCTGACCCTAAACTAAGCAAAGCTTTATGATATACGTAATACATACTTATTATAAAGTAGGAACACCCAGGCATAGTGCAAACATTTGAATTCAGCACACAAATATTTGCATTGGGTGGGAATCGAACCCACAACCCTCGGCTTCGCAGGCAGAGTTACTACCCACTAAGCCACAAGGACAGTTAACATGAGCATTGAACATGAACTAAACATAATAATAACAAGACTTACACATTCAAACAAGTACACACTACATATAAGCTACATACAGATATCTATGAAAAATTATGAACAAAATCTAAGTTAGTACATCATCTGGCTTAAAAGATACTTGTAAAAGATGTCTTGTAAAAGTTTTCGATAATAAATCTGCAGGTTATTCTCCGAAAAGTAGCTAGTTAAGCAATAAACAATACTTATTTACACACCAAAATATGCCGAGCACATAAACCAAAATCTCAGCGTAATCCTGACCAACTTTCCGATGCATGAATTTACCGCACTTACGAAGAAAATCAACACACCTTTGCCGAGGGGATGTGGTCTAATCCTCTGTGGGTAGGCTTAGTAAATCTGCGTAGCCCCGAGGGAGGAAAAACCTATTATATCGAAGGCTGTTCGCTATTCAATAAGCGGATAGAAGATAGTGGAAATGTGTCCTGAAATTAGGAAGAGGAATTATGTTTCGTTTGGAAATTGCTACTTTAATTCCCAGTTCGCTACATAACAAACCTTTTACTCTAGCTCCTACGCGAAACTGACGATTTTCTAAACTTTTTGTACTATATAGTGACGAGACGAGCAGGACATGTGCCTGATGGTAAGCAACATGCCTGCCACATAACAGTACAGTGACACGCAGCTGTTAGACTATGAAGAGTCAAAATCATTATCTAGCAGAGCACTGCGCTCGTCCCCAAGAGATTTAAGATATATTATATCTAAGCCCTGTAATTTCTCTGGAAACGATCAAATTTTCACATTTTTATACCCGTGGTGGTGAAGTGGGTAAAAAGGTACATTTTACTATAGTGAAGTTTTCGGTTCGAATTTGGAAATGTGAGTATTTTCCTAAATATAGGTAAATTTCCATTTCTACTTACTTCAACGAAGAAGAAAAGCCGATGATAGGGCTGAGTGGTGTGTCATAGCAGAGGCCTATGTCCAGCTGTGGACTAGAGAGGGCTGACGATGATGATGACTCACTTCAACTGTCAACATTTTGTGGAGATCGGTGTGTTATAAGAAAGACACATTTCCAAGATATGTGTCGCTACCGGCACTTTCCCAATGTGGTCGGTAATCGCTTTGACTCTCTCCTTATGAGAGAAGGCTTCCAATTCCCAGCAGTGGGTACATTAAATGGGCTGCTTATGTTATGAAAGAAAGGAACGTCTAAAAACGGGAGGAAACGTCACTCGCGAATGAACGCATCGCCGCCACGAATCTTACGACATCAAAAGCTTGTGATCTTGCTGTACGGAAGTATCTACTGACGAAGTAGGCAATAGACACGAAATCATTACAAAATTATATTTCGAATTAGCAATTTTGATAATTTAATTTAGTATTGTAAAAAATATACCTCAAAAGTGATAATTTACTGTATTTTTTTACATACAATTTTGCAATTTAATTTATATTCCAGTCTTTGAATATTAATTTACTCGGACATCGTTTAAAGTCATAAGGCTAAGCATAAGTCTTCTTCTATTGCCGTTAAAAATATAGCATCACATTGTGTCGGACAGATTTTTTTTATTGTTTGAGTTTTATTTTTGTACAGAAAGAGAGACGATCTTCTTAGCATTCCATGGATTCACCGTGCAGGTGCCGGGTCCATTGTGTGGCAGAGAGATAAATCCTGAGTAGGTAGATACCGAGACAAAAACGACCTTAAAATGAAATTTTATTGTAAAATGTAATTAATAAATAAGTGAATTTTCACCAACATTGACACAAAATTCAACGTATAGCATTCCACGTCTATTAGAGCTTTTATCGTTGCCATAGAGGTAAGCAGACGTAGGTTTGATGCTTGTGGGTAGATAATAAAGATAATGTCAGACAGTAGGTATTCACATCTGACGTCAGCTAACGGAATCGCGTCAGGTAGGTGATGGTATCAATTCACGGTGGTCGAAAGCAAGATGATATTTACGGAGTTTGTATAAGCGCACCATTATCTTTTCGAAGTCGTGTGCGTAAAGGTACAAGTTTGCGCGGAGACTGCGACACGAGACCGCGACAGGAAACCGCGACCGGAGACCGCGACAGGCACTCTCGGCGCGAACTCTATACAATTGTATAGGCGCCGACAGGAGACCAAGACACGTGTCGCGGTCTCGGCGCGAACTGGCACCCATACGATTCTATAGAGTCAAGTGCCTGTCGCGGTCTCCTGTCGCGGTCTCGCGCGTCTCGCGGTCGCGGTCTCCTGTCGCGGTCTCGTGTTGCGGTCTCGTCGCGGTCTCGTGTCGCGATCTCCGGGGGAACCGCTACCTTAATGATGCTAACCTAAAACGGCGATGGAAAAATTCGTAAGTATTCCGGTTCCGTATATTCCAAGAATCTTTTGAAGTAGTGCGTTATCCATCAACTGGGCCATCGTGTTGACCTCTTAGACTCACTTCTTCCTAGAGAAATACCCGAGTCCAAACAGTAGGAACATTTAATGGGCTGATTAATAATGGTTATGCTGAAATATATACTCGTACAAATATTGTATAGAAGGCGTGATGACGCAGTTGCAACTTCCGGTTTCACAATCATGAAATCTTTGGCTCAAATGTCCCCTGCACCTCTGTGTTTTTTTAATAAAAGACGTGCTGAACAATACCTGTACCTGGTGGTAAGCTACCACGCTTGCCTATAACAACGTGAAGCAGCTATTGGAACATGCATAGTCCCAATAATTACACTTGCACAGCACTGCGGTCATCGTCGGAAGATATAAGATAGCATTTTCTCTTCTCTTTCTCCTGTAATTTCTCTGGATGCCTTACCCTTTAAACCAGAATAGAAGTTATTTGGCGGTAGAGTACCTGGCAGAGGTAGGGTACTTCTCTAAGACTACAATATTTTTTAACAAAATTCAATATGTTTAAGTGATTTTGACGCATGTTTACATTGATGTTAGTTATGCGCTTGACCGCCATTACACCTTATGGTAAGTGACGATACAGTCTACCACGTGGGTCAAAGAAACAAAATTGAACTTAATTCACAAAATGGCGGTCAGACCACAACAATAAAGTCTATGATAAAGAAAACCTTAAAGTAGAAACCGTTTTAACTGGAGCAATGACGTCACAATGTTGAGGTTGACAACTTCCGGTCACAGGCTGTAAAGCTGTCGCTACACTAAGTCAAGTTGGTAAGACGAAACTGTTGTAATTGACCGAAATTATGGCCGTATCTTAATAAATAAATAAATATTGGTGGACAATTCACACACAACACCATCTGACCCCAAACTAAGCAAAGCTTGTACTATGGCGGCCACACTATTAAGTATTATATCAGCTATCTAGCTGATATAATACTTAAATAGTTCTAAATACATGCTTACTTATTTTACATAGAAACACCCAAACAGGTGAACTTTTCGAAATATTACGTTTAAAGGATCATACACATTATACATAGATCGATCATATACATTAGAAAGATGTGAACTTTATTGATACACTAAATTTCGGGGCATTGCCAGTGCTTCACTACTTCATGTATGCTTTCCGTAGGTATGTATGCGCATGTAAGTATAGTCATCAGGTTTAGGTAAGTAAATAGGACTCTGCACTTTCTGTGCTTACTTAAAGTTCAGTCAGCAGAGCCCACTTAAGGCCAAAAACCCTTTACAAAAACAAAAATTTTGGCTCTTAAACTTTGCACAAATTAATGTTTGCCATACGGTGATAAGCGTTTAATATCTTAGTATGAAAACTAACGTGGTTATTACACATTTTACATAAATACACGGGTAACTCACGACACGGACTGGACTGACTATATTAAACGTGAATTACCCGTGTATTTATGTAAAACGTTTAATATCTGTTTAAAACAAGGCTTCAGGTACTATTTAGCTTTGTCGGACTTCGCCAGTAGTGTAGCGGCAGCTTTACCTATATAATCTGTGGCAATGGCGGAAGTAGAAGTGTATCCGGCGGTTCCGTGTTCCGCGCCACTCGTTGCCAGTGGCAGTCGCGCGGCGGCTGTCGAGTAAGTAGGACGCGTGGACCGGCTGCCGGGATATTATTTATAAGTTTCTTTTTTTTATTTTATAGGTATATTGTCACGAGTTGGACACGTGTTTAATGGCAGGCAACACGCCTGCATAACAGCATAATGTCACGCATCTATTGAAACACGAAGAGTCCAAATCATAACTTAGCATTGCACTGCGCTTGTCACCCAGAGATATAAGACAAGTGAGAGACAAATTATATTAACTTTTGTTTTACAAATGTCGTTCCTGTGGTCTATATGGCGTCGGGAGAACGGCAACAGCCGATCCGGAGTCTTCGGGCTTAAATCCCACGCGCACCACTGTCTTTGTGCATAATGCCGCTAACACAAAAACGGTGAAGGAATTATGGTGAGGTAACCAATATGTATCTAGAATCTTTCGCGGTCATGCGACATCCAACAACTCGATGCGCGTTGCCAGCGTGATGGATTACAGCCTGGACTCTCTCTTCACTCGAGAGAGATCTACTACAATAGTACAGTAGTAAACACCATTCGAAACTATAATCCATAATGATGTCAGTAGAACAATTGTCTACCCACATCAAACGTTTTTTCATCAAGTGGGTACATTTACAGTTCGTGTGATGTTGACAGTTTCTGTGACGGGGGTGCGGTATTGTGGTCTTATGACAGGTTTAATAACTATAACGTAGACTCTTAAATTACCTCTAGTATAAATTTTGTTTGTTAACTCTACGAATTTCGTTTTAATTTTAAAACACTTATTTTCATAATTTTTATGACGTAAAACATGACTGTACTGTAATACTGTGGATTTTGCAAATCAGTGTGGTACGTTAATCATGATTTTTTTATTTTTCCCAATTTGCCCGATTCTGTTTCCGGATACGAGACATTCCGAGTACGATATCTATATATACGTATACTTTTTTATAATAATTTAAATTTATTTTGTGTTTTTATATTGTGGCTTTAAAATAAAGTGTTTTCTTATCTTCATATCTTATCCTATCTTATCTCTGTCTGTCTGTCTATCATCAAAACATGCTAGGCCGAATTTAATTGGATTTTCACTGACAAATAGGTGTTTTTTTTAAATAAAAAGTAACGAGATGAGCATGACTTGTGCCTGATGGTAAGCAACATGCCTGCCACATAACAGCACAGTGACACGCAGCTATTGGAACATGAAGAGTCCAAATTATTACCTAGCACTCCACTGCACTGTGCTCGTCACCCAGAGATCTAAGATGGTATGTATATCTCTAAGACCTGATATAATACTTACAATGTTTAGAAGAGAACTATCTTTATTATAGAAAAAAAAACATAATTTAGGTATGCCGCGGTCTATTTCGGTATACCTAAGTTAGTCATGCTATTAATACATAGTATAACAGCTAGTTAGAGGTACACATAAAAAGAAACTCGCTGCGCCCCGCGATTTTACCCATTATATGTATTCTTCCAGACTATTAATCTGTGTTCCAATTTCCAACCCGATCCGTTCATACGTTACGACGTGATTGAGCATCAAACATCCAACGATTGACGTTTATAACATCAGTAGGATACCAACAATAACACGTGTACTGACATACTATCAAAACGATAACCATTGACTTATTAGAGCGTGAGACCCAAGCAGTCCCATGGGAATACATCTCAAAGAGTCAAGAAAATCAAATATGGATGGTCTGAGACGATGAAACGTTAATCGTACCTACGCTTTTTATGATATTTCATTAATAATTCACCAGGCCTCAGCTTTGTGACGTCATCGCATTTTCTGAACTTGGAGACTGTCATAGGCTTTTGTGCCAACGATTATTTTAGCTTTCGTGATAAAAGGCTATGGAAAAATATAAAATACTCGATAGCTATATGGTTGATTTTTGTAGATTAAAAAGTGACGAAACGGGCAACACATAGTAGTTGATAGTAAGCAACAAACCTGCCCATAGCAGTCAACTGCCACGTAGCCTAGCACTGCACGGCACTGCGCTCGTCGCCCGGGGACAACTTAACATTTTAACAGTTCCGTGCATGTTCATTTTAGAAGCAGCAACTTTTGTAAAAAAATATCCAAGTCTATTTACATTTATCACCAGTGGCCGAAGGCAAAACCAGATCACAGTTCCAGAACCTAAACTTGAAATAGTACGAAAAGGACCTCATTACATGTTACATAAAATCTTTAACCATATACCTAAATATTTAACAGACAAAACTGACACTAAAAAATTCAAAAATAACCTGAAAAAAATACTAATTTTCAAGTGTTATTATAGAATAGAAGAATATCTGGAAGATACAGACATTTCAACATCACGAAAAGGATAGTTTAAATATTTATTTAATAGCTATAAACACTTATATTAATCCTCTACTATACTATTCGCCACACCCTAACTACAGGGTATAATGTGTAACACTATTTGTAGTGCATTTTAACTAAATGTGTCTTACTTATATACATATTACTATATACTTTATGTGGCGATGTATACCTCAAATAAATAGCTGTCATTTGTTATAAAGATAAATATTGGTGGATATTGGTAGTGGACAATTCACACACAGCACTATCTGACCCCAAACTAAGCAAAGCTTGTGTGATGGCAGCCAGATAGCTGATATAATACTTTTATAGTTTCAAATACATTCTTATTATACATAGAAACACCCAGACACAGTGCAAACATTTGAATTCATCACACAAATATTTGCATTGGGTGGGGTCGCAGGCAGAGCTACTACCAACTAAGCCACTAGGGCAGTCATTTCTCACGATAATTTGTACGGAACAACATTTATGAATTTGTTTTTTTGTACATACCTAATAAAGTTTATTTAAGTAATATAATTTGAGAAATAATATAAGAGTAATAAATTTTAAAACAAATTAATAAATTAATATGATGGAGTATTTTAATCTATAAGAAAGCGATTCCCAAACTTTCAAAAGCTGAATGTCTCAAAAATAAGTGTTCTAGACAACGTCGTTTTATACATAAGGTGACAGAGCGAGCAAGGCATGCTCCTGATAGTTAGCAACCCACCCAATTAGGACAGTATACGCCGCTATCAGTTAAATAAAAGAGCAGATAAAAAAAGTGTTAAACGTTTTACTTTTGGTCTTAAACCAAGTGTTATGAAAGCTATAGGGATTCCGCTACCAATCTATTTACGGTTAATAGTGGTATTAACAGGATAGTGTTCTTAATTATTTGCTACACCTTTGCTAGTTACTTTACCAACAAGCAGTAATGTTTTCACATTACTGCTTGTTGGTAAAGTAAAAGTTGGTGGTGTTCCGGTTTGAAGGGCAATGTTTCCAGAGAAATTACAATTATAAGAGCTTAGAGATATAACATCTTAGATCTCAGGGTGATGAGTGCAGTGCAGTGCTAGGTAATGATTTGGACTTCTCATGTTCCAATAGCTGCGTGTCACTGTTCTGTTGTGGCAGGCATGTTGCTTACCATCAGGCACATGTCCTGCTTGTCTCGTCACTCTATACTGAATAAAAAACTCTTACGACTACATCCAAATTTTCACATGTATAATATTAGTTGAAAACGAGTAGAACTACGTCTACTACGTCGGATGAACTTTACAAAACAGAACAAGTTGCAAAATGCAGAAAATGTATCACGAAAAACGTTTCATTTCAATTTTAAACTCACCTTTGTTTAAAAACTTAAAATAAAAACGGGAAAAAATCATTTCCTATTTCCATGCAACAGTTTGAGCTCTACTGATGGAGAGGAACGCTGCGCGAGGCCAGCGGTCTATACGAATGCAGGCAGAAATTCCGAAGCTGATGCGATGAGTTTTATTGAAACAAAAGTCAAAAACATGCTCGAATTTTAAGCAGACATTTTCACCTGGGAACGAAATTCTAACAGAAATTTAGTAAAAATTTGCCTGTTAAAGGGACTGGCGATTATTATTAATCTTGGTGTCTTCAAATCGAGAGTGAATCGGTTTTTTTCTAGGTAAACACGCTCCATCGTAGACCGCATCGTCGTTTAACATCAGGCGAGATGGCGGTCAAATGTAAACCTATAAAAGTTAAAAAAAAAAAAACTGGCGATTAAAGTGAAAACAAATGAATAAGAATTTTAGTACTAAACAGTATTAAAACGCTCCACACACGAGTCCTAAAACCAGAGGAAACGACGTAAAAGTAGTGGGAGCAGCCTACATCGCACCATAAGATTGGTGATTTATGGTGCCATGTAGGGTTCTCCCGAGCTAGCTAGTAGTAGCTAGTAGCTAGTAGGGTAGCTTTACGTAATTTCTTCTGACTTTAGGGCTCGTGTGTAAAGGGTTTTATATTGCACAATACGTCACCTACGCTACAGATATATACGTTTGTCGGTAACACCGACTCACAAGATTTCAACCATTCAAAAAGCGTCTAAAAAAAGCGTCTGCGATGACTTATACGACTTGGCTACCACCCGACAAATAAAATACACCCAAATGTGGGCTTTGTGGCATGCACATTAAGATACAGATTACATTGGCAACACAAATTAGCAGACTGGTCGCTGACAGCCGTCTGCTAATTTATGTTGCCAATGTAATTTATATCTTAACGTGCATGACATACAGCCTATATTTAAGTGTAGTTTATTTGTCGCTGGGTTAATATAAGTGGGCAGAACTTTACTGGCACGTGCCGTTCCGACGCTACGCTACGCCGCGTCGCTACGCTGCTACGCCGCCGCTTGACTTTAGCATGTGAGTGAAAGGAATCATAAGAATTTCCTCTGCCAAAAGTGATCTACAAACTAAAAAGTTTCGATCTCAAAAAACCATTCAAATTACATTTGATCACTACACTGAGGTATAGCAGTCTGTGGGTATAGCATAAGCAAAGCAGCCACAAAATTTTCCCACTACTGGTACTCAGGGTCATCTCTCACAAGGAGAAAATTAAGACCATAATCCATCACGCTGGCTTAGTGCGGTTTGGTAAATGACGAATGATGAAATATTCCAGAAACATGCCAATTTTCTCACGATTTAACTTCCTTCACTGTTTTTAAGTTAGGTATATCACGCATATGTTTTTGAAAAGACAGTGGTGCGTGTGGGATTGGAACCCGGGGCTCCGCATTGACAGTCGCCGTTCTCCCAACTATCAGCCATACTACAACTTAAGATGGTTTATGTCTGTTCTTTGTCTTTTTACATAAGAATTGGTATTGGTATCGCTTTGATTTCAACCGGAGTTGTAGACAGAACAAAAGCAATGCCATAGCAATTATTTTAGCCGGTAAAGGCGCTGGATTGCCAGTTAATCAGGTCACTCAAAGCAAATATAATAAAGCAGGCAGTCTCCCGTTTGGGCCCACCGATTTAGCAGAGAGGCGGGCGCAGTGAGGCGTGACCGCGCGGATGGCTGCCCTTCGCTAATTATAAACCTTCCCTGCAGAGACTCAGACTGAGGGCATGTGGAGTGGAAACTCCATCAATGTACCTACACGTACAACCATCAATTTAACCTATTTTAGAGCCTGGCGAGTCTGACTGGCGGACCAATCTTGGCCAATTTTTGAATAAAATACTTCTTTAGACATGGTATAGAAATATGGTGGGAGGTTTTTGTCGATGCGCGTCCACGTCGTTACTAAAAAATACAAACCCGCAAAGTTTCTAGTCAACGTTTTAGTCAACATAAAGTTAATTTAGAAAGATATTTAAAGCTAGTTTAGGTTAATTCTTCTTGCGTAGAAACTCTAGTTCATAGCATGATGAATAAAGAGAAGAAAAAAGGACAAGGAGACTCTGGATTGAGGAGGAGTCCAAGCATACTTTTCAGTAAGACAACCGATATTCACAAAACTTAGCATTTATGTGTAATTAGATGCCCGCCCCGGCGTTGCCCGTGGTACATAGCACTCATCAGGATCCCGTACATATACAACGGTGAAAGAATGACTGAAATCGGTTCGGTCATTCCTGAGAATATCGCTTTCAAACAAAACACCTCTGCAGCTACCTGCTACGCCACCTGTCGGAAATTGGTTGTACCAACACAGATTTAGAAAAAAATTGATTTGCAAAGGTTTTATTTTCAAGAGGTATGTAATCTGTGATATTCAATGACGCAATCTGAGACACATGCTGTCATGTGTCATGTCAAAGCACGAAACGTTCGAAAACTCTCAAAATGGAATATATTTCCCGATTTTGTTACATTCTTGATTCATGCTCCGCTTCTCTTTATAGTAGCGTTATTTTCTATAGCCTATAGCCTTCCTCGATAAATGGACTTTCCAATAGAAAAATAATTTTTCAATCCGGACCAGTACTTCCCGAGATCCTAGCGTTCAAACAAACAAACAAACTCTTCAGCTTTATAATATTAGTATAGATTTGGGCCAACATAGAGAGAGATAGGAAAGTTTTTTTTAAAGAAAGAGAGACGAGCAGGCCATGTGCCTGATGGTAATCAACATGCCTGCCACATAACAGCACAGTAACACGCAGCTATAGGAATATGAACAGTCCCAATAATCCTAGCACTGCACTGTGCTCGTCACCCAAAGATCTAAGATGTTATATCTCTACGCCCTGTAATTTATCTGGAAACGTTGCTCTTCAAACCGGAACATAGTAATGTTTGCACATTACTGCTTGGCGGTAGAATAACTGGCAAAGGTGTGGTACTACCCCAGGTGGACTCCGCCAAGAGTCCTACCACTACAGTGTGCCAGTAGGTATAAATGCTGTCGAAACTTCCAAGCAAAAGAGATCTATATGAAATTTAGTATGTATGTATATCTTCTAATATATAAAATTCTCGTGTCACAGTTTTCGTTGCCATACTCCTCCGAAACGGCTTGACCGATTTTGATGCAATTTTTTTTGTCTTATCCGGTATCTATGAGAATCGGCCAACATCTATTTTTCATCCCCCTAAATGTTAGGGGTAGTCCACCCCAAAATTTTTATTTTTATTTTTTAGACAAAATTTTTTATTTCTATTTTTTTATGATACAACATAAAAAAATACATACAATCCTCAATTTTCAACCTTCTACGATCAACCCTTATTTTTAATAGCCATTTTAGTAATTTAATCATTTTTCCTCTCCGGTCGAAAACTGATCAATTGTCATTTAATTAGATATATGTACCACGGGCGAAGCCGGGGCGGGCCGCTAGTACATATATATACATTTGTACATGTGTACACAAATTTGGTACCTTCATAGACATTTATCATTCTGGGACAACGTGTAATTTTTATCCCAAGATAATAAGAAAGATAATTTTGACTGGCCTCGTGGCTTAGTGGGTAGTAACTCTGCCTGCGAAGCCGAGGATCGTGGATTCGATTCCCACCCAGTGCAAATATTTGTGTGATGAATTCAAAGATGCACTGTGTCTGGGTGTTTTTATTTATAATAAGTATGTATTTAAAACTATATAAGTATTATATCAGCTATCTGGCCGCCATAGTACAAGCTTTGCTTATATAACCAATATATATTTATTTATAATATCACGATGTGAATCTACGCAGGTGAACTTCAAACTTTATTTATAAAAGAGAGTTTAATTTTGCTAGCTGTAAAATTCATATTCTCGCAGTGATGAGGAAAATATTCATTTTTTCCGACTGAATCCTTCAGAATAATATTAATATTTGACACGGAAGTTCTCAACACTTCAAATGGAAAGGAAATACATTATTTATTTTTCTTTAATTTGTTTGAACTCATAGCCTTTGGAGAGAGAAATTTCATGAACACAATTTGACGGAACATTTTTGTATACAGTAATTAATTATGAGATTTTTTATAATATTGAGTGATAAAAGCAACACATACGCTTGATGGTAAGAAAACACAATTGGCAGTTTAAACACTGCCGATAGAAGCCATAACTTAAACCCTCTACACACGAGCCCTAAAATCAGAGAAAATTACGTAGGTATATTTTGATTGGTTGGATTCGTGATTTATGGTGCGATGTAGGCTCCTTCCTCTCCACTACTTTTACGTAATTTCCTCTGATTTTATTTGATTGTAAGTCTTCAAAAATGGCAGAGTTACCGCCATGACACTCTCGTGACTACGGCGGTTGTAACGCTGCCGAAACGTTGATGTCATTTGGTCGTGATTAATTCCTGTATAGTGTTTACAACATTACACATAAAGGTACCACACCTTTGCCAGTTATTCTACCGCCAAACAGTCATGGGCAAACATTACTGTGTTCCGGTTTGAAGGGCAGTATTTACAGAGAAATTACAGGTCTTAGAGATATAACATATTGGTTCTCTGAGTGCAGTGCTAGGTGATGATTTTGACTCTTCATGTTCTAATAGCTGCATGTCACTGTGCTGTTATATGGCATGATGATTACCATCAGGCACATGTCCTGTTCGTCTCGTCACTCTTTATTTAAAAAAAATACAATTTTATTGGCTATAACAAAAAAATATACAGCCGTGTAGAGAACCTCCTCCTCTTTTTAAGTCGGTTAAAAAGGTATAAATAAGGTTATATTATCAGCGCCGTTCGAAGGAAAAAGGAATTTCATTTTATTAAAATACACTGTTAAGATTGCTTCATGAAGAAGATAACTGAAGATCAGTTGTGCGATTAATATATTCGTAGATGTTTATTATAAAATTCTTTAGAAAAAATCTGTAAAAAGATCTACAACTGCTGTTATTGAAATACCTACTATGTGAGAACACAAACATATATATTGACTATTACTATACTGTTAATATTATGAAGTTGAAAAGTTTGTTTGTTTGAACGCTAGGATCTCAGGAAGTAATGGTCCGAATAGAAAGATTATTTTTCTATTGGATAGTCCATTTATCGAGGAAGGCCATAGAACATAACGCTACTGTCAATAGTAGCGGAGCATGAATCAAGAATGTAACAAAAACGGGAAAAATATTCCTTTTGAGAGTTTTCGTACCGTGCTTTGACATGACAGCATGTGTCTAAGATTGCGTCATTGAATATAAACCATTGCTAACAAAGAAGTTGGAAAATTAAATTGCTAATCAAATTTGTTTCTATATCTGAGTTGGTACGACCAATTTCGGACGACAGGTGGCGTAGCAGATAGCCGAAGAGGTTTTTTGTTTGAAAGCGATATCCTCAGGAATGACAGAACCGATTTCAGTCATTCTTTCGTCGTTGGATATGAACGGGATCCCGATGAGTGCTATATATGTACCACGGTCAAAGCCGGGGCGGACATCTAGTATCAGAATAACGTCTGCCTACGTTCCAAATTTCAAACCTTTTCAATATTTTTTCAAAATTATTAAAACCTTTGTACCAAATGTTAGCCTGTTCCGTTCCGCTGTCCGACGTTATCGAGTAACAAACAAACCTTTGCTTTTGTAAAATTAGTAGTTTGGTAAATACGTTAGTTATGATTAAAGAGTTTATTACTTTAGTAATATCTATGGCTATGATACGTAGTTGATACATATCTACTACTTACATATCAAACATTTCAATTCATCTCAAATGTATTCGCACCCATGACCTGCGGTTTTGATGGGACACTTATGACCTTATTACACTTGGCTAAATTTAGTGACTTAATACAGAAGCAAATTTAGAATGATACCCTGATACTTAGTATTCGTCTGTGAAACTAGTAAATTAAAACTAGATTCTACACGCATTGATTTACAGACAAGCGCAGTTTTTTTAAGAGACAATATACAAAGAAATGACAAAGAATACAGACACCGGATACTGTGGAGTAGCTAATTTAAATTTAATTTACTGAATGCTCTATACTAAATTCAGTAGGAATTAAATTCAGTAGACTAAATATAGTAACATGTAGTAAGGGAATTTACAACCAACTGAGCCAACGCAACGAGGCCGTAAAAATAAACATTTATTTTCACAGACGTAGTAACAGTAGTGTTTGCAATTTGTCCACAAATAGCCGAGCGAGGAACCGAGTCCCGAACAAAGGGTCGCGAGCACCGAGCCGTGCATTCGATTACCTACAACGGAGTGTGGCACTAACTCACTAGGGCAGGCCCGCCCAACATACGGCCCGCGTAATGCCCGAGCGACACCAGGATAGTTTTTCTAGTACCTTTGTGTAGACAAAGGTACGCAATGCCAGTTTTGTCTGCACGAAGTACTAGCTTGCAAGCTTACTAACACTACCTTGCTATCATAGCTTGAAAAACTAGCCTCATGTCGCTCGGGCATACGTCCTTCTCCGGCCCGCGATTTTGGTAAAATTACAAAACTATAAAACTATGACTGCTAAAAAATTAGCAGTCATAGTATTATAATTTTACCCTATTATTATAGTTTTATAATTGTACCCTAATTTTTCAGTAAATCAGCAGTCATAGGGACTGCCGATGGAAGTGAAAACATACAACTCAGAATTTTATAGCTTACTTTTGCAACTACGCGGAAGAAACTGGTGTGTGCTGTTAGTCTAGAATAAATCTTCAAATCATGATCTCCTAGATAAGTCTTCTAAGCATGCCCATCTAGAAATGCGTTAGATCCCGAGCTCACCAGAGCATTTCTTTAATTTCCGAGCGTGACGCTGAGGTTCATTCACAGCCAACGAAAAAAAGTTTTCACTTACAAAATTTAGCTAAAATATAAATACTCGAAAATTTGTATTCAAAGCGTTCGGGCATTTCTTTTCGCTACTATGCTACGATTACAAAACTTTTAAATTTGGGCTTTTGGGCACCCCTGCATTTGGGAGTGGGTCTGTGGGCCGAAAGGAAAGTAATAGTAATAGTATGTATATCAATATGCAAACTCTCGCATGTATAATATCAGATATGTTTGCGCTTGACCGCCATCGTGGTGGATGCTGCGATCTAACAATAGACTGTAATATACTCACCTAGAAGAAACCAATTCACTCTCCATATGAAGATAGAAGATTGCAAACATCAAGAAAAACCCACTCTAGTCACGTATTCCACAGCCTAAACTTTTCATTTCAAAACCGAGTCAAGCCTCCATATTAAATTCCAAGATTTAGTAAATCAAGTAGATTATAGAACGTTAACCATGAAACGATGTCTTTTTTCTATTTATAAGATTCACAAATTTTGTGGTCAAGTCAAATACCCACTCAATGTCTAAAAAATTTAATATATTTCTCCTGCATAATGTTAATGTTAACGTTATAGTAAATTTGGGGGTCTTACTTATACATTGTTTTAAAGAAGTAAGCCAATTATAGTATACTTTTGTTGGATTATCCGACAAAAAATTTCACTTTTACAATAATACACTCTATATTTTTACACCAAACCATAAATAAAACCGTAGGACCGCTAACGCGTAAGTGAAAGCTATTTCCACGCACAAAACGGCGACAAAATCAAAAAGACACAAACAAATCGACAGTAAAATTGAATCGAGATGGAAAGTGAGTTGAAAATAGTAAAAGAACAACGTCCATTCGAACAATAATCGAAAACACGGCTGACTGACCACGGCCCTTTGTTTGACTTAAGCTATACTATACCATAGAATGGATAATAACTACGTACAGAATGGACAGTCGTTCACTCACTCCAGTTTATGTACCTACTCGTATAGCATAAGCAGTCCATTCTTACTGCTAGTACTCGGAGCCTTATCTCGCAAAGAGATAGTCAAGGCCATAATCAACCATGCTGGCCAAGTGCGGGTTGGTGGATGACTTCGAAAAGACAATTGAGCGCGAACTTTTTATTCAAGGAAAATAACGGGAACTACGCGGTACGCCCGTGGGCAGTGTTGCCGTTTCAGTGACTTTGTCACTAGATCTAGTGAGTTTTTGATGTCTTTGGTGACATTTTTTTATGACTTAGTCACTAGAAAAGATCTGGTGTTTTTTAGTGACTTTTCATGACTAACGCATCAGTTATGTAAGATTTTCTCGGAACATACAAAACTTATGCTTTACCTACTGAATCCTAACCACAAAAATTAACACAGCCACTTCTACTACTACAATAATAGAGCAACCGTTTCCTTTTACTACGCCAGAAGACAATTTGTAACAAAATTGTATACAGAGACATAATAGATAAGGATTTTTTTGAATTATGAATATTAGAACATAAGTTGTTTTTTAAATATAACTATTATTAGAAGTTATATTTTGTATCGTAATAAACCACTGATTTTGAATATTTACTTGTAATTACCAGTATAATACATGATTTTATTTACAAATATCGATCAAGAAAGTTAGTACTTTTAGTGACTTTTTTTACATAGAGTTTTCTACAAATTTAGTGATATTTTAATAATAGTCTGGTGACGAATTTTTGCATAAGAGCCAACACTGCCCGTGGGTCACTTCTAGTATATGATAGTCGGAGAAATAATTCTCGCGGCAACCCTAGGTGACGCACATGTGCACGTGTACAGAAGCGTCGTCTGTGTGCTGTCTGTAAAGTAGGTAGTCAGGGCTCCCGTTTGAATGGAAGTTTGATCGAGTGTGCGAATTGAACTGGGGTTTTCGATATTCTATTAGATAACCAACATGTCATAGAATACCAAACACAGGCAAATCGGAACGTATTATTAGCTTTTAACAGCGTACAATCTTACTATGAAAATTGGTTCTTAATTTTAACTGGATGAAATCATAGGTTACTATTGTAAATGTCAGAGTTAAGACGTTTGCTCAATCAAATTGGAATGGAACGGGCTAAAATTTGGAACGCGGTTTATTAATAGTTTCGAAACCTTGAAAAACATAGTTTCATTATTACGTCAACTTGTGCCTTGTTGTGTGACAATTCAGTTGCATAAAATGTAAATGTAAAACTACATCATGACTACTTCCTGTTAAAAAGCTTAAATTCCCTGTTTTTATAAAAATAATACTAATTTTCAACTGAGATTATTGAGAGAGAGAGGTGATTTTACGAACTGTATCTATTTTTATTACGTTCTAAATAGACGACATTGCCACTATAAATGTGTCAAACCTGCAGAATATTTTATTTCATATTCTACCCACATCATTCTATTTCTGTCTCCTGTCTTATCTGACAGATAACCAGAGTCTGCTTATCTATTAGATACTAATAACAATATTATCAATTACTCCATATTATATCAATAATTTTGCAAATTCTGTAATATATTGATAGCGATTGCGATTACTGACCTCGATAGCAAACGTTTGGAGAACGCAAATATACCTGTCAAAAATGGTTCTTAATTTCGCCAAAAGTGGCGTTATTGTCAATTTTGTAGGACTAATCCTACTTCTTTTTTTTTTACTTTCATAGGTTTACACTTGACCGCCATCTCGCCTGATGTTAAGCGACGATGCGGTCTACGATGGAGCGTGTTTATGTGAATCGGTTTCTTCTAGGAAACCGATTCACTCTCGATTTGAAGATACCAATATTATAACTATCGGGAAAAACCCACTAAGGCAACTCATTCCACAGCCTAGACGTTCTTATTACAAACGTAGAGTCAAACCTCTTTGTCCGTGTCTTTGGAATATCCACCATGAAACGGTGCCGCTTCTTCGAGTTACGAGAAGTACGATAGTAAAAAGGGCAAGGTGGTATAAGATCATGCAGATGAGTGGCACACTCTCCGAAGTGTATCCGATAAAAAACCGATAAGCTAGCAATTTTGCGGCGATGTTCAAGACTTTGAAGTCTTTTTCGCACTAGAATGTATTTTGTCTTGTTTGCCTATGAGGCTTTTGGCACGCCTCTCGATCGATTCCAGAGCCTCAAGCTGATACTTAGCCGATCCATCCCAAAGGTGCGAACAGTACTCCATACAAGAGCGAATCTGTGCTTTGTATAACAAAAGCAATTGTTCAGATTTGAAGTACTTTCTATCTAAGTACTACTCGTATTTTTCCTCCTACTACCTTGAATGCGGAAGTTAAGATGTTTAAATACAAAATACAAATACAAAAATCTGTATTCCTGTTTGCAGGTAAGATAAGTGTTTTACTTTGAGAGTAAAAAGTAAACCAATGTAAGAATTTAGATTGATAACTGTTGCATCCTTCTGCTACAAATTTTCAAAAGGAATGACAGTCGCTAGCTTAGCCCCATCTCCCCTCTTCAAACTCTTTTTGAGATGGCGGGTAGAAGTAGAAGGTTCTGCACCGGCGCACTCCATACAAAATTTTATAAATAACCAGGTATTTATTCTTATACACATATGTTTAGACTCAAAACGATACAAGTAATAACATAAGGCGATACAAAACATTTTAAAAGTTGACCCATACAAACTGGCCTCTTCTCCTAGAGGCATGCAAAATGATGATTTTGATTTTGATTTTTTTTTAATAAAGAGTGACAAGACGTTCAGGACATGTGCCTGATGGTAGGCTGTTGCCTACCTGGCATGTCAGGTAGGCAACAGCATGACACATAACAGCACAGTGACACGCAGCTATTGGAACATGACGAGTCCGAGTCATTACCTAGCACTGCACTGCGCTCGTCACCCAGAGATCTAAGATCTTATATCTCTAAGCCCTGTAATTTCTCTGGAAACATTGCCCTTCAATCCGGAACACAGTAATGTTTGATGATTGTTGCTCAATTTCGTCGAAACGTATGAATGGATTGGTTTAAAATTTGGTATACCGACAGAGTACAAGACTACCGGGTAGAGTACAGGGTCTAGAATAACACATACGGGGAAAATAACGAGAACAGGAACTGCACGAGTGAGACCGTGGGCCGAAGCTAGTTCGGTAATATATGAATGTTGTTGATTTGACGTATTATGCACATATTTTATGTTTTATATTTTCGTTTTTTTATTACAATTTATTGTAGTTTTAACTACGTAAGATTTTAATTTGTTTATTATTTATTAATTATTTCGTTTCATGACAAAAAAATGTGAGATTTTTTTTTCTTTTTTTTCAAGCATTTGGACTGTCCAAATGCTTGCAAAAAGGAAATCTCACATTTTTTTCCATGATGAGTGTTAGTAGTAGTTTTTTTTTTATAACTTGAGGCAAGTGTAAAGAAACAAGAAAGTTTGATTTTAGCATACTTGTATTCTGAAAACAAAACTTGCATCACATACTGAAAAATAAATAGCTAGGAATATATAGGTATAAGTGCCCATCTTCGGACTCAACGCCGTTTTCGACGAGTTGGCAGCCAAACGCATACCTATCATTTGATAAACACCACTTTTGAAATCTAAAAATTATTTTACAGACACAGCCACGGAAAAGTATTAGTATCAAGTAATACAAATAATAATGGTCCTGCCCTAATAACCGACGGAAGTGACAGCAGAATTCGCTGAAAAGAAATAGGGTCGAAAATTGTTACGTCATTTCCGCCATTTCAGTCTTGTACACGCTTTCCCAGTATCTTACGTTGTTTTGCTAAAAACGTTCTTGTGTCTGAAATGTGGGTATGACGTGTTTCTTTTCGTCAATAATACACCGGGGTACACAGAACTGATATACTCAGACAAAAAAAAGAACTAAACTCATCGTGTTGAAACACTATGGAACCAAACTTTAATGGTAGAAATACTATAAATGAATGGCTTTGTGGTTAGTAACTCTGCCTGCGAAGCCGAAGGTCGTTGGTTCGATTCCCACCCACACGTAACACACTAAAAACGTTAAAACAGAGATGAATGGAGGAAACGCACATGATGTACCGACCCTTAAAGTGGGGTAAGAGTAGACGAATGATGATGATGATAATGTATGAAAAGAAAAGGAAAATTGTTTCACTATTTGACTGTTGACATCGAATAAATAAATACTACCTTTTCGACCGATTTCACGAATTTTGAAATCGGCTAAAAAGATTGTCGTCTCTTAAAAAATATTTGTTTGTCCATCGATTGATTTATTTCATTTTAAAATATCTTTATTAGCCATAAATACATAAATTGAACATTTCTAGTGTACTTTAAATCCTAGAAGTGACAAAACAAATCTTTTTTTTTTTTAAATACATTTTACAAGCTTATAAGTATGGGCTTATTAAAACTTATTAATTGTCGATTACATTGTTTCTGGCATAACAGGAATCTAAACAAATAATTGAAAACATTTTTTTTAACATGTATACCTCGAAATGGCATGACATTTAAGGCAGGTATATTTCTTATAGCCTAATTATTTACAAAGGTAAATAATAATTAACTTATTTATTTTGATTAGTCTAAATTCTAAATAGAGGGTAGTGCCCGCAAACACACTCGGTACTAGATGCGTCATAAGTAAGAACGCGCAAGTGAACACAGCTCAGATGAGTGACGCGTGCGCCGATCCGTTCCGTAAGTCGCGATACAATAAGGGTGGTGGTCATCGATTGATTGAAAATATTTAATCATATTCGTTTTTATTTTTTGATTCAAAGGGTACTTAGTATAGTATAACTACTCAAATGTTGATCAATTTTGGATAATATAAATATCAAAATTGTAAGCAACGATGAAATTTTAGTATATTCCGAAATCTCGCAGTCTTCTTGCAGAAATATCTTATTGGTATTTTTAAAACCTATTGGTTGCATTAAATTAATTAAAAAAAAACTAAATTGAAGTAGGGAAGCTTTTGCCCAGCATTGGGACAGTATAGACTCCAAATAATAAATAATAAATTAAAGTCTTTATTGTGGAGAAAAATAATAAATTGGTATTAACGAAAAAAAGGTTTTTTTTCTGAAAACAACAACTCAAATTCAAAATTAGATTGAGACCAAATTTCATAACACGCTATAGAAGTATAGGAAAGTCAGTTTTATTTTTTTAGAGTTCCGTCCCCAAAAAACGGTACCCAGTAATAGGGGGGGGGGGGGTAGGGACTTCGCTGTCCCTCTGTCTGTCACCAGGCTGTATCTCAAAAACGGTGATAGCAAGATAATTCAATTTCTCTGATCTACCAAACATTTATAGTTTCATCAAAATTGATAAATTGATTCACAATCGGCGGTGTTATCGCGTAAGCGTAACAAACATACAAACTTACAACGAATTGAGAACCTCCTCCGTTTTGGAAGTCGGTCAAAAATAATAAACAAGAATTTACATGACAAAACTTTGAAGGTGACCTTGAGTGACTTTGATATTACTCGGTTTCATAAATTTTACTAAAATGAGTGTGTGAGTGTAAATGGTCAAGGGTAACGGAGTCTATGGAGTGACTTAAAGTTAAACAATTGGCAGTCATAGGAACTGGCGATAGAAGTGAAATGAAATTTATTCGGTTCAAGAACACTATTACTTAAAAAAACAGGTTATATCTACTTAGTCATAAACACAAAGATATTTTACTATAAGGACTACTACTTAGATAAGGAATACTATTTAGATAAGGACTGCCCTAGTGGCTTAGTTGGTAGTAGCTCTGCCTTCGAAGCCGAGGGTCGTGGGTTCGATCCCCCACCCAATGCAAATATTTGTGTGATGAATTCAAATGTTTGCACTGTGTCTGGGTGTTTCTATGTATAATAAGTATGTATTTAAAATTATATAAGTATTATATCAGCTATCTGGCTGCCATCACACAAGCTTAGCTTAGTTTGGGGTCAGATGGTGTTGTGTGTGAATTGTCCACCAATATTTATTTATTTATTTATTTATTTAAACAAATGTACACTGGTACTCACACTAGGGCAACCTGTGTCGTGGGTACCAGTTACTTAGTTACCGTAGTGAAAACTTAGGATTTGATACCTTACTTTGGAAACTAAGGCGTAGAAACCGGAAGGCGTGGCCATGAGTCAGGCCATGGTCCCTAGTTTACCCGAAGATTTCTTATCATGCCCGAGCTTGACGCTAGAATTGAATTCAAAGCTCACGAAAAATATGTAAGTTCCGCGCCAAGAAGTTATCACTTCAAAAAAAAAGATATTCTGCGTAATCCCATATTGAAAGAAATATGCGAAGAGCGTGTCGTGTAATGTTCGTAGTAATATCGCTCCTCCAATACTCTATATCATGTTTCATACGTTATTTGAATACTAGCAACACCACGCAGTTTTACCCGCATAGTTCCCGTTATTATTCCGGGATGATAAGTACCCTAAATACCATTAATAACTAATAAATAATAGTAAATATTGGTGATGGTAGGATGGAATGAGAGACTTGAGAGTAAGGAGGTGTAACGATATCAATCTGCGCTTTTAAATAAATTTGCCGTGGTAAACAATAGGCAAAGCGTTTAATATCGCTAACTAATACTATAAGCCACAGATTAACCCTACATCCGCCACTGGACATAAACGCTTACGTTCGAGGTAGTTAAGCGCTCTGACCGCAAACCGCTACAATGACGGTCCCCATTCATTGTGCAATAAAAATAAAGCACAGACCACACCGGGAGCTAAAGTTTAACGTAGATCACACATTTTTGCTTCGAAAAAACTTTAACTAACCTTATACATTTTATTCCAATAACACTATAAGTGATAAAGTATATTTGTTTGTATGTAGGGTTTTAATTATTTCACGTAAAATACTATTTTTTTAGACATCGCCTAATGAATCGATGATCGCTGTCTGCCCAAAAAATGTCCCGTTATGTCCCGTTACGCTCATTGTACGTTTACGCCGCATCTTTCAATGTTTTGTTATGACTTATGACGTTGTCACGTTAAACTATTGTCCTTTACAAACAACCAATTTTTTTGTGTAATATTTCCAATTTGAGTTTGAAATCTCAATGTTTTAAAATTATTTATACAATATACATATGTCAAATTATTTATATATATATATATATTATACAATATTTGAGTGTCTGTTAATTAAGTCTGTTACACTTTACTAACTATGACCCTTACGTCAAATGACCCTTCAGTCGTTGTATAAGCTAAGTTCCGACGTTGTGACCGCTTCAGCAAGTTAAGTAAGTTAAGCGGTAACCAAAATTAATGTTAAGGAAGTAAGTTAAGTGACGTCGACACGGATGCTAAGTTCCGGAGAATGTTTCGGACTATTTACTGAGTTCATGTTTGAGGGAATTGTGATGACCGGATCAATTATTTCAGGCCAAAATAAAGATTAATGATAAAACATTTTGTACCCAAATTATGGAGTCAAGCTTCTGTGTTGTCTTGAAACGTAAATCGTGGAACAATATTTTGTTTGCCGGATAGAATTTTGAAAGTAGAAATGTCGAATAAAATAAAATAATAACTTTGATCGTGATTATGTCCTGGATAGTGTTTACTTTATGTCTTCAAATCGCAGACATTTAAAAACCATAGTAAACGACTTATTACCAACTTAGGCCAACCAAGCCAGTTGAGTTGGATGTTTTGTAGTGGTAGGACTCTTGGCCGAGTCCACCTGAGGAAGTACCACACCTTTGCTAGTTTTTCTACCGCCAAGCAGTAAAGTGCAAAAACATTACTGTGTTCCGGTTTGAAGGGCAATGTTTCCAGAGAAATGACAGGGTTAGAGATATAAAACCATAGATATCTGGGTGCCGACCCCGCAATGCTGTGCTAGGTAATGATTTGGACTCTTCATGTTCCAACAGCTCTTCATGTGCTGTTATGTGGCAGGTATATTGCTTATCATCAGACATGACCTGCTCGTCTCGTCAGTCCTTAATATTAAAAAAAGTTAGTTTCCCGAGTTTTCAAGATGTGGTCATTATGAGTTCCTATTTCAGTTAAAGCTACACAAATGTCAGTGTCCATGACATTTACAACTCTGTAACTCGAACAAACTTACTAATATTTTGACGTTTCAGTTAACGTCAGAGCAGCTAAGTAACGGGTAAGTGGAACCGACGGGGCCCGCTGAAGTTGGGACTAAGTTAGGAGAGGGTTCGACTCGATTTCGGTTTAATGGAGCTCTGTCGAGCCGCATTACGGGGGCTGTTTGAAATGAAATAAATAGGTTCAGGATAGACGTACAGCACTTAAAAAAATATCTTGTTCTTATCAGACTGTCGTCATAAAAAGCGATATCGTTTCATGGTTGATATTCCAAAGGCTTTGAAGAGTCAAACCTCTTCGTTTGAGCCTTTGGAACATCAACCATGAAACGATATCACTTTTTAACACATTTTTTTTAGCAGACTTTTGTGTTAAGAACGTCTAGGCTGCGGAATGCGTTGCATGACTGAGTTTTTTCCGATGGTTAGTTTCAAATCAAAAGTGCATCGGTTCCTTCAAGGTAAGCACGCTCCGTCGTAGATCATCTGATGATGAAGCCAGAAGGTGACCATTGACTCTTTAGTTCCAGTTTTATAAACAAGTACGAGTAATAAAAGCATGTATGTATTTAAAAAGGGTTTTCCAAATGAAGCTTGTTTTTAATCTAGCGTACGAACGAGAACGTCAAGCGACAATTTCTCTTGAAACATTGGCCTTCTAACCGGAACACAGTAATATTTGGTATTAAGATATTAAAAATATTTGATAATAAAATACCAAAACATATGCGACCGTTTACATTTACAAATAATTACTCCTATATGTAAAGGTGCAGTAAGTATGTATATAACATCTGAGCATGCAGAATGTATAAACAGATTATAAAGTAATTAACCAACCATCAGATCAGAATCGAATTACCCCACGGTTCAGAGGGCACCGACAATTGCGTCGTGGCCTTGTAATGGGATCGGATACGTTGAAGTAACAAAGTTTTATTATTTGTTTTTTATTCGAAACGTGAAGTTGAAAATTGTTTTTGCTATCAAACGATATCAAGGAAGCATTTGTTTTTTAGGGTTTCGTAAAACGTAAAAACAAAATCCTTATAGATTCGTCATGTCTGTCTATTTGTCTGATGTCCAGCCACTTTTTTCCGAAACTATGAGAACTATACTGTTGAAAATTGGTAAGCAGATGTATTCTGTGCACCGCATTAAGATTTTCACACAAAACTACAAACAAGAACAATACATTTTGGGGGTGCTCCATACTTAGAACTAAAAAAAAAAACATCATGCCCATTCGTGTGGGGTGATGGATCATCATCATCATCAGCCTGTATTCGTCCACTGCTGGACATAGGCCTCCCCTATGATACGCCACTCAGCCCGGTCCTCGGTCTTACTTCTCCAACCGCCACCAGCTGCCTTTCGAATATCGTCACTCCATCTAGTCTCAGGACGTCCTACACTACGTTTGCCGATTCGCGGTCTCCACTCCAGAACCCGTCTGCCCCAACGGCTATCGGGTCTGCGACAGATGTGACCGGCCCACTGCCACTTCAGTTTGCTAATACGCTGAGCTATGTCGGTGACTCTAGTTCTCTGACGAATTACTTCGTTCCGGATGCAATCCCTCAGAGAAACCCCAAGCATAGCCCTTTCCATAGCTCGCTGAGCGACTTTGAGCTTACGGACCATTTTCACTGTCAGTGTCCACGTTTCAGCACCGTAGGTCATAACGGGTAAGACGCACTGGTTATACATTTTGTCTTGAGACTTTGTGGGATGGGTGACGAGAAGACCCGACGAAGTTTTCCAAATGCTGCCCAGCCCAACTGTATTCTTCTCATAGCCTCACTCTCAAAATTACCTCTACCTAGTTCGAGCGTCTGCCCTAGGTAAACGTATTTCTGTACAATTTCAAGAGTGGTTCCACTAACGGCAATCGGTCCCGGAGCAACGAACTCGTTGCACATGACTTTGGTTTTATCCAAATTCATCCGGAGGTCGATGCGTTGAGAAGCGTCAGCCAGGCTGTCCAACATACACTGCAAGTCCTCCAGCGACTCTGCCATTATGACGATGTCGTCCGCAAATCGTAGGTGAGAGATGTACTCGCCATTGATGTTTAGGCCATGTCAACCCAATCCAGAGTCTTAAACATATCCTCTAGTGCGTTTGAGAACAATTTCGGGAAATTACGTCCCTTGTCTCACGCCTCGCTGCAGAGGAATATGCTTCGACTGCTGGTCTTGAATTTGGACCGTCATCGTAGCGGCGTCGTACAAACATCTCATCACCTCGATGTATCGCCAATCGACTTGGCATCGCTGTAAGGACTCCAGAACAGCCCAGGTTTCGACCGAGTCAAACGCCTTTTCATAGTCCACAAACGCTAAGCAAAGAGGCCGATTGTACTCTTTTGTCTTCTGTACAATCTGCCGTACCGTGTGAATGTGGTCTATGGTGCTGTACCCACTTCGAAACCCGGCCTGTTCAGGAGGTTGGAACTCGTCGAGTCTTCGGGCGAGACGATTTGTGATAACTCTTGAGAACAACTTATAGACGTGGCTCAGAAGCGATATTGGCCTATAGTTCTTTAAAAGGGTCTTATCTCCTTTTTAAAGAAAAGGATGACTACACTTCTGTGCCACGCCTGTGGAGTCCTCCCGTGAAGAGGACGGCATTAAACAATTCTTGGAGCTCTTTAAGAAGTGGGGCTCCACCAGCCTTTAAGAGCTCTGTTGTAATCCCGTCCTCACCCGCGGCTTTTCCATTTTAAGTTGCCCAAGAGCCATCACAATTTCGTCTTGACTTATCTCAGGCAGGTCTTCTGTGTAGTGGCGTGTCAGAGTGGCTCTTTTGTCCTCGTTTTGTGGGAGATGAGGAGCATGTGATGCGTACAGCTGGCCGTAAAGTCTTCCACTTCCGAAAGAATACCCGCTTTGGATGTAACGACTGTCCCCGCCGAGGTGGTTAACTTCGTTAGGTGACTTCTACCTAGTGTCTTGACGAACACTTTTGACCCCGATTTTGCTCAATTGATTTTTCAATCAAGAGCGTGTTAGCTAATCGGAGGTCACGTCGTACAAGTTTGGTAATTTTCTTATTTAGAGCCCCTTGTTCTGACGAAGTTAACGTGGGATTTCGTCGTTCCTCCATGAGTTGCAGAGTTTCCGTCAAAAGCTTTGACTTTCTGCCTTTGCGCCGCATTTTGCAGAATTTTGTGCCCTCATCTCGTAGGACGTCCACCACTCTGTCGAGCTTCTGGTCAACGCTGTCTGTGGTTTCCAAGGCAGCAAACCGGTTATTCAGTTCTAGCTGAAATGTTTCAGACCCAACTATGGTTTGGAGAAGGTTCGGACGGAGTGTTGACTTCATCAAACGGGCGCGTTCAAGCTTGTAATCAATATTCAGGGTGCCTCTCACAAGCCTGTGATCACTTCCGGTAGCAAACCTAGAGATCACTGAGACATCCCTGAATATACGCCGTTTATCCGCAATAATGAAGTCAATCTCATTTTTCGTCCGTCCGTCGGGGCTTCGCCATGTCCACCTCCTCTGAGGCTGTTTCTGGTAGAACGAATTCATCAGAAACAGCCTTTCCTTTTCGAGGAAGTCGATCAGCATTTGGCCCCTGTCATTTCGTCTTCCCAAACCATATGGTCCTACTACCGATTCACTGCAAGTCCGTACTCCCACTTTGGCGTTAAAATCCCCATAACAACGTTGAAGTGGGCTTTGGAGGTGTTATGTAAAGCCTTCGCTATATCCTCATACAAAGCTTCCACCTCTGAATCAGGGTATGCCTCCCAGGGTGCGTACGCCATGACCACTTTGAGGGTATACCTCTCGGTCAACTTCAGCACCAGGTATGCGATCCTCGGAGACACACTTGCGATTTCTAAAACGTTGTTATGGAGAGTTTTGTGGACCAGAAACCCGATACCACCTTGCGACAGCTGGTGACCTTCACGGTAATACATTAGATGGCCCGATTCCAAGGTTACGGTGTCCTCTCCTGTCTTCGGACTTCGCATAACCCGAGAATGTGCCACCTTATGTGGGTCAGTTCTTCTTCCAGCTGAGCGAGCCTATCGTCATCTCGAATCGTCCGTCCGTTATGCACAGCCAGGGTCAATTGGGTTTGGCGGCCTACCGTAGCCCGGGGATTCTTCGCACCCCCTGCCCTGCCGTTACCATGACCGCCGCCTTGGCCAGGAATAGCAGGGCGGCCGGGAACTAGGGGCCTTTTCTTTTTGGGACCTATCATAAAGGGGGTATTGCCCATAGTCGCCACGCTGGGCATGCGGGTTGGCGACCGCAGTGCCGTGCCATCTTATGCATGTGACGCTGCTGCCCGTCACAGCTATATTTACAGCACGGCTATTTGGATGGTTATCCCGCCATCGGTCGGTCGTCAGAGCCTCGTTTGTTGGTCGGCAGGGTGCACCACGGGCAGGTGAGGTTGACAGTTTTGGGGACACTTAGATGTTGAGGTCCCCTTACACCCCATGGGGTGATGGATAGCCATAGATATACCCCACAAGGTTTTTAATAGAGATGTTGCGGTTATTTTATTCTATACTGAATAATTTACGCGAGAGACTTTCGAAGTGGTAAAATATGGGTCCAAGCCAATCTCCTTTTTTAATCCATATTCTGGGAGCTGGTTTTTACGCGCGTTAGTTTTGGTCTGGTATATCACATAGGATACTTTTCATACTGGTTAAATAACAGGATTACGCGGGTGGAACCGCAGGGCGTTGCTAGTATTTCATCATTTACAAACTGTTTTACTCTTTAATGAACATGCTCAAATATCGCTTAAACATCTATATTAAAGAAAACGACTTCAATTGTATCTTTTTTTGGAATCGAACTTGTGGCGCTTTCTTTCTGTGGTTTTTTACCCAACTTTTGTTTAGTGCATAAATCTCAGTCGTACTGTGAAACATTTTTTCATCGTAAAACCCCTAACTCTATATTTTCAATACCAAGCTACATTTGAGTATTTGGTGGTGAATATTTCGGTGGACAATTCACACACAACACCATCTAACCCCAAACTAAGCAGTTAGCTGTTGGGCAGCTGGCCAGATAGCTGATATAATACTTATGTAGTTGTAAATACATACATAAATATACCCAGACACAGCATAAATATCTGAATTAATCACACAAATATTTGCACTGGGTGGGAATCGAACCCATGACTCTCGACTTTTTAGGCAGTTACTACCCACTAAGCCAACGAGGCCAGTCTGTATAGTGTTAAGTCAACAGTTAACAATTTATTTGTCTGTTTGTGTTGGCCGTGCGTTATGTTTACACCAAACCATAACTTGCGTTAATGTCAGTTCCTGCAATTAGTCAATAATGATCGAAGGCGATATTCCATCGAGCGGGCAGTCTGCCCCGCCGCCGGGCGGATGGAACATCAAAGCGAGCTGAAGTGAATAATCCACGACCTTGTGGTACATAATAAATTCATTGTTGGTGCAGCGCCGCTTGAAGCAATTGGACGCAGATGGCGAGGTGGGTCACTGCGGACTGACCAGTATTAGGCGTGGTTTGAGACATAAGCTTAGCGACTACAAAAAAAAAGAGCGCTAACTCTGCATTCCGAGTACAATGTACTAATTGTTATTACCGGGTACCCAAGATACAGGCCTAGCCTAGTTTGGGACCCACCGGACAAACTGCCGAGCTACAATTGGGTTAAAATGTATAGAATGTGCTTTAACTTAAGCATAACAATAATGTAATCTTGTTTTTGGTAATAAATGACTTATCTTATCTTATCTTACAAAAAAATGTTTATCTTTCCGAACGAATTCCCATCGGTTCCGAAGTCGTGACCCAAATGCTGGCGTTTATTTGGTACGGGTGATGTTTTTCAGCAGATTCTGACTATGTTGCTGTTTCTAGTTTTTTTATACCTATTTTATTTTTGCTGTGAAGGTTTGTGAACTTTCTTTGCCAGTTAAGATGTTCGATCATATAAGATTCAACGTATAGGAAGTGGTGTAAAGCATGGTAATATAGCGCCACTATGTTTGACATCTACGACTGGTAGTAGACTTGCTCATTTTGGTTATCTTTGGACCTTCGTTGCTTGGTGGATAATACAGATCAGTGTTAGTGATAAACTAGGTAGGTACAAGTGCAATTTCTGCAAAGAAGTCGTCGGACATAAGGAGAGAGGCAGAGCGTGACAGGGAGCTTGATCCACTGAATCACCCTATGCGCAGGTGCAGAAATAGAAGGCGGCTAGCTCACGAGCGCCGGCTGTCGCCATAATATGGGGCTTTGGGCGACAGACTCGGGGGGACCAGTCGCCCGACGAGAGAGTCCCCAGAGAATGGATGGGCAATGTCCCACATACATTCCCACAGCGAGAGGGCTCGGGCAGAAATTGCCCCTCAAGAGGGGGGGGGTCTAAATAGGGCCAGCGTAGTCGGGGTCGCGGAGAGTGCGGAAGCGTGTCCGTAATCCCGATCACTTTGCACGCTGGTATGATGGCCCAAGGTTTTTAGTGGGTAGGCCGTCACTTGAGTGACGGAGAGCCCCACATAACCACTGGCTCCCCCCGGGTATTATACCTAGTGTAGTTCAATATTTTTAATTTTTATGTTTTTTTTTTAATTTAATTGAAAGTTATCCTAAACTAAAGTTTGCCGTTCACAATCTTCAAGGTAAGCCACTTTTGGAAAACACGTCTAAACTGTGGAATGCGTTGCCGAGTGGCTGTTTCTTGATAAAAATACGAGTAACTTAGGTGTCTTTAAGTCGAAAATGAATCGGTTTCTCCTACGAATCAGTAGATGTCCAAATTACAGTCTTATAAATGATGAGAAAAAGCAACCCAAATAGGAACAATATTGTTGACATATTACGTCAATAATAAGGAAGACACATTCAACTTAAAAAAGACCTTCTATTTACATAAAACTATAGTTTGTGCCAGAATATTTTATTTCTTTGGTAAAAGTCCATAAGTTTATGGATGATATAGAAGCAAGATATTAATTTCGCAACGCTTTGAAAACGCTACCGCCCCAGATTCAAGCCCTTTGGCTAGTTTCCGCGAATTGGTCAAGGTTGGCGCATGCTTCAGCTCTACAAATAAACTATATCTGTTGATCGATGGACTTACACCCACGTTTACTTAGGACTGGCCAAATTTATCTATGAATATGAATGAGACGTAGATATGGACTCAAGGTGGACCCAGAGGGGGCGAAATAAAAGTCCAAAATATCCAACCATTTTCTACTGTTACAGGTATTAATAAATTTGCCCTTTAAACCTGTACAAGGTTTGTTTAGGACAGATAGTTCTCGACACATTACAAGGTGAACATTAAAAAAAGGACATTACGTCGACAAAATACCTAAACTTATCACAATTGTACATTTCAACAGATATCAGCACACGCGCACCTAAGACAGTCGTATGGGTTTTAGTTCAATGGTAAACCGGTTCGTGTTTTAATTTGCCCAAACGAACCGCCGTAGTCAGCGCGCGCTGCATTCCTAAGATACAGGCTACCTAATGTTTACCTAATTTAAATTAGATAATATAAGAATATTGTAATCATCTAATACTGCGGCCAACTTTCAGCATTGAGATTAGTAATTACATCCTAGCCACATTTGTAGTGTAGAGCACATTGTAGTTAAAAAGACGTCACCCAGTCGACGTCTTGAAATAAATTTTGAGCCGTGTCTTCAGAGTGAAGCCCAACAATAGTTTTAACTTTCAATATTAGGTTAAACAAGAAAGGCAGCCATCAGAGAGGAGTGGCGGCGTGTTGTGAAGCTTGCCACTAACACCTAAAGTGATGACCACGACCACTGTCAAGAGTGATACCGACGAAGAAGAAGAATTAGGTTAAGTTTTTGTTATAAATGTTTTGTCATTTGTCATTATTTGAAAGAATAACAATGATAATTATAAGGTTTTTTCTAGCAAACAAGCTACGAGTACTAACTGTTGCCCCTACGGAACAATTCCCTGTGTTATCGAACGATGTGGAAAAGTGACGTTAGAATTTGGAATTACTGAACAGAACATTGTTTGAAATGAATTATTGGTATGCTACGGCCGAACTGGGCTTTGAGACCAGAATTCAAAATTTTGACCTCGAAACCAATTGAATTCAAGTTTCGTCTTCATTGATGCTCATCGACCTTTAAAGTACCGTATTTATTGGCTTGAAAACCCGATGGTGCAATCGTGAGGTCGGGGGTTTGAATCTCGCCAGCATCTCGGAGATTTTTCAACTTTATTTTAAGTAATTTATTTTGTAGTGGTAGGACTCTTGGCAGAGTCCGCCTGGGGAAGTACCACACCTTTGCCAGTTATTCTACCGCCAAGCAGTAATGTGCAAACATTACTGTGTTCCGGTTTGAAGGGCAATGTTTCCAGAGAAATTACAGGGCTTAGAGATATAAGATCTTAGATCTCTGGGTGACGAGCGCAGTGCAGTGCTAGGTAATGATTTGAACTCTTCATGTTCCAATAGCCGCGTGTCACTGTGCTGTTATGTGTCAGGCATGTTGCTTACCATCAGGCACATGTCCTGATCGTCTCGTCACTCTTTATTTAAAAAAAAAAAGTACAAGTTTTCACTTCGAGAACATGTTAAGGAAACTGGCATAACCCAAGACATAACGTTTGAACTCTTCATGTTCCGATAATGGCTTGTCATTGTGCTATTGTGCTGTTATCGGTAGGCCTGTTGCTTACCATCAGGCACATGCTTCTGCTCGTCTCGCCACTATAAACTTTATAAGAAACGTCTGTCAAGTCCATGTGTCTGGAAGAACAAAGAATTTTATCTGCCAGCTCTTAACCAGCGTTGTGGATGGTTTGGACTCTCTCCTTGTGAGAGAAGGTCTGGGTCCCAGCCATGAGAAAATAAAGAGAGTTTTCGCTTATTTCACTTTATAAATAAAGGACACATTTTACGATTCTCGGTATTTTAAGCGTTAATAATCAAAAGCAATTGGGAAGAAAGAAAACTCTTCAAGAAATATCAAATCAAAGCTTCATCTCGAATGAATCGCTTCGTTAGGGTTGTTACGGATGAGGCAATTTCGTTTCTGAATATTGAAATATGTTTTTGCAATTTAAATTTCCAACTATTCGTAGTATTAGAAATTGAGAAAATATTTTATTTTAAAGGTTATAATATTTTTCAGCAATTTTATTTGACTGGCATTAAGGGCCAGGGTAGTAAGTCTGTGTGCAAAGCTGTAAATGGATTCGACTCCTACATGGTATCAATATTCGAGTGATGAATTTAAACATTTGTTCTATTTTGTATGTCTTATTATATCTTGTGTCTGGGTGTTTCTATGTTTTATAAGTATAACTAGCATTGCTGCACGGTTTCACCCGTTCACGTATTAGCCGTTTCCGTAATTTTTCTACGATGGTATCCCAGCCCTGTGCTCCAAATGATCCCGGTCAGATGTGATTGATCAATAAAGATTCACAATATTAGTAGGATTTCAGTTAAATGGCTCAAATAGCTTTTCTTTTTCTTGGTTTAGGGAGGAATGTGGTGTGAGAAAGGTCCACCAATACTTTTTTATGTGTATTCTAATTGTAATCACGTTATTTCAAATATTTGTAGAAGCTGCAAAAGATCTGGGGAAGTTCTACACCTTTGTGTACTATCCTATCCGAACACCGTTGCAAGAGATTGTTCTAATCAAATCGTTTTTAAGGCGATAAGGCTGCCTACCTGAATCTTTTATCTTTTTGTGGCATATACATTTTTGTATCATTTATTAGTTTTCTTATCTTATCTTTGCCAGTGGTTCTGCCGCCAAGTAGTGTTGTGGGCTGAAAGGACATGTTTCCAGAAAAAATAATTGTATAGCAGATGAATCATCTCTCATCTGTGGGTGATGAACGCAGTGCAGTTTTGTACAGTGAGTTTTAGGGTTTCGTATCCAAAGGCTAGAAACGGGACCCTATTACTGCGATTTCGCTGTCTATCCGTCTGTTACCAGGCTGTATCTCAAAAACGTATATATATATATAGGTGGATAGTTGAAATTCTCACAAATGAAATGAAATGTCTATTGCCGCTATAACAACAAATACTAAAAATAAAATAAATATTTAATGGGGGCTCCCTTATAATAACAAACTTGTTTTTTTACCGTTTCTTGCTCGATACTAATAAAGGTTATAGATAGATGCTTTAACTATTCACAGAATAATAGGTTTATGTTCGCTTTAAATATAATTACTTAAAATAAATATATAATATAAATAAAATAAAAATAATAATGGGACAGCCATACAATAAAAGAGGTTTTCGCCGTTATTTGCTAATGGTCGGGAACCTTCGTGCGCAAGTCCCAATCGCACTTTGCTGGTTTTTACTCTTTATGTTGAATTACCTATGTGGCACGGTGCTGTTATAGGCAGACGTACTTTTACCATTAGGTGCGTTTATTGCTTGTCCTGGCACTCTTAAATTATAAAATAAATGTGTGTATACTCGTACATAAAGCACGCAAAAATTTATATTTCTTAAATTTTATTTAAATTTAATTTTTAAGAGGTCTACTGAAGGTAACGTGCAGCTGACGCTCCCTCTGCGATTGCCTGACGTTGGCAGTAGAGGCCAGTTGAAGCCAACTGCTATAAATTCTACTAAAAAAACGCGCAACTATCTTTAGTGCGTCGTAAAAATTCACTCTGAAGAGATAGCCAACTTCATATTATCGTTTTTAAGTCTGTCGGTGTGCGTGGGCACCATTAAAAATTCACTCTCAACATTTTTTTTTTCAAAAGCAGAAAACACCGCCCTAGTGCAAATTGGATTCGCGCGCTGAGGGTTCCGTACAAAGTACAAACCTGTAGGTAAATAAGTAAAAGGTGGTATTTTTAAGTTTAAAATTATTTTGTATTCTCCGATGTAACTAAAAAATGTATAGATTTTGCAATATGTTCTTCAATTGTGCTATAAAACGATGCTTTGTACCAAATTACAATATTCTGAATTCACGGAAAGTAGGTTTTGATTTCCTTGTGAGTGTCGAAAATTTGCGGCATAAATGGCTTATATCTTTTGATTGCGTTGTCTTAGAATTTTTTTACAGCTATAAGAGACAGTAGACTTGACTATTTGATTTAAATTTCAGCTTAATAACTCTACGCGTTCCTGAGAAAAAGGATCTTGACAGACAGACAGATGGACGATAGACAAAGTTATCTTATGAGGGTTCTGTTTTTTCCTTTCGAGGTACGGAACCCTAAAAGCGCCAAAAGAAGCATAACTTCGAAAAAAAACCTAAAGACGGCTGTAAACCAGAATTGTCACAAAATACTATTTGCAAGTTTCATTTTATCACACCATAAAAACACCACAAAGCTGGACCATAAAAAGTCACTTAGAAATTTATTTCCTACTTAGAAGCCTTAAGGCATACATTTGCGTATCTTATGTTAGTTTTACGGCTAGCATGAAAGTTAATTTCAGAGAAAGTTTGACCTTTCACATGGAAAGAGTTTATTTTTAATAAATTAAATAGTTTAAGCAAATTTCTTAGCCCTTTTATAATAACACGCGCTAAAATATTGTCATGTTAGCAGCAACCGGCGGTTTCGACTCAATTTAAGTATATGACGTTGTCGCGTAAAACATATCGCATAATAGAACTAAACTGTGAAAGGTATTTCTTAGATTAATAACATTTTAGAACAAAGTTCCTTACGGCAGGTATGGAGGATGTACCCAGATATTTTGTAGAACTGAAAAAAATGTGTGACTACGACTGTAAGAAAAATATATAACGGAAGTGATACGTAAAAAACTGCCCATACCCAGTGTTACCAACTTTAGTTTTTAGATGATCGTACCATAATAATAAAATCAGCTCTTCTATAGTCACCTTCTATCCGAAGGAACTTCGTTTTTATCTGGTGTCCCATGACACCTAATCATTTTTGATATTCATGTGTCACAGTAAATATTTTTCTGTTTACTTAATTATCTTCATCTTCCCTTAAATTCATCATAACGTAATAATTATAAATTAACTCACCCTCAGGTACAAAAACACCACAAAACTACGTGTAAAACCACAGAAAACACACAAACAGTAACACAACTCAATGTCCCAATTAACGAACAAATACAGAACTGCACATAACTGCAATCCGCCACAGACTGACAGTTAAAATTTACCTGAACTAATCGGGCAAAAATATTTTGATGGATACTCCAAAAACTGTCAAACATTCCGACCCCCTGTCGCCTTTGCTATCTTTGAGAATGCTACACAATATGAACACTAAAATAACACCTATTTTTAAATGTATAGGGTACAAGTTTGAATGTTTAATTGATTACTGTAGTAACACTGGCCCTGTCACGTCTCCAGACATATATGTTACATTGATACAGGTTCTTATTGCATTGACATAGAGTAAAGTTTGCAATGTTATTTCTAAAATATTTAGTCATTTAAATGGTTACCTGTGTCACAGATAAAGCTAATCGGTTATGTTTTGTTTGGTCGCGGGATGACGTAAACGATCGCTTTGGTTCCTTTATTTTTTTTGTTTTGTGGGCGGACACTTTCGCTGTGGTATTTTTAAAATTCGAACAAATCTGGATTATGTCATTTGAAACCGATAAAACCATTTCGGTTTTTTTTTTGGGCATACCTTTGTTCCGAAATGACGGTAAAGTTGTATAGGATTTTATGGCGCTCTTAAAATAATACAGTTGAAATATTACGGATGCCATTCTAAGTTCTTTTGTCATAGTTGTTTTTAGCAAACAGGTACAATAGATCCATGAGAATATCTTAATTGCCTTTTCAGATGAGGAAAAAATTGATTTAAAAAAAAAAACATATATACGGTCGAATTGTGAAACTTTTTTGAAGTCGGTTAATAATGATAGCTGGCGCCTATCTGTCAACTCACATGACTTGATTTTTCTGAACAAATCTAAGATTCTATCAATGTGAATTATACAAATTAACAGATTAACAGCTGATCACCATCTTGTTTGATATAGCGACGATGCGAAAACGATGAACGATTCACTTTCGATTTAAAGATTTGTAGCTAAGTAATTGATCATCATTATCATTACACTCATACACAACACAGTCATGGAACAGTTCAAGCCAAGGAATAATCGGATGACATTCATGCAGCTTTAGATCAAGCGAAATAAGCAAACACTGGTGCTGTCATTATACTACTAAAATTCCACTAGCACCATCTAGTCCGTAGCTTACAACTTTTAAGCTATTGCATAGATTTTATCGCGGGCCTGGGGACCGAATTTTAGTGATCGTGCATTTCTTTCTAATGTTCACAAGAAAGAGGGATGGAAGACCGTAACGCCGTCCTCCCCACTCGGTCATTCGACTTTGAATCTTATTTGTATTAGCTTTACAGACTAAATTCTCTTAGCAGTGTTGCCAACTTAACGGATTTCCCGTGATATTTTTTATGGTAAACAAATGTCATTCTTCAAAATAAAAACAATTCCGAAAAATTGTTATCATCCCTATTGCTTATGTTGATAAAAATGCATGCAACATGCAAAAGCTTTACCGCGGCAGTCCCCGAGTGCCACACTTCTTTTTTTTTGTATTTTTATTAATGGCTTATTCTAAGTTTTGTAAACGATTTATAAATAGCGAGCAGGTAAAGTAACGTACAGCGTTATTATCACATTATCTATAGACTTTTATTGGGCTGTAGATTAAACTTACTGTTTGAATATACCACGTTAATTATTTAACAAAAAAGTACCTACTGTTTTAACCATGATATTTATTTATTTATTACTTGGCTGTGAAACTAGGCATACTTATTATGCCCGATCGACACGAGGCTAGTTTCTCAAGCTAGTGTTAGCAAGCTAGTAGTATTTCTAGCTTCGTGTAGACAACGCTTCGCAACGACACTTTAGTCTACACGAAGTAAGAAGTATAGCTTACTAACACTAGCTTGCTACCCTAGCTTGCAAAACTAGCTTCGTGTAGTTTGGGCATTACAGATCTTAAGTATTAGGGTAGATCAAATTGGTCTTAAAAGTATCAAAAACATGTGCCTAGAAATATATTTCTGTACAATACCTAAATCTTTATGAAACATGCGTCATACACCAACCCGCACTTGACTAGCGTGACTTCGACCCATTCCTTGTGATAGAATGCCCTAAAAATAAAAACCTTACTACACTTGTCTAAACTTAGTCTTAACTTAGTAATGAAGTCGCTACAGAATTCAGTATAGTGTAATACCATTAAGTAAGCTAACATTCTAAATTCAGATGCGACGATTACTTTCTTCTTCCTTGCTTCTGAATTCAGTCTCAAAATTTAGCCAAATGTTAGCTTTTAACTCAGAGGCAATATCCGTTTTTTTTTCGTTTAACAACAGATGAGTTAATGGCACAGCGCCAGCAAATTGCCATAAACATCTAACTCCATAAACCTATAACGGTTTCAAATGGCAGTTTTATGTGCTATTATGTAAATTGTGAATAGCAACCACTGGCTACACCAAATATGATAATTTTATTGATATTTATCATAAGATATATTTGCGTCTTTTTATGTTGGCGCTAGCTTTAAATCTTGTGAGTGCGTTTATTGTCAAGGCATTTATTGATCACTAAAATTAGGTACGTAGTTTGTGTGTGTGGTAACGGACGGTGCTTAGTAATTGTTGTGAATTTGAAGATTTATGTGTGTTGTAAATAATTTTAAATTGTAAAGTTCTTACACACACATGGCCATGTGTGATGACTGATGTGTATGTGTGAGTTATTATTGTAGTAAACACACGCGCGCAAACACCGGATTGCCCACACACGCGTCAAAAACACACTACTTTAGAATCATTTTTATCTTTCTTGTATGCATGTATTTTTACCATCTCAAAAAATGCCAACACGCAAGTGTATTTACGTAGGCACATAATTAAATACAGAGGTGTAAGTAAAGGTATTCTTGAGCGGTGACCGCAAATCGATAAACGTAGGTTATGAGAAGAGATGGAGTCACGATATGCGGAGAAGATCGTCAGCTTTGGCTAAAGGCTAAGTGGCCAGCCACTGGAAAGGCCTATGTCTAGCAGTGAACTAAGTCAGGTCGATTATGATGTAAAGGTAACGTTAATTGTGACACAAGTTCAATGATTGTATTGCCATCTGAAAAAAACGAACGAACCTGAAAATTTGCATTATCTGATACCACCTTGCCCTTTTTTCTATCGGAATGGTCGTAGCTCGAAAAAGCGACATCGTTTCATGGTTGATGTTCCAAAGACACGGACGAAAAGATTTGACTCTACTTTTGTGATAAGAACGTCTAGGATGTTGCCTGAGTGGGTTTTCCCCGATGGTTACAATCTTTGTGTCTTCAAATCGAGAGTGAATCGGTTTCTTCTAGGTAAACACGCTCCATCGTAGACCGCATCGTCGCTTAACATCAGGCGAGATGGCGGTGAAGTGTAAACCTATAAAAGTTAAAAAAAAAATGTTTATTCTTCCAAAAATACGAATCAATGGATTTCGATAAACCGAATATACGAGTAACTATATCCATCGATTACAAAATTAACAACTAAAATTTTATTGACAAAGTTTTATAGATACCACAAATTACAATTAATGATTTCCTTGAAAACGAGCACGAACAAGAAGTTACAACATTGTTGCGTAGGGAATTAAGATTTACGCAAAAATATTGGCGGTATCAGTTATGTGACAGATGAAAAAGAGAAGTGGCATCACAATGGCTACGACAACACGCCGCTACGTCACTCCATTAACACGTTGGTACACTCCGCGAGGTATAGGCTGAGCTTTGCATTAGTGTGAGTGATCACCAATCAGGCAGGAGCTTGAAATTTTGTACGCGAGGTATAGGCTGAGCTTTGCATTAGTGTGAGTGATCACCAATCAGGCAGGAGCGCGGCGAGACAGAATGGCGCCGCGCCTAAGGCCGGTTGTCACACCTACACTATCCATGTACACTCACACAAATGCAAAGCTCAGCTTATGCCTCGCGGAGTGTAACGCGGATCATATTTTTTCCATACCAAAAACTGCTAACGCAGCTAAAGAAATTATTACTTCAATAATTTGTTTCCTCCGAAAAACGAAAACCGACATAAAATTAAATTCCGACATTCGAGCCAATTTCATAAGAATCTATCACTACGTCATTTAAATACATGAAAGCATATTTTAAACTAAAAGTTGTTCTTATTTCAAAAACAGCCACACCGATTTCGATCAAATTTATAATCGTATGTTCATATGCAAACTATGATCTAGGTACAAAAAAAAATAACCATCATTGTAGACTGCAGGCCCGTAAACAAAATTTATGGGTCAAATGAACCACCAGGAGACCTATGTTTTTTTTTTTTAAATAAAGAGTGACGAGACGATCAGGACATGTGCCTGATGGTAAGCAACATGCCTGACACATAACAGCACAGTGACACGCAGCTATTGGGATCATGAAGATCCCAAATCATTACCTAGCACTGCACTGCGCTCGTCACCCAGAGATCTAAGATCTTATATCTCTAAGCCCTGTAATTTCTCTGGAAACACCGGAAAACCGGAACACAGTAATGTTTGCACATTACTGCTTGGCGGTAGAATAACTGGCAAAGGTGTGGTACTTCTCCAGGCGGACTCTGCCAAGAGTCCTACCACTACAGGGTACCACTACCTACTACATTTATGGGTCAAATGAACCAGGAGACCTATGTAGGATGATACAAGGGTACAAAACAATAAGATACATTCTAATCCATTATTTCGCAGGGCCGTACAAACATCATGACAAGGAGAAATGATCGAGAGTTGCAACCCCCCTATCTTCACCTGCACTCAATTGGACAGCTTTCAAGTGACGGCATAGTGTTCAATCTTATTATTTTATTCCCTTCTATCATCGTACATAGGTCTCCTGGTAGTTAATTTGACCCATAAATTTTGTTCACGGGCCTGCAGTCTATAACCGATGCACGATGTGGCGCTATCGCGTAACGTACAAAAAACATGAATCCGAATTAAGAACCTCCTCCTTTTTGTAGTCGGTTATAAAGACGATGCGCGCTGTGTCAACGATAAATGTCGCGGGCATCTGACCCTTGATCCAACCGTCTAGCGAAAACCTCTTAAGATGTTTTTTCTTTTTTCTCTCAATTTTATTTATTTCTATCAGCACCCTGCGTTTTTACTTATGTAGTTCACGTTCCCATTATTTTCTCGTGATGAAAATCAGTCTATGTGTCCCATACTTTAATTTAACTGTGTCTCAAATCTCAACCTGATCCGTTGGGAGGTTACGCCGTTGAGCAGCAAATATCAAAAATCTAAAGATTAAATTATTGAAAAGAGCCTTTATTAACAAAACTTAATACAATGAGTACTACACTACATACCTAACTAAACCTAACTACTTACACTAAGCAAACCTGAATTATCCATAGACCAATTAAGGTCTACAGATAATCAAGATGGTCAATTATTGACATTTATATATTAGTAGAATTTTTTCGATGATCAATCTTTTAAGACTTTTTACTTCGTACAATCGTGCATTCAAGTTTTAAATCCATTAGGTTTTTTTCAACTTAATTCTAAGCTCCAAACCACCCTTTCAAACTTCCATCTATTGAAGACGTATTCAATTGAGCCAGTGAATGGATTCGTTGGTCGATCTAATGGAATGTTTACTGTCATGGAAAGCGAGTGCTTTGGTCCTGCGCCGCTAGTTAAGGATAATTTAGTTTATATTGTCGTCCGCGGCGAAAGATTACTATGGACATGACTACTGTCGCTGAACCTTGAAAACCTCGCAGTACGATATCGAAACTTGAGTCAGACTGGACTGACTACATCAAACGTGATTTATTCGTGTTTTTTAAACATGTGTAAAATATAAATAATTACATATTTTTTTAATTAAAGAGTGACGGGACGAGCAGGACATGTGCCTGATGGTAAGCAACATAACAGCACAGTGACATGCAGCTAATTGGAACATGAAGAGTCCAAATCATTACCTAGCACTGCACTGCGCTCATCACCCAGAGCTCTAAGATGTTATATCTCTAAGCCTTGTAATTTTTCTGGTAACATTGCAAAATATATAGTTTAATAATATATATCGCAACATTTATTTTTCAAATTTCGATTTGATTCGTTTCAAATATTTGATCTGGAAAGTCTTCTGGGAGCAAAAACATCTATCTTTTAAAGATACGAGTATGCTTCATCCGCTAAACCATTATGGGTGCGCGTGGTAAATTATGGCTTTGATTTTTTCTTGATAAAGAAAGTCTGATGTCCCGACAGTGTATTTCTTTTCCCGTGTAGAGTAGGCGGCAGCACTGTCCCGAAACGCGCACGGAGGGTCTACTGCCTGACTACAACTTCTTGGCTATCGTTACTCTCTTTTCTTTTTTTAACCCCCGACCAATAAAAAGGGTGTTATAAGTTTGTCGTCGATGTCTGTCTGTCTGTCTATCTGTGTATGTGTCTGTCTGTGGCACCGTAGAGCTCAAACGAATGGGCCGATTTCGATGCGGTTTTTTTATTTGAAAGTTAATATCCGTGCGGATGTTTTTAGCTGTGTTTGGTTAATATCGATTCAAGTTGGCCGCCGCCACAAAATGGCGGACAAAATATTTCTGAACAACCTAACATTAATGGCATAGACAAAATTGTCTATGCCTGTGTGTATCGGTCGCACAGCGGGGACCTGGAGACGACTAGACTCACAGAGTATTTAAGTGAGGCGGCGGACGCGGCTCAACAGAAGTACCCTTCGGCCCAATTAGTGTTACTGGGGGATTTTAACGGCCATCACAAGGAATGGCTGTACCCATACCGGGACACTGACCACGCTGGGCAGGAAACGAGAAAGTTAGCTTTAACGTTAGACCTAACCCAGCTGGTCCAAGAGGCCACAAGAGTTCCCGACGTTGAGTCGCATACACCTTATTGTTTAGACCTTCTGCTGACAACAGATCCAGACCGTTATTCCGTGGTGGTATCTTCGCCATTAGGCAGCTCCGACCACTGTCTGGTGAAATCTGTATCCGTCTACCATCCGCCTGATCCCAGCCCTAGAGGCAACCGGCGGTTGTGGCGATACAAGTCAGCAGATTGGGATGAGATGCGCTCTTTCTTTGCATCTTACCCATGGCAGTCATTGTGCTTCACTTCTGGTGATCCCTCAGTCTGCGCGGATGCTGTGACTAATGTAATACGGACGGCTATGGAATATTTCATTCCGTACTCCGACGTCCCATTATCCAGCAAAGCTCGCCCTTGGTTTGGTTCTCAATGTAGAGGTGCTGAAGCACTTAAACATGAGACCTACCTAGCCTGGGTTGATGCTCGACAGCGTAAGGCAAGGGATGTACACCAGAAGAAGAAAGCGTTCAACAAGGCTGCTAAGGCATGCAAAAAGGTTCTTCAGAGGGCTCGTTTTGACCACATTAGCCGAATAGGGAACAAACTTGCTTCGTACCCTGCGGGCAGCAAAGCGTTTTGGACCCTAGCTAAATCGGTCGAATCGAACTTCTGCCGCCCCTCACTACCTCCAATGCTGAAACCTGATGGGACACTGGCTCACACCGCAATGGAGAAGGCAAACATGTTTGCATCTCAGTTTGCGGAATCTTCGCGTCTTGATGCTTGTAGCGCGACACCTCCTACTCCATCCGGCTGTCCGACTTTTATGTCAGAGATACACATTCGCCAAATGGAGGTTCGCAAGGCTCTACGCAATCTGGATGTGAATAAAGCCAGTGGCCCAGATGGTATTCCTGCCCTAGTGTTGAAGGCTTGTGCGCCTGAGTTGTCCCCGATACTGACGCGCCTATTCAGACTTTCTCTCCAAACGGGGCTGGTACCGAAGTCTTGGAAGCTTGCCAATGTGCAACCAGTGCCCAAAAAGGGTAGTCGTGCTGACCCTGCCAACTACAGGCCAATCTCGGTCACGTCCATACTCTGCAAGACTATGGAACGTGTCTTAAACTACAGGCTCCTGACGTACCTAGAATCAAACGACCTCCTCAGTGACCGGCAATACGGATTTCGCCGAAACCGGTCCACCGGGGATATTCTAGCGTACGTCACTCACATCTGGAGTGAAGCTATTGAGAAACACGGGGAAGCACTTGCAGTCTCCTGGATATCTCGAAGGCTTTCGACAGGGTTTGGCATGATGGCCTTATAAGCAAGCTTTCAAGTTATGGTTTGTCTCCTGGGTTTATTGCGTGGATATCGGACTTCTTGAGGATCGATCCATACGAGTCGTCATTGATGGCTGCTCGTCGGATCAAATGGCTATCAATGCTGGAGTCCCTCAAGGGTCGGTACTCTCTGCGACACTTTTCCTGCTACATATTAATGATCTGTTGAAGCCCGGTATCTTTGGGTACGCAGATGATAGCACCGTTGTAGAGAGCTACATATCTAGCGCGAGAGCCAGTGGGCAGCAAACCCAGGTACTGAGAGAGAGTTTGATTGAACGTTTGAGCTTGACCCTTGAGGCGGTGTCTGAGTGGGGTGATGCCAATCTGGTCAAGTTCAACGAGAGTAAGACGCAGGCGTGTCTGTTCTCCGCAAAAAGGAGTCCATTCCAACTGACTCCTACTTTTCGTGGTGTATCCGTGCCAGTTTCTGACCGTCTTGAGCTTTTGGGCGTTACTTTGACATCCACGCTCAACTTTGGCTCGTATATCGAGTCAAAGGCTAAATTAGCTGCCAAAAACTAGGTGTCCTCTCAAAGGTGCGAAGGTACTTCAACTCTGAACAGTTGCTCACATTGTATCAAGCACAGATTCGCTCTTGTATGGAGTACTGTTCGCACCTTGGGGATGGATCGGCTAAGTATCAGCTGGAGGCCCTGGAATCGATCGAGAGACGTGCCAAAAGGCTCATAGGCAATGACTCTCTTCTGCGAAAAAGACTACAAAGTCTTGATCATCGCCGAAAAATTGCCAGCCTATCGGTTTTTATCGGATACACTTTGGAGAGTGTGCGACTGATTTGCATGATCTGATACCACCTTTTTTTCTATCGGAATGCTCGTAGCTCGAAAAAGCGACATCGTTTCATGGTTGATGTTCCAAAGACACGAACGAAGAGATTTGACTCTACTTTTGTGATAAGAACGTCTAGGCTGTGGAATACGTTGCCTGAGTGGGTTTTCCCCGATGGTTACAATCTTTGTGTCTTCAAATCGAGAGTGAATCGGTTTCTTCTAGGTAAACACGCTCCATCGTAGACCGCATCGTCACTTAACATCAGGCGAGATGGCGGTCAAGTGTAAACCTATAAAAGTTAAAAAAAAAAAAAAAAAAACCTACCTCAATATGGATGTCAAATGAAATGACTTGACTAGTAGAATACTATACATTATAAATAAAACAAATTCAAGATGGCCGCTTCCACAAAATGGCGAAATACATTTCTTTTTTCACAACTCCCTTAATATGGGTATGAAATGGCTTGACTAGTAAAATGTTGTACAGATAACAAATCTGAGGTAGTCGGGGGTTAGTCAATTTTTTTAATTATTTTTTTTCTTGAAATGGTAGAGACAGCAATAGCAAAGCCATAGCCGATTCAGTTAGGCGGTAGAAGGCCGGGTCTGTTAAGCTAATTATCTTTCCAAACACGTGTTTAATATGAGGCACGATTCCTCCAATCGCGTACGGGTTTGTAGCGGAAACTGTTCTTTTAAATACGTGTTCAATACGAGGCATGGAGCTCAATGAGTTTGCGCATAAATGCACTGCCTGCGTCTCGCTACTTTACCTTTTGTCTTTGAGTGAAAACTTTTTTGGGTGCACCACAGATAGATTTTTCGCGGGCTGTGAATTGACTTCAAGCATCACGTTCGTAAATGAAAACAATCTTCGGGTAATCAGCATTGGGTAATGCACTGTGTCTGGGTATTTCAATGTATAATAAGCATGTATTTAAAACTATATAAGTATTATATCAGCTATCTGGCTCCCATCACACAATCTTTGCTTAGTTTGGGGTCAGATGGTGTTGTGTGTGAATTGTCCACCAATATTTATTTATATTTATTTATTTAATCTTGGAACCATGGCCATTGGCCATCTATAAATGCTATAGATAATATGTTAGTCATGGCCACGCTCTCTGGTTTCACCCGCGTAGTTTCCAAAGTCCTATCAAATTCCGAGTTATTTGTTTTTAGTTTTATCTATGGCTCCCATTTTTTTTTGTTTCGTAGATTATACATCAGAGGTATCAGATCAGGTATCAGAGGGCCAATCGATCAGATATTGTAATGTGTATAAATTTCACTTAAGTAGCGCAAAAAGTAGGTCCATGTTAACATACCGCTAACACATGTAAGAATAGTGTTCAATTGAGAGGATCATCCACACTTCTTCTTCGTTACTAGCTTTACCATGTAATGCGTCGCTCGGTGTTACATTGAAACTCAGACTCGACATAATATATCATTGAATATATGCAATATAATACATTCATAGAATATTCAGTCATAAAATATAATTTAACATGTCAACAAATATCACCCTATCAAAGTCAAACAAAATAGTTAAAGATATCTTGTAAAATATATAACTCAAAATGACGCTTCCGTCCACCTGCGTCCCAGTATCCCATATCAATACACCGTGTACCCACACCCCGTGGCCCATAAACCATACGCGGGACAGTCGACAGCGTAAGGAAGATAAATCGATTCTTGGGACAGGTCGGGCACTGTACGGGGATTGTCCCTAATACGGTCCAGTTTATTTGGACACATTTTAATATCTACGTTTTATGTTTTGTTAATAAAACAATGCTTATCTGGATATTCTATACCAACTTGCCTTTTTTTCTCTCGGATAGCTCATAAAAAGTGATATCACTTTATGGTTGGTATTTCAAAGACTCAAACGAGGAGCTTGATTGCGCTTTCGTAATAAGAACGTTTGAGATCTGATTCTTTCCAATCAAATATCTTCAATCAACTCGGAACGTCAGCAATGAAACGATGTCGCTTTTCGATCTACAAAATATCATTTAAAATTTACGTGGGACGAAAAGTTTTTCCCAGAGATTTTTTCATATTCGCTTTCGTGGTTAATATTGAAAGATTCTGGCGCTATAAATTTTCTAATTTAGCTTTTATTTTTTGTGTAATAAGAGTTGATTGCGGGTAGCAGCTGGCTGATGGATATGAATCTGTCTGGTCTTACCTTCGTACATCTGCGCATATTGCGGGGAACCCCGCCGCTCGCAGCCATTTGCACGCTTCTGCTGCCTCGATCTCTGAAACAAGATTTAAAAACGTTAGCTTTTGATGTTATTTGAGACACAGCACACTAGCTGCTTTTAGCACTAACTGAGACTAACTAACTTTTAGAAGGAAGCTACATACGGCGACAATAAAGCCACGCCACACTTAAAAACGCCAAACGCGTCGATTGAGTCGCTTTTCAGAAGCGCGATATAGCGACTAAACGCTACACTCTGCACACATTCAGATGCCGGTCGCATTATTTGGCCTCTGCCGAATAGTGCAGTATTACGCAAAATTTAATATTTTATATATTTAATAAATTAACTCAGAACGGCATTACAAATGGTATGTGGGGGGAGGGTTAATGTAATTTCATGATTATTGTTCCAAGAATTCGAACAAAGATCCGACCCGGTTCAACATCCGAGCAGTCGCTAGAACGCGCAATTTTGACACCTTGTCCGACGTCCGAAGTCAGATAGTCGCACAATCGCGATGAAGCATCGATACAATCGCTATTTATAATAACTAATTTAAATATATATAGATATATATATATATTACTAGCAGCACCCCGCGGCGCTACCCGCGTAGTTCCCTTTATTTTTCCGGGATAAAAAAGTATAATCCACCTGTATTTAAAATTTCAGCTGGATCCGTTCATATGTTACTACATTATTGAGCATCTATTATTATAACATCTATAACATCCGCCAAGCAGTAATGTGCAAACATTACTGTGTTCCTGTTTGAAGGGCAATGTTTCCAGAGAAATTACAGGGCTTAGAGATATAAGATCTTAGATCTCTGGGTGGCGAGCCAATGCAGTGATAGGTAATGATTTGGACTCTTCATGTTCCAATAGCTGCGTGTCACTGTGCTGTTATGTCACAGGCATGTTGCTTACCATCAGGCACATGTCCGGATCGTCTCGACACCATTTATTAAAAAAAAAAAAAAAATCTGGAATTGTCATTGACAGCACTATCAATCTGGTTCCAAGGGAAAGTGAATGAATAATAGATTACCAATCGGTTATTAAAAACCAATTTTCTTATTCTTATCTTCCATCATCTCAGCGGGAGATTTAATTTTCACTAAATTTCTCGATATAATTCGAATAGCGTCAATAAAATTAAAATATTCTGGACCCATAAATTGTCTTATCTTTGGCAACATCAAAAATTGATAAATCATCAGCGTATGACGAACGCAGTGCAAGTGTTAGGCTGTTTTCCCACTAGTTTAAATCGCAATAGATGACTTTGATAACAAAAATATTATTTTATATATTATTAATTGGTCCATGTAGCATAGCAACAAGTTCCATTAAGCTCACGTCGCACGTATGAATGGATCGTGCTGAAATTTGGAACACATACAGATAGTCTGTAAAAACACAAACTCATTTATTACGGGCACGGGTAAAACTGTGGGGCGCTGTTAGTATCAAACTATCTAATCTGTAGTGGTAGGAAGGACTCTTGGCAGAGTCCGCCTGGGGAAGTACCACACCTTTGACAGTTATTCTACCGCCAAGCAGGAATGTGCAAACATTAGTGTTCCAGTTTGAAGCGCAATGTTCCCAGAGAAATTACCAGGCTTAGATACAACATCTTAGATCTCTGGGTGACGAGCGCACTGCATTGCTAGGTGATAATTTGGACTCATCGTGTTCCAAAAACTGCGTGTCACTGTGCTGTTATGTGGCAAGCATGTTACTTACCATCAGGCATCTGTCCTGCTCGCCTCGTCACTCTTTATTTAAAAAAATAACAATATCATCTCTATATATAAAAATGTTATGTTGGTTTGTGTACGCTTCAAAAACTCAAAAAGTTCTGCACCGATCGAGCTGAAATTTTAGAATGATATATAATCCGCATCAAGGATTGTTTTTATCTAATTTTTGCATTACAATGTGCCACAGCGAAGCGTGGCAGGGTACAGCTAGTTTGATATATTAATCTTTACGTTTGATATAATTACTATTACAGGAGAAGTGAATCTTGCTAAAATGGGTTTTTTAAATCTTTTTTTTTATAGTATACCTCTATAGTGACGAGACGATTTGCATCTTTTGTTATAAAAAGAAACTAACTCTATTTTCGTATGTTTTTTCATAAATCGATAATGTCTAGATAATAACATAATATATATAATGTAATAAGAAGGTGAAACTTGTTGTGTTCACTTTAAATATTTTTTGTTTTGGTGGATTGTGTACTAGCGAAACTTCTATTGAGTCCCTCAGCTTTCCATACAGCTATTAAATGACGTAAAATACATAAATCCGAACCCATTGACCAAAGACCAATAAAAAAGAAGTTTAAATCAATATTATACAGTATATTAAAAAGCCATAAATAAATATTTTATGTTATAGAAAGCAAATAAACTTCGGATCAAATGCTACCGATAAAATCTTTCTTCGAAATTGATTAGAATAACATTTTCTGTTTTCGATGACAGTTTTTACTTGTCTTTTGAGTAATAATAATAATAATATAACACTTTATTACAACTACAAATCTTAAAAAATTTATCATAACAATAATAGCATTACAGGACCACAGATTTCTAAACAGATGAAACCTTCGTGAACGACACTGTGAGGCCAGTCATTAGTTATGTATGCGTGACAGCTCTCACCGACGTTGTCAAATTACTCACGTTGGTGTGCGTGTAATGTTCCCAGTCTTAAGAAAAAATTCCCACTATTGTTGTCTTAAGCTTTGGAAATTTTCACGTACAATAAACGCATAAAACATTATTTTAAAATAATTTATTATTACACCGATAATATATAATGCAAGGATTTCTTGTTAATAACTTGCTCCACAAAAAGGAGACAGAAACGTAATTGAAAATTTTAGACCTATTAGCCTCATGTCAAACATTAACAAATTTTTTTCAAAGCTGATCCTAAATGGAATATCAAGGACTATAGATGAAGAACAGTTGGTTTTTGAACAAGCTGGTTTTAGAGCAGGGTTTTCAACTATTGATCATATGCATGTATTAAAACAGTTAATAGAAAAATCACAAGAGTATGGGAAAGACCTATACATTGCATTTGTCAACTACAATAAAGCTTTCGACTCAATCAAACACAGTCTGCTCTGGGAGGCTCTAATTCAACAAGGAGTAAGAAATAAATATAATTTAATTATTGAAAATATATATGCTAACAGCACTGCACAAATCAAGTTAGAATCCACAGGTCATAGACGAGACGTTTTATAACGGCGAGGATTTGTTCTTATCTATTCGTTTCATAACTATAGTTTTCATCAACACTATTAGTATTTATATTAACCCTAGTAACGACGACGATTTGTTCTTGGCATCGATTCACATTAAATAAAAAGAATAGCGATTATAAAAATAGGGCTTAAAATTAAATTATACAATGCTCATCAATAATTTGGTCTACGAGTATCTTCAAAACAAAATAAGAATCTATATTTTACCTTAACTTCAGGGAAAATAATTTCAATTTAGTATAGCAACACTGACCTATTTTCGTTGAGGTGTTGTGTTTCTATTCATCAATCGAAATAAAATCATCTAAATTATATAAATACCAGTAAAAATATTCTAACTTTCCTATGAAATTTCCTTTTTTTATTTTTGGGAACAATGTTTGCAATGTTTGATGACACAAGACGGCATAATCACAAAACATAAAATCACACGGGACTCCCGTACGAGACGGAAGTCAGTTTCGCACTGACTGAAGTTTGTATTTGCTTTGGCGTTTGATATTTGCTTTCCGGACCTAAGGATCTGTGTTCCGCACGTTCCATCTGCCTTTTGTTTTAGAAATCTGTGTACAGGACAAATGAATAAATTTGCAGAGTAATTAGGGTTTCATTTATAAAATAGAGTGAACAAGACATGCGTTTGATGGATGAAGTTGGTAAGCAATCACATCTTTTTATAACAACACATTAGTGCACCCTGTAACTTTTGAACATTAAAATATAAAGTTCCTGTCCTAGTCCTCCATTACGCTTGCGCTACATTACTGCATTCCGGTTGAAAGGAAATGTTTCCTTATATGTACAAGGTATGTCATCTTTTGAGGACATGTGTCTTCCAGGATTAACTTCTGCGACTATTGAGTCCAACGTAAAAACATTCATGATTACATTTAGTCACCCAGAGGTATAAGATTTTTTATATCTATGCCGTATAGTTTCTCTTAAGACATTACCCTTCTACCTAGAACACAGTGAAGTTTATATTATTTTTAGGTTTAGGTTATATTTGGTGGTAGAATAACTGACTAAGGTGTGGTACTTCCCTCGGCGCCAAAAGTGTGATTGAGAGGTGTGATCATAACTTTATTTGACAATCATTCTTAAAACAAAAGAACTAGCACGTTTCTCCTTGCTAGATCTTAAAAATATGTAAAAGCTAATTTGTACATGTAACCAATATATTATTCCAGAAAATAAATACGTTTTTGTCGTCACCAGATTCAAACATGATTGCCCAAATTACGAAAGTTTGTCACTTATATGAATCGAGAAACTGGTTCATTTGAACCAGTCCCAAGTTATTTATTAACCAGATAAGTTACAGCCAATCTCAAGTTACAACATAATGTTATAATGTTGTTTTAGTGTTTGTACTTCTGAACTAAGTTTTAAATGTTTGAATACAGATAAGAGGAGTCGATGTGTTACATCAATTTATATGTAGATAGTAGGAAGTGTTATATATATATTTGATACTTGTACTTATTGGTGAAGACTAGGATGAGTAAAGATTGTCTTTAGGTGGGGATCTCTAGTTTCAGCCCTGTATGGCATACAGACATAGGTAATAGAGTTACATAAAAATATATAACTAAAATTGGTATTGGACATACACCCACTTTATGTTCTCAGTTCTGAGATCGGGGCCTTCTCTCATGAGAAGAGAGTCAAAACCGTTATCCACTACGCTGGTCAAGTCAATGTTTATGTCAAACTAGTACATGTGCTCTCAATTGCGAAAAAAACAATATGGGATCATGAATGGGATACTATTAAAAATGTTTTTTTCGTATATACGGAAATGTTTTTCATTTTGATTGGTAGAATAAATAGAATATTATCGGATCTTTTTCGGATTCATTGTAGAAAAAACGTGATTACTCGGAACTTTCTTCATTTCTTTCGTAGCTACTCAAGCAAAGGGTCGCCGCTCAAATATCCATCCAAAAACGATTTTCCTGAAGCAGAAACAATAGATCCAAATACTTTCCTGGAACCAAGGGATCTTTGAAGACTATTATTTGGGATATACTCGACTTCTGTGAAACAATCGTTTGATGTTTAGTTTACAAATCGGTAAATAATTTAGTGTACTCTTAGATCAAACGTAAAGTAAGTGGGCTACGTTTTGTGTAAAGCTATTGTCTTATCTTGTAAGTTGACAAATTTATTTGGACGTGTCTGACGTATGTTTAACATGGCCTGGGTGGATTTTTCCCAATGTATGTTTTATGTGTATGTACACTCCGCGAGGCATAAGCTGAGCTTTGCATTTGTGTGAGTGTACATGGATAGTGTAGGTGTGACAACCGGCCTTAGGCGCGGCGCCATTCTGTCTCGCCGCGCTCCTGCCTGATTGATGATCACTCACACTAATGCAAAGCTCAGCCTATACCTCGCGGACAAAATTTCAAGCTCCTGCCTGATTGGTGATTACTCACACTAATGCAAAGCTCAGCCTATACCTCGCGGACAAAATTTCAAGCTCCTGCCTGATTGGTGATCACTCACACTAATGCAAAGCTCAGCTTATACCTCGCGGAGTGTACCCGCAGAATTATAAAAGTAATACTAATTATAATTGTTCGTTTATAATAAAACACACGAGAATACTAACCTTTGAGAAAGGTTATTTAGTAAGTGTCTTTAATTTAACTACTTCATAGACTCCATGACCTTTGGAAAGCGGTTTTTTTTAAGAAACAAATAGGTTGAATTATGAGAAGAAAAGGATTTTAATAAAAGGAAGGTTAGTTAATATTCCAATGAATCGTCACCAAATCGTCACTAAATTAGAATCTGACAGAATTTAAATCTTTACGGTGATAGATGATGACACTCTTGGTGTCTTCAAGTCGCGAGGGAAACGGCTTCTTCTAGAAAAACGCGCTTTATATAGCTTTATATAAAACATGACTACGATAAAGTCTAAACTCACGATATTAATAAAAAAACAGAAACTATTTATCCCGGCAAAATAACGCGAATGAGAACTACTTGGGTGACAGCATGACGCGCTGGTTTTTTAAATAATTATTTTTAATATAGACTGACGGGACAAGCAGCACATGTGCCTGATGGTAAGCAACATGCCTGCCACATAACAGCACAGTGACACGCAGCTGTTGGAACATGAAGAGTCCAAATCATTACCATACCCAGAGATCTAAGATGTTATATCTCTAAGCCCCTGTAATTTCTCTGGAAACATTGCCCTTCAAGCCGGAACACAGTGAAGTTTGCACAACATTGCTTGGCGGTAGAATCTGGCAAAAGTGTGGTACTTCCCCAGGCGGACTCTGCCAAGAGTCCTACCACTACTAAGATATAATACCAATATGGGGATCGAGCGTCTAACCATACCATTGTGAAATCTAACATTCTTACCAATGGGTCACAACAGCCGGGGCCAGTTAATATAATTCTCAACCCATCTAAATAAGACAAATAGTTCCTGGTAGCGTAATTGATCTTAGCCGTTGGTCTATATTCCTGACACTAATTTTGCAGCTAAATTGATCTATTTGCTGTTGACGGCACTCAAGCTTCATAAAGTAAGCTGAGCCGCTCGACAGACTATGTATTAAGCTGTGATCTAGGAAGATTAATTGGAAACTAGGTTAGATCTGGTGGTTAGGTCTACGGTAGATTAGGTAACTTTTGCTAAGGTATTACTCATAAGCAGCTATGTGTTCCCACTGCTGGGACTGGGAACTTTATTGAAGGAAGAAAGAAAATAATATTTATTTACCAAAATATATAAATTGTAGCTTCCGCACTAGTCTAGGCCTGTATCGCGGGAGCCAATACGATTCGCTGAGTGAATAAAATAAAATTAGTGTCATTAATACGATTGACTTATCATTTAACAAAAAATAAGTGTCTTACGTCACCATCATTATCATTCTCAAAAGGAAACAGTCAATCAGGATCATAACTAATTTCTTTTCTATTTTTTTCTGGAATATTGGAATCTTTTATTTAGACAGTTGAGGTGTATTAGCATCAGCAATTATTAAATGGTTTACGTTTACCTCTCTAATGTCAGTTTTGTTTTTTTTATATTTACAGGTAATTTACATTTACATACATTTGATGGACTTTTATTTTAAAAGACAGTGCTGCTGTATTGATGTATTTATGACTATATTTTTGTTCTGAGTTGGTTAGTAATAAGATTCAGTCCATCTTTGAAATTTGAGACAATTTCATGGAAGAGGCGGAATCTCTGTACAAAATAATGTTTTTATATCGGTGTTGCCTTTGCTATCTTTGCCTCAAATTTGAAGCGAAAATAAAAGAGAGTCAATATCAAAAGCTACGACAATTTTGATTGGGTAGTGAACCACAAGGTGCAATACGGATGTTCAGAAAATTACTATTCACTTTTCTTTCAAGATTTCAGTTCAGTTCAGTTCAGGATGGTAACACTAATCACACAGTAATGTTTAATTATAATTTTATGATAGTTTGCATTAACAGAATATCGAAAATCACGTTATTATAATTTAACATTACGTAGTAAATTTATTATAAATGATTTTAAATACTACATTTTTAATCTGTTGTCACGTGACTGGAAACACCAATATGATTTATACGTCACTGGTCGCAAAACAAACTGTCGAAAGTTGACTAAACTGTTTACTTTCCTGCATTCTTATTATAGTTTGCGGTCTTAGCGACGACCGTTTTGATTGTTTGTATTCAAGTAATGATAAGAAAACACATAAACTGCACATACAGCCATGAATGGCGTCCAATGTTTTGCGACTAGTGACGTCATGTCCATCGTTAGTGTTTTAGCGGCAAAATTCAAAATTTGTCTAATATTATTTAGTCATCGAAAATACTAATATTTTGAAATAAAATGTTATTTTTTACGGTAAACATACGTCAATCTTCAAAATTGACCCATACTGACGTCCCGCTTGGGTGTATTGTGCACTAAACTACTGAGTAGCGTAGTTTAGTGTTTAGTGTAGTCAATTCCCCCATCCTGAATCTTTCAGTCCAATCCAGTTGACTAGATCAAGATGCTGATTATGTTGATGATATCGACACGAGCCTAAGAACGACCAGTTTTAAATATGACAATCAATTATGACCCTTAAAACATTAGAAAAAAATAGCTTTTTCAATAAAATAACGATAGTAGTGTACATAATTTGTGTGGTGTATTTATTTGATTTAATTTTAACTCAAAACTTAGTATCGTAAAATTGTTACGTCTTTCTAAATGGGAAAAAATAGAGCACAAAACACAGCAGTGGGTAAAGAATGTGTTGAATTTACACAAAATCCGAATCTCACACTAAATAACGCTAAAATTTCAGTTATAACCGAATTATCAACTTTATTGTAGTTTAACCAATAAAAACCGCCCGTAAAATGTATGTCAACTTCATCGTCAAATTTTATGGCAATAAAATCTTATCTGTCTCAAGATCAAAACAATGTTTAGTTTGCATTTTGAAGACATCAAAAATAGTTGAAACATAAAATTATGCAAATGCATAATAATAAAATTAGTTTTAACATAAAACACTTCGCTTACAAGCAATGTAGGTATTTTTTTTCATAAACTACAACTTTTAACTTAACTTTTTTTTGTACGCACTCTACGTTCAATTTCAAAGGTTGCACTTAACAACAGACTAAAAAATAAAATCGGTTCAGATTTCACTGCTTTAATGAAATTGCACATTTGAGAAACGAGTGAATGAAATAAATAAGTCTTTTTTAAACAATAATAGGTTTACGCTAGACTGGCATCTCAAATTATTTTAAGCGATATACTTATTGCAGTCTACCATGAAACTTGCTTGCTGAACTGAAATTACTTGTTTTGTTTTATTTTAGATTGATATCGTTTGTTTAAATACTTTTATGATTAGGAAACGACATTGTATTTTGACTGCTTTGCCTTTTTTTATTATAAAGCGTGATAAGACGAGCAGGACAGTACAAGACAGTGCCTGATAATAAGCAATATGCCACATAGCAGCACAGTGGCACGCAGCTAATGGAACGTGAAGAGCCCAAATCATTACCTTTTTTTTTAACTTTAATCGGTTTACACTTGACCGCAATCTCGCCTGATGTTAAGCGACGATGCGGTCTACGATGGAGCGTGCTTACCTAGAAGAAACCGATTCACTCTCGATTTGAAGACACCAAGATTATAACTACCGGGAAAAACCCACTCAGGCAACTCATTCCACAGCCTAGACGTTCTTATCACAAACGTAGAGTCAAACCTCTTTGTCCGTGTCTTTGGAATATCCACCATGAAACGGTGCCGCTTCTTCGAGTTACGAGAAGTACGATAGTAAAAAGGGCAAGGTTGTATAAGATCATACAGATCAGTTGCACACTCTCCGAAGTGTATCCGATAAAAACCGATAAGCTAGCAAATTTTTGTAGCGGCGATGTTCAAGACTTTGAAGTCTTTTTCGCATTAGAATGTCTTTGCCTATGAGCCTTTTGGCACGCCTCTCGATCGATTCCAGAGCCTCAAGCTGATACTTAGCCGATCCATAGTGCAATCAGTACTCCATACAAGAGCGAATCTGTGATTGATATAACAAAAGCAATTGTTCAGATTTGAAGTACTTTCGCACTGAGAGGACACCTAGTTTTTTGACGTGACAACGTCTTATAAATTGGTTTGCCGGGTGACACTTCAAGAAACTGCATTACGCTCCGCTCACGTTATCCGCTCACAACGAGAGCGAGTGAGAGGCACGCGTTCCTTCCACTCGGGCATGGTTAGCCCGCCTAAGAGCGAGAGAGACAGACATAAAAAGTGAAAGGCACGCGTCCCTTCCGTAAAATTATTTTACCACTCAAAGTCGTTGTCACGTAAAACTTTCGCCCGTATACCGACTTTACAGGCAACCAATTTTTTTGCAGCTAATTTTGCCTTGGACTTGATATACGAGCCAAAGTTGAGCGTAGAAGTCAAGGTAACGCCCAAAAGCTCAAGATGATCAGTAACCGGCACGGATACACCTCGAAAAGTAGGAGTCTGTTGAAATGGACTCCTTTTTGCGGAGAACAGACACGCCTGCGTCTTTCCCTCGTTAAACTTGGCCAGATTGGTTTCGCCCAGAGACTTCCTCAAGGGCCAAGCACCTAGCACCGCACTGCGCTCGTCACCCAGAAATCTAAGATGTTATATCCCTAAGCCCTGTAATTTCTCTGGAAACATTGCCCTTCAAACCGGAACACAGTAATGTTTGCACATTGCTTTCAGGTATTATTTAATAAATGTATAATTATTAAACATGTTTAGTACATAAAATACAACTTTTGTTCCATAGTTTTTTTTCCTATACAAAAAGCAAAAAGTATATATGCCTGGTCTAAAAGAATCAAACTCTTCGCAACAATTCGTAACAAGAGTGCGTGCGCTCTTCAACAATTGATAATGATGTGCCAAACTGAATAAACACTAAAAAACCGCTAAATAGTGCTAGAGAGCGCATCAAACATTATTTTTTTTGGGTTGTCTATTGAGATTTAACGCAAGTAGTATATAACACTTTATAGATTGAAGCTGAGGGTATAGAGTCTGTAATTTCAACGGAAACATTGCCCTTCAAACTGGAACACAACGATGTTTTCACATTACTGCTTGGCGTCACAACTAGCAAAGGTACCAGAGTACCACACTCTGGAAAGACACCTAAAAATACCGATTAAAAACATTGCCTAGGATGGTTTCCTCTTAACCTGTAGATACTTAATTTTACCCGTAAAAGAATTCTCATTTTAGCATGGACTAATTTGTATAAAAAAAAAATAACAGAAAAATAATGTAAGTAACGCTAAACTACTAAAGTCTTCAATACCTAAGTCAATGATCACGTTCTTCGTTGTACCTACTTTCTTTTCAAACAAACTCGTTCCTAATTAGCTAAGCACACAAAATGGCGGGCTGTTATCTGTCAGGCTAATTGTCGAGAGTAATTATGTGTTCTGTAGACAAAGAGTTCGGGACTGACCGTTAGGGCTGGGCAGACGGGCGGTCTGTTATGGCTAGCGAATTGAAAACATAGGAGATCAAACTAAAGATGTTATTTGTAGGTAACGTTAGCGTTGTTTGTTTACCAACGGTTTTTTTGTGAATATTGCTATATTGAAACTAATGTGAATAGTGTCTGAAAATAAAAAAAACTATTTTTGATTAACATTTCAATATCTAGCTTTTCTATTAGACTAAGTTTATACTTAGCAGCACTTTAACGCCTATTAATAAAGAAAGAAAGGAATTGAATTGAAAATAATAATAATTAGATTTCATAGTCGATCAAATTCAAACATGCCTCTTCAAAAGGCATAATCAAATATTTACGTAGCCAACCTTAATTGATCTATTAAGCAGTTTGAAACTGAATGACGTGTATGTAAAATCAAATGAACGAATTGCTATTTCATCGGGCATCGCGCGGAAACAATGACACGCACACCCGAGACACAAGGATAGCTCAAAGTTGCCAGAACACCTGGTTTCCAGACGCGTAATTATGAGTCCTTGCCCAGATCAAGGCCACATCCTGTCCAATCTGCATCCAAATGTACACACACAAGTTTATTATTATTAACTTTAATATTCTTAATTACCTAAACACTTTTTTTATTTGTCTATTTGTTCATTATTATTATTTTTAACTGTATTAGTTTTATATTTGACCTCGAATTTTGCCTGAAGTTAAGTGATGATGCAGTTTATGATGTAAAGTCTCGATCCAAAGACACCACGATTGTGACCATCGAAAAAATATCACTAAGGCAACGCATTCTACAGCCTAGACGTCCTTCTTACGCAAGTGCAATAAAACCTCGTTCTAACTCCCGTTCTTTAAATCAACAACTAAGCAACGATGTCATTTTTATGTATACTTTTAACCTATATCTGTCTATAGATTTAGAGAGCTTCTAACTCCTATTCACTGCCTGTAGCCACAAACTCCCATAACTATAACAATAATCCATTAATTTTGTTTTAATCAAGCGTATTTTAAGCCGCTCGTCTGTATGACCGCGTCAATTCCACTCTCCATTGTTTACTAATTTAGTTTCCACTGGCGTTTCTCACGCGGACTCACAATGCACTCTTTTCACATTGCAGATATAATCGGAAAAAGTTATGTGTTCAACTAACAGCAAGTCATTGACCTCATCACGTCGCTAAGGAAACAAAAGCAACAAAATAAATAATGCGATCAGCCCTTCTGGAATGTGACTAGAAGTTATATCATTTGTGTGCCTTGTCCTTCGGTTGCGTGGATGATATCTCATTTAACGATTAAATCATCAGTTGCTACATAAATATTTGTTTTTATTTGTGTACTATTGATAATTTAAGTGTATTAAAACTTTTCCTCCATTTCGCAACAAGACTATTGACACTGTGGAGGTAGCAAGCGTGATGTATACCTGGAATCGGTATTAACTTTTATATGTATATTTTTATAATCTACAAGAAAATGTCTATTTATTTATGCTAATCATTATATTAGGTAAATGGGGATCACACATATTTTGGTTTAAATTAAATTAATGTTTTGAAATAGACAGTCTATAAATATTTTCCCTTAGTTACCGTCCTTAGACTGCATCATCGTTTAATATCAGAAGTAATTTCGGTCAAGCCCATACCTATTAATGCCAAAAATATTGTCTCGTAGTTCCCGTTCCCGTTATTTCCCCGGGTTAAAAATATCCTGCGTTCTTCCAGACTACAATTTGTGTTCCAAAATTGAAATCTATCCGTTTAGATGTTCCCACGTGATTGAGTTACAAACATTCAAACATTGATATCTGAAATATTAGCAGGATAGTTTACATAAACAGTTAAACGTTTCGTAATCCTTATCAATGTCAGATCCGAATTCGTTGCAGCTATGAAAATAGTATGCGTTAACCGTTTGTGAAACGAATTATGCTAACCTCGTTAATCAATCATTATTTTGATTGAGTGAAAAATAAATATGACAACCGTGAACATCCGATTATGATTCGATACTGACTAAATGATTATGAATGTATCGAATTCAAAATGTTATTATGAATAATCTCCCAATAGACTTTTAATAGAGCTTGTATGAAAGCGATTTGAAAAACGCGCTCTTCTGAAGATTAGAAGGTTATATATACATATGTACAAATAAATATATATAGATCTCCTGAAGATAGATTGTTATCTGTCGCTTTTTAACAATTATACATTGACATAAACACTTTGCACAAATTAAAATCAGTTAAGCTAAAGCACAAAATAGCCATTAACTAAGAAATCGGTCATCTTGTTTTTCGTAGAAATAAAATTATCTAACATAAACACGTGTATAAATGTTCAGAATTACCTGTTATTTGGTCGGCGCTCAGATTGGGCACACTCATTTTACCACTTTACTTCATTACCACTCTCAATAAACACGGCGCGGGTAAACTCACGCGCATCTTCACACACACTGATTCACTTTAACGTAAATTCGATCATTAACATGCTATTTGTTATATTAACTTTAGAAGGCGGATTAAAGGTTAAAAATGCAATAGCACCAAGGTCGTTCGGATCAAAAGCCCATAAATGTATGTTTATGATACGCTGTAAACGTAAGGTATTTAATTTCATATCAAACTAAATCTCTATAATATAAAAAATGTTACGTTGGTTTGTGTACGCTTCAAAAACTCAAAAAGTTCTGCACCGATCGAGCTGAAATTTTAGAATGGTTTATAATCCGCATCAAGGATTGTTTTTATCTAATTTTTGCATCACAATGTGGCACAGCGAAGCGAGGCAGGGTACAGCTAGTTGTGAATAATATTTTAATACATTTCACAACTACTATAATAAGTAGCTAACCGATGTATTCCATTTTCCTATGTAATGTCAAGACAAGCAAAACAGGCGCCTGATGGTAAGCAAAACGCCTGCACAACAGTACAGTAACAGTAGCACTGCGCTGCGCTCGTCACCCAGAGATAAAAGATGTTTTTTTTATAGTTTAGTGACGAGATTAGCAGGATATATCCCTGATGGTACGCCTTACCGTAACAGGACAGTGTCACGGAACTATTCCGCAGAATCGAACGTACTAACATAGTATTACGTTGCGGTAGTGGTCACTTAGAGGTATGAAAAACGTTTCATTATCTCATGGGCCTGTAATGTTTTTGGAAATATTGCCCTTCAAATCGGAACGGAGTTGCTGCGTTATTCCTTGGCGGTAGAAAAACTGGCAAAAGGTGCGGTATTTCCCGGGGCGGACTCCTATCATTTTAGCCACTACCATAAAGTCACATAAGGCTATCAATATAGAACAGCATTTTTTTTAAAGAAACGGACTAAGTATTTTTTTGGCACTAATTAGTGATATCAATATTACACACATTTTTGGTAACATGGATTTTAGTAATACAAAATGAAACATAATTATGTTCGGTAAACGAAGATTGAACACTACTTGAGAATTTTGTTAATTGAATGGCCAACTACATAATAGCAAACTAATTAACATTTTATTCTGCCCTGTTTCAAAACATGCTTAAATATGTGTAGAATTAAATATTTAAATTAATAGTTATTCAATACAAATAAATGTTATTTAACAAACCATTTAAAATATTACACAACATTGCGTCTAAAACGAAAGCAATTCATATTATGTCAATCCATAAATATGAAAATAATTACGCACTTTCTAAAAGAGCAAAACCAGAGCATAAAAATAATTGGCTGAGTTTATACGCTCCCTTAAATAACAGTTTTCTAACATTTACGCAATAAACCTGTTATAGAAAAGTCAAGACGCAACGAATGCTACGTTTATTGGTTAACACTTGTTATTTTATGCATAATAACGTTATTTTCATTCAAATTTCTGTAACGGTACAGATGTAACGTTCTAAAACTATCGATATGTTATTTTCACACTGCCCACATTAGTTTTAAATTAAAAAAATGTTAAGTTTTTGAATTTTGTTTTAATTTAATGTTCAAGTATGATTGAAGCAGTGAATCTGTTTCTAGTATGATTTATAGTAAAAAAATAGTTGTAATGCTATTAAAAATAAAGACAGTTATAGTGCAGTTAATGTTTAAGGAATAGAAAAAAAAACTTTAATTTCACTAAGGTATAAATTTAGTTTGAAATACAATGTCAGCACAATCATATCAATTCATAGTTGCAGTTATTTATACCGTTAATAAAGAATGCTACTTAAAGTTTTACTTTGCACTTCATGCATTAAAAAACATCACACCGAAAAAAAAAACAATCCAAATTCAAATAGTTCCATTATCATCACACGCGATACTATCGTTTTTTGTTATTGTGCTATATTTAAATTTCGATCAAAAAGTTCGCACCAAAAAGCTGTTAATATAAAAAATTAGAGTTCTAAATTCAAATTCCCGAGCGCAGACCGTTGTCCACTGCACGTAAGAACACAACACAAGAAAGCGACAAGTGGTAGAAGCTGACCGAGAACAGATTACGCTTATCAGCTGTTATCGCGCTCGTTTACCGTCCTTTAATCGCCGGACGCGTCACTGATAGTGAGCGCCGTGATTGAAGAAAACATTCGTTACAGATGCGGTAATCTTTTTTCTTAAATAAAGTGATAGGACGAGCAGGGCATGTCCCTGATGGTATCAACACACCTGCCCATAGCAGGAAAGTGTCACGTGGGTAGCTGTTGGAACATGAAAAGTTCAAATTATTACCTAGCGCTAGTGACCCATAGATTTGAGATAATTTATTTTTATGCTCCGTAAGTTTTCTGGCAACATTTTCCATCAAACTCAACAAACAAAACTCACAACAAAAAAATCAACATTATTTTTATGCTCCGTAAGTTTTCTGGCTACATTTTCCATCGAACTATATACATTGCCATAAAATCTGTCATAAAATATTTGGTTACAGTTATATTTAACGTTATAAACGTCTAAATTTGATTTGACTAATGAAATCTTTTTGAAGATTGTAAAAAAGGCAAGAATAATTCTCAGTTGAGCCACATATAACGTTATTGTTTTATTTTTTCAATATTTCTTTATTACTTTGTAAGTGACAATTAATTTATGAGAATATTTCAACGTCATTAACTTGACATTTGAAGTATAATTTATTCACTCTATCTGTCATTGTGATAACACTTAATTGTTTTTGCTCTATATTTGGCGAGCCTTAGGCAATGTATGAACGTCTCATTGGCTGCAGGATGGGTCCATATAGACGATATAACTTGGACTCAATTGTCACAAGACCAAGAAAAATGGCATGATTAAAGAGAGGCCCATACCCGGCAGTGGGATTAAGAAGGGCTATGGATTATGATGACGAAATATTTTTTTCTATAACAGTGTTGTAAGAATTAGAATGGTCTGTCTTCAAGACTTCGTAACTCTACGTCGTAGCACCCGAATGACTTTCAGAATTAACAAAAATATTTGGGGTTCTGTTATCTGGGCTGTCATTCACACACTAACAGATAACACACATTACATAACAGGCGTTTGTGTGCGTGGCGTATGGTAGTGTATGAAGAGGTTTATGGCGGCGACATTGACACTAATGTGAGGCCATGACGGAGGCTTTAGATAGGCTGAAGAATAATCATATTTGAGAGAAAATTAGACACAGACAATAAAGTTTGTGAAGGTCATTTTATCTTTTTTTGGGGACGTTGAAAAATTTTTTGTCAGGGGAAAATCTTGTGAACTCAAACACTAAAATGCTGACGACGGAGCGGCGGCGGAGCAGCGGATCAGGACGTACGAGTTAGACGCGTTTCATTTCCACCAACAAAAAAAAAACATTGCCAGTCAAAAGTACTGCTGATAGAACTGAAAACTTATAACTGACAATTTCATAGCTCACTTTGAAAACTACGCGGGTGAAACCGGAGGGCGTCGCCATGGCAATCTAGAAACGCTGACGCATTCCTAGATGGCCAATGGCCATGGTCCCGAGTTTACTCAAAGATTTTTTATCATTCCCGATCGTGACGCTAGAATTCAATTCACAGCCGACGAAAACTCTGTCTGTGGCGCGTCAAAAGATATTTTCACTTCAAAAATGGATAGTGAAATGCTGTGAGCCAGCGTCACCGACATGCATTATATCTGTAGCTTCACATGTGATGTAATATGCAACGTTACTATAGTTAAATACTAAAATTCTATTAAGTCTAGTAATATTTATTACAAAATTAAGTTGTTCATTGCAATTTATGTCATATTATTGGCTGAGTTCCAACCGTAACCTGCGGTTTAAAGATCATTGACTTAAGCCGAATTAAATGTAACCTATTCGTTCATCGGGTAATGTACTTACTGCGTATTTGATTCAATTAAAATCCGTTTTAGAGATGTGTGTGATCAAAGATTTTTGTGATTTGTGTAACAGTAAGCGTGTACAGATACAAAAAAAACACCTGTTTCGCAATTTTAGGTAAGTCTATAAATATACATTTCAAATGAATACACGGATAACTCACTAGTCAGTCAATTTAGTGCTAAACGAGATGCGATCACGCGCGCACTCACTCTCCTTGAAAAAGTCGCGATTGAAACTTGAGTCGGACTGGACTGACTCACCAAATAAAATGCATCACTATTAACTAAGCGAATGTAAACATTGGATGTTACCTACACAACAAAAAAGAAGAACGAACCTATTCACTCTAATCATGCAAGGTTTTATATTCAATCTCGCATAAAACAATAAATCCGACAATGTATTCCACTTTTTCTATACCTATACAATGAAAAACCATATAAGTATTTATATTATTTATACGGTTTTATAGTTTTCGTATATTTTAGCAACAAAATCAACATTTTAACGTACATAATTTAAATAGATAAAATCCAATAAAACCTCACAAGATGTAGTAATATGTTGCAAATGTGGCAAAACCTTTCTATGGCACTTATTTAAATAGTCACTTGCCAGCATTACATCGGAAAATCACTCTACATTCATTCTTGAAGTATAAATGTAGCAAATATTGTACGTTTTAAGCGGTATTTACATAATGATACGATGCAATAATCAGGTTTTGCAAATCGAAATCAATTTGAAACTATTTTCGAATCGTACATTTTTTACTAAATTGTATCTTTAAACGTTCGCTGTCGGTAAACCCCGATATCTATACTAATATAATAAAGCTGAAGAGTTTGTTTGTTTGTTTGAACGCTAGGATGTCGAGAAGTACTGGTCCGAATTGAAAGATTCTTTATCTATTGGATAGTCCATTTATCGAGGAAGGCTATAATCTATAGAACATAACACTACTATCAATAGAAACGGAGCATGAATCAAGAATGTAACAAAAACGGGGAAAAAAGGATTTTTGTTTGAAAACGATATTATAAGGAATTACTGAACCGATTTCAGTCATTCTTTCACCGTTGGATATGTACGGGATTCCGATGAGTGCTATGTAATGTACCACGGGCGAAGCCGGGCGGACATCTAGTTTTCTATGAAAAATAATTAATAAGATATCTTGGTTCGCAATCATTTGAACACTACAGATTGTATGTAATTCTATTTTTGTAATACTTTGATAAAATAAAATTAGAGATAAACGACTGATCAACAAATGTTTTTAGCTATCACAGTTATTCACACCACTAGTATTTTTGTAAATAAAAAAATAAATCTAGCTTCAAATTACGTAATAAGTGATGTAGAAAGTGTGTTTTATCGAGATTAACGTTAGATTTCGACTAACAGAAGTAATGTTTCTGAAATATTAAGAAACTAAATATTTCTCTACCCATAATACGAGTAAGTGATTGACAAAAAAAAGTACATTTTACAAAATTGTTTTTTTTTTGTCAATTCTTATCTAATACCCTTACCCTTAACATTGGGATTAGTCATGAGAAACCGATACAAAACAAACGTTAACGTACAATCTGCAAACACAAAACCGATAAAATGCATTTACCGATTCGACCTTCAAACAACAATCGGTAATCGCAATCGATGCACTCCGCAACAACTCGAGCGTGAACGATCCCAGATAACATAGTAGTAAACTGATTTAAGATTACACAGAAATTATATACCTGGCAGAAAACGAAACGAATCCAATACTAGTAATATATTTGCAACAGTGAAAACACATTTAAAATAAATACACGGGTAACTCACGTTTGATATAGTTAGTCCAGTCCGAGTCAAGTTTCGATCGCGTCCGGCGATTTTTTTCATGGACAGTGCGCGCGCGTGTTTGCAGCTCGTTTAGCACTGCTGGCAGCCGCACGGCGCGCACGCAAACGCAACTGTTGTTGCGGAGGTGCAGTGAAAACACGAAAAAAGTAATGTTTTTACATTACTGCTTGCCGGTAGAATAACTGGCAAAGCTGTGGTACTTCTCCAGAGGGACTCTACAAAAAGTTCTACCACTGAGTAGGGAATCGTAGCATGTACTCACATTGATAAAATAAATAAATATTGGTGGACAATTTACACACAACACCATCTGACCCCAAACCAAGCAAAGCTGTACTATGGCGGCCAGATAGCTGATATAATACATATATAGTTTTAAATTGTGATTAAAATTATTTTAAATGTGTTTAAATTTTACTCTTATGTTATAGTTTGTGTTTATTACATTTTGTTTTGTGTGCTCATTGAACAAATAAACAAATAAATACATACTTATTATAAATAAAAAACACCCATACACAGTGCATTACGAAATTAATGTAATAATTACGAAAATTAGTCTAGAAAACTAATTAATTATTAATTAGTTTTGGCGTGCATAGCTTACAGTAAATAAAACAACAGCTGATATATCCGCGTTTTAACATCACTTCATCTGATTTAAAGTACAGGAGTGGTTAAATATGACACACACTGACCTAGAACATACCTGTTAAAATTATGCCTAGTCTGAATAACCTTACCAGGTTATTTCATTGTGTCTATACCTAGTATCGATGGTATGAGTCACTCTACCTGTGCCAGTCATCTAGTAAACATTGGATATTCCTCGAAACATCGTAATGGGTGGATCCGGCATCTCAAAATAGCTTTCCTTTAGTTCCGATTTATGGAATTTCACTTATGAATCACAATTTTGGTAATTGGTTATCTTCACCAGTGAAATAATCTATCTATTTGCTTTTTTTTAAATCATGATAGGTTTATGACGTCATCTTACCTCAGGGTAAGATACGATATGGTCTACGATGGAGCGTGCTTACCTAGAAGGAACCGATTCAATCTCGATTTGAAGATACAAAGATCATATCCATCGGGAAAAACCTATTCATGCAACGCATTGCACAACCTAGACGTTATTATTACGACAGTATAGTACAATTGTCCTCAGTTGCTGGTCTGACTCGTCTCGTTTTTTTTTTATAAAATGTTCGATATGGTAAAATAGTTGAATTGGACTAACTATAGATTGTCGATAGAAGTTGTAACGCGGATACGAATATAGGTACTGCTGTTATACACGTCGGTTACGTAGACTTTTCAAGATCTGACCTATCCAAAATGCGTTCGACACACTCCACTCCGCTGCTCCATCGCCGCTCCGATGCTACGCCGCCGCGTAAATATGGACTTTTAGCATAACGCTAGCCTTAAAAGTGTAGACCTACATCGCTCTAAGGATAACTAGTTTAGATGTGCTTAGTGTAAGTAGTTATGTATGTAGTGTGGGATTCATTGTATCTTATTCAGTTTAGTTTATAAAAGGTTGGACGATTTAAAATTAAAACTCAGTATTCTATTTTCAATATGATTTAATGTACCTATGTATAAACTGACCGATGACCTGACCGACAAATAATAGACATATTTCGTAACGCCAAAAACGTTACTTCTTATCAAAAACACGAAACGAGTAATAATTGACAAATTCTTGTGATAACCGCTTATCTTAATATTCTTATTGACGAAATTTTATCATAGAGGCACGCGAGAATGTTTTTGAACACATCCGACAAATAATATTAGACACTTAATTTAAAACAATCTATTTATTGAATTATTTACCAAAACCTGTACCTTACTTATTGAGTGACATACGTAATGTTATTAACAACGAGTACAACTAATTGAGATCCATGGCGAATCCAAACAGCTAAGAACCACCGCAAAGAAACTGGCTTTTAAATGAAAAAAAACTCATAGAAATCGGGCCATCCGATGACATTTGAGAGTTACGATACCACAGACAGACACAAAGACATCGATTTCAAACTTATAACATCTCTTTTTAAATAAATACATGCGTAACTCACGTTTGATATAGTCAGTCCAGTCCTACTCAAGTTTCGATCGCGTCCGGCGATCTTTTTCAAGGAGAGTGCGCACGCGTGTTCGCAGCTCAAGCACATGCACAAGCGTGCTAAACGTTAAGAGCTAAGAATTAGCCGTGTATTTATTTATTAGAATGTGTAATAACCACGTTAGTTTTCATACTTATAACATCTTTCTTATTGGTCAAGGGTTGAAAATACGTACGAGTATATATACGAAAAGACGTTAATGTTATTTGTTTGTACACGGAAAACCCTTCCTTGAGTGTTAGATTTTTCCTTAACCCACATAACCTTAAACCCATTCAAAGCTTATCTTCTCAGAATCGACAAGCAACAGGAAAATCAGATTTTATTTATATGTAAATCGACTGCCTTATACATGAGTCGATTATGTTATTTATATCAACAGTAACAGAATTTTATTTATTAATTATTCATGGATCATTTCTCAATTATAAGAGAACTTAACAATTCAGAACTGATTCTTCGCCAATTAAATAAATACTTAAAAAAACAAAAGCCTAAGACCAAAATACTTACTGGAAGCATTTCCATATTGTATCGGAATAGTCTTAGGGATAGTTTTGAGAATGTTTATGGATGGAGGATATCTATCTGGATATCACCCTTCCAAGGTAATGTGGAAATGATTTCCGGCACGTCATTAGACCCAGATGCGGGGGTTATGTCCCATCGCGAGACGAGCCCGCAAATGCCGTACCTGTGATAGGCTTGCCAACGTCTGCGAACGACGGCGGCAGCCAAGCCAGGGACGGGCAGGAACATGGGGGTTTTAGTCGGTAAGGGTCCAAGGGCCTTACCGACTGGCCTCGTGGCTTAGTGGGTACTAACTCTGCCTGCGAAGCCAAGGGTCGTGGGTTCGATTCCCACCCAGTGCAAATATTTGTGTGATGAATTCAAATGTTTGCACTGTGTCTGGGTGTTTCTATTTATAATAAGTATGTATTTAAAACTATATAAGTATTATATCAGAGCTGTCTGGCCGCCATAGTACAAGCTTTGCTTAGTTTGGGGTCAGATGGTGTTGTGAGTTAATTGTACACCAACTAAAAAAAAAAAAAAGGGCGGTCGCACCCAACATACCTCGCCGGGTATCTGCATAGCGGACATGCGTAAGTGCATATCCCCAATACTGCAAGCCTTCTGGTCACTCATACACATACCAAGCATTCTAGTCACTCATTATTTCAAACCCTAAATAATAATATTCTTAATCAAAACAACTCCGCTCCTATCGAACTAGTCGATAAGAGCGCATCACTTGATGTGTATGGTACTTGTTCGATGTTTCCTTTTCAGGTTTACAAACGCATGCTATAGCGTAAGTATGGATTGGTTGGGGAAGGGTTGGTTATTCCGGGTCATGAAAAAAAAATTAAAAAAGAAGAGAAGTACCGAACTTCTTGTTTTATAAATAAAGCCAACTGCAGTAGGTACGTAAAAAAAACATGACAACTTCATAAAAGAAATACATAATTCCCTTTCGGCCGCCTTTGTAATTATTAGTAGTTCAAAGATCAAAATGACTAACTCAATATTGCAAAAAAATGCCATTTACTTTCTCGTTCGTTTTATTATTTATAATTCGACAGCTCTTTACGTATCCATTAAGTTCAGTACAAAGTGTGCGGCCGCGCCGATAAGCTGTGGACGTAAAAATCGTTATAACATGAAGTTTGTGAGAGCATTAAGCCGGAGAACATGCTACGAACGAGGTATTAAGAGTTTAACGATAATCCTCCAATTTAAAACTGTGGTTGACGTAATCTTGTAGGATTCGGGTGGGGCGGGAGTCGGAGAGATGAGCGTTTGAGCGTTTTGGGAGATACTCAATTAATTATAACATTCACTGAATGTGCAGCAGACCACATTCAGTGAAGTTTTATGGCTTACGTAAATAATATTTTATTTATTTATTATTATTTTTCAAGTAGGCTAAAATTATTAACTCAGTATTAAATCTAAAACTAAAAGTCGTGGCAAAATCGGTCCTGACGTTAAAGAGATTAGCCGCAACGAACTGACATAAAGATTGTTTTTTATTATTTAGGGCGATTTTTACAAAAAGAAAGAAAAAACTTCTCGCCTGTCGGATTTCCTTCCTATAAATGTAATAGATTTTTCCATAGCTCGCTGAACTACTACTTAAGCTTACGGGTCGCTTTCGTTGTCATTGTCCACGTTTTATCAACGTAACTCATGAAGGGCAGAGTACACAATGATTCGTTGATTAAATTTTAGACTATTCGATGATTTTAAAGTTTTGAGATCACCCTATTATTTTCATATCATACCTTGGAAAGAGAATTAGTAAATATATCTGAACTCTTTGTATCTTACTAATATGTACTATAAATGTAAATATTTGGATGTTTGTTGCTTAACATGCTCAATATCGTCGTGATGTCAGGCAAATTAAGCTGATATTTGGTTATAGCGAAATATATACTATAGTCAACTATAGTTTGAAACAACACAAAAGCTTTTTTATTCCGGGAAAATAATGAGAACGAGAACTACGTGGGCAAAACCACGGGGCGCTGCTAGTAATACATAATTAATAAAAATATTAAACTATAAGCATCGAAGTCTTAAGTACGTATAGATAAAATATGGATACTTTATATGTAGTTGTTGTGTAAATGTGATATAGAGTAATTGTTTTCAAGCAATAAACTGATGGTCGCTCCTCTTATGCAGCATCACCGCTCCCCGCTCGCAGTCGGCCGCGCCCGGCGCTGACCGTCGGTGGGCCGGAAGGCACTGTACAGACTACACTGCACTGACCTATTTGCATAATCGCGATGAGTCAAACGTTTTGCTTCTCATTAGGCAAGTACACTCAGCTACAAATTAGCATAAACCATCATCATCATCATCAGAATTCAGTAGAGGTAAGACTCTGTGCAGAGTCCGCCTCCAGAAGTATCACACCTTTTTACCAGTTATTCTACCGTCAAACAGTAGTGTGCAAATATTACTGTGTTCCAGTTGGAAAAGAAACATTTTATACCTCTGGGTGACGATCGCAGTGCAGTGCTAGGAAAGGATTTCATCATCATCATCATCATCATCAGCCTATCTTAGTCCACTGCTGGACATAGGCCTCTCCCATGGCTCGCCACTCAGCCCTATCCTCAGCTATACGTCTCCATCCACTGCCTGCCGTCTTCCGTATATCGTCACTTCATCTAGTCTCAAGGTGTCCTACACTACGTTTGCCGATTCGTGGTCTCCACTCAAGAACACGTCTACTCCAACGGTTATCGGTTCTGCGACAGATATGACCGGCCCATTGCCACTTCAGTTTGCTAATGCGTTGAGCTATGTCGGTTACCTTGGTTCTCTGACGGATCACTTCGTTCCGAATACGATCCCTCAGAGAAACTCCAAGCATAGCTCTCTCCATAGCTCGCTGCGCGACTTTAAATTTGTGGACCGCCTTGACTGTCAGCGTCCAAGTTTCGGCACCGTAGGTCATGACAGGTAGGACACACTGATTAAACACTTTTGTCTTTAGACATTGTGGAATAGACGACGAGAAGACACGACGTAGTTTGCCAAATGCTGCCCAGCCCAGCTGAATCCTTCTCATGGCCTCACTTTCGAAATTGTGCTTCCCTACTTCGAGCGTCTGCCCTAGGTACACATATTTCTGAACAATTTCTAGAGGGACGCCATTTATAGCAGCCGGTCCCGGAGTCACACGCTCGTTAACCATGATCTTGGTTTTATCCACGTTCATCCGGAGACCTATGCGTTGAGAAGCATCAACTAGGCCATTCAGCATCGACTGTAAGTCCTCCAACGATTCAGCCATTATGACGATGTCATCAGCAAATCGAAGGTGTGAGATGTACTCGCCATTTATATTTATGCCACATCCAGCCCAATCAAGCGTCTTAAACATATCTTCGAGAGCGTTTGAGAACAATTTGGGGGAAATCACGTCCCCTTATCTCACTCCTCGACGAAGATGGATATGTTTCGTCTGCTGGTTTTGGACTTGGACTGTCATCGTTGCGGCGTTATACAGACATCTCAGCACCTCGATGTATCGCCAGTCGACTTGACACCGTTGCAAGGACTCCAGAACAGCCCAGGTTTCGATCGAGTCGAATGCTTTTTCGTAGTCCACAAACGCTAAGCATAGGGGCCGATTATACTCTTTGGTCTTCTGTATAATCTGCCTCACTGTGTGGATGTGATCTACGGTACTGTACCCGCTTCGAAACCCAGCCTGTTCGGGGGATTGGAACTCGTCGAGTCTCCGCACCAGACGATTTGTGATAACCCTTGAGAACAGCTTATAGACATGGCTTAGTAAAGATATCGGCCGATAGTTCTTCAAAAACGTTTTCTCTCCTTTTTTGAAGAACAGGATGACCACGCTTCTATGCCATGCCTTCGGAGTTCTCCCGGTGAAGAGAACAGTATTAAACAAGGCTTGGAGCTCTTTTATTAGTGGTGTTCCACCGGCTTTTAAGAGCTCAGTTGTAATACCATCCTCCCCCGCGGCTTTTCCATTTTTGAGCTGTCTAAGGGCCAGCACAATTTCGTCCAGGCTTACGTCAGGCAGATCTTCCGTGTGGTGGCGAGTCAAAGTGGCCCTATTGTCTCCATTTTCCATTGGGAGATGAGGAGCGTGCGATGCGTACAACTGGCTATAGAAATTTTCCACTTCCGAAAGGAAGGATAGGAATAATAGGAAGAAATAGGATAGGAAGAATAGGAAGGAAAGGATTTGGACTCTTCATATTCCAACACCTGCGTGCTACTGTGCTGTTATGGGCAGGCATGTTTGCTTACCAGCAGACATATGTCCTGATCGTCCTGTGGCCATGTACTATAGATAAAAAAAACTGGGCTGCTAAAAGATACTAGCCTACAGACTCGTTTCTAAAACAGTATTTTTACAAAATCTTACTAAGTACGTCTCTTTGAGTTCGTTTCTGTCGAATATTTCTAAGCCAATTGAGCTTTTCACACAATTTTCAAAATTTTTAAAGATATAAGACATGAGTAAATTTTAAAAGTAAGCTTTGAAATGGGAATTTTAGTATTTTATTATTCGTTCAGTAGCATGTGTTCCTGATTGTACGTAGACTTTCAGTCGCAGTTAAAGAGATTATGTTTACGTAAGTGATATTTAAATATAAGATCAGATGATTCTCTCAATTTTATTGCAGACTTATAGAAGACACTTTCGAAAAATAGCAGGAAATACAAATGTAAAACGATCGATGGAATTGATCGATCGAATTTGACGAGTAGACTTTTTCCTGTCCCCGGATACAAGGGGCAGATTCGTGGGCAAAGTCCCTAAGTCTAGTTGGCGGTTTGGTTACAAAATCGCGAGGCCATAAGTTTGAATCCCGCCTATACTTTTTGTTTTGTTTCAAAATGCAGATGTACTAAATGGTTTTCACAATACACAAAAAAAATTTGCTAAATTTTGAACTATAGCAGTAAGAATACGCTTTATAAGACGCTCAACATTTTTGCAATCATTTTGAATCGATTAAGTGGAAGCTATAAATAGAAATATCAATCCTAACCCTGTCCCTCGTCTGAAATGGCTCTCAGGCGCCCTTGACGTCTGGAGTCTTGCAGACTACTTAGCGTCTAAACACTACGTCGTCTAGACGTACTTACGCTATCCTTGTAAATTGGTTCACATCTACTAGATCTATAAAATCCCAACGTCTCAAAGACGTCTAGGTATTTAGATAGAAAAGTAAATGTATGTAAGCGAAGTGTCCAGAATCGAATCCAACTATTTAATCGAAAACCCCTAAGAAGAACCAAACAATATGAGTATGACTTGGTAAAAGCAATCTTAGCGTTAAAATATGTCATATTTAGAGATTTTAACTAAAATTAGTTTTTCACCTTCTCTCCACTTAAGTACAAAGTAGTTTGTAGCAGTACAAAGTTAATAATTATTTATTTATTTAGACAAAATATTTAGAAATTGCCATGTGGTAGAGTTATTACTAAACAAGTTGACATAAGTAGTTCTGGATTTACATATTTTAGTTACTTGGATGCGTAGTTCTTGTTTTCGTTATTTTTCCGGGATAAACGTGACCAACTTATGTTTTTATAGATTATAATCTGTGTTCTAAATTTCACCTCTATCTGTTCATAAGTTACGATATGATTTTTTAAGGGGCAGAACCTGTCTTTATTAACAAGATTAAAATACAATGAGAACTACACAACGCTACATACCTAACTAACTACTTACGTTATTTATTATACGTTATGCTACCTGGATGATAAATATCCATACTAATACCAACAACGATGTGATTGAGAAACAAATATACAAACATTGACATTTCTAATTTTAATTTGCAATCTTTTTTTTCAAACAAGAAAATATCTGAACCGAAGAGAGAAGACTGACCTCAAAAAGATCAGGCCACGTGATTCGACTGCGTAGTTCGGTCAATAAAAGGATATTTGACTCATCTCACGTTGGTGAATCGCAAGCTCTAGCCACTAAACCACGCTTTGTAAATATTTTTATATACAAATAAAAAGTATTTTTACTCATTCAATGCATGGGACCTCATAGAGGGTTCTCGCAATAAACCATAGCCGTCGTGACATTTTTACAGCCTGGCGCACTAGCTGAGGACCTATTTTATGTGATTTTAAAATTCCTCTGTTCAAGACGCTCTCAGTTCACGAAGCGACATCTTTAATGGTAGGACCTGTTTGCAGAGTATGAACGTAAAAATTTAACACGTTTGTCAGTCATTCTACCACTAAGTTATAATTTTATTTCGGATTGAAAGGCAATGTTCCTAAAGAAATTATAGCGCAAAGAGACAATTCATTTTAAATTTCTAGGTTACGGGCGCGTTGGCATCAGCCGTGTATTTCGTTCGCCCTTACCTTATGTTGTAAAAAAATGCTACATTCACATTATAACATACTTTCAGTTTCTGATGTTATACACAATTCTGGCAATTTGTTCGTAAAACAGTAGAATATTGGTGGATAATAATGATATTGGTGGTAGGATGGTTGGTGGTTATAATATTATATAAATAAATATTGGTGGGCAATTCACACACAACACCATCTGACCCCAACCTAAGCAAAGCTTGTAATATGGCGGCCAGATAGCTATTATAGATAATATAATAATAAGAACAAAAAAAGAAAGAAAGAAAGGCTAACAAAAAGTTTAGATCACATAACAGCCTATCAGTTGGACGAACGCTTAATTGCTACTCTATAATAAAATAATTAAATCTAAATATTTATTCATCCAAAAATTGTATCGAAATCAAATAAAACATTTTTGGGTGGAGATTATTGAGGCCTGTTAGTGTTTATTTTTCTTTCATAACTCCAATGTAAAAATAAAAATTGCAAGCGAAGCACGATCGCCCTGGCTGTTCCCTACAAGACAAAATAACTTCTCAATAAAAGAAAGTGACTTTTAGTAGTAGTATAGTAGATGTAGAGATTTGGAAACAACCAATTTTAGCATATTTATCAAATGACTTCTAATCAGGTCCGATGCACCGTGGGCGGGACTTCCATCGTTACAACGTTAGAAACCAACTTTAACTAAGACATAAATTTTATTTCAACTACAGTAGAAAGTGAAAATGTAAACGTCTGGTGGGTTTTATAGCGAACTAGCCAGCTGGGTCCCGAGTTTTCGCCGGTTATTCTATAGAATTAATATTGATGTCTTTTTTGGTGTTAACATTAGAATATTCATATTGTATTAGATATGCCTTATTGTATTAGATAGCGAATCGGCAAACGTAGTGTAGTGACACCCTGAGACTAGACGAAGTGACGATATACGGTAGATCCAGAAAACAGGTAGTGGATAGGAACGGAAAGCAGAAGATCGGCTTAGTGGCGAGAACGACGGCATGACAATAATGAGTCAGAGGTTCAAATCCCACATAACATTCGCGATTAACTAATACTCGTATGTATATTTTAATAGGTATTGTTTTGTTAGGAAATAAAAAAAATCTCTATCTCTCAATTACTTCTCAGTATTTTTCTAAGCTCAACTAGCAGTAAAGGAAAACATCTGGCAGAAACCAGCATGTTCTACTAAAGACTTTCGAGGACATTGCAGCGACATATGCCGAAACACACTAGGCCAACGTAGTGAATTATAGCATTCAAATCTCTCTTTGTGAGAGAAAGCCCGGCATCCCAGCTGTGGGAATACATAATGGGCTGCCCTTCAAACTAAATCCTAGCTTAAAGTCGTAAATATCACAAACAAACAAAGAGAGAGTTCCGCATTACGGCATTAGTGTGATTCTCGCGTTGAAGATGGACACCTATTTATGGGCCATTTAACGACGCCACAGTCACGGCATGTTGGCCAAGTATGGCAAATGTTTGTTATTGGAAAATGCCATATTTGGCCCGGACGCGAATTAGAAATAATTGCTGTGACATGATTGTTTTGTTTGTGTGAAATTTAATTCGTTTTAGAATCCAGTGAAAGCTGTTTGATTATTTAGAAACTTCAACCATTTAAGTTTGACTTATGAAACTGAATAATTACATTTTGTACTGAGAAAATATTTTTTCGGACATAAAAAAAATTGACTAAAAAGTAATTTTGTTTTAATGATTTTTTTAGGTTGTAACAATGCCAACAGTGAATGGTTATTAGATGTGCTGATGATGATAACAACTGTAAAACAAAAGATTACGTAGAAAAAAATCTTACGTAATCTAGTATTGTATTGTACACCATGTCAGATGCTTGATATGTATGATTTTTTTTTATTGTTTTATAAGCCTTTATTGCCAAACTAAACAAATTTGAAACTTAACCTAATTACAATCTATCACATCGGAATTATCTGGTTTAGTGATCGGCGTGTCTTGCGACACATAGGCCTCTTCCAGCTTTTTCCATGACGTTGTCTTGTTAGCCTTTCTAATCCAAAATGCTTTACCAGTTTTTCTAATGTCGATCCATCTTTTTATTAGTTTTCCCCTTCTTCTTTTATCCTCTCGAGGTTGCCACTCCGTAATGATCTTTGTCCATTTCATTTTACTGTACCTGGTTATATGTCCTGTCCATTGCTATTTCAAGTTTCGTAATTTCGACAGCACATCTTCAACTTTTGTTGAAGCTCTAATATCTTCTGTATATAATATATGATTTTAGTTAAACTATAAGGTCAAGTTCGCAAATATAGTTCGTTAGTTTATCAATTAGAGACCTACGCCATCTGCATTAAGCCAAAGCTCGACAGGTAGTGAAAACCATATTAGTGTGATTAATTTCAATCTTATAAAATTCTAAAGAAAATAATAAACCTTGTGTAATAAAATGATTAATAATAATAACGTACATCTCGGCCTGCTATGAACTGATTCGAATAGTTTTTGTTTCCTGAGTATTTTAATACAATAATACAATTGGGGTTCACGTTTTCATGCGTTGAGACTGTGAATTATTGCTAAACGCAGATTAGGAGATCCTAGATGGAGTGACGATATAAGGCAGGCAAGGCAGCAAACAGTGGATGGAAATACAAAGCTGGGGATCGGATTGATGATAAGATACCAATCTTGGTATATCGTCAATGTGTATTCAAGTACATATGTATAGTATGTAAGTGTATCTACAATCAACATGCACTAATTTACTGCGAAAAAGTGTATCATGGGAATTGGGGGTGTTTAATTTTTTTTTTTACAAGTGATGTTTTTCAAGTAAAATAACATTTGCGTATTAACCATTAAAAATAAAAAATAAATGTTCGTTCCAAAACTACAGTTAAGAAGTAGGTGAAACGTACTCAAAACATTCCAAAGCAGAAAAAATGTTCTTATTACGATATTGATGCCGTCAATTTACTCATTTAAATCAATTAATAAGGTTCGAATTTGGTCACAAATTCGCGGTCAACCAACTTTTTTGTTGGCCCATATGGCCAATACGGAACACGGACGTTGGCCATTCGGGCCAATACCATGCTTTCGCTTCTTGGAAAATATGGATTTTACATTTTAATTTGGTGTCAGGGAATTTACAAGTGATATTTATTATTTAAGGCGAATTTCTTAATTCTGTGAACGTGTGTTAGACGATGAATTATTGAGTTGTTTGCTGGAAGGCCCGTTGTATGTCTTCGCTTGCTTTGATGAATGTCGAGTTGCTCAGTTTCAGACTACGCTCATTTTAAATAGTGGAATTCAAATATGCATTTTATATTTATACACGCAAAGAATAAAATACAGACAAAATAGTAGGCTTGTGACTGAATGGATAGTAAGTAAGTGTGCCTGCAAAGTGTGATTGGGTTGTGGGTTCGATTCTTTCGTTCGTATTATATCAGCTAATTGGTTCTCTTATTACAGCTTTGGTTAGTTTGTGTGGGTAGTTTGTGTGGGGCTAGATGGTGCTGAGTGTGAAATATCCACCAATATATATTTTATTTAACGTGACTGTAGAAAACCAGATAATTGATAAAATGACTGGCATCGTGGCTTTGTGGGTAGTAACCCTGCCTGCGAAGCTGAGGGTCGTGGGTTCGATTCCCACCCAGCGCAAATATTTGTGTGATGAATTCAAATATATGCACTGTATCTGGGTGTTTCTATGTATAGTAAGTATGTATTTACAACTATGTAAGTATTATATCAGCTATCTGGCCGCCATACTACAAGCTTAAATTAGTTTGGGGTCAGATGGTGTTGTGTGTGAATTGTCCACCAATATTTATTTATTTATTGCAATATTCTGTTAATATAATAAATGTCCATGTTTGAATATTGTAATATTGTAATATGTTTGTTGCTCAATCACGTCGTAAAGTTTGAACCGATCGGTTTGAAATTTGGAGCACACATATAATATAACACAACAGCCTATATGTTCTTCAAGAGTATTATCTGGAAGAATATATAGGCTACTTTTCATCCCGAGAAGGTAACGGGAATGGGAGTTAAAAGGGCAAAACCGTGGGTAGCTACTACAATAAAGTAATATTGTCTCAGTGAAATGATTGTGAATGAATCTTAGATTTTTTTGTTATAATAGCTAGTATCAGTAACATAGTCTGAAGAGTCACCAGACAAGAACCATACGTACTTATGCAAGACGATACGGCAGAGTGTCACTTGAAGCGGAGACAAGAACACGACTTACTGATTGTGTTAGATAAATAATTGTGTCTCTAGATTCTCACGTGTTTTGGTAAATGAGAGACGGCATCTTAACGCTTTTTAGCGAAAAAAATATGCCTTTCTATTACTTATTTATTATAATACCTACAAGTCTTAAAGTAACTCTGTCTGTTACATGCGCTGTCCGAAGGGGGGATCACAGGGATATGACACCCCCCCCCCAAATCATATACGTTACATTAAAAATCTAAAAAAAATAAAAGTATCTAATAGTACATAGCCTATTTTTTAACGCGGGGAAACAATTAGAACGGAAACTACGGTCGGACTGGACTGACTATATCAAACGTGAGTTGAGTTACCCATGTATTTATTTAAAATGTCTAACTGTAATACATTTACGAATAGTTTAGGTATACCACAGGTAACATCGCAATGCGCAGCTAGTCTTAAATATCGCAATTAAAATCCTGTAGAATCGCTACATGAGACAAAATTAATTTTAATCTCATATTCTGGCTTTAATTTTAGAATATTAATTACGGTTTGGTTTTCCAAATTGCTTCTCCGCCACCAGCGAAGTTAGTTAATTAAATGCGGATACAAATTGATTTGTGGTCATTAAAGGCTTATAACATTAGCATCTTAATTATAAAAATAAACTCTATGGTTATGAGATTTAGAATCTATTTTATGAGGGTTTTTGGTAGAAATTAAGGAATTATAGAAGTGGTTAAGCGTGAGTCCCGTGTGGGCATTTGATGTTCTGTGCTAGATAACAGCAGTTTTGTTATTTATTTGCTACGAACAAACAATTACAGAAATATAACACATAATAATACCACAGTATGGTTTTACTATTACTTCTTTATACTGTGATAATTCTAAGAAGAGATTGTCATCGTGGTGCAAGTACTTACATACGTGCTCACAAAATTTAAAGCACTTGGGAATAAGTAATGTACAGCCTATTTTCGTGTGACAATGTATTGTGTAATTATTGTTAGTTATGAATTAGCGGACAGGTGGAAGCCCGATAAATTACTATTTACAGCATCAACTCCGACAGATATCACAAGACCTTAAGTTAAAAGCTCCTTGAAGAGGGAATTTTCATTAGCCACCATTATAAGAATACTGACTGATATTCTTGATATCTACCTGTAACTTTGTATGCTAAGAGTTTAGAAAAGGAATATCAAGTTCTTTATTGATATATGTACAATTTCCACGTCAATTAATAAACAGTAAAAACATAAGAAAGATCATACAAATACATTTTCAAAGTTTAGTCCGAAGAGCTTTTTCGGCGTAAAGTATGTAATGTGTCATTTTATATTATATTATTACATTCCACACAATTGAGTATGTATCGAACTTCTAAAAATCCATGTTCCAAATATAATTTAAGTATACCTAATAATATTGAAAAATTCCTCATTTCAGGTTTTTCGCTTGTATATAGTATTCTGTAGCATATTTCTTCGTAGTAGGGAACGTCGTATAGTAACCATTATCTCAGTCTTATGTGAAACAAATCTCTGCCAAATCACCGAGTCAATTGACGTCACAAGCGACAAAATATATTTATAATAATATACTTTTTCACTTGTGACGTCATAAGTACATCAAAAAGATAAAATTGACCATAAATCTCGTTTTGTAATGAGGTAGTAAAATGTTAATAAGCGCTTTGAATTCAGGGATAAGTTTGTAATCAGTTTATACCACTCCCATTGCTTGATTAATCTGATAAAATCCATAATTAACCCAAATAAAGTAACTAAATGAATATTTTAATTCGAATGTCTCCATCTTTCGACTAATTAGTAGAAAATGATAAGTTTTATCATTAACTCGCGTTTTTTTTATTTATAATGGTCGTATATCTTCACTCAATGGTTAATTTGTTACAAAAATTATGTCTCAATCTGGGAATTCTTAGTGTCTTTTTGAGATAAGACTAGAAGCTTTTTATTAGCGAAAGACAGGCTTATCTTATAGTGTTTCATTTTGAATTATGTTTGACTTCCTGTTTTTGTATTTATGGTTTTTTAGGGTTCTGTAAAATATAAATACGGAACCCTTATAGATTCGTTATGTTTGCCTATCCGTATGTATTAGCCATTTTTTGCCGAAACTATAAGAACTACACTGTTGAAACTTGGTAAGTAGATGTATTCTGTGAACCGCATTAAGATTTTTAAACATGAATATAAAAAAAAAACATAAATCAATTGAAAAAAAAAACTTAGAACTGAAACTCAAAAATATTGTTTTCATCTAATTGTGTGTGGGTTGTCTATGGGTAGGTGTTCAAAAATGATATTGAGGTTTCTAATATCATTTTACTAACTTCTGAAATAAGAAAATGATAAAACTAAAAAAATATAAGATGTACGGTACTATGTAAAATTGGTTTGAACTCAATCTAGTTAGTAGTTTTTTTAGTACGTCATAAATACACCGTTATTAAAATATCAATCAAAGTTACAACGAACTACAAGAACTTATTTAGTAAGTTACTTGCTGCTACGGAACCCTTCATGGACGAGTCCGACTCGTACTTGACCGCTTTTTTTTTTAAATGGATTAAAATGTAGTCTGTCTTACGACTGTCCTTAAATTATCTTGGTAGTTCAACACGGAGTTTGTTTTTAACACGCTTTTATTAGGTCGACCTGTTTGTTTTATGGGTCATCTGAACACGCTTTTATTAGGTCGATCATTTCTCCTTGTCGCATGATGTAATGAAATAATGTATTAGAAGAGGTAAAACTAACTAATCAAATGACCAAACTTACTCTGAAATCGAAACGTCATAACAAAAGAGTTTTAAAATTTATAATTTTTGGCAGTTCTAACGCCGTGTCATGCGACAACGAGAAATGATCGAGGTTTTGATGATAATACAATAACGGCATAGGTACTATTGACCTGATCTGATGATGACCCATAAATTTTGTTCACGGAAGATATGAACTGAATCGAACTTCATGAAAATTGGCAGTTCATCGTATCATATTGACTGTTTTACAGCCGGATTTTTATCGTATCAAACTGTTTTGGATTTTTAGCCTGACTACGATTGGGTGTCAAAGTCGATGATGAAGCCGGAAGATAGCCAAGCGTGTTTTCTAATGTTTTTAAGCTATTCATTTATTTTTACTAATCAGTCATTCAGTTTGTAGTGATTGGACTCTTTGGAGAGTTCGTCTAGGGAAGTACCAAACTTTTGGTTATTATTACGAGTATGAAACAATAATGTGCTGATACCGCTGTACAGTTCAGTTTCGCTGTTCAGTTTGAAAGGCAATGTTTCCAGAGAAATTAGAAAACAAACCGATAAATAATCCTAATAATATAATAATATAAATGGTAATGTTTGGATGTTTATTTGTTCAATCAAGTCGTATCGTACGAACGGTTAGGACTGAATCTATATATATATAAATAAATAAGTATTGCTTTTTAAATTGGCTAGTATCTATATATGTATATAAATAAATATTGGTAGACTTTTCACACAGAACACCATCTGACCCCAAACTAAGCAAAGCTTGTACTATGGAAGCCAAATAACTGATATAATACTTATATAATTTTAAATACATACTTATTATATATAGAAAACGAAAGAGCGGGGACTCCTGATACAGGCATATGTTTGCTTAAAAGGGCTCCCCAATGTACTGTAAAATTTGCTGTGTTGTAATAGGTAAATTTTTTTTTTTCATTTTTTCATATGTTTCATTTCATTTTCATAGAAAACACCCAGGCACAGTACAATGAATTCATCACATTTGCACTGGGTCGTACCCACGACCTACGGCTTCGCAGGCAGACTTACTACCAACTAAGCTAACGGCCAGCCATGTTACCTGTCTATCTGCGAGTACTACTCCAGACGAACTCTGCAAAGTGTCCTACCACTAGAAACTGAATGACTGACTTCTACTAACTTTAAACGCTAATACGAGTATTACTGACGCTTCGCCTCAACTTTACAACGATAATATAAACTCACACCGTCATGTTATCGCCTAAGTTATCGTGAATTACTTAACGGTGTTCAAGCTACAAGCCCTACCCATTGTTATGGTAAATTCGTGTCGAAATCGCACATCTGTTAGAGATTAGCATCTGCCCACATCCCATCCTACGTGTGCTAACGCGATGGCGTGTTGGACTTATCTATGGTTGATAACCGTAATGGTCACATTAAAGTTTTCTAAAAAATGGGACCCTATTATGAATCGCTGTATTATTTTCAGTCTGTAATTTATTTTCTCCAAAAAAATGGGACCTCTTCCAAACTATGATCTACCAAATAAAAAAATACTTCAAAATCGACTCACAATTGGCAGAGCTATAACTTAACATACCTACACAAAAATTACAACCAAATAGAGAACCTATTTTTTCTTTAAATATAGAGTGACGAGACGAGCAGGACATGTGCCTGATGGTAAGCAACATGCCTGCCACATAACAGCACAGTGACACGCAGCTATTAGAGCAAAGTCCAAATCATTACCTAGCACTGCACTGCGCTCGTCACCCAGAGATCTAAGATGTTTTACCTCTAAGCCCTTAAAACCGGAACACAGTAGTTTTCGCGCATTACCGCTTGGCGGTAGATTAACTGGCAAAGATGTGGTTCTTCCCCAGGCGGACTCTGCCAAGAGTCCTACCACTACTTTTTTGAAGTCGAAGATACGAAAATAGGCTTGTTACCGCTGTCTCATCTGATTTAAAGCGACGATGCGGTCTAAATTTATCTCACTTAGTTTTACAAAATTTACTCTCGCTTCGAAAATGATCCATTTGAGAAGCCCCAATCGGACAATTTATTCTAAATAATATAGCCGCAATGAAATCCTGAACTACTGAACCGATTTAGTCAAACTTTGTGCACTATGTGCAGGTTGATCTAACTACTAACTAAATTATTTGTTTATTTTAAATATGAACCTGAATGAAGCCGGAACAGGCCGCTAATGAATATATCATAGCAAATTTCCATCTGCTAGTCGGATGACTAGCATTAGTGCTTAGAATATTGAGCAGCAATGCATCTTGTCAAGGAAAATTCAAATTATCGACGAGAATAGACAGGTAATTATAGCTATTGTACGATTTATTGGCAAATTTGACTTGAGTAATGAGCATTGTTGAATGTGGCATTGATTGGAGATACTTAGCACTTTAAAACCTCCAGTGGCTTAGTGGAGAATAAGGTACAATTTAATTGTGAATCGTGATAGCGTAGGTTCAAACCCCGCTTGTATCTCTGAGCGGTTTTGCAAAAGATATAAGTACAATTTGGGTTTTAATACCACAGGCCAATTAAAAAGCAATGGAGAATAAAAAAGTTCTTACGAATCCGGTTTGTTTCGAGAAATAACTCTTTCAATGTGTTATCTACCAACCCGCACTTGATGAGCGTGTCGTGTGTGAATCTTAGAAGTGGGACTACAATGTAAGCTGCTTATGCCTATGCTATGAATTTTTCGAGTTAAAGTGAATAGGCAAAATATAAGTAAATAAGTCAAAATGCGTCCACTTGGACTGCAGGGTCGCTCATTATCAAGCCAGTTGGTGGTCAATGGACCTGTGAGCACATTAATATACATAACTTAGACTTTTACCACAGATTTTTTAGAAATCTGTGGTAAAAGACTCATAGGCAATGACACTCTTGTGCGTAAAAGGCTGCAAAGTCTTGATCATCGCCGCAAAATCGCTAGCTTATCGGTTTTTATCGGATACACTTCGGAGAGTGTGCAACTGATCTGCATGATCTAATCCCACCTTTCCCTTTCTTCTATCGGGCTTCTCGTTCCACAAAAGGGCGACATCGTATCATGGTTGATGTTCCAAAAACGCGAACGAAGAGATTTGACTCCACGTTTGTGATAAGAACGTCTAGGTTGTGGAATGCGTTGCCTGAGTGGGTTTTCCCTGATGGTTACAATATTGGTGTCTTCAAATCGAGAGTGAATCGGTTTTTTCTAGGTAAGTACGCTCCATCGTAGATCTCATCATCGCTTAACATCAGGCGAGATGGAGGTCAAGTGCGAAACTATTATAGTTAAAAAAAAAGACTTTTACTATGACATTTAACATTTGTAATTGAAGTTTTAAATCCAAGCTCTTTAGCACAGTATCTACGTCACCAATACAGATGATTCATCCAAGCCCCGTACAGCTCGCTCTGGTGCTCCGCCACCACTCTGACGCTACGCCGACTAACCGGCTATATAAGCATGTCAATGACACACACCTATACAATTTTCCAACACCAAAAAAACGCAAGCCGGATAAAACCTGCTAACTGTTGATAATATTATGCACATTCATGCAGTTTCACTATCTCCCATACCTGAAACAAAACAAAAAACAAGTATTATAACTTTCAACGGTTGAAATATTTGTAATTCTTAAAATTTTATAACGTTCACTAGAAAAAAAAAACAAAGCTACAAAAACCCGGCCCGTCAGGACATTAGTATTCCCCATATTCCTATACGCCGCGGAGAAGTGGACTCTGCGAGAAAGTGAGAAGAGAAAGATTGATGCCCTCGAAATGTGGTGCTGGAGGAGAATGCTTGGTGTGTCGTGGACTGAGTTTCGCACAAAAGAACTCGACATAAAGCAGTGTCCATCATCCGTGGTCAAAGCTCATATAATATTCTTTGGGCACGTGTCTCGCCGCGGCGACACATCTATAGAGCGCCTGGTAGTACAGAGAAAGGTCGAAGGTACCCGAGCACGCGGTAGATCACCGATGAGGTGGACGGACTAGATTAAAGCTGCGGTGAATGATCCTTTGCACGTGAGCACCAGGAAGGCGGCTGCTAGAAGTGAATGCCGACGAATTGTGAAGCAGGTCATTGACGACGGAAAATGAGGACCACAACCACTCTGCCAAGAGTGTACCGACAAAGAAAAAGAAAAATTAGCAACGTATGTGGTCATAGACCACACAAACAATTACTCTCATAATTTTTCCCTAATACAGCAAGAGGCCGTGAACCCCAGACCTTCGTTATTTTAACAAAGCTGAAAGTTTGTCAGCACATGCTCCCAACATAGGTAAGAACGATAACCCATTACGAAGTTTGGGTCATCCTAGCTTTGACGGATAAACGGTACCAAAGGTGTGTGAACTACTGATCTAAATTTGTCAAACCTCTACTTTTTATTGGTATTATGGCTTAATACTGGGCTGACATAGGCAAGAACGATGACCCATTATGAAGTTTGGGAGCATGCGCTGACAAACTTTTAGCGTTGTTAAAATAACGAAGGTTCTCGTGGTGGTGGCTCTGTGTGGGTCTAGGTAGTGGTGTGTAAAAAATATAGATGAAATAAATATTATTGCAATATTCTTTACTTGATTTTCGAAAGGTCTACTCGTCTTAAGTACTTAGTTAATACCAGTCTAACAAATATTAAATTTTGTCCAAACACTTGAACCACTGCTGAGTGACATCATCTCAGAAGCTACTTGTATGATGATTTAAAGGTTGGTCTGAGTGATGGACTGATAGCACGCAGCTCACTTTCTGTTCCCACTGCTGGGACTCAGGGCATTTTCTCATAAGGAGAAAGTCAAGGCCATTATCCAGCACTACGCTAGCCAAGTACTTGCATGACACGTCTTTGATGTCAAATATGTCTTTCTTAGAACATTTATCAGATTCCTGACAATATTTTTGCAACGTTAAAGCTAATGATGATGACATTAAATGGTAATTGGAGTAAAAAGTTCTTTTGGCGGTCCATACACATATTTTTCGTGGACTGTGAATTGAGCTCAAGCGTCACGCTCGTAAATAATATAAATCTTTGGATGAAATCGGGACTATGGATGAATGCTAGATGATCTAAGCAATGCTTGCGCTATGGAAGCCAGAGAGTTGATATACATAAGTACACAAACATACGCATTATATTTTTGTACTCACATAAAAAAAATTGTAACTCAAATATGCTCTGGGTGGGAATTGAACCCACGACCTATGGCCTCGAAGGGACACTAATTTCCAAGTAAGCCATTACGCCAGCATCTATTCAATTCGCCATGTCTCATGACTTGCGCGTGTAAACGAAACGCAAATGTTACGTTTTGTTTGCATATTACTACTACGGCAGTTACGAAACGCAGCGAATCTCGCTGTATTTGTTCAGTGCATTCTTCACTCTGATTATGAGGCAACATGATAACCGACCTGAATGATATTTTTAGAACAAGAGCTTTTGTAAGTGAAATTGTGAATTGAGATGATATTCGTATAACATATCAGTGTTTGTTTTACAAGCTACGGTGAGAGCTAGACAGTTGAAATTTTCACAGCAGATGTATTTCTATTGCCACAATAACAAGAAACACCAAAAATAAAATAAACGTTAAAGGGGGTCCCATGCAACAAACTTGATTTTTTTTACCGTTTTTTGATTAGTTTGCCTCGATATTAATAACGGCGACAGGTGAGACGCTTTAACTATTCACAACATATTTAGTTTTATGTTCTCTTTAAATGTAATTAATTAAAATAAAATAAATTATTAAGGGGCTCCCATAGATAGTTTCACCGTTTATTTGCTAATTTCAATTTAATTTCAATTTATTTCTTCGAACCATTATTTTACTATAAAAACTTGGTAACGTCAATGACAAAAAAATACATAAGAAAACAGTTTGAATACAAAATTAATCAATAATATCATTTACGGAAGAGGCCCCAGATTTTGCAGCTGTAAAAGGGCTAATGATGGAACCCGTCCAAGAGTCACTCTCACTTGGCTCGGTTTCTTATTTATATAAAGAGAAGATAATTTATAAAGATAAATATTATACTGGCATTAGTATATCGTAAGTTGTGCAATAAAAATTCTTTTACAAAAAAAAGTTTACTATCGCAAATCGAGTAAATTTAGCATTTACTTATAAAGAACTTGGAATTTGATTCTAATGAAAACGATATACTGCGAAAACAACAACACAAAACAAAACAAAGTATTATTTATTGTCACACACCACAGAGCAGTGATTGATGTTATTGCAAAGACAATAGAAAACCTATCAACTTGTAATTCATATCGAATCAGAATTATTCGATAACGTCCGGAATTGATGACCGCACTGTATCGATACTAAAAGCAATTATAATGACAATAATAGGGAATGATTTTATTCCCACTATTGTGTTGGGGTTTCCAAGGGAAGTGCATTAGACTTGACATATTGTATCGTGTCATCAATTTCATATCGACTTTGTATCTAATATTCTGTAGCGTAGTCCATTTTACTTTTCCATAGCTGGGACTCGGTGCTTTCTCTTACTAAAATAACCCTTAATCCACCACGTTGGCTAAAAGCGGCATGACAAACGACGCAATGATAGATACATAAACACATACATCTTTCCTGAAACATGTCATTTTCCTAGTGATGTTTTACTTTAACGTTAAAGTCAATAAATATTGCTTATGGTAAAATGTCTGCGTAAAAATATAAATTCCGTCAATTTTATAGTCGTAGGACTCCTAGCAGAGTCTGCCTGGGGAAGTACCACACCTTTGCCAGTTATTCTACCGCCAAGCAGTAATGTGAAACATTACTGTGTTCCGGTTTGAAGGGCATTGTTTCCAGATAAATTACAGGGCTTAGAGATATAACATCTGAGATCTCTGGATGATGAGCGCAGTGCAGTGCTAGGTAATGATTTGGACTCTTCATGTTCCAATAGCTGCGTGTCACTGTTGTTTACCATGTGGCAGGCATGTTGTTTACCATCAGGCACATGTCCTGCTCGTCTCGTCAATCTTTATTTAAAAAAAAATACAATTCAACGAGGTTAAATTATGAACTAACCTATCCTACTCTATGATCTTCATATAATCTTACGTGTTTTATGATAGTCTGATGGTCTTTGTAACTTTACGGTGTCGTTTACCTATTATGTACTGCTTTTAGCATTTCGCCAATAACAAGCTAGACCTGTGTTACCTGTTTTTTTTACGTTATCAACCATTGTCCATAACGATGTACTTCTGGAAAAATTTGCGGCGGTCGGATTCACTCCAAGTTTGCTCAAACTTTTTTGCAGCTATTTTCAAATCGGATCCAGTATGTTCAGCTTTCCCACTACCGCTCGGAACCGTACGAAACCTGCTCCGGCGTAAGTCAGGGCAGTACGTTGGGTCCGACCCAATTTTCTGTGATGGTGAATGACTTGCCGACAGTCGTCAGGGCAGCTAGGTGTCTGATGTTCGCTGATGACTTAAAACTTTTCTTGGCCATTGAAACTCAGGCCGACTGTGAGGCACTACAGAGGACATCGATAGTGTTGGGGTATGGAGTGGGCTGAATATACTTGAACTCAACGAATCCAAGTGTAAAACTATTACTTTCACTCGCACTTGTTCACCAATCAGGCACCCGTACAATATTAACGACGACCCTCTTGAGCGAGTTGAGCGGATCTGTGATCTGGGTCTGACTCTTGACACTAAGCTAACTTTTAACGATCATATTACCGAGGTGTGTAGTCGCGCTCATAAATCCTTGGGGTTTGTTATGAGGCAGTCCAGCCGTTTCACGGACAGGAGTACCATCGTTGCCCTCTACTATGCGTTTGTGCGGAGTAAACTGGAATACAACTCCATAATTTGGGACCCCCATGAAGACAAGTACAAACTCATGGTAGAGAAGGTGCAGAGGCGTTTCGCTCGGTACCTGTACAGTAAGCTCTATGGATACTATCCGTATCTATATCCATCCCTATTCGTGTCGGGAATGGTTGGGATTGACACCTTGGAGCTCAGGCGTAAGTGTGCCATTATGGTACACTACTACCTGTTGCTGCACAACCGGATTGACAACCCGAGCACCCTGTCCCGCCTCGCGCTCGCGGCGCCGCCGCGCGCCCGGCGCCCGCGCACGCGGCGCCTGCTGGCGGCCGCGCCGGCGCGCATGCGCACCGCGCAGCACGCGCCCACGGCGCAGGCCATCTCCCACTCAACGCTCTGCTCTCTCAGCATCCAGAAGTTGACATTTTTGTCATTAAATTGTATGCGTTTGTTAATGTTTGTTTAAGTTCGTTACCAGTGTACAAATAGGATGTACAAGTATGTGCAAGTTATTATTCTTTTAATTTTTTAATTTTTTTTAATATATAAAACAATATTACCTGTGTTTTCTTGTTAACGCTTTATCCAAATTTTCTATGTACTAATAATGTAACTAATACTCGTTTTACTTTTTAAGTGCTTATCCTATTCTTTATTAATGTATGGTTATTAAGAATTTACCTATGTTATAAGTTGACACACGTCTTGGCGTGACTGTAAGTGTGCAAGTAGTTGAGAAATAAATAAATAAATTGTCATGTTGAATTACTGGACTCATGAAACTCATGTGTCAAGTACTTCCATATTTAAATTCAGAATGATGCCTTTTTTCCAGCTAGCCAGCCAGTCATTGCACTCAATAGTGCTTCAATGTGGACTACACTAAGTGTAAGTCCACATTGAAGCACGACCCAAAATTTACGACACCCAAAGATATCGGCATCACATCCGAAACAATAGGCAGCAAACGGCCACCGCTGCGATTTGTCAACCGCGTGCGTGATTTGTCAAGCACTGCCTGATAAGACTGACGGCTGACCACCGGGCTTGACAGTCCAGATGGATGCAGTACCACGCACGGTTATCATAAACGCTTTAGCATACCTGAGATAAATTGCTACGATGGATATTTTTACGAAATTAACATGGACAGAGAAATGTTTGCTTATAATAAATGAAATTCCGGTTATAAATACGCATAGTGTATTTTATGCTTCGATGCATGTTTTCTTAAGATATTTCTTTGATGTTAGTTTGTTAATGTTACTTTACTATAAATGAGGGTTTGCGGAAGAATGCGAGAGCATCCCGTGTTTCTGTTGAAAGCGACAAAGGTGGAATGCCGTCGAAGTTATAGTCGGTTGGGGCAATTGTGGTGGTACTTGTGGTGCCGAGTTGGGTATAATCCAACTGTATCCACCTTCTCACTGGCGAGTATATGTAGGTAAATACAATTCTTCAACGGACAAAAGGAAGACTTTGAATAATCCGAAATCGCATTGGTTGCCTTACTAGGCCTGTCGTTTGCCTATATTTTATTTTAACCTGCTATAATGTATATGTCAAAGTACAGGTGTTTAGATGTTTTTGTCAATCACGTCGAAACGGCTGAAAGGACCGAGTTGTAATTTGGAACACAGTTTACAGTCTGGAGCATATAGGCAACTATTTTGGAATGGGAAGTACATGGGTAGTTCTGCGGGCCACTGCTAGTCAAACGCAATTATTGTAATATAACGCCACGACAAATGTTTAAAAAAGTGTCTTTTTCCAAAAAATGCGTGACTACTCTTGCGGCTGAAGCTTAAGTCTGACTTTACTTACCTATAGTCAGTCTAATCCGACTTAAGTTTGTCACTTACCCACGTGAGTTATCCATTAAATAATTTATAATGTTTAACGACCACGTCGACGTTCTGTAGTGGTAGGACTCTTGGCAGAGTCCGCCTGGGGAAGTACCACACCTTTGCCAGTTATTCTACCGCCAAGCAGTAATGTGCAAACATTACTGTATTCCGGTTTGAAGGGCAATGTTTCCAGAGAAATTACAGCGCTTAGAGATATAAGATCTTAGATCTCTGGGTGACGAGCGCAGTGCAGTTCTAGGTAATGATTTGGACTCTTCATGTTCCAATAGCTGCGTGTCACTGTGCTGTTATGTGTCAGGCATGTTGCTTACCATCAGGCACATGTCCTGATCGTCTCGTCACTCTTTATTTAAAAAAAAAAAGTTTTTTTTTTCAAACTATGAGAAATGTAAAACTAATCTTATCACCTTAACTCATTACCTAAAATAATTAAACTTGCAAAAATCTAAACAAATATAGACTCAATCTATTAGAGTTTCAGTTTGAAATCAACTGGAAGACGCTTACGCTGGTTTACCCTGCTACCGGGTTAAAACATACAAAAACTTAACTTCAAGACAAAACACGGGAAATTTCTCCCGTATAATAAACGGCGCTAGGTGCTCGACACGTATTGGTTTTCCACGGGCAACCCCAAAGCAATTTATCAGAGTAAAGAGATTTCCAGCCCTTTGATTTTATTAACCCGCTTGTGACACATCAAGGGAGAATCCGAACTCACGTCATAATATATTTTACCGTAAATAACTTTGATCTTTATTCAAAGAGAGTTTGACTTTTATAAGAAAACTAGAGGCCCGTTCCGGCTTCGCTCGGATATTGTCACATAAAGCCCATTAATCGAAATAAAAACTATCCTATCTCTCAAGTTGGATCAAACTGCACATGGTGTGCGAATTTTATTATAATCGGTTAAGTGGTTTAGGAGTCCATTGAGGACAAACATTGTGACACGAGATTTGTGAGAATGCAGCAGTGTGGCGAATCAACGGGCAGAATTCCTCAAATCTCTGTCGTCTGTTCCGGATGCCTGTCGCAACCTTTATCGGATGCTTGCTTTCTGGGACTGCCTAGGCTGGTTGGAGTAGGAAAGGGTAGTATGAGTCACGGACAATGGCCCAACTAAAGAGGCTAGGTGCGGAGAAGGCCCCGCCAAACTAACTAAACTAACTAAAGCTGCGTTGAGAATAAGTGCTCAAAAGTGCTTTGTTGCCATTTAAAGGCGAACATTTTCTTATAAACGTGTGGTCAAATTTTACTGGTTGACGTCACCAACATCATAATGTCAGACGGCCACTTGTATTGGCGTAGCGTCGAAGTTGTGGCGAAGCAGCAGTTAAGGACATAGAGAGACCGCGTCAGATGCTTTCTAAATGACTTATTCCAGTTAGTTAAACTTAGTCAACTGAATTAAGTCACAACTAAATTCAACAAGTTCACCATTCAGTAAGCTAACTATACTAAATTCAGGTTCACATTGCTTGCTTCAGACTTGCTTCCGAATTTTGGTCGACTAACCTTGTTTCTAAGTTACGGCTTCTCTAGTCGGGAGAACGGCGCCTGCCGATCCGGAGACCCCGAGTTCAAACCCCACACGCACCACTGTCTTTTCGAAGTGATGTGCGTTATGCCACTAACTTAAAACGGTGAAGGAAAACATCGTGAGGAAACCGACATGTACCTAGAATCTTTCAACCATCAACCCGCACTGGGCCAGCGTGGTGGATTATGGCCTTAACTATCTCCTTGCGAGAGAAAGTCCCGAGTCCCAGCAGTGGGAATATTTAGTGGGCTGTTGATGATGGTGATGATGAGCCTTGTTTCTATATTTGGTTCTGAATTTAGTATAATAAGCCTATAATTAATTGACTTCAAAAAAATGAGGAAGTTCTTAATTCTGTAATATGTTTTTTAATGTATTGTAATGTTCTACTGAATTTATTAAGTTCTTTTAAGCTTTTAGGGAAATAAAACTTTAAATCAGAATGCAAGAAAGCTTGTCAAATTAATAATAATTCTCGATTGCACCAAAGTTAACGTTTCATTTTTATTACAGCACTAGCGGTCTGTCCCGGCTTCACCCGTGGTACATAGTATATTAGATATATAGCCTATAGCACTGACGGATCACGAACCTACCCAACTGTGAAACAATTTTAGAATTCGGTCTTGTAGTTTCAAAGATTAGCTTTCAAACAAAAAAAACTTTTCAGTTTTATAATATAAATAGAAAGATTCTCGTAGGTAGAGACACTTTATTGAATACAAAATAACAATAACTTACAAGAACATTTTATACTATTAAAACTAGTGCGACAATCGGCGGCGGCGGCGACGAGTACACATTTTCAATTTTAGTAATTGGACATATATGTTCGTCTATCACACATATCTGTTACAAAATCTCCTCATTATATATTTTATTCAAGAATGCGTTGCTATTACAAGTACTAAAAATTCAATCACAGAAAAATGTCAAAAGCAGAGCCTACACCCACGCATACCAAGCCACATCATTACAATAACATATACAATGATCATTGCATAAAAACGCAATGGAACCAATAGCTTTTATACATTATTCATAGCAAAATTGTATGCCTGCCATTGTATTCATATTAGCTGAGAACTTTCGCCAATTATTCTGCTACAAATTTATATTGACAGATAAATTTAAAGGATCAAACGTTTTGCATTCGAATACCAGCTTTAAAACTTTAAGGGTAAGGTACAGGAAGTTATTTGGGAATAATATTGAGGTGTTTCGAAAATGTGGTCGTTGGTGTGTAAGTGCTTTAGTAAGTAAAACCAGGGTTGGTTGCTAGTGGGCGTGGAGAAACTTAGATAATTTTTTTTTAATATGGCGGTAGACAAAGACAATTGTCTGATTATAGCCCTACTATACATAAGGTAAAGAGTCCAAATCACTGCTTGCCATATTGTGCTCATCACCCAGTGAAAAAAGATCGTGGATTATAATTTACCCTGTAATTTCTTTGGAAACATTGTTCTTCACATTGGAACACAGTAATGTTAATATTATTGTTAGAATAACTGTCAAAGAATACTTACCCAAGCGGTCTATGTAAAAAGTCTAACCACTAATAATAGTTTTTGTTAAAGTTTTAAATGCTATGAAAACGTATTATATTATCTACCGTAATAACTAAATCTCAGGAGAGCGCAAGATAATCAGTAGCATTTGTCAAACTCTTACTATTGTCAATTACTTAACTAAAATATTTCTAACATTACGTCCGTAATTAAATTGCCTATCCATCGGTGTAAATCTTTGAGGTGTAAATACCCAAACAATCTTGATTTTCAACAGTAGATGCCTGTTTTCAATCATTATTTCCAATTTTGTGGTTCCGTTGTGAGGTGATAATACTTTATATCCAGTATTACATAGATAGATTATTTTACATTCAGTAACAAAAAAAAAGAAACCATTAATTTAGAGCTAAAATTTTGCTTCGCATTCATGTATTTTGTATTAGTTGATATATATATTTTTAAGAAACAGTACACAGCCCCAAAACTGGCATAAAAATAACAAACGCTTCTTTGCTCGAGGACGCAACCTTACCCATTCTTTATTCCACTATCGTTTTTTTATTCGAGACAGTCCTTTTTAAATTTTATACAATATCATCTGCAGAATAACATGTTGAACTTCAAAACAAAGCTTTGAAACTGACGGAGCCATGGTCGTCGCGATACTGTGGGCTTCACGACACTAAAATAATAATTAGTTTCACAGATACTGCAACTAGTTGCAGGAAATTAGTTTCATCATGCATGCCACTAATTTCGTAGTGTAAATTCGGCTTAAGAGACCTGTGACGACAGTTGCCTTTATTTAACTAACTTTACTACCTACCGATTTACAACCTACCGATCATGTTCATGCATCATGATCATCCCGGCAGTTTCGAGGACCACCGTCAGAGAATTACTTTTCAAACGATCCTAAGCCGTCGTAACGCGACAGTGCTATGTGAGTACGCATTGATAGCACTTGACAGAGAGCTTAGCGTTCGATATGTATGTATATGAGTCAGATGTTTCTATCAAAGTTAGATTTTGTTTCAGCTATCAGTTGTGTGCTAAATAGCGTAAAGGACCCTAGAAACCTAATTCTAACTTACAAAAACTTAGAATTAGGGTTTCATTTCCTCCCGAGAAACCTAATTCTAACTTATAAAAACTTAGAATTAGGTTTTCATTTCCTCCCGAGAAACCTAATTGTAACTTACAAAAACATAGAATTAGGGTTTCATTTCCTCCCGAGAAACCTAATTCTAACTTACAAAAACTTAGAATTAGGTTTTCATTTCCTACCGAGAAACCTAATTCTAACTTACAAAAAGTTAGAATTAGGGTTTCATTTCCTCCCCTAGAAACCTAATTCTAACTTACAAAAAATAGAATTAGGGTTTCATTTCCTCCCGAGAAACCTAATTCTAACTTACAAAAACTTTAGAATTAGGGTTTCATTTCCTCCCGAAAACCTTTCTAACTTACAAAAACTTAGAATTAGGTTTTCATTTCTCCGAGAAACCTAATTGTAACTTACAAAAACTTAGAATTAGGTTTCATTTCTATCCTAACCGAGAAACCTAATTCTAACTTACAAAAACTTAGAATTAGGTTTTCATTTCTACCGAGAAACCTAATTCTAACTTACAAAACTTAGAATTAGGTTTTCATTTCCTACCGAGAAACCTAATTCTAACTTACAAAACTTTTGAATTAGGTTTTCATTTCTCACCGAGAAACCTCTAACACAAAAAACTTTGAATTAGGTTTTCATTTCCTCCCGAGAAACCTAATTCTAACTTACAAAAACTTAGAATTAGGTTTTCATTTCCTCCGAGAAACCTAATTCTAACTTACAAAAACTTAGAATTAGGTTTTCATTTCCTACCGAGAAACCTAATTCTAACTTACAAAAACTTAGAATTAGGTTTTCATTTCCTACCGAGAAACCTAATTCTAACTTACAAAAACTTTGAATTAGGTTTTCATTTCCTAATTCGAGAAACCTAATTCTAACTTACAAAAAACTTTGAATTAGGTTTTTCATTAATTCTAACCGAGAAACCTTGAATTAGGTTTTCATTTCTAACTTACAAAACTTTGAATTAGGTTTTCATTTTTTCTAATTTACAAAAACTTTGAATTAGGTTTTCATTTCCTACCGAGAAACCTAATTCTAACTTACAAAAACTTTGAATTAGGTTTTCATTTCCTACCGAGAAACCTAATTCTAATTTACAAAAACTTTGAATTAGGTTTTCATTTCCTACCGAGAAACCTAATTCTAATTTACAAAAACTTTGAATTAGGTTTTCATTTCCTACCGAGAAACCTAATTCTAATTTACAAAACTTTGAATTAGGTTTTCATTTCCTACCGAGAAACCTAATTCTAACTTACAAAAAAACTTTGAATTAGGTTTTCATTTCTACCGAGAAACCTAATTCTAATTTACAAAAACTTTGAATTAGGTTTTCATTTCCTACCGAGAAACCTAATTCTAACTTACAAAACTTTGAATTAGGTTTTTTCCTACCGAGAAACCTAATTCTAACTTACAAAAACTTTGAATTAGGATTTCCTACCTAATTCTAACTTACAAAAACTTTGAATTAGGGTTTTCATTTCCTACCGAGAAAAAACCTAATTCTAACTTACATGAAAACTTAGAATTAGGTTTTCATTTCCTCCCGAGAAACCTAATTGTAACTTACAAAACTTAGAATTAGGTTTTCATTTCTACCGAGAAACCTAATTCTAACTTACAAAAACTTAGAATTAGGTTTTCATTTCCTACCGAGAAACCTAATTCTAATTTACAAAAAGTTTGAATTAGGTTTTCATTTCCTACCGAGAAACCTAATTCTAACTTACAAAAAGTTATAATTAGGTTGTCATTTCTTTCCAAGAAACCTAATTCTATCTAGATCCAAGATACAAGTCTTGCACTTAGTTTGGAGCTCACTGCTAATCAACAAATGTATATTGTTTAGTAATTTCTGATTTTAATTCTGTTAAAGTGTGTAACCATGTTTTTGGAAATAAATTATTCTATTAAATTATTCTATTCTATTATCTATTCTATCTTAAAAAAAGATGGAATTAGGTTTCTCGGAAGGAAATGAATATTCACATACCCTTCCGCCTGGGGGAGACTGTCGAGTACGTCGGCCTCGCCACCAGGCAAACATGATGCCCCCACGCCTTTATGGTGCCATGGTGGCAGTTTCTCGGGTCTTTTGCGTCTGTGCCATCCCAAAGTCTGTTACGTAGTGGGGTAAATGAAGCCAGCTACTGTCCTTTTATAAAAATGTAGAACTTTTGTACGACAAATTTATTGTTTCGCCGTAATATCTAAAGCAATATCACGATGTAGGACTTAACATCATAACATAGAAAGTATTTTCTTTACCCGAGATTTAAATACTAATAAGTTATTCCTGAAGAAAAACTCAAAATTTAGAACTTTATAGGTGTGTGTATATACAGTGATGGGATAATTGCGCTGCCATTTTTATTTACTTTTCGTACTATACCATTTAGGAGGAACTTTCAATGAATAACAAATTATAAATATTAGCCAATGTGTATGCTAATGCTGTACAAACAGTCATAAAAATATGTATTAAATGAATAAAATTTTACGTTCATTACAATCCACAAAAAACTGAAACTAGTTTATATGCCCTCATAAACGCAGCTATTTGCTCAGTAAAATGCTAAATTGCTATATAATTAATCGAATTTGTACCACAAATAAGAACTTAAACTCGCTAACAGCTTCAATTATACGACAAAAACCTGTTATTATTCCTATAATTGTATTAAAAGTTGATAAAAACCACTTTGAACCGGTTTTGTAAATGTCACAACATCTAGAATTCGCGCCACGACTTATTACCGTTCACTGACAGCGACACGGACGAGTTTTTACACAAAGTCTATAAGTATTGTTTGTAAGCTTTGCAGTTCAAACTATTTTCCCGGTTTTGAGTATTGGTCTGAAATGGATCTGTCGATGCGATGTGTTGTGTTGGTTTTTGTCGCGTAGCATTGCAGTGGCGACGCAACAAAGTGGCTTGTTACCTCCGTTTAAATATCATTGTTTTTTTTTCTATGGATTTTATTGTATGCATAAACTATGGTGAACTAGTGGTTTAAGCACAAATTTACTATCGTTATGTTGTAGGATGGAAGCGATGTTCGATATTCTATTACGCGTACTGGAGTAATGAGGCGTGTATTGTGCAGCCATGGCATGTCTCCGAGTTTGGGAAAAGTAGCAACCATCGCTTATCATCAGGCGAGCCAAGTGGCAGGACTCTTGGCAGAGTCCGCCTGGGGAAGTACCACACCTTTGCCAGTTATTCTACCGCCAAGCAGTAATGTGCAAACATTACTGTGTTCCGGTTTGAAGGGCAATGTTTCCAGAGAAATAAAAGGGCTTAGAGATATAAGATCTTAGATCTCTGGGTGACGAGCGCAGTGCAGTGCTAGGTAATAATTTGGACTTTTCAAGTTCCAATAGCTGCGTGTCACTGTGCTGTTATGTGTCAGGCTTGCTGCTTACCATCAGGCACATGTCCTGATCGTCTCGTCAATCTTTTTATTAAAAAAAAAAGTTGATGGTTAAACGCGGACCTATACGCGAATAAAAACCGTGACACAGCAGGCCGTACTGATGCCTATGGTTGCAGTCTGCAACCCATCTCAGTCTTTATGCGGTTACCATGCGGTCTACGATGCCGCGACGAAGACACACAAATTATGTTTATCGGGAATATTCACTCAAGCAACGTATTCCAAAGTTAAGCTAAAATTATTGAAAAAATGGATTCATGCATTTTTGTTCCAGATCGATACACCGCGGGGCACCACTAGTAGTTAATATAAGTACTTAGTAACAAAACACAATATACTCATGAATGAGTAATAAATTAAAGGACAAAAAATAAAACGAATTTATCTCTTCCATCAATACAGCATTCAGTACATCGGAATCTTCTCAAAAAGCATTGACTTGAATGCGGCCATCACTTTAAAGGCAATCCACGATCTGCTTCCAAAAAGAAAATTGATTCAAAGTATTTATTATACAAACAGTATGGGACTTCAAGCTTTTCCACGAAATCATATTCAACGAAATTTTAAGAGTGCAAGTGCAAACGTAATCTTAAAATATTAACCATGAATTGTGACAAATGTCTATTGTTTTTTCTTTGATTGAATTCTCAGATTTTATTTAATTTGACATTACCCATAAATTTAATACTGTTATGTTCTGTTTGTATTTTGTTGTTTTGTCTGACATTGTGTATTTATTGTTTCTATAATTTGACGTTCAAAAGTGTACCCATGTACCAAATTGATAAATAAATGATTAAATTGAATTGAACCAGTATTTGTAGTTTTATATATATAGGAAATACCTAATAATTCACAAAAACATGTTACAATTTTTTTTTTATTTATTTATGTCGAAAATTTCTTGTTTAAAAATTAAAAAGTAAAGTTCATGTTAATTATTTATTCTCTGAAGAACCAAAAAACTACTATCAAAATATAAGTATGTATGATAATAATAAAGAACAGATGTAATTCAGGCCTCCAAATTCAATTTTAAAACCATTTTCGACAACATTAGCATAGTACATATTAACTCTCTAGATGGTCCCATTGCCGAGACTCGGGAATTCTTCAATAAAGTAAACACCATAATCCACTACGCTGGCACAGATTGAGTCGGTGCACGACGCATGGCCACAAAAGTTTATTTAGAAGAAAGGTTTCCTCATGATATTTTCTTCACCAGTTTTGCTAATGTAAAAGTTTTAATACATCGCAACGATGTCACTATAGATCTTACTATAAATTAAAATGTTTCCAACACAGAAGCGATACAATTTATCTTCCTTACTGCAACCCACAGTGTATTGACACGGACACTTGAATGGGCCACCAAAAAGCGCTTTCCCGTTTTGAACGTTGAAGTATGTGAATGAAAAATACATTAAACATTTTCATGAGTTCTGGCCCCGAGAGGTATTACATGGTATTATAACGGTTCGTGATTTTGAATGGGATTCAGCTTTTTGTGGTTTGACTTCCGCATATTTTGTATGACTTTTTTGCTGACGCTACGTAGACAGCTACATGCCATGAGGCGATTTCAGAATGTAAATATATCTGTCAAAATAGGTCTCAATTTCACCAAAGATGGCGCCAGTGTTTTATTTTCACTAACTTAAAAAAATAAGGCCATTTTCCGGCTATATCTGTATGTATTTTTTTATTTTTGCCTTGTAAATTGTGTTTCAATGAGAACGGGGCTTCAATGTTTTAAAACAAAATTGAGTTTAGCCATTCTTTGGAATACGGCATAAGTGTAAGCATCCCACTTATGTTCTCATCACTGGAACTCAAGGCCATCTCTCATAAAGGGAGACTCAAGATCATTAACCACCTCACTGAACAAGAGCAGAACAGCGTATGACCTAAGTATGCCTTCGAAAAATGTTTTCCTCACACTGATTTGTGTCATGTGGTAGGACTCTTTGTAGAGGGGCTTGTTATACTGCCGCCAAGCAGTAGTGTGCAAAGATTGATGTGTTCCGGTTTGAAGGGTAATGTATCCAGATAAATTACTAGGATAAGAGATAAAACACATTATATTTCCGGGTGACGAGCGCAGTTCGGTCTTAGGTAATGATTTGGACTCTTCATGTTCAAATAGCTGCGTGTTCCTGTGTTATTATGTTGCTTACCACCAGGCCACCAGGGACATGGGCTGCTCGTCTAGTCCCTCTATTCAATAAAAAAAACTGCATTTAGCAATATGTCCAGTTGTGTTAAAAAAAAGAAGTGTGGCACTCGGGGACTGCCGCGGTAAAGCTATTGCATGTTGCATGCATTTTTATCAACATAAGCAATAGGGATGTTAACAATTTTTCGCAATTGCTTTTATTTTGAAGAGTGACATTTGTTTACTGCTAAGATCATTTAGTCTGTAAAGCTAGTACAAACAAGATTCAAAGTCGAATGACCGAGTGGGGAGGACGGCGTTACGGTCTTCCATCCCTCTTTCTTGTGAACATAAGAAAGAGATGCGCGATGCAATATGCAATAGCTTAAAAACACTATAATATCTGTCAATATTGTTTTCATTTTGCTTTGATATCTCACTATGTTAAACAAATTTTAAGAGAAACACGTCAATGTCTGAAATATATTTTCACTCATGTGTCATTTTAAAAGCGACTTATTTGTATACGACGTTAAAAAAACGCAAGACAAAGTCTCATTGACATATAAGTAAACAGAATAAAAATTCGAGTTTACGGACTGACACAGACCATTTGCAACCTTTTTTAAACGATTGAATTTCAACAATGGCAACTCTTGCCCAAGAATGTCATTGAATAATGTATTGCCAGTCGCAAGAACTGTACGCGTTTCGATTATTTTCGTTTTATTTGCCCGTTCAATTGGAATTCGTAAGTTGTTTTAATTATTTTCAGTTTTTGTTTCTGTATTTTATCAAGAATTGTAATTGGGTTGCCATTAGCAATTCAATTTTTATTTGTAGTTGAACAATTTTAGTTTTTTGAATTATTAGGTATTTTAACCGATCCATGAAAGGTTTCATTGAGCCGCGATGTTCTACTGGCAAGACTAGTAGTAGAGAGTAGCGATTTTCTTTTCCAAGTGCAATTTTTTTTAACTTTAAAAGGTTTATACTTGACCGACATTTCGCCTGATGCTAAGTGCCGATGCGGTCCATGATGGAGCATCCTTATCTAAAAGAAACCGATTCACTTTCGATTTGAAGACACTAAGATTGTAACCATCAGGAAGACCCACTCAGGCAACGCATTCCAAAACATAGACGTTTTTTTCACAAAAGTAGCTTCAAACCTCTTCGAGTATTTTGAACATCATCCAAGAAACGATATTAATTTTTGAAGCTACAAGGAGTCCGATAGAAAAAGGAAGGTGATATTATATCATCCAGAAATCTGTTGCACATGCTTCAAATTGTATCCATTCAAAAAAACCAATAAGCTAGCAATTTTGCGGCGATATTCAAGAATCTGAAGTACTCTATTCGTAATTAATCATTACCACTGGTTTTGACAGTGAAGAAAAACCTCATGACAAAATCTAAGTGTTCCAAAACCATTGGCACTGCAAGAGCTACTATTACTGCAAGACCTTGGATTCTACATGAAACCACACACTTGTCAAAGTCCATAACAGCATCCTGCTGAAGCACAAGACGTTGGCGTAATTGTGCTCACCAAACATATCACACTAACATAACACAACGGGATAGAAACCAGAAATTAATAGACGATTAATCAGATGACATATATGATACAACCGATTAAAAGTTAAAAATGAAAAAGAAGAAGAAGACTTTATCAGCTGACTATTATTATCATTGTATAAATTCAGACTAATGGAAACTGCGTTGCCAGACATATTGCATGCCTCTAGAAGAAGAAGCCAGTTTGTATGGGTCAATTATTTAAATGTTTTGTATCATCTTATCTTACCTGCAAACAGCAATAAAGATTTTTGTATTTGTGTTCGTATTGGTATTGGAGGTCGTGCGTCATCCACCACTCCGCACTGGGAAAAGCTTGATGGATTATGGCCTTGACTCTCTCCTTGCGAGAGAAACCCCCGAGTCCCAGCAGTGGGAACATTTAGTAAGCTGCTGAAACAAGCGCTTACCCGATGTTTGAGACTATAATAGGTTCGCACTTGACCACCATCTCGCCTGATGTTAAGCGATGATGCGATCTACGATGGAGCGTGCTTACCTAGAAGAAACCAATTCACTCTCAATTTGAAAATACCAAGATTGTAACCATCAGGGAAAACCTACTCAGGCAACGCATTCTACAACCTAGACGTTCATATCACAAACGTGGAGTCAAATCTTCGTTCGCGTTTTTGGAACATCAACCATGAAACGATGTCGCCCTTTTGTGGAACGAAAAGTGCGATAGAAGAAATGGCAAGGTGGAATTAAATCATGCAGACCAGTGGCATACTCTCCGAAGTGTATCCGATAAAAAACCATAATGATGAGGTATTAAAACAGTTTTAAATGTTTTTTTGGCCACACCGTCTAGTTCCCACAAGCGTACCAAAAACGGACCACCATCCATCAAGCTAACAATAACTACAGCGAAAAATTGCTTTTAAACATTAATTGTGAATTTATATGCGTGTGAGCACATTGTAGTCTTTGTTCACAGGTTTTTAGTGCTGCCCCCTTATATGGGGATGTAGAAATACCAGGACCAAAAGAAGCAGGATAATGTTTGGAATTGTCCATTTCCAAGGCTGTCTGGGTCCTCAGCCGATGAATAAGGACCTGGTTGGTGAAGTATTTTTAGTTTATTTTATTCTTGTAACTAGGGGAGTCCCACGGTTTTTCCCGCGTACTTTCCGATCTCGTATTTTTCCTGCTGTCAAAACCTATGGACATTTTATATTACTGTAAACTATTTGTGTTCAAAATTTCAATTCCTTTGAGCCGTTACGACGTGTTTTCAACGACGTTCAATGAAAGTTGATTGTCCAATGTTTTATAACTAGTAACATCCCGTGGTTCCACTCGTGCAGCTCCCGTGACAAAAAGTAGCCTATGTGTTGTGTCAGATTATGATCTGACTGAGTTTCGATACGTTTAGTAGTTCCGACCTGATTGAGCAACAAACATCTAAATGTTGACATTTCCAATATTAGAACAATGCCTATGAAAGTTTGGACATATTTATTGATTTACGTAGGATTGATTTAACGGATCGGGTTGAAATTAGGTACACAGTTTGTATGTGGAATGGGATCTAGGCTATTCGTCACAGACAAAAATCAAAAAGGGAACTATGCGGGTAAAAACGCGGGATGGTCCTAGTTTTTAATATCAGTAGGATTAAATGTTAAATTTATACTTTTACTGAATATAATAGGACGTGATAGGTGTATTCTTGTGTGTAAGGATTTGAATATCTTAAAAACATTTATAGAAATAATACTCTTAGAGACGACGACATGAGGGTGAGTTTATGGAAAACAGCTTTATAGGATGCTTTAAGTTTAAAATAGTTATGGAAAGATACCTTTAAACGAACAATTTTGTAGGTATATATATATATGAATCTCGGAAACGGCTCGAACGATTTTCATGAAATTATGTATACAGGGGGTTTAGGGAGACGATAAATCGATCTAACTAGGTTTTATTTTTTAAAACATCATTTTATCCGCTTTTTTTGACAATGAAAAACTCCTACAATGTCAATAGAATACGATAACTTATTTCGACACTGTTCTTAAAGTCAAAATGGCTCAGACGGAATATGCTCGCCCTCGGAGTCAACAGGCCCCGGTTCGAATCCTGATGGTTACACTTAGGTTTTTCTTTTTGTTCTTTTTTTTCTGAGAAAATCTTCTATTTAGAGCCCTTTATAAACGCATTTAAACCGAGCAAAGCTCGGTCAACCAGGTACTAGTTATGGAAAGAATTAAAGTCAGGTAAGGATAATGATGATGACGATGAAGTGGACGGACTAGGACGTCTACTCTCTACGAAAAACGTAATTTCGAAATAAACTCGCGACTTTCCGACGGTTCTATCGAACATTGTTTGACGTTTAAATGTTCTAAGCTTACTCTAATTAGAGCATTTAAACGGACGAAACAACGGAACGAAGTAGAACCAGAGTAGGAAAGTCGCAAGATTATTTCGAAATTACGTTTTTCGTAGAAATAGAGCAGACGTTCAGATTATGGATTATTATTTTTAACCCCCGACCAAAAAAAGGGGTGTCATAAGTTTGACGTCGATGTCTGTTGTCTGTCTGTCTGTCTGTCTGTGTGTGTATCTGTCTGTGGCACCGTAGAGCTCAAACGGATGAGCCGATTTTGATGAGTTTTTTTTTTATTTGAAAGTTAATATCCATGCGGGTGTTCTTAGCTATGTTTGGTTAGTATCGATTCAAGATGGCGACCTCCACAAAATGGCGGACAAAATATTTTTTCACAACTTACCTCAATTTGGGTATCAAATGAAAGGGCTTGACTAGTAAAATACTGTACATTATAAAAAAATCAAATCCAAAATGGCCGCCACCACAAAATGGCGATTTATATTATTTTTTTCACTACTACCTTAATATGGATATCAAACGAAAGGGCTTGACTAGTAGAATACTTTGCAATATGACAAATTTCAAATCCAAGATGGCCGCTACCAAAAAATGGCGAAATACATTTCTTTTTTCACAACTCCCTTAATATGGGTTTCAAATGAAAGGGCTGTACTAGTAGAATGCTATACAAATTACAAATCCGAGGTAGTCGGGGGTTAGTCAAAATTTTTAATTTTGTTCTTGTTTGCTTTTGAATACCTAGTTATGGTTTAGACGTCGGTTTAAGTTTTTGTACGATAATAGTTTATTTTACCCTTTTTAGTGCTAAACAAGTTTTTACTAACGCATTTACCCAATTTCGTAGTGACAGGTTCGAGTTTCATAACTTTTGTGAAATCTACATGCAAATTTTAATTTTTGGGTCATATTTCACAAACCACTTGGCCGATTTCGATAAGATTTATATGGGAGCATTCGGAAAGCATACACATCCGAAATAAAAATAAATTTTAAATTCTGTACAGGGGTTCTCAAGAAGTCAGGTAACATATATAAAAAAACACATAGGTGTTGAATTGATAACCTCCTCCTTTTTGGTATTCGGTTAAAAATGATCATTGTATCATTACAATATTATCCATACAAGTTCTCGACATAACTACTAAATAAAACACTCTCTATAAACCCTCGTCATCAAAATAGTCTTAACTCAAACGCTTTAAGCAATTTATTACGCTTAAAAGGATTTTGATGAAGAGCTTATATCACAAAACGATCGGCTTATTTATGACGATAACCGAAATTTAATAAAACTAAAAAATGTACGGTAAGTTTTTTGTTGTTAAGGTAAAACGATGGTAGCTCCCTCATTGCAGGTACTGGTTGGTTGGATTCGATCGGAGTTTATGAAAACCATTTGTCGGCAGGTAAATCGAGCATTGTGGTAGCTGAGCTGATGACTGAAATATTTTAATCGGATAACGTAAGGACCACATAACCGAAATATTTTTGGGGTGAATTATTGTAAATAAATACACGGGTAACTCACGTTTGATACAGTCAGTCCAGTCCAACTCAAGTTTCGATCGCGTCCGGCAATCTTTATCAACTATACAATACAATACAATAATTCTTCATCAAATAACCACAAAGCAAAAAAAAACATAATAATTATAAAACAAAGAATACAGCAATTTAATTGACTATCAAACTTGAGTTACCCGTGTTTTGTTTAAAATGTGTAATAACCACGATAGTTTTCATATTAATTTATTGTTATTAATAACAAAAGCATTGACAAAAAATACATTTATACATAGCACGAAAATACATTTATACATAGCACGAAAATACATTTATACATAGCACGAAAATACATTTATACATAGCACGAAAATAAGCAATCACTTTCGTAGTAAGATTTATGTTTCGTTGTCACCTAGGCGTGAAATTTCTAACACTGTGCTTAATTTGAGGGCAATAAAATGCATGTATATTGTATGTTTATACGCAAATAGCGAAAATTAATGTGTGGATGGAAATCTAAGGTGTTTGTGATTAATTTATGTCCTAGTTATGTTTAAAGCACGTTTGCATCTGATCATTTTACATTTTAAAGTTGTAAGGAAGTGTGATGTGACAAAATGAGAAAGTACATTCTGTACTGCTATGGTACTGCTATCATTCCGCAGCATCACTCACTTAGTTCCTGATTCCGTTATTTTGCGGGGATAAAAGTTATAAATGTGTATATTCAGACTATTATCTACTTATGTCCCTTTCAAACGTCCCTTTCAGTACTTTTTGCTTGAAATGTTACAAACATACATACATTTACAAAAGCATTTTTAATTATAGTTGTATTTAGATACCGCATTTCAGATATTGCGGTTAATACCGCAATTATTACAACCAATGTAAGTCCTTAACAATTTATATCTCCAAGGCTTATTTCGAAGATTTATTTTACTCAGATATTTGGGTTTTATGGAGTAAATGGTCGATCTATCGGAGATATTGAGGCTTAAGTGAAAGATTAAGTTGGGGCGATGGATACTTACCACATGAATGTGAGGTGGAATAGTTTGTAAGTAGATTAGTAACATGCATAACATTATTCAGAAACTTGGACTAAATATCCATAAATTAGAAAATAACTTTCATTGTCATAATTACCAGTTAGTACTATACTTAGCCAGCCACGGATAAAACACTTTGAGGCAGTTTCACTGTCTCCCATACCTGGAACAAAAGAAAACCTGATATGATCACTTTGATATTTCACGTGATATTTCTGTTTGTCTCACTTTCTCATTGGAGTTTACTTTTCTGGAGTTATTATTGGAGTTTCTGTTTAGTTGGCCTGCGCATATTATTTGGTTTCACTAATTTTATTGTAACGCACTTGAGCCCCAAGATACAGGCTTTGTCTAGTTTGGGGTTCACAGAGTAATAGCTGTTCTATACAGAGAAATTTAAATTGTACCTATTATATGCATCGTTTTATACCTAAGTACTTACTTAAGTTACTTTTCTGTATATGTACAAAGTTTTTGCAAAATAAATATTTCTATTTGTATGTTTCTATTAAACAACAACAGTGAAATTATAGGACACTAGTTGTAGACTGCCATGCTTCGCTGTGGCACATTGTAATGCAAAAAATAGATAAAACAATCCTTGATGCGGATTGTAATATATATCATTCTAAAATTTCATCTCGATCGGTGCAGAACTTTTTGAGTTTTTGAAACGTACATAAACCAACATAACTTTTATATATAGAGATAGAGATAAACATCTTATATCTCTTTGTGACCAGCGCTGTGTAGTAATAATGGTAGGCTAGGTATGGCTAGGTAATGACTTGGGCTCTTCGTGTTCTAATAGCTGAGTGTCACTGTGTGGCAGGCATGTTGCTTTCAATCAAGCACATGTCCTGCTCCTTCCTCCTCGTCACTCTAAACTATAAAAAAACATTAACAGTGTTAAATTAGCAGCTTAATATTTTAATAGAAGCCTGTTGTTTGCTTTTAAAACACATTCACAACTGCAGCAGAAGCTTATAACTGCTGTTTCACACTGTTGAGACTCCTCGTCATATCTGAAAACTCACTTATGTCAATAATTATAATGAAGCCTTTTTTCCATGCACATCTGACTAAACTATTATAATTAGTACTACAAAGTGTATAAAAGTGTGTGGTTGCTGTTATCTCACTAGCCTAGGCTATTATTATCCACCACATTGGCCCACAAAGTCTTGGAGAATGAAATATATCCTCGGAAAACGTCGATTACAAAAACATCTTCCCCGCTCAAGCCAGTGGTTTTGAAAATCAAATACATGTGCAATTCAAAAATATAGTCACGAGCACAAATAACTTACCTAAATTTTTCTTTACTTCGATTTTTCGATAAAATCGGTTTGTGTGTTTGTTTTCATTATTTTTCAAAACCGCTTTGTTATGCTTAATGATAACTTTCAACGTAGGTAACATAAAATTTGCTTTAAAATTAACGATTTCTGCAAACTAGAGAAATACAGGGTGGGCTGTTTATTGTGTTTGTGAGTGCACACAGAGGAACAATCGAACCAACAACCTGACTATTGTGATACCGGATGTTTTCATCACTAGCCTACTAAGGAACTGACGGTTCTAAAATTAAAATAACCCCATTAAAACCTCAAACAAACACGTAAAAAGTAAATTGAAAAGGGTAACAGAAACCATTTTGAGAGCAGAAGGGCTGTTGGAACCTTTTAATATAATCTTATGAATGCTGCCATTAAATGATTCAATAGTACAAAAGCACAATGGATCTGTGGTACAATAACTTAATAATAAGCCTATAATGGTTTTAAAAATATCTTATGGGAGGTTAACGTTTTTTTCGTTCCTTTGTGTAGTTTTTGCTGATTTAAAATTAACAAACAAACGAAAGGTGATCCTTGGGTTATACTGGTTGTTGGGGTGTTGGTATTGTGAGTTTTTTAAATAAATTCAGTGTATGCAGTGTGAGCAAGCCGTGATGGGGGCTTAGTTGCGAGAGCATCTGTTTTTTATTTATTCATATAATTTATCTCTACGGACTCCTGGACGCGTATTTGTTCAGCGTGGTGGTTTATGGCCTTGGTTCTCGCCTTATGAGTGAATGCCCTGAGTCCCAGCAATGGTTGTGGCAAATACATGCTACTAGCGACCCATACCACCTTCATATCATTTGCGTTGGACAAAAAAATTGTCTAGGTATATACCCATCTGTTCGATACTTATCATTATTAGTAATAAGCTAATTATAAATCATGAGACCATTTATCGAAGTTAAAGCTATTTTATCTTTCAAGTTTGACCAAATTACACATAAATGCCAACTTACATTGGTAGACTTCGTGAAGAGTTCGCTAGGAACAAATTTTATAACACTGGATTTTATACATTAAAATACAAGATACGAAGAGCTACACCCAATGCTCAAATTAAAATAAAGACAACCCAGAAACAAAAAAACTGAAAAACCATCCGCTGTCGTATTATTTAAGGTGTGAACCCTTCACAAAACACTAAACCCCTCACAAAACATCACTTACATAACTCTTCCTCGGTTTATTTAAAATATAAATCTCGGTAATTGGATATATCTTACCTGTAATTGATACAGTTTTAAATGCACCTTTGTTTACTTTGTAAAAACTGATCCAGCTAGTACGAGGAAATATCTCATGATGGTTCCGTAGAAAAATGTTTAGCGACTTAAAATTACCGTTTTATTCTCAGGATTATAGAGTTCACATTACGGCTTTTTGGAATGCATAAAATAATATATTCAAAATGGTTCTCGTTTAGTTAAGAAAAACTCTTAATTTCTATCTAATACTAAAATCTAGAATCTTATTTTTAGAATGAAAATGTAACTGTCAAAAATAGTTCTTCATTTTGGTAAAGATGACGCCAATGTTTTGTTTTGTTCAATTTCTTTCTGAAACTTTGGCGATAATGAAAGAAATCTGCAAAAAATATATTTGTATTCCAAAAACGTGTCGTTACGCGAAAAGTAATACATACTTCAATTTGTTGACAAATACCTAAGGTCCACTGTATCCAATACATATTTACAATATTTCAAAAGATACTGCATAATTTTTGGTTGATAAGTGTTTTTACAATTTCTATGTCTCTCTTTTTATAATTCATTCATATAAGTTGTGTGGAAAGTAAATTTCCGATATATGTATATATAATTACATTTATTTTGTTTGTTGTCATTAATAAATGTGCGTTTGTTGGATTCTTTTTATTAGTTGAACGTTTGGAAAAGGAGCAGGATCCAAGTTTGAAAATAATTTTTGATTTGGTTTGTGATTCAACATAAAAGAAACAAACAAAGAACATTTTACACAAACTTGAAAATATCTGTTAATTTTCAACAGTAAACAACGGAACCCTAACTAAAATATGTTCTATGTTTTTATGGAAGGAACGTTGATGGATTTATGTGGCCTTCCGTTGATTTATACGCCGGTTACCGTCAACTATTCTCGTAATTATATTTATCTTTTTATTATAGGCCTTTGAAACTCGATTATTTGTGGGTTTTGGTTTCAACGGGTCAGATTTGCTTAAGTTTTGATGAGTTTAGAAGAAAAATAAATAAATTGGATAACGGGTTTCTATATCACTTGCTCTGGCTGTTTTCAAATTAAGTAAATTTATTTAACCTAGGTAAGTAAGCTCCGACACCGCATCATCACTTACCATCATACGAGATACCGGTTAAGTAAATCTATTATTGTTGATTAAATGCATTGTTGACTCCTAAGAAAAAATGCTTTTTAACTATTTTAGGTTTACACTTGACCGTCATCTCGCCCGATGTTAAACGACGATGTGGTCTGCGATGAATTGTGCTTACCTAAAAAACAACTCACTCTAGATTTGAAGACTCAAAAATTTTAACCATCGGAGAAAAACACTCAGGCAACGTTTCCACATCTTTCGAAGACAAGTGTCATTAGTCCTAGAAGTGGGAACAAAACATGGATTTGAACAACTCCTTTGCAAAACAATTACAATTACACTTTCAATCCCATTCGAAATATCTATAAGTAAGGCTGGCCGTAGTCTATCACTGATAATTCCGTCTCCCAGGAAATGACTATGCGTAGGTTATAGATCACTCCAGTTCTCATCGCGACAGGGCATGACCCTCGTCAATTTACTTGTTAATTGATTTCAAACGAACTTTCGATCGACGGGTGTAACATCAATAACATACATGAAACTTGCGTCCTATTCTCAAGCTCTGCCTAAACATATATCCCTTAGTAAAGGTCAGTTCCTATACCTTTACTAAAATACTAAATGTATACTTTTGTAGTTGTAGGACTCTATGCAGAGTATTTGGGGAAGTACTACACATACGCCAGTTATTATACCGCCAAGCAGTAATGTACAAACTTTACTGTGTTCCGGTTTGAAGGGCAATGTTTCAGTGAAATTACTTAGATATAAAACATCTAACGTTTCTGGGTGATGAGCGCAGTGCGGTGCTATGCAATGATTTGGACGCTTCAAGTTTTAGTAGCTGCGTGTCACTGTGCTGTTATGAACAGGCATGTCGCTTACTATCAGGCATATGTCCTGTTCGTCTCGTCATTAAATACTATGAAAAGTGACGCGTTTGTTGCACGTTTTATTAAGTCTTGTGTAACTTCCTTGGGGTATGGTTGGGTCAGAGCGACTTGAGTTTCAGCCGCATCAGTCGATTTTTTTTAAAGATCACTTCTGTAAACGATGAATTTCGAAAAGGAAACGTTTAGAAAAGGAAAAAGGTAGACACCTTTTTCCTTAACGAGTACTCATCTAGACATTAGTTTAGAAAAAACTACTAGCTATAACTTATCTAGACTTTCTTTTGTAACTTTACCTATACTTAAAAAAAAAATAAGCAAAGAAAATTGTAAATCTTTCAACACTTTACCCAAGCTATTTCGGAGATGATAAGCAACACACGTTATCTAACGAAGCCTATAATTTTACATAACTCATCATATAAAACGGTTATGGCTTTCTAATAAGGGTTTTTATCAATATTTAAGGCATTTATTGAAGATCTCATTAAGATCTCGTCTAATTTATGTTAAATACGTGACCTCTCTTCGTAGTGTCAAAAGCTTTTCCTACCTAGTTTATGGTTAAGTGTAATCATGTAGGAGATACGGGCAAATGGTTTGGCCAACTTGTGGAAAAACTTATCGTACTAAATATATGAAGGGTACAGGGAAAGAAGGGAGGGGCCCATCGACATTTTTCGTAAAATCTATAAAATAGTTTATAGCCATTCGAATCGTTTCAAGAGGGCCTTTCATTGGTTAATTTGAGAACAGTAAAAAAACCTCCATAAATATATATTTATCGCTGCAGTTCTAATGATTAAAATCAAGAAATTGCAACCTGATTTAGTACTTAAAAGATCTTGATGAATAATTGAGTTTTGTCACACTAAAATTATTAACTATTATTCTAAAATTAAAATGAGGAGAATAATGTTTATTGTCTATCAACCTATGTGTTTGTTGCATGCCGAAAGGCTTGATGTACTTATGCTACCTAACCATTGTCATCTATTGAACTAACTACATATCGCAATAAAGAGATTATGAAAAGATTCAGCACTATACTGTCTCTTGTAAGCTGTCCAACTGAGTACAGTTGAAGAGGGGGGTTGCAACCCTCGATAATTTCTCCTTGTCGCATGATTTTTGTACGGCGTGGTGCCAAATAATCTTTTCGTCGTTAGAATCACTGATTATAAGTTTTACAATTTAGTAAAAATTATATCAAAATGTATGTTTACCGATCGATACATACAACCTTAATATCGTCTAAGTAAGCATGCTCCGGCCATAAACTGCATGGTCGCTTAATATCAATCGAGATAGTGGTCAAGTGCCATCCTATCATCGTTTAAAAAACATTTAATAAAACAGCTTACACTGCCTACTAAGAGTATTATGTGTATGGAATACCATGAACCATTTACAAACATTCGAGTGGCATTTTTTTAGTATGAGCTTTGGCTGATTTTAACTATCCGACTAAATCCGTTGCAGATATTAAAATAAAATCGGTGCACATATATTTAAACTAAGAAAATACATACTAAATGTGGTTGAAACAAATAAATAACGAAACACACGTGGAGCACAGGCATTTCTTACGTATACATTGTCACGTTGAGTCTATTTTGCGTATCACAATTTCTAAATGACATTACAGTAGTTTTATATAGTTTAAATCTGATTATTTAGTCTAGTACATATATAAGCATGATACATTTAGATAAATAAATGTTGAAATAATATAAATATGTTCTCGAACAAATTCTATCCCACGATCACACACTACAAGTACTTCTTACTAGTACTAAACAGAACACACTTCATTATTAAATTCTGAAGCTGATAAAAACCCATACTACTAATAAAAATAGACTCATTACATACGTCGATTTATTTTTTCAATATTTTTTTATACAAATTTAAAAAATTAAAATTCACGGTAAAATTTTTGAAGTCGGTAAAATTATAGAGAATTGTTCCTCGGTTTTCTCTACCGTGTGTCTCACAAAACTGTATTCGTGACCATTTAAGATCACGTTATTTGGGGCAATCGAGATAAATATGGTTTTAAGAAGTGCACCGACAAATTAACAAGTGATATTGGGATAAAACACATCATCACTTAAACTTAAACTTTATTACTTGAAGATAGAGTTCGAAGTTCGATAAAAACTTTTCTAGGTTCAAAGAAGATTCTCAGGCATAAATAACTTTATCTTGGAGTAACGCACTTTCGTTTAAGATTAATCGATTGTTTATACGTTTCCTTTATTTGGGAATGCACTGAAGTTTGTGTACGCCTTTTCATTTGTTTATTCATACAGACATATATTTTGACATTATGAATGTTTGTATGAGAGCCTCACAAAGTCGTCAGAGGCAACCTTAGTGGATGTGGGAACGTTTAAGTTTTATTGTGTTCAAAGTTATTGATAAATTGTTTGTGAAAATGTTAATTTATCAAATATCTTTGTAATTGTGGAGCTAAGTACTGTGTTATCTATGGTCACTACCAATTATTAGAAAATATTTACTACAAAATGACTTGCATTTTATGACGAAAAAATGGAAAATTAAAATTTGAAATCTGAAATATGAGTACTTTTATTAATTGCTGAAGGTGTCTTCACTGCATCCCTTGGACACTCTTCCCTTGATTTGCAAAAAGCTGTCTCAATGTATGTTGCACTGATATGATTCGAGACCTTTTCTTACAAAGTCAAGACGGTCTAACCAAAAATCGGATGATACGAACATGGCGTCGAAAAATGTCTTTCTTGAAACATATTGGTTTTCTCGCGATGATGTCCTTGAGCGTTGATTTCAGTAACAATGACAATGTATATCAAACACTTTTTCTCTCACTCACACTCACAATTGATAAAATAAAATTTCATAACGATTTGATCGAACTTAAAAGTTTGACAGGTTTTTCATATTTGCAAAGAATATTTGTGTGCGATTTTCGTGGAGCGATAGCCCAATATATTGAGTAGTCTACAGACTATTTAGATCAACAGATAAACCCGCAACACACCGCTTGTTTAAACATCTAAAACCGTTAATTTATCAATGGGAATCTACATTGTTTCCGACGTATCAATTTCACAACATCGTATACCGAGATCGGATCATCGATGTTACTTGTACAACCATCACTTCGCTCGAATGTTCCCACAGTTGTTGTCTTACTCGTAATCGTTTAATTATAGCCCAATAACGAACGAAGAATTAATGAATAAGATATTAATATATTCATTGATGGCGTATCGAGCTGTGTGTTTAAATTTCCGGTCGTTTTGTGTTCGATCGGAATGTTTATTTCAGTTTTGTGATTGTTGTACTGTCGACTAAGGCCACAAAACTGACAAAAATCAACAATGACGTGCACTACTAGATAACAAAATAAATTATAATAAAAATGTATTGGAATGTAAAATTTTTCTAGGCAAAAGCATTATCAGCCTGTTTTAGACCACTGCTAAAAGTAGACCTTTCGAAACTCAACCACTCAACTATTCCTTCCGTTTCTTTCTCCAACCTACACAACATATCGTCACACTGATCGGGTTTTAGTGGACTATAAGGAGATATTTTATATTTAATGCCAAGCATACGCTAGCTGCAGGCTATGAAAGATCACCTGTCCCCAAAATACTATTTCAGGCTTGTTCCTGGATTCTTTGGTTGGTTTTCTTACCATGTTTTCCGTCATAATTTAACACTGTTAACCAACTAGTATCATTTAAACGAAAGTTTGTTTGTATGAGAATGTTTGTTACTCTTTGAAGCAATAATTACTGAAGGGATCTGAATGGTATGTGTGATCGAGCTGAAATTTTACAATGATATATAATCCGTATGTCTATATTAAATATTTTATCCACAGTGAAGCGTAGCAGGGTACAGCTAGTATCTAGGATATATCTACGTAAATTAGATGTTTGGAATAATACATAGGCTACTTTTGTCCCGGGAAATAACACGGTCAGGAATTACGTGAATAAAAAACGTAGATACTACAAGTTTTAAAATATATATCGTATTTTTCTAATTTTCGAAGCAGAACCTCTCGGTATCGTCCCAAGCGCTATCCTATAAATTTCCATTTTCTATGCTAATTATTTTGAGCCAAAATTGTACGCTGAGAGCCGAGCCAAGCCTCTGAGCCCTTTATTTGCCTAAAATATGCTTTAGTGTTAGATTTATTTCGAAAGTTTCATCAATGAATAAATATAAATAATAATTGGAATAGAATAACAATGTTATAAAAGCCACAGTAATTAGCGTGAGATCTCCCAATCGTGAAGACTCAGATTTGAATCCCTCTAAAGGTACAAGTTCACGCTGAGACCGCGACCAGAGACCGCGACAGGCACTTGACTCTATAGAATTGTATGGGCGCCAGTTCGCGCCGAGACCGCGACAGGATACCGCGACCGGAGACCGCGACAGGCACTTGACTCTATAGATTGTATGGGCGCCAGTTCGTGCCGAGACCGCGACACATGTCTCACGACACGTGTTTCGGTCTCCTGTCGCGGTCTCGGCGCGAACTGGCGCCCATACAATTCTATAGAGTCAAGTGCCTGTCGCGGTCTCCGGTCGCGGTCTCCTGTCGCGGTCTCGTGTCGCAGACTCGCTGACCGGGCGAACCGCTACTTTAAGTGAGTTTCTGCTAGATGATTTCGTGTCAAAAACAACCTCTTAAAGACTCCCAACATAGTTCGTTTTATAACACACTCTGTGTACTTGATCTTGTGTATGCTATTTACTATCAATGTCCACGACGTTGCGGCACCATAGGTCATGACTGGCAGAACACTCTGATGACTTCACACTCTGAAAATTTCGTCCCTAAATGCAGCTACAAAAATACTGTGGCTGGTTTTAATTAGCAAATGGGTTAGGCACATGTTTCTAACTATAACTCACATACACCCGCCACCCCACTTCACGCACTCACCTAAAACATGAAAATAATTTGGATTTGACAAAATTACCGCCCTAAAATGACTGGTTAATGACCCTATAGATTGAAATAAAGTTTAAATTCAGTATAATGTTAGGGACAAGGGTCTAATGAAGGGATGGAAAGTGGGAGTGACAGGTGAGAATGAGTGCTGGACGAAATTTACAATTTAATTATAACTGACCTCAATGTGATTGATAATAATATGATAATAAAGTTAGTAATGGAAGTATACAATTAGATTTCTACAATCCATTAACGAAATAAGCCACTTAGTAGCCACATAGAGCGACAGTGCTAAAAATATTATTTGCAGCATTACCCCACTGAATAGCGCTTGTATCTATATGAACCAGAAACAACCCAGAACGGAAGTCACCAGTTCTGATATGGTGAACATTTCTACGGACAGAGCACTTAGCCCAACTGCCCAAAAGTTTAGCAATGACGGAAACAAAATATTACTGCAGCATAAAACTGCGGGTATCAGCCGTCGCCGGTAGCATTTCCTGCCGGAATATGAATGGTTGTAGCACTATATGTAGCCGCAACAGTGCTTTCTCTTGTGGCTACCAAATATTCATGAAGTAGTTACAGTGACGTTTTGGAATAGATTCTAATAATTGCAAACGCCGCGTAGATTTAGGGACGATATATGGTCCCCCATATATTAAATTTATACGTTGGGACTGTCGATGGCAGTTAAAATCGAAAAACTGACGAATGAGCAGCGTGGCTAGTCATGGGAGGAGCAGACAATAGTTTTGCTGATGTATTTCGTTATTGTTGTTAGTTTTATATATATATGTTTTTACTGTTATAGGTTTATTAGGCTTACTAGGCTTGACGGTTTCTTGTTTGACGATAAGCGACGATGCGGTCTACGGTGGAGCGTGCTTTCTTAGAAGAAACCGATTTACTCTAGATTTGAAGTCACCAAGATTCCATCAGAAAACCCCACTCAGCCAAGGCAATTTTATGAATCGCATATCAAATATGTCTGCCATCACTATACTATAAAAGAGAAGGCCGAGGAATTTGTCCAATTTCTGACCATACTAAACGTAAGCTTGAAGCCAATCTGTGTGAATTAATCACACGAACGCCGTACCAGCCGACTTTGCTAAGCCAACCAGAAGCCCACCGATTCATTTCCCAAATTTCCCAAATTGCATCCACATTACACCAGAGCCCGACTCAAACATTCTAAACAAAATTAACTTCCTCTTCATTCATAACTCAAACTAATATAAGCTTTGTACCGTCCTCTTACGAGCTAAATTAACTCCATCGTAGTCCGCTGTTGGTTCTCTTGAAATTGACCAACTTAGTTTACGTTCCATTCACGTTACAAACAATTTTTTTTCATTCAAATTGGACTTTATGTGGTGGTACAAAAGGCCATCGTGATGAGTTAAAGTTGGAGATTGGCAAATGTAAGTTTGTTGTGGTCGTAACGCCGACACGGTCGAATTTGGCCGAAAGGCTTTGATGTAAGGGCAGTGCACACAGAAGCTTTATTACTCTGGCTTCCGTTGTCAGCTGATAGATGTTTCAGAAGCTGGAGTGATGATATAAGAATGTTGGGTATTTTGTCTCGGCTCGTGACTCAATTGGTGTGAGAGACCTTGGTTCCTTGTAAGACAAAAACTAGCAAAAAAAAAGTGTCAGCATGTTTAATAAATAAACATTAAATTATTTAATAATAATTCATTACATTAACTAATGCTGGACGGTACCGGTAATCACCGGTAACTTAGACCCTGGCCGAAGTACTATATTTATAATCACGTTTGTAGTCTATAAGACTTTCCTAAAACTTTGATAGTTTGTATGCGCTTTTGTACTTTAAATTATTATGGGTTTTTTAAGTTATTTAACTGTTTGTAGAGACGTGAAAAATTAAACACCGCTATGTATTATATTTCTAAGTCGAGAGTTAAAGCAAGGTATCCATCGACGGCGATTATAAGCATCAAATTGAAAGTCAAAAGGTTGAAATTTCAAACAATTTGCGCCAGGACCCTTTAATTTCAACTTTCCGTTGGGAAACTCCAAGCCATTCTTATTCTTGACATTTCTTGGGCTAACTTCCAAAACCAGTTTGAGTTTGCGGCTGTGCTGAAATAGCTAGCTTATTTTACTTTAAAGTTCGGTCCTTGAGGTTGAGCTAAAGAGAATAGCTGCTTAAAATTAACTTGCTAATATTTTAAATGGAATGGATCTTTGTTGCTTAATTAGGTACGTCGGAACGGATCGAGTTGAAATAAGGATGAGAAACACGGACTTCCATTACAAACAGCATCATTGCATAATTCATGACATAATTATTAGACCGCAGGCCCGTGAACAAAATTTATGGGTCATCTGATACAGCAGGAGACCTATGTAGGATGATAGAAGGTTAAAGTAATAAGATTGAGCACTATGCCGTCACTTGTAAGCTGTCCAACTGAGTGCTGTTGAAGAGGGGGGGTTCAAAACCTCGATCATTTCTCGTTATCGCATGATGTTTGTAATGCGTTGCGGAATAATAGATTAGAAAAGGTATTGAAACTATGAAAATTATAAAAAAAATTGTTAGTTTGTGAAAAAAAACATGATTTTCCGACGATTTACAGAGTAAGTTTGGTCATTTGATTATGTTCGGCTTTGGTTCCATACAGTTTAATACCTCTTCTAATACATTATTTCGCAATGCCGTGACAAAATCATGCGACAAGGAGAAATGATCGAGGTTTAGAACCCCCTCTAACTGCACTCAGTTGGACATTGTAATGAATTAGTGCTCAATATTACTTTATACCCTTCTATCATCCTGCATAGGTCTCCTGCTGTATCAGATGACCCATAAATTTGGTTCACGGGCCTGCAGTCTAATTGTATCATGACATAAATTGATTACATTTTTTGTTTACTTTTTCACAATATTTTGTTAGTAAATGAATGTATCTATCATCATCATTAGTATAATAGGCGTTAAGCCGTTCTAATTGATTAAATAAATAAATAAATTGCTTGTCAACAGGCGACATGATCATACGGTGAAAACTTTATTTCTTTTACTTTGAAATGTGTACTACTATCTCTATGCTCATTTATTATTTTGATAATTAAATTTACTAATTGAAGGTCAGATTACATTAACACACAAAATACATTAAATCAATTTTTACGAAGTGTACATTTACGAGGAAAGTACTTTGATTTTATGACAGTCAAGTTCAAGTATTGATTAAAAGAGATTGTCTTTCGCAGCAACTGAGCTGAGAATTCCTGGATTTCGTTCTTGAAAAGGGTTATAACCTCAAAACGAGGTGTCGCTGAGACGTCTCACCTGTCTCAATCCGTCAACAGGAAGCTCATTCCGTGAGTAATTACATAGAGCGGATATTACCGCTGAGCGGAGTGGCCATCCATCATGGATTTGCATTGAATGGTAGCGCTGACTCACTGATGGCCTACCCTACTGTTGGTTGAAGGAAAATGGCAGTACGACGAATTTACGATTATTATATTACTGTGTACTTGGCTGACCAATATTTGCCCATTGCTTGAAAACATGAATGAAATGGCGTTTTCTTACACTGAAACCTAGCTAGATTGATTTATAGCCCCCGAAATCCTCTGCATACCAAATGTCTTGAGAATTGTTGGAGCCATTTCCGAGATTCAAATTAGGTTATATAATACATGTGGGGCCCCGCGGTTTTACCCGCGCAGTCCCCGTTCCTTTGTTTTTCCTGTGTTGTAATCATTTTAAGTTGTTTTATGTTCGGATCAATTTTACTAGTTCACTCAGAAAATCATAGATGGCGCTGGTAAACGAAACGGCTCATTTTTGAAACACGGTAACGACATTTTTGCGTGAATTGGTGGATTGATTTGAAGATTTCTATTTCTTTGAGTTTTTAGTTCGGTGAGAAAATAAACTATACGGTCTCGAAATATCCTTTTTATTCTCGGGTTTATTACTTAGTTACAACTTTTTGAAGCACATAGGATCACCCCGCCGCGTTCCCAACACCCGGGATATAAATCCAAATTTCAACCCGATCCGTTCATATATTACGACGTGATTAAGTAACAAACATCTAAATATTGAAATTTAAATATTAGTATGATTTACAACATGCTTAAATCCATGAATTGTTCGTTTAAACGTATTAAGATGGCAAAGTTCAGCCATACAGTTCTGGAAAACTAATTCAGCGATGATCTCACATTCGTCAAACTTGATGCGAGGGACAAGCAATACATTTACCTGATAGTAAGCAGCACGCTTGTTTATTACAGCGCAATGCTTTTTTTCTTGTAAGTATCAATTTACTCTTTGTTTGATAACCCAACCCACCCATTTTTTATAGTACGAGTATACATTTCGTTTCATCCCACGGTTGCCTGGAAGAATAGCTTTTATCCGTAAGGTAGCCTTTTGCAAGTATATTTTATGATCTTTTTTAAGTTTGTTTCGTTTATATACAATAAAGAGTTTATCAGTCTATTTTGATATTTTATCTGTTCAATTTACTTGAGGAATCGGTTATTTAGATGTTTCAGTTTAATTGTTTAGTTTTTGTTTGTATTTAGTTTCGCACTTGGTGTTTTTATCGTTTTCTCTAAAATACAATTTTGTTTTATATTTATTTCTGTAATTATTTTATTCGAGGTTTACATATAGCATGGCAAGTATTTGGAATCGTTTATTTTTGTTTAATATACATTTATATTTATAATATTTATATACATTTATACACACATTTGGTGACAGGACGAAGCTGTTATGTACTCGAAACTTCAAAGCCATTGGTCAAACAAAAGAATGTTTCCAAAAAAAAATCTATAAACTGGGAAGGACACACAACCCTCTTTCATAAATCCCCTCCCTATTCCACACACCACTCTGGCACGTGTAAAAATGACGATTTATCTTCTATATGACGGGTCGGTTTATATGAATGTGATAAATTGGGCATTGTTTATTTTTTGGGAATTTCTGGCCGTCACCGTCGACGTAGGTGGTTTTAACAGCTCTTGTTGGTTACTCCGTATTTTATATTAAATGGGTTTACGTTTGCCCTTGGATTACGAAATGACAAAAGGGTAGATACAAAAGATTAGATCACGTTCTTGTACAGAAGTTAGATATATAGATAGATTAACTCTTTATTGGACTTAATTTAAAACAAAACACATAAAAACTTAAAGACTAAAATTTAAGTAGCAATGAGCGAACTTATCGCTTAAAGCGATCTCATCAAGGCAACCGTCGAATGGAAAAAAGATACGAAAATAGGAAAACGGGAAGTACAAATAAGAGAGGTGGATACTTGTATATGTAACATTAATAAAAAAAACTAAAGTTACATTAATAATGTACTGATAAACCTACATAAAAAAATAATTGTACATCCTAATACACAAATACTGGCCAACTACCAGGGCCTAATATACAAATACTAAACTAAATTTCGTCTTTATTTCACGAAAGCATAGTAATACTATTATATAAATATAATAAAATACGTATAAATATACCTACTAATATATAAATTAAATTAAGTATGGAGACAGAGTTAAGAGTATTAACTTCAACTAGGTGACGACCGCGAAACGTAAATTTGATTCAAGTGATCTTTAAAAACAGCAAGCGATGGAGCTTGCCTAGTAGGCACAGGCAAAGCGTTCTATAGCTGAACTTCCTGAAAAGCTAACGACTATACGACAAAGTTATTAAATATATTATGCCTAATTGAATTGGAATGTAACACGACACATAAGTTGAAAGAGTCATTTTCACCACAACCCTACTAACGCAAAAGTTTGAATGTTAAGATGTCGTATGTTTGTTGATACTGTTGAACTGATAAGATTAAAATTTGGAACACATAAATTATAGTCTGAAAGATCATACACACAATTTTTTACCCCGAAAAATACAGGGGACGGTAACTACGCGATTAAAAACCGCAGCGCGTTGGTAATTAAAAAAAAAATAAGTGGTCACGATTGCTTATATTTATGAGTGATGAGCGCAGTGCAGTGCTAGATGCAATATAAAACTCTAAACTGTTCATTGCTTTTTCCGGCGGCCTTTTCAAGGCGATCAAAAAAAAAATTATCACACGATCTTTAAACCTACCGTTTTCGTCGTCCATCAACAATATCTGGTACGCCTGGAAACAACTTTTCATTTTGGAAGGTCCCCGGTTTTTCAAAGGAGTGACGGACAAAATTGGAAACAGTCTATCAAAAAACGCGTCACCAATTTCGACAACGTTTATATGGAAACTCTAAACTGTGGTTTACCGAACAAAGAAACCAAGATCGATTCACAATTCGAGCTATCGCGAAACATACTCGTTCATACAAAAAATAATACAAATGAATTTCGACCCTTTTTTGGAATCGCTTAATAAAAAATGTCACAGCTATTAATGTTCGAATGCAATACCAAAGGTACTTAAAGTGAGTTGCTTTCCAATGATGTATAAACACAGATTTCTATTAGCTGAAACACAGATTGAATTGCCCTCCGATCCAGCTACCGTGAAACAAGCGATCTCTCAATAAATCCGCGACCTATCTGCCATTATTTATGAATGAACTCAGCGCAGCCTTGTTTAGCAATGAATGTTCTAACAATAACCCGTGGCAGATCTGATAGTGAGGGAGATGATGCGACATTTTATAACTGTTACCCAAGACATCTATACTAATATTATAAAGCTGAGTTTGTTTGTTTGAACGCTCTGAAATTGAAAGATTCTTCTTCTAGTGGATACCATTTATCGAGGAAGGCGCTCGCATGAATCAAGAACGTAACAAAATCGGTATTCATCATTGATCTGACATGACAGTGAAGATTGATTGATATCACAGATTGCATACCTCTTGAATATAAAACATCATTTTTTTCTAAATCTGAGTTGGGACAACCAATTTCCAACAGTTATGAAGAGGTGTTTTGTTTGAAAGCGATATTGTCAGGAATGACTGAACCGATTTCAGTAATTCTTTCACCGTAATTATCTAGTAATTGATATAATACGTTACAATATATCGAGTTAAAAGGACTTCATTTGTAGCACTCCATGATTTTACCCGCAAAGTCACACATTTGATTATCTGTAAACCTTCAGCTGTGCTTAGTGTAAGTAGTTAGTTAGGTATTTAGTGTAGTGTAGTTCTCATTGTATTTTAGTTTTGTTAATAAAGGCTCTGCTCCCTTACTACTATTCAATATGACGGGTTGTTGGTTAAATACTGATCTATCTGTTTAAAAACAAATAGTTAACATTATTCTACTAACAACATTAATCCGAAAATTTTAATGTTTGTTGCTAAATCACGTCGAAACAGTAAAAAATATCGGGTTGAAATTAAGAACATAGACAGTTTATAGTTCCATCGCAAGAAGATTAGGGGAATGCGAATTACGGGGGTAAATCTGGGCAGTGATGCTAGTTTTTCGTTTATTTATAACCTAGTCGTCTTTTTTCAAATTTATTTGTTAACTTTTGTGATTTTTGTGATAATTAGGTTCATTCATTCATAATTTAAGAGCGACGCTTTTGTCGGTGGAGTTCCTTCCATGTACTTCTACATTCCGCCTTTTCCTTGACTTCCTGATACGACACTACATTTACCTTCTCCTTCACTTGGTTCATGTAACTTCTCCTAGGTCTACCTCTCTTCCTCCTCCCTTCTAATTTACCTTCCATTATTGTTCTAATGAAGTTGTCGTGTCGTATCAGATGTCCGAACATCTTCCCTCTTCTGTTTTCTATTGTTTTCATTAATATTCTTTTCTCCTCTACCATCTTCAAAGGATAATTAGGTAGTCTGTGAAAATTATATAAGCTTTTAAAAACATCTTGACAATTACCTTAGATAAACCCTGTTGAGATTTGAATAGCCAATTTAATGATATTTGTAATTATGATATGTTGAATAAATAAAAAATCTAAAGTAACAATTTTCTCCCTAGTCGACTGGCCTATAAAGCATTGCATTACACTTATGGAGGTGTTTTGTAACGATTTAATTTATGGTTGCGATTTCCTTCGATGCAATTTGGTGTTGAAATTATGTTGTTTATTTCATGTGCAGAGATCTGCTTGAACAATGGCCGGGAAATGGACAGAGATTAGGGTATAATGTATGGTGATAGCTTCATTCTCTGATCGACTATTTGTAAGATAGATAAATGATAGATACGAGTGTAGGTATTTTATTGACACACCAAAAAAATAGAATACATAATAAAAAATAACAAAACCCTTTGAACTAGTGGGACAAATTGGCGGCCTTATCGCTTAAAGCTATAGAAAGTTAGACTATAGTTTACTAACATCTATTCGTGACTTTTTCACTTAAAATTAAATAGTTTACTATTTCTTTGCAGCTATTATTTTTTGGGCTAAAATAGTAGTTGGACTCGATTGGCACAGGACCGAGGAAGATGGCATGGGAAAAGAGAGGCCTATACCCAGCAGTGGGATAGAGAAGGCTGTGGATGATGATGATGATGAAAATAGTAGTAGCAAACGTGGTATTCCGAACTATAATCTACTTACATGTTTCAAATTTCTAAATTGACTCGTTCAGGACTTCTGACAACGTGACTGAGCAAACAAACATCCAATGTTTCCCATATACAATAATATTAGAATTAGATTAGTTAAAGCATAAAATTAGTTAGGTATATACGAGTTAATATTATGTTCTTCAGTTTATTTTTAGTATGAGTTTTTCTAGCAGTAGCGAGAAAATTATTAGCGTATTTTTTATTTTTGATTATGAATAATTCTTGTGCAATATAAGTATATTTTTAGTCATAAATAATTTCACCTAACTTTGCTTTATCTACAACTAGATGCCCGCCCCGGCTTCGCCCGTGGTATATCATATAGCACTCATCGGGATCCCGTACATATCCAACGGTGAAAGAATGACTGAAATCGGTTCACTCATTCCTGAGAATATCGATTTCAAACAAAACCTCTTCAGCTACCTGCTACGCCACCTGTCGGAAATTGATCGTACCAACTCAAATTTAGAAAAAAAAATTTAGCAAAGGTTTATATTCAATGCACAGATTACTGAAATTCAATGACGCAATCTTTGACACATGCTGTCATGTGTCATGTCAAAGCACGAAACGTACGAAAACTCTCAAAAGGGGAATATTTTTTCCCGATTTTGTTACATTCTTGTTTCATGCTCCGCTTCAATTAATAGTAGAGTTATTTTCTATAGCCTAAAGCCTTCCTCGATAAATGGACTATCCAATAGAAAAAGAATCTTTCAATTCGGACCAGTACTTCCCGAGATCCTAGCGTTCAAGCAAACAAACAAACAAACAAACAAACAAACAAACAAACTCTTCAGCTTTATAATATTAGTATAGATTCTTTATCTTAATTCAATTCATATCATACTCATACTACCTCATGCGGCTAGCATAGGATTTAGAAAAGTGATATACACAAAGGAATGACTTATATTCATTAGGGACGAAAATGACAATGATATTCAAAGCCTTAAACATCTCAAAGTTGCAAGTTTATCGGTTCTTCTTCATAAAATGTGCAGTTCGATAAAAAAGGGCAAAGTAAATCATGCATTCTTTATCAGGTGCACTTTGGGCCACATAACACTCTACTTCTAACATCGACGATCGACGATTTTGCGTCTGCATCGCGTTTTGGCGGCTCTCTGCGTTCAGTCGCAGCATTGAAATCGCGCGTTTTAGCAACTGCATCAAAGCTGAAACACATCCGATAAAAAACCGATAAGCTAGCACCTTTGCGGCAATATTCAGGACTATCAAGTCTATTTCGAAGTAGATTACATCAGGGTTTGATTTAGTTGTATACTCTTAAGCTACAAGCTTCATTTATTTCATCATTAGAGTCGGAAAGCTTTCAACATTATTTCAACGTAATTTGTTTGAGTTTTTTTGTTCTCTACCCTCGGCTTCAAGACGTTACGAATCCATCCTCTCAATGTTCCAATTAACTTTATATCTTCCTAATGTTCTTTTACTCAAGCATGTGTACATTGCGACACAGATTTAATTGAAATATTTCCAACTGGGTAAAGACTTATCTTAATCATCAAGATTGATAATATTGTCCTAACTGGCTCTTCTTGGTTTTAGACGTCTTAATTAAAACTGTAAATGAAAACATAAGGCAATTATGACGTTCTTAGAAATATGTCTCTTGACAATGTATGCTTCATCTGCTAATCGACTTTTGGTCAATTAAGTAAATTATGGTCCCAATTTCTTCCCTTTACAACCACATGCTACTTACTTACTATTTACTTTAAGACACCAATATTCCGAACAGTGGAAAGTGAGCTGCTTATGCTGATATGAGAAAGTATCTGTAATCGTCCTTCAGTCACGCCGTAGCGAATCAATAGATCTGAATAAAAATGGGAATGGAACACATAAATTCTATTTCTCACTTTTTGTTATAAATGCAAAAGTTTAGATGTTTTTTAGTTCAGTTACGTCAGAACAGATCGTGTTGAAATATTGACGTCTGCAATACATACATATATAAGCTTCTTATCACGGTAAAATAACCGGCCCGGGAACTGCGCTGGTAAAACCAGAAAAGCTCTGACATCCTCATTCTCATCGCTAGGAATAATCATTTTCTAAATTCAAAATAAAATAAAATAAAAGTCTAACGCAGTACGTATTACAAAAAATAATATAAAATGTAGCTACCAGTACTACTCCAGCGCTCCGAGCCCCATTCATTATAAGACGTGTCGCATTGTACAGCTTTCGCCGCTCACGTACAAAATGGACGGAAAGGAAAACTCGTTCGAAATTGAAAAAAATTTCATTACCGACTTCGTGATCCCACGTCACGAGATCTGACGTCACTCTTTCGGGCAATAGAAGATACCACGAACCTTCCAATATTATACTAAACTTACCGAATTGGCGCGTGACGAAAAATTCGGACCCTAATTCAAGTTAATAAGCTTGGCCATCCAAACGTGCTGATGTCACCAGAAATTTCGTTTGCGAGTGAAATAAGGGAGAATATAAATGAGAGAGCAGAATGTATATTGAACCAACTCTAAAAAAACATACATTTGAGACGACACGAATTGAGAAACCTCCTTTTTTTGAAGTCGGTTAAAAAGAGCGTTTCAATTCAGTTGTATGTTTTTTTGTACTCGTATGTTCTCGTACTATGTTACGCGAAAGCTCCGCCAATGTGGCGTTTTCAAGACGTAAAAAGACCTGTCAAATCAAATAGTTCCGAATTTCACCGTAGGTGTCGCCACTGTTTTATTTTGTTAGGTGTTAGGTAGGTTAGACCCGCATTGGTGGCATCACTATTAATACGTTAGCTAAGCCGCGGGCTACATCGCCGAGCGCAGTTAGTATTCTACACTTCAATTCAATAAAACTAGATTTCCGATAAGTTAATAACATAACTTCACGTATTTCCTGAGCTGCTGACACCTGACTGATGCCGTTTACTGCCAATACGCTGCGCCCGTCGGCTGCCTCGGCTCATGCGTAATGCATGCTGCGGCGTACTGCGCCGGAGTGCATCTGCCGGGAGGAAGCTATATACACTCGTCCGGGACGGGAACGTGATGTAATTTGGTTTTAAAAGCTGTACTATTCTACTTCCTGCTAATATGGCATGTACAAGTTTGTGTATGAATGACAGTTTTCTGTACAATAATGATTATAATACAGTAATCATTTCAAACTTTGAAAATGTATACAATTTGTGTACTTATATCTTTCTTTTGTTTTTTTTTAATTGACGTGTAAATTGTACATGTAAGAATAAAGTACTTTACCTAATAAATACCTAGACAAAATTTTTGGAACGAAGTTCCTTATCGCGCGTTGTGAAAGGGGGCTAGACGGAAAAAAATCTTACGAAAAGTTGTCACGACACTTTTTGCTATTGTAAGCTGTGCGGCGTCGCATGTTTATCTGTCTGTCTCTCTCTCTCTCTATAGAAAGCAAGCCAGATATTTTCATTTCTATTTCGCATTGAACAGTGTGGTGTCGCGACGATGGTTTTTGTTGAGTGTATATACAGGTTTTTTGTAAATAATAAAAAATAATAATAATTCCTTCACTAATTAATCGAAAGGAACTTCGTTCCATCCGGGTGTCCCTTGACACCTCTCAAGTTTTTTTATGTTTAGATGTAGGGATGTTTGTAGTTCAATCACGCAGGAACACCTCAACGAATCGGGTTGGAACACGGATAAATTATAGTCTGGAATATTATCTTGGGAAAATAAACTACTTACTAGTAAAACGTCTAAAATTTTGAAACGGAACGAGAACTACGCGGGTAAAACTGCGGAGCGTTGCTAGTAATATTATAAATGTCAAAGTGCGGATGTTTGTTGCCCAATCACGTCGGAACTTCAGAATGGATTGGGTTTTAAATTAGTAATATAGTTAGATTTGAGTCTGGAGTTGATTATATATAACCCAAAATAAGGAAATGGGAACTACGTGGCTACAAGAACAAAATTAAAAGTTTTGACTTACCCCCGACTACCTCGGATTTTTTATCTGTACAACATTTTTCCAGTCAAGCCCTTTCATTTGATATCCATATTAAGAGAGTTGTGAAAAAAGAAATGTATTTCGCCATTTTGTGGAAGCGGCCATCTTGGATTTGTTATAATTGTAAATTAAATTAAATTTGTCATAGTGTAATGTATTCTACTAGTCAAGCCCTTTCGTTTGATACCCATATTGAGGTAGTAGTGAAAACAATAACATATTTCACCATTTTGTGGTGGCGGCCGTCTTGGATTTGTTTTTTTTATAATGTATAGTATTTTACTAATCAAGATCTTTCATTTGATACCCATATTGAGGTAAATTGTAAAGAAATGTTTTGTCCGCCATTTTGTGGAGGCGGCCATCTTGAATTGATATTAACCAAATATAGCCAAGAACATCCCCACGGATATTAACTTTCAAATTAAAAAAACCGCATCGAAATCGGCCCATCCGTTTGAGCTCTACGGTGCCACAGACAGACACACACACAGACAGACAGACAGACAGACAGACATCGACGTCAAACTTATAACACCCCTTTTTTTGGTCGGGGGTTAAAAACCTCGCTAATAATGTATTATCTAGTCTGATTTTTCCATGACTCGGTACGGAGCAATGTAAAGCCGCTCGAACATCCTACTTAGTTTCAAAGTTACCCGGTTTTTGGTGAAAAGCGGATGCGACGAGAATGGGAACTCTTCGTGCTGTGGGAACATTTATACTACTTCTACTATTGATAGAAAAACGAAATAAGTTATCATTTTAACGTATACAAATCCAGTGTCATACTCTGATACTCGTACGTAATATAGTATGACGAGACGATCAGGACATGTGCCTGATGGAAAGCAACGTACCTGACATATAACACCACAGTGACACGCAGCCATTGGAACATGAAGAGTCCAAATCACCTAGCATTGCACTGCGCTCATCACCCAGAGATCTAAGATCTTATATCTCTAAGCCCTGTAATTTCTCTGGGAACATTGCCCTTAAAACCGGAACACAGTAATGTTTGCCCATTACTGCTTGGCGGTAGAATAACTGGTAAAGGAGTGGTACTTCTCCAGGCGGACTCTGCCAAGAGTCCTACCACTATATAAAGTTCATAGTGAACTTTTCAGCAAGTCAAAGGATACTCATAAAAGTTAACATGTATTTATAAATTGGTCCAACTTGTGAGATAGAACAGTGAACAGCTTTTTTTATATCAAATTATTAGTTTATTAAATTACATTATCCGATCGCAACCGGAATGGGCTGATAGTCAATAATATTATATTATTAGGGCGTAAGTATTGTACAAAAATTATTTGTTTTGGATGCCAAGAAAGAAACACATCTAATAGATTTGCTTCATCGTGGCATACAGTTAACTTTAACAGGATGAAAAATAGTAAATATATGAAGGTGCACTCATTAAATATTTATTTTCATTTGAACCGTTCAACCGTTCAAGATATGCGAACATACACACTTACAAAGAAACAATTTTTTTACAACAATATTAGATTTTAATTCTGTGGAAAATATGGATAAAAAAGATTTATTTTAATCAGATGTTTAAATTATTTACTTGGCAAAGCTGTCAGTAAGTAATATAAATATTGGTGGCCGTTCCACACACGCCACTATCTAGCCCCAAACTTATCAAAGCTCATAATATGGGAGGAGCCAATAACTGATATGATACCTAACAAATTCTTGAATTGAAGTCACCAATATGTTAAGCATTAGTAAAAACCTACTCAGACAACGCATTCCAGAGCTTAGATTTTCTTATTACGAATGTAAAGTCAAGCCTCCTCGCCCGAGTTTTATATCGTCAACCACGTTACTTTTTCTAGAACGAAATCTACCAATCTTCCAAATTCTATGTAGAGTTACATCCAATCTTAAATGAGCTTATATTGCAACATTCCAAAATACACAAGTAAACCTTATCTGCACCTTTATCAGTTCTGGATGACGGGTCACTGACTCCGTACTCATCTGTGTTCTAACGTCTCTGTCTTAAGGCTTGTTCGCATTAGGCTAGCAAATTAGTCTAGTAGAGAGTAATTTAGTAGCTAAAATACTCGCTACTATTCAAAAATCGTTCGCATCGTGCTTTAGTACAGTTCACAAGTGAGTAGCGTTTCGCGACATGAAGATCCTACAACGCAATAAAATAAATGAATGAATAAGCTAATCTTATCGAATCGTAATGGCTATTTTAGAAGAGGTGAATGAGGAAATTTGTGTGATCAATAAAATAAGTTATTCCACGGACAATTTCGTATTTGGAAAATTGTTTGAAGTTATTTTTGTCTCCAGACTAATTCGACAAGTTCGAACCTGTTTAATCGGCGAGCCAATGAGCGCACCGCTCGCAACGAACGCGTGGTGGGGGGTGCTACTCGCCCGTTGAAAATAGAACAAAATGGATTGACTCGACTAAATCACTTCCTAAACTACTCGACTAAATTTTCACTGTTCATACACGTTTAGTTGCTAAATTACTCGTCATTAAGCTAAATTACTAGCCTAATGCGAACAAGCCTTTAGCGCTTTAACACTCCTCCCGTCTTAATTAGAGCTTAGGAGAGATCTTAATCGGAGAGGAATGCGGGAACACACGCAAGCCATTTGATTTTTGATAACTGGAAGATTAGAGATGTAAACATTTTGAATACGTAGTCGCTTAAAGGCCTGTTCAAACTGGCCATTTTACTGCCTAACTAAATCGGCTTTGCTATTGCCGTCTCTATCATTTCCAGCGAAAAGAAAAGAGAGAACAATATATCAAAGCTGAGACAGTTTTAGTCAGGCGGTAGACCCCCGGAGCGGTATTCGCTACCGCTGTGGGTAGACGTAAATACCGCATGGGAGCGGCGCGGTATTTTATATGAGATTCCGAGACTATAGCGAAAGCGGTATTAACCGCCTGGGTCCACGAATCGGCAAACGTAGTGTAGGACACCCTGAGACTAGATGGAGTGACGATATACGGAAGACGGCAGGCAGTGGATGAAGACGTATAGCTGAGGATAGGGCTGAGTGGCGAACCATGGGAGAGGCCTATGTCCAGCAGTGGACTAAGATAGGCTGATGATGATGATGACCGCCTGGGTAGGCGGTATTTTTGCTTGTTTTGCGAAACATTCCGCTATCGCTATCGAAACACGCTTTGGTGTGAACAGTAATATTACTGCTTACCCATTCGGTTTTCTCTACCGCAGGCGGCAGCGAATATCGCTCCGGTTTGAATAGGCCTTAACTGAGGTATACTTCGAGACGAAAGCGTAGATGAGGGTAAATAGATTAAGCCTGTATTATACTTAATTCGAAAACAACATAACAAAATAAACAAAACCTTAAAAATGAAGTAGCCATTGGCTACCGTAACGCTAAGAAATAGCCGCAGCTTTGAAAGGTAGATTATATTCGGGAATAATATACACGCTACTTTTTATTTTATCACGAACAATTAACAGCTATGAAAACTGCGTGAGTAAAACTGCGGGGTAATGCTAGTTAATAATATTAGTATAATTAATAAAATATGTACTTGCTGTACCCATGTGTCGCTACGCCACCTATCGAATTGGTCGTACCAACTTTTGGAACAGACAGACAGAAACTCTTTACAATACACAACAGAAGATGTATACAATGAGAAAACAATAGCAAATAAAATAACTTATAACTTTACAATAGCGATTTCTTCCAGGCAACCATTAATACAAATAGCAACAACTACTTTGAAGACGTGTACGTTTCTATAAAGAAAAAAAAATATTTTTCAATAGCAAACAGGGGCCTGAAAATAACTTATAACTAGCTACACGCGCACAGTGTGCATGATAAATGGCGGCCTTAACGCTTATAGCGATTTCTTCCAGGCAGCCATAAATAGTCAAAAATAAGAAAAAGTGCAGCTGTATAGGGGCATTGTCAGGCAAATTATGAGAAAACAAAAATAAAGAAATACAGAAACTTTTTTAAATTATAATTTAATAATTATTTATAGTTACTAATAGATTTTTATTCAGTCATGCCCAACTACTTTGCTAAAGATCGCCACATGGTCAAATGTATCACTTACGTTTTTGTCTTTTGGATAAAGGGTATGTCGTGTCTTGGGGTACAGACTGGAAAAAAACTCATATTATGTGATATATATTTATGTTTTAGATATGTATAGAGCCCTCGACAATTACATTATTCGATTTTCTTTCTTATATGTACTCTAAGCCCTAGCTGCACATAACATATCAAAACAATTACACAGCCCGATCAAACTCCCATAATTCTAGCTTCATTTGGTATTCCCCGGTAACATCCATAAAAGTGCACCCACGGCTATTTCCAATTGGTCGCGGTTACTGGCGAATGGTAACCAAACGGTAAAGTTACGGTTAAGTTGTGGTTAAGTTATAGTTAAGTTAAGGTAACTTTATGGTAATTCGTCAATAAACGCGATCTGGTATACGTAATAAGGTTATGAGATGGGATTGTTTTAGATTTGATCGTGAAATGTTGAAATCTTTATTTTAACTGTTACCCGAGATCAAGAAAATAAATTAAATTAAAAAATCTTAAAATCAACACAAGAAGCTGACGAGTAAAATAAAATATTAAAAATCTTTGTTGATATTTTCACTTATATAAATTTTTGTTAAAAAAGGCTGGTCTCTAGTCTGGGAGAACGACGCATTCGGCACCAAGAAGGTAGAAATAAATACTTATGGAATTCGATCCGAAAATTCAAATTTACTTTAACCTCTACAGTCTAGAGGGAAAAACGACTTTGCGCCCTGATATCAAAAAAGTACCTTTCCTTAAAATTTCAATACAAGAAACACCTTTTACAGTTACGGCTGGTCGGGAGAACGGCGTGGGGCCTGGCGATCCGAAGACCCCGGCTTCAAACCCCACACGCACCACTGTATTTTAGATGTCATGTGCCTAAAGCCGCTAACATAAAACGGCGAAGGAAAACATCGTGAGGAAACCGACAAGTACCTAGAATCTTTCGTTGTAATTTAGCCATGTGTCATTCACCAACCCGCACTGGGCCAGCGTGATGGATTATGCGCTTAACTCTCTCCTTGCGAGAGAAGGCCCGTGTCCCAGCAGTTGGAACATTTAGTGGACTGTTGATGATGATTTTTATTTATTTTTGCAACAAGCAGAGTTTTGTACAAGAAGAGCTAAATTTATAGCAAACTAGCACTATTATGCGCTTGAAGAGATTTATATATACAAGGTGCTGCAGAAAGGTGCAACCGTACGGATTATCGTGGTTCATCTATATTACGTTTTGATTCATATTTTTACTACGATAACATGGCCCGCCCCTCCAAATGACTGTTTTATTGTGTGTAGTCACATCCTTACGAAAGAGTTTGTATGTAGTTGTAATTATTCGTCTGCAGTAGCAGTACGCACACATGCGTGGTGGTGCGTTGTATATGCTTTCACAAATACTTTCAAACATTTTGAATTTTGGAGGGGCGGGTCATGTTATCGTAGTAGAAAAATTAGACATGAAAGCTCAACATTTTTTTCCATACAAGGTTAAAAACAACTACATACAGATTAAAGTGCTGGCTTATCGATCACACTTTTTATAGTTATAGCGAATTTTTAGAGAGTGATGGCAAAGTTCCCATAAAAATGTAAATAAATAAATTTGACATGGGTCAGTACAATTATATTAAAGTCATATTATACTCGTATAATGCTTGACAGTTGTCTGTACAATAATTATTGTAATACAGTAAAGTAGTAGTTTCAAACTTTGAAAATGTATACAATTTGTATGCTCTTTCTTTTGTTTTTATTTTTTATTAATTGACGTGTAAATTGTACATTTATGAATAAAGTAAGTACTTTGACTTCGACTTTAAAATGAATTGTTTGTTATTTTATTTGATATGCACCTATCGTTCAGATCTGGGCACGGATTTTAGTACGACGTTGTGGCGTCGTCGGGGGTAAAGGCGTTTATCAGATGTACATGCGTTAGGGTTGAAGCTGATCAATTTTACGTCAAACTTGGACTAATATTATCTTGATATGATCTTGAAACCTTGGGTGATGAAGTCTACATCAGTGTTAGAATGCACTGTTACAATATTGTTGAGGTTAAATCCGCCACGTTGTGTATCCATTGAAATCTATATTTAATCATTGCTCTTCATATATAAGGTTCTTCCTTCTTCCTAGAATATTTATAAATATTTTCGCTAAAAACCTTTCCGTTACTCCGGGATCAGTGGAATTGAATCATTTGCATACCTGTAACAAAATAAAACCAGTGATTAGTTTGACAGCTTGTAGAACGTAAAGGAGAAAGAAATAAACAAAAGAAATCGTCTAGATAAAAGAAAGTAAACTTTACTACGTTGTTCATATTTCAAAAAACAATATACTGATTTCGATAAAATTTCTATGACCACCTTTGAACTACAATAATCTACCAAACAAACCAAAAAAACACTACTAAAATCGGTGGGCGCTATCACGTAACATACATAATAAATAATAAAACATCTAAATGAATTGAGAACCTTCTCCTTTTTTGAAGGTGGTTCAAAATCGGTGACGGGTTCTACGTATCCAAATAGCATGACATTCGATATTTCTAGGTAATCACAGCACTTGCTGCCGCGTCCCGTTACCACGAGCGTTCATTGCGATTCCGTCTGCGACTCCGGTGCGTGATCGCTGTGCTATGACCGCTTTGTACTTATTAACAACGGATAGTCTCTCAGTGACGCAGACTTGTATATAGGTCCAGATTTCTGATCCTAAAATTGTATATACCAATTATTACTAGTGAATTCTAGTAACTTTACCACCAGCGTTTTTAGTACCAGTAGTTCTCGTTTTCATTGTTTGATAAAAATTTAATTATGGTCCAAATTTTAACTCGATTCGTTCAGACGTCCTGACGTGATTTACATTCAAACAACGTAATTAAAAAAAAAACAAACGCAAATCTGAATAAAATTATATTTAAAACAATTCATTTTGTTTTATTATCAACAATCTCCATTTTAAACTAACAAATTGACAAAAAATGGTTGGTTGCCAGATAGCTGGTATAAAACATATAGTTTTTAAATACATACTTATTATACATTGAAACACCCAGACACAGTGCAAACATTTGAATTCATCACACAAATATTTGGACTGGGTGGGAATAGAACCCACGATCCTCGGCATCGCAGGCAGATTTACTACCTACTAAGCCACGAGGTCAGTCAGTGAATAAATCATATTTAAAACTAGTTATTTTGTTTTATCATCAAAAAACACCCTTCTATTTTTACAAACAGATTGACAAAGAAAAGATATACTGTATATAGTTATTAAACATAAAGTGTGATTTATGTTCAGATTTAATGTAACATTAGTACAACAATATTGTTAAACGTGGAATCAATTTAGAGCAAATATAAATTTATTTTCCTCAAATAGAACGAAAATAATTCTGCTTCTACTTTACCACAAAAACCAACAAAAGTAAAGTTAAGCTCAGTCCACACATTTCGATGCACACGCACAAAACGTCGATATTATATTGTTTGTTCGGTATCACACGATCACACACTGACACACAGTATTTAGTCTCATAACATTATTTTTATGAATAAAACTTACCATACTATCTAAATATTATCGACTTAGTGCTTTATTATTTTAAGTAACTTTTCCTTAAAATAATAACATCGATTTTAAAATGTATTTGTTACATAATTATATGAATGACACGGGATCGGAAGCTTCGCGAGTGAAACTGCGGCATGTTTGTAGTAGTTACCTATAAATTTATTGAAATTTGTATTACTAGATATACACAGAAAAAAAACATATTTATAATGTTTACTAACTAACGTATATGATACTGACGTATTCGCAGTTCTGTAAATAATATAATAATTATCTAATTATTAACAAAATATAAAATCTTTTGTTTCAAAGTAAAGATAATATAGCATCTCATCTGTGGAATGAGATGCCTGAGTGGGTTTTTCCGCGATAGTTATAATCTTGGTGTCTTCATATCGAGAGTGAATCGGTTTTTTCTAGGTAAACACGCTCCATCGTAGACCGCATCGTCGCTTAACATCAGGTGAGATGGTCAAGTTTAAAAAGCCTATTAAAGTTAAAAAAAATTATAAGAATTAAAATCAAACATAAATTCATAAAAAACCGTAAACATTCAGCACTACCAATGCTAGTAGCATGGAACTAAGCGTAGCGCGTGCTAACTCCACAATGTGACCGCACCTCAACGTCGTCAGGACAATATTCTCACTGTTGGTTTAGGACCAAACTGCGGCGGAAAATCAACAGTTTACTGCTAACATTTTATTTAAATCAACAGGCAGCATTGTGAACACGTTGAATTTAATTAAATACGCTCATTGTTAAAATACACTGTAACGAAAGAAGGTGGCAACTTGTAATGGTTTTTTTAAATGTGTTTTCCAGCGGTCAGCGGTTTTTGCATAATTAAATTAATTTACGTTGAAGTTGGATGGGCAGCTTTCAAAAAATTAGACGATACCCTTGAGTCACACTTTATTCCCCAATGTTTGAAAACTTGACTTTTCAACCAATTTGTTTTGCCCACTTTTACATACGGTGCTGACATGGACGCATACACAGGAGGCTATACACAACATCAGAGTAGCACAAAGAGCCATGGAAAGGTCTATGCTCGGCATCAAACTGCAAGATCGTATCCGGAATCCGACGAAGAACGAGCGTTCGGGACGTCGGAACTGCTGTAATACAGCTAAAGTGGAGTTGGGCAGGACACATTGCTCGACGCGATGATGACCGATGGAGTAAAGTTGTGACCGAGTGGTGGCCGAGGCGAGGTAGGCGGAGTGTCCAGCTGCAAGATGGGTTGACGATATCATCTTTATCGTGGGTCGACTGGACACGATTGGGCCGAGGAAGATGGCATAAAAACATAAGGCCTATACCCAGCAGTGGGATAAGAAAGTCTGTGGATGATGATGATGAAGTTGAATTTGTCTTTTTTGTTTGTTGGACGTCACTGATATGGGTTTTATACCGGAATGAATTTTGCTCAAAACTTTAAAATCAGTTTTGAGTCGTGTTGGGTTTGGCTAGTAAATGCTTACACCATCGTGTTGGTGCAGGTTTCTGCGGCTTGGTTTATCAAAACGAAATGTGAGAATTTCTCGTAATTAGAACTTATCTCACCCCAAGGTCTACTCGTTAGAACTTCTAAGCTTTAATAGTTTGATCTTCTCCCATCATTCGCTTCAGTAGTTAATTCTTCTCCCACTCTAAGCTTCAGTAGTTGGAACTTCTCCCACTCTAAGCTCTCATAGTTATAACTTCTCTTACTCTATGCAAACCAGCTCAGCAGTAGCCAGAATATAAATAACAGCTGCTTATTTTTACATTATTTTAGAAGCAATCCAAACCCCAAATTAGTTCAACATTTGCTAGCATTTTCAATTAGTACATCAGTTTAATAATTCACATTTAATATTCCGTTGTCATACATTGACGGCCATGTTTTGATGCCGTTACGTTCCAGGTACAAGTAGCTGTCATGTGACGATGCCAATTAAAATTCGAACCTCGTTGTGGAAATTCGAGCGATCTCTCGTGAACACGTGTGCTTCGAAACTTACAATTGTTCATGGTTTTACTTGGGTTTTACTATGTGATCTCTAACGCGATCGCAGAACGTTTCATTTTATGATACCTATAGTGTTGTTTTAAATGCTGAATGTTGACTTAATGATAGATATGTAAAAGGTAACTAATTCATCCTTAAATAAATAACTATGTCTGTATGCCATATAGGGTAGAAGCTAGTGATACTAACTACGTGCTAAACTTAATCTGTACATAACCTAGTCTTCACAGGCCAATAAAGCATTGTATCATTGTATCATTGACTAGACGAGCGGGACCTGTGCCTGATCGTAAACAACATGCCTGCCAATAACAGCACAGTGACACGCAGCTATTGGAACATGAGGAGTCTTAATTATTACCTAGCACCGCACAGGATCGTCACCCGCAGATATAAAGGTATTATAATCCAGTGATTTATCTGAAAACAGTTATGTTTGCTCACTCCTGCTTGGCGGTAGAATAACTGGCAAAGTTTCAAAGTACCACACCTCTGCCAGTTATTATTCTACATCCAAGCATTAATATGCAATTACTGCGTTCCGGTTTGAAGGGAAATGTTTTCAGTGAAATTACAGGGCATAGCGATAAACCATCTTACATCGCGTGACGAGCGCAGTGAAATGCTAGGTAATGATTTGGACTCTTCATGTGGCAGGCATGTTGCTTACCATCAGGCGCATGTCTTGGTTGTCTCTTCACTGTATACTATAAAAAACCTATTAATATACAGACAAAATATAGACGCACATCAGACCTAAAAACCTTGCTATTAGAATGACTGCGTGGAATACAAAAAGCTGTCGCGAGCGAATCCCGGATCAATCTGGCAAATTGGAGTGAGCTTTATTTCATATTCCTGACAGACACTTGCAGCCCGTGTATAGTTAATATTAAATGAAAATATATAATAAAAAATGGTACATTAGAGTGCCCTTAAAGCGAACATTTCTTTAGTTTTTTTTTACTTTTATAGGTTTAACGCCATCATCTCGCTTGATGTTAAGCGACGATGCGGACAATGGAGCGTGTTTGAAGCAATAAAATGTCTCATAAGTATTACGTGCAATATTTTTTATTGTACCGTTTAAAACAAAAGTTTGTGATAACATTTATATTTTACTATGATTTCAGTATGTACATACAGAAATCTCATCTTTATTTCATATCTTTTTGTTAACGTTATTGAAGCAGCATGGGGCGATACTATCTAAAACAGTATATAATGAAATCTACGTTTTTTACTAGCCTCACTTTCATTCCATCTACTAACATCACTTCTCACGTTTCCTGACACGCGACCGAAACAATCCATCAGTCAATTTGTTTAAACACAATGGACGAATCACTAATAGATATTTTATCAATGAGTTGGACAGAGATTCTCAAAATGTAGTCTAAAAATTTTGAAAATATTTATTCCAGTCGAATCAGGATGACGTTTGTGATGCCAAATAAACTCGAAGACGAAAATATACGGTTATATGATTCTATTATTACTATGTGTAAAACCAATTTTACCAAAACAAACAATATTGCACATACTTAATTTGTAAGTAAATTGGTCCAAATGATCCTGAGATTATGTATGACATTCAAACAAAAATACCTCGTCAGCTTTATAATATTACTCGTAGTATAGAAACCTAACGTTAGCGATGCTTTTAATTTACTTTGTATTGTTTTGCGCACAATACAGTGTTTTGGTATCTGTCTTAAATATCAATGTAATATTTTTTTATAAATTAATATAAAGTTTTAGAACCACACACCAAATATTAATAAACATTTTATCAATGGCCATCCGTAGAAACAAATAGATGTGTTGATTTATCTGGCGGTAATCAGATTCGAACAACGCTATGAGCTTCGATTGTTCTCCGGAGCGTATGTGATTAGTCATTATTAAAAAGATTGGTACTTTCTCATGCATGTATGAATCTAAAATGAGTGCTAGTTTCATTGTATTGCGGTGATATATCTGTGGACTTTCCAAAGAGCAGTCTTCCATCCGTCGGAACAGTATGGTAACATGCAAGAATATCCTTCTTAATATTATCTTATCTTATAATATATAGTACCTGGGTGACCGAGCTTTGCTTGGTAATTTGGATACATACAAATTTTATCAAAAAAAAGGAACTTGAAAAAAGAAAGGCGGCCGGCTCGATTCGAACCCGCGTCTACCATATTATGACCGCCCGACCTCCCGACTGAGCTAATATACTGCCGCACGCCGTTGCGAAATTTAGCGTCGCATTGTAATGTTTATGTAAGAGTTTTTCATTGTCTAAGAACGCGCATAAAACAGCGTTTTTTTTAAATTAAACCTGGCTAGATCGATTTATCGTCCCCGAAACTCTCTGTATACATAATTTCATGAAAATCGATAGAGCCGTTTCCGAGATTCAGATTCTATATATATATACCTACAAGAATTGCTCGTTTAAAGGTATAAGATAAATTACGTGTCCCGTTGTTTGTCTGCGATAGACTCCTAAAATACTTTAACGATTTTAATTAAATTCGTACACCGTGTGCAGTTTGAGCCAACTTGAAATATAGGTTAGTTTCTATGTGGATTAGTAGTCTTTATGTGACAGTATCCGAGCGAAACCGGAACGGGCCGCTAGTATTATATATATAAAAATTTTGTACAAGTGTATGTTTGTTACTCTTTCAAAGGAATATCACTATGGAACTGGACAAAATTTCGTACATATAAGTAGATAGGTAATATAATAAAGCACACTCGTAGCTCGTAACTACTGTTTAAACTGAGAAAGAAGATAACCGACACCTTCCACGAAGATATTTTCCCTTTACCTGCCCTTCTATCGTCTAGCTAAATCGGCTTGACTTAGCCATTACTGTCTCTATAACTTTAAGGGACAAGAAAAGAGAGAGTTATATTAAAACTAAGACAATTTTAGGTAGGCGGTAGACCCTCTTGTTCGCGTGTTCTATTATGAATTTCACTCTTTACTAGGCAATGTCCAGAATTTCAGCAAGGAATATAAAATTACGTGTACATAAATAAATAAATAAATAAATAAATAAAAATGTTTATTCAATAAAATCGGTACATATTCACTTACATTACTAATTTCCCAAACTAGGTGAGTTCACACCTGTATTTTGGGTATTAGGCCTATTCATTTTTACTTCAATCTATATAAGTACACTTCGTCAATTCTTGATTATTATCTATATTGTTTACAACATTTATTTTATATCAGAGAAAAAAAAAAGAAAAATTAAAAATTAATAATAATTACAATAACTTCAAATTATATTTAAAAAATTTAGTACAATAATATTAACTTACAATTAAAATAGGATATTTTTATGGTATAATAGCGGATTGTATGCTCGTGTGTCAGGGTGTGTGTGCGAGTCTAGCAGTGTGTGTGTGGGTGAGTGAGTGAGGGTGTCTGTGTGTGTGTGAGTGAGTGAGGGTGTCTGTGTGTGTGTGAGGGTGTCTGTGAGTGTGTGAGAGTATGTCGTGTGTGGTAGGAAAAAAAGTCTACATGTGTTTTGTCGCATAGCTTCGCGTTATGGGGTAATTTTGAGCAAGTTTTCGGTGTTGTTATAAGTCAAGCTCATCAACCATCTCTCAAGCGCAACTTTGCAATTTACCAGACTCAGACTGTAAATATTTAGGGTTCTGTTCACTCGGTTATATAATCGGGCGCTTATGTCATCATAATGTCGGTTGGCAAGGGCTGTTCGTGTGCGGGTTATATTGCAGACAGAGTGACTCCTTCGCCCGCTGGATCGACTGTACGGGAGTGTTGAATGTTTGCGGAGAAGCACCTGCTTCACGTAGAGCTGTCTGACCGTGAGAACAGCACAATCCTTATACAACTGTAAATATTCTTCAGTGCTTTACAGTATTATACACATACCACATATACCTACCTATTATGACATTGGCCTCGTGGCTATTGGCGGGGTAGTAACCCTGCCTGAAAAGCCGAGGATCGTGGGTTCGATTCCCACCCAGTGCAAAATATTTGTGTGGTGAATTCAAATATTTGTACTGTGCCTGGGTGTTTCTATGTATAATAAGTATATAATATGTGCAACTATATAAGTATTATATCAGCTATCTGGCCGCCATATTACAAGCTTGGCTTAGTCTGGGGTCAGATGGTGTTGTGTGTGAATTGTCCAACAATGTTTATTTATTTATTTATACATGCTCATCTCGTGACTTCAAGTTAGATAAGAGAAATCCGAAAAACTACGGAAATTGAACCAAACATACATACAAGCGCAAACCATCTTATATAAACAATGATCCAAAGTAAACATCGTTTACTGGCTGTTTGCGACGTACAAACCACTTTCTATTATTTAGCTTATTTGCATTGCAATGGCCGATTTCCAAATAGTCATTAATGGCCGCATTTATATGGTCAAAAAATATTAGTGGTCTGGTTCGCCACCCACGCGTCTCGATCCAAATTACAATACCTGTAAGTATAATGGTCGGTTTGTTTGTAATGCTTTTATAATTCTACAAAAAAAAACTGACTCACAAAAATTATAGTGGAAGAACCTTTGCTCAATAGTTGGATAAAACAATAAATAATTTATTTTCTCCAAAAAATACAAAAACAGACTTCCATATAAAATTAAATTGAGACACACGTTCAAATGTTTTAAGAAGTCTCTATGTCATCTAGGTATGTAAATGAAAGAAAATTTTAGTATTTCTTCATATTTCCTAAATTGCCACGCCGATTTCGATCAAATTTATGTGGGACCTCTGAACTAGGGACCACCGCCTTCTCCTAATCCAAGATTCATGTAAAAGAAAGAAAACAAATGACAAAGGCCATAGACCCTGGAGTCCGTGGAGTTGCAAAATTCAATTAAAAAAAAACTAGGGACCACCTCTGAACTATGATCTATAAAAAAAAAAAGAACCATCAAAATCAACTCAAAATTGCCGGAGCTATTGCGCCATACATACAAAAAACCATACACAAGCAGAAAGAGAAGAAGTGGATTTATTACTTTAGCGGGCAAATCCGCAGCAAACTATAGTATCGTAAGAGGTTATAATTTGCATATCCAAACAGTCGGTCAGAAGAACAATAATGATACATAATGTTAGAACTGGCGTATAATAACAATGGATAGATTGATAGGAGAGATTCAGTTAATGATAGTTGTAATGTGATACTTATAGAAACCAACATGCAGTTACAAGTTTATAGAAAGGAATCATTAACATAAATCAATTTGAATAAATAATCACGCTAACATTAAAAAGGCAAACATCTTTAAATTTATTGTTGAACTAGAAGTACAAATTATTAGTAAGTTATATCAATTTTATTATACTTTCAGAAGGAGAGAGTCAAGGCCATAATCCACTATGCTGTTTCTGTGTAGATCGGTGGATGATGCGTGACGGCGACAGATTTTAGAAAAATGTTGATTTTCTCAAGTTGTTTTCCCTACACCGTTAAAGCCAGCAGTGACGACAAAATTGTGTTCGTGCAATTAAAAACATTCACAAGATGAAGAATTCATTTAAATCTACGATCGCCATATTGTGAACTGCATCTTCCAACTAATAGACCACTGTGGCTTACTTTCTGAAAAAATGGACCAAATTGATGAGTATCTTTGGAAACTAGGTATTATTGTTAGAAATGCTTTAAAATGTTTGTTTTGGAAATATTTAAATGTAGGTAGCAAAATATATAAACAAAACTTAATTTTACGTCACAATCACTGGGCTCAAGGGACTTTCCCGTAACTCAAGCTGGCCGCGAATGTATATTTAAGTATAACCCAAATTACTTACTACAAATCTCCAGCCCGCATTACCGCAGCCGTATTTTGCGAACAAAGATAAATTTTCTGTTTATCGTTTGAAGAACTAGAATTTTGAATGGAATTAAATCTATTTAAAATAATAAAGTGTCTCCCTCTTACAGTTCCAAGTGTAAATTACCAACAAACTTAAATGCGCAGTTGTTCTTATTTTGATGCTAATGTCTGACGAAGCTTGCTGTACGGTAATTGAGATTGTGGCTCTTCCAAATAGGTTTCAGAAGAAAGGAGGTGAAGTTACATACATAATTATTTCACAGGTTTATCTCATGTTTTGTTTTATTTATGGAGCAGTGCGTGTTCCCACCGCACCGATCGGGAGTGGTTATATAGTGCTGTGAAAATGTTTGTTTAGAAATTTCGATAAACAAATAACTACAAGTCAATTTTAATAGTTCAACAAACATAATTATCTAATATATATTTTGATAACTGGATCATTTTTGGTAAAAAACTGTAAAGGTGTCTTTGAAAAGAAATAGGAACAAATGGTCAGTTTAATAATTTTTCCTTCCGTTTTGAGCGTATAAACTATTATAAAGTTATTATCCATTAACATTAGTTTATTTATAGTGCTCCAGAACTATCTAGAAGCTCGAAATTATTTATTGATAGACATAAAATTTGACTTCTATGATTAGTAAAACTACAAAACATCAGTTGGATAAAACATTACGTATACACAAATTTTAATTTGTAATGCAGTAATTAAAAACTGTATAAATAAGATACGTGGGAAAAAGCCAGTTTGACTCAACTCTCGATAGGGTTTGAGTAAAAAAATCCCAAAAACTTCTCAGAAAAAGTGAAAGTCTTGCGAATGAAAATTATTAATAAGCCAGCTTACACGAGTTCCTGGAGGCTTTGTGAGGAGTCCTTCAAAGCTGATTACATACTCCGCCGGCCAAGAACTTTATATTGTGGCGAGGAACGCGATACTGAGGGGTATTACAATATTTTGCTAGAATTTTGCCGTGGTAACACGATTGTTAAATTTCAGATTTGTTTTAACATTGTCTAAGAGTATGTGTTTTGACTAGCTAAAGAAGAGGCTATTTTCAAGTAATTCATTGGGAAAGGAGAAACAAATTTAAAATTAAATCGAAGAAAAATTCATTTTATTATCAAAACGTAGGAATACAAACTATTAGGCTCTACTTGGTGGCCTTATTGCTTAAATAATCTTTTCAGGCAATAATAAACCAACCCTTCCACAAGATAACCTAATTACATAATTAGCAAAGCAATACATAATATTTATCTTTCTGAAATAATAAATATATCCAAAAATATTACATACAAACACAAATTAAACCAGTGATATTAACGTGTAAACTGTATATTTATGAGTAGAATACTTTGAGTTTGACATTGAAATAGCTCATCAAAATAAATTATCACCCATAGCCAAATCAGTCGATAAAATGACCAAATATGAATTACCCATATCGATAAAATATCCCCGCCCTATTCTGCTGTATGTGGGTTTTGATATCATCTATTTTTATCGTTTCTCCCCCACGACTCGCCACAAACGGGCGGTAATAATGGCACATGCTATATTTGAACTGTTATTACAGCTTGCATCTCTGGGGAACTGTGCTGGAGTATTTCTGACTAACCCGCTTGCGAGTCTGACGTAGAAGGGAGCTTGTAAATCGTCAATCATAGAGTATATATAAAATATACAGTACTTTATATTACGTTTGTGGTGTTGTTGTCTAAATCGATAATGTATCGTTTTCTTCTAAGTACGCTCGCTACAAGATTTTATTTGATATTCGACATCTTTGCGCTACAGCGAGCTATGAAACGTAGTATTCTCGGCGTAACGCTAACCGATTGTATAGGTAAGTAGCACCATATTGCGTTCAAGGACTCAACTGCTAATTTGACATGCGACTGGGCTGGACATGTCTGCCGCATGTCGGATGCTCACTGGACCAAAATCACTACTCAGTGGAAGCCCGATCGCAAACAACGATGCGGCAGGCCAAAGAAACGCTGGCGGGACGACCTTGATATCCATCAAAAGAATGGGAGACATTAACTTAGGACAGAACCAAATGAAGGGACGGTAGAGAGGCCGTTGCCCAGCATTGGGACACTATAAGCTGCAAATAATAATAATAATAATAAATATTCTCAATCGTAGACCGCAAAGTCGCTTCGCACCAGGTGCATGAATGGTGGAAGTGTGCACCTGTGATAGTTAAAATAAACGTCCATAGAAGTAATGTAGAATTTTAGTTCTAAACATTACTAACGCTGCAGAATACATTACAATTGGTATTATGATTAGTCGATGATGAGAATTGACAAGATTTCACCTATGTATACAAAAACCAGAGTACGTACGTAATGTACGACCAACCGAGCGACCCAGGAAGAGACGGCGGACCGAACTCAATACATATAGGGAAGATTGGGGGGACTGTTGCTCTGAACAGGGAAAATTGGAAGGATGGGAGAGAGACCTTTGCTCTGCAATGGGACAATATACAACGTGTGGCGGAAAGGTCCAACAATATTTGAATAGGTCATTCCAACAATGATGTGGACTTCATCTCCGTAGGTCTCTTTCCCCTCAGCACTTTAGATCGCGAGATAATACGAGTCAAAGTTTGATGTAAAATTGGCCAGCTTCAACCCTAATGCGCGGCGGCGCGGCGTGCGACGACGGAGCTGCGTGCGGCGGCCGGCGGTCGGTCAGTGACCGCGCCGCGCTGTCGGTGATTAGGGTTGTCAAATAGAATAATAAACAACGAATTTTTAACTTTTTATGGAAAAAAATTGTTGTGCTTTCGTGTCTAATATTCACATATATGATTCGATACCTAGTATAGATGAACTACAATAAATACTGTTGGACCTTTCCGCCACACGCTGTACAGGCTGAGATAATAATATAATAAATACAAAAGCCGTCCAATGCGCTGCTATACCGCTACGCCGATTAATTAACATGTCGGTAACGCTAGTCTTTAAGATCTGCCCCAACAAAAAGATACGCGCTAAAAAAATTTTTTACAACCCCAATATTGAAAGAACGAATAATATTTAGTACCTATACAATTTTATTCTGTTATATTTAATTTCCGTGTCTCTTTCACGAGCTAAAGCCTCAACGACATTAGACAAGCAAAACGATCATAAAATGTAAAAATCAAGTTTTCCCACCTCTAAATCGGGCGAGATATCGATATCGGGACCGATTATCGAGTGATCGAGCGGGTGATTAATCGAATAGTTCCCGTGAAAATGAATCTAGAAATGTAGTACAATAATGGTAGATCCATGGATGGTAGGAAAGTGGTCCGCATTACTAGACGCTTAGGATTTCAAATAGGACAGACACCTGTTTTTACGACTTTGCAGTAGTAACTTAGGACTTGGTGGGGTCTTCCGCACTATAATGGGATTGCCTTTAATATTGCGCTTTTAGCTTCAAATCAGACAGAAACCAAGCAAGGCCTTTTTAGGGTCCCGTAAAACGTAAAAAAGAAACTCTTATGGAATCGTCATGTCCGTCTGTCTGTCCGTACGTATATCCACGGACATTTTTTTTTTCAGAAAATAAAAGAACAAAACAAATTAATACTGTTGAAACTTGCTATGTAGATTTTAAAACATCGATCAAAGTTACAACGAATTACATAAACCTATGTATGTTACTGGCTTCTACTCTTCATGGGCGAGTCCAAACGCATTTGGCCGCTTTTATTTTAGTAGTAGGCTAATTGCAGAGATGTTTTATGCTTTAAGTGATGTTTGACTGTTTAGATTTTTCTTGCTCAATTTCGTCGGCACATCTGAAGGGGTCGGGTTGAAATCTGGAACACAGGTATGTATTTACGTATTTTTCCAGGCCATAACCTAACTGTGCTGTGTTTCAAATTTCAATAACATTCCAAACTTTTTTTTGCATATTACAAAGAAAACATGTTACAAAACAGTCAATTACACACAAAGTCAAAATTCAAACTAACAGGCTAAATATGTAATATTAGAAGGATTAGTACTTGACGTCGGTCATTCACCTGCTTTCAGGCTAGTTAGCGATCAGGCAGCTACTGACAAAGGATAATAAAGTAATGAAGCGAACGACGCTCCTCTAACTACTGCTCGATTAATTGGAAAGGGAAGCGTTTACTGTGCATCGGAAACAATACACGCACATCAAAATAGGCTCATCAAAACTATGACGCAAAAGGCTTCAAGCATAAAGCATTAACAGCCCTGTACACACAATAAATAATACTACTGCTGAAACTCAGGGCGTTCTCTCGCTAGAAAAGAGTAAGTGGCCCAGTCCGGTGGGTCTACCGCCTTACAAGCTCAGCTGTGGCGTTGTTATTGCCGTCTCTATCATTTCAAGCGCAAAGAAAAAAGAGAACAATTTCAAAACTAAGAAAGTTTTAACTAGGCGATAGACCCTCGGGTTGATGTATGTCGCATGACCACGAATGATTCTGAGTACATATTTGGTTTCGCGTGATGTTTACTTCGCCGTTTTTAAGTTAGCAGCATTATGCAAATGATGGTGGTCAAGTGCGGACCCATTATAGTAAAAAAAAAACTTCGAACAGTTAGTGGTATGCGTGGGGATCGAACCCGGGAGCTAGAGCCGACTACACCAATCGTAACTTACGAATTCAAATTTAGAGTGATTGAATTTCTTCTAGGTAACCACGCTCCATCATACACTGCATCGTCACTCCAATCGTCACTTGACACCAGGCGAGATGGCGGCCAAGTCTAAACATACATTACATTCTTCTCAAGAAAATAACAGAAACGGGAACTGCACAAGTAAAACCACGGGGTGCCACTTACTATTTATATCTTAACAACGAGTGAAAACAGAAAGCGCAGATACTAAATAATACTGTAAGTAATAAAGTCACACAACGCCCTCAACAGGACTGCGACATGTACCAATTAATATTAATGAGGTAACCCACATTACAAATGGCGGCTTCCTGATTTGTTCGTTTCCTCTCACACCCTTTTCAATTGAACAGTCACACAACAAATATTTAAAATGTCGACGATATCACAAAGGAAAGACTCAGTTACGTATACGCACGGCTAGACTTTGGAATCAATGTTACGGTGGTCCAGTTAATTACAGCTCCTCTAGTAAGTTACGCCTGATTTAGTCGGGAGAACCATAGATACAAATCAATAGATGTGCCCTCCCAAACTTCAGGCGCATGTAATTATTTTATCGTTGGGAAGAGTGAGCTCACTCTTTCCGTTTTAGTCGATTGTAAGACTGTGGTGAACGCCAGACGTTTATGCTTATCGCTATACGTTGTCCAACATCCAAAATAAGTAGAACCGCAACATACCTCGCCGCTAGCAATTCCAAGGGTCAAGTAGATTGGTAGTTGTAAACTGGTAAACCACTCACGCTACACACAGAGATACAATGTGTTAACAATTTCAAGGTGCTCAAGTTACATGTACACTACTTTATATCGATGGGGAGAACAGCAACTACCGTTTCTGAGCCCCTGGTTCAAATCACACGCACACTGTCTTTCCAAAGTCATGTGCATAACGCTGCTAACTTAAAAATGATGAAGAAAAGCATCGTGACAAAACCGACATGTTTCTAGAATCTTTTAAAGTCATGCTTCATCTACTAATTCCCACTGGGTCAACGTGGTGGATTATTGCCTTGACTTCTTGCAAGAGAAGGATTCTAATAATAAATACGTGAATAAATAATAAATATTGGTGGACAATTCACACACAACACCATCTGACCCCAAACTAAGCAAAGCTTGTGTGATGGCAGCCAGATAGCTGATATAATACTTATATAGTTTTAAATACATACTTATTATACATAGAAACACCCAGACACAGTGCAAACATTTGAATTCATCACACAAATATTTGCACTGGGTGGGGACGAACCCACGACCCTCGGCTTCGCAGGCAGAGCTACTACCAACTAAGCCACTAGGGCAGTCAATGTTAGCAGTGAGAATATTCAGTGGACTGCTTATGTTATCATACTTATAAAAGTACTTTTACATTACTTGATTGTAATACAGTTGTCAGAGTTTCGAAAGCAGGTAGCGTGACGACGTCAAATAGCTCAGCGGACCGAACAGTCCCATGACGTTCCCCTGTTTGTCCGCAATGACGGAATTAGAGACGATTTTTATAATAACCCAACGGAAGTTGAGTAATGTTTCCGTGGAGTATAAGTGGAAATAATTTGGTAAGATCACGTCATTGGAACGACATAACTCACAAAGTCAAAATTCAAACTAACAGGCTAAATGTATAATGTTAGAAGGATTAGTACTTGACGTCGGTCATTCACCTGCTTTGCAGCTCAATGAATTTCAAATGTGATCGTAGGTTCGTAATCCGATTGCAGTCCTGAATATGTGCAAGTGATTTACAAGTATGTCACTGCCACTGGCTTTCAAGTTGGAGGGACATCGTGAGGATATCGGCATTTTTTCAAGATAGACACCTTTTAAAGAGATTTTGTCACCTATCAACCCGCACTTCACAAACTTGAGATATTTATATTCATAGCATTTTTTCTATCTATTTTTTTTTTGTTTGTTTTACTGATATGGGCCTTCTCTGATCTCTAATATTCCACATTGCCCCTTGTCTGTTTTTTATTTTAATTGTTTACTTTAACTTTTCTGGAACGAGAATGTACCATCATGTCTAATGTAACTAAGTACTACAATATCACTAACAACTTCAATCTATGGAAGAAAACACTGAATCCCAAAACACAGTACATCCCTAGTGTGGGATGCAGGGTCCACCTCCTAAATGAAGTTAACTATGCCGATCACTGCTATTGTTCTATTGAAACTATAACAATGTGTAACTTCATTTATGTTCCTTGTATTTTTTAATAAATAAATTTGAAATTTGCACTTGACCAGCGTTGTAGATTTTGGAAAACTCTCCTGGTAAGAGACTGCTCCGATTTTCGTATGTATAAACGTTAGGTGTTTTTTGCTACCACCAACTACTATTGACATTAATAGTAAAACATGGTAAGATAAATTAGATATACTGTCATATATCCAACATTTGCTGTAGTTTTAGACAAGCCAAACATTCCACAAAATTATAAAAGCGAAAGTTTGAATGCTTAATTGCTCTATCACGTCGAAATGTCTGAACAATTCGAGTTGAAATTTAGAAAACGGTTAGATTGTGATCTGGAACAACACATGGGCTACTTTTTATCTCTGGAAAAAGTGGGATCAGGAAATACGCGGGTAAAACCACGGGTCGCTGCTTATAGAGTTTAGATAAAACACAATTTTCTATGTTGTATTCATGATGCGAGACAAAATAAAACTTTAGACGAATTTTGAACTTAGAATGTCTGATTTTACTATATTTAAGACGACTAAAACCCTATACACGAGCCCTAAAATCAGAGGAAATTACGCAAAACCCTACATCGCACCCTACAAATCACCAATAATATGGTGCGATGTAGGCTCTCTCCACTACTACTTTTACGTCATTTCCTCTGATTTTAGGACACGTGTGTGGAGCGTTTAAGTCCTAATACCTTCTAGTTATCTGATTATTTTCCAAGTACAACAAAACAATCAGCAAACACAAAAAGCAAACTTGCAAAAAAAAAATGGTTTGTCATGAATTCATAAGACGATTTCTAACAAATTTCAAATCAAAACTGTCTCTTCTTAATTCAAATTTTGTAACACAACAGTAATCTACAAATTAAAAAAAATGAGCAGAGTTAAACAACATTCCACGATGCCGATGATACGATCAGAAAACAAATCAGAAGGATTGACAACAACCAGCGCGGTGTTCGCACGAGCGGACCGATCGCGATCGATTTGAATTCGATCTTTCGATCTTCAAAAAACTTCCGACCAACTTAAAGATCGATGGACAGAATGACGGAACTTCTATAAATCGAAATATAAGATTACGAGATTTTTGCTGTTTGTTTTTGTTTTTGCTGTGTTAATATTAAAAATGGGTAAATTTGGAAGTTTGGAAGAAAAGAGGAGTAACAGAAACAGAATTAGTCGAATTTAGGAACAAAGTTAGATTATAGTTTGAAAGACAAAAAGTTGCGCGTAAAACCTCGGAGCGGTCTTAGTCTCTTTGTAGATGTATAATAATAACGAAATCTTGAATAACGAAAAATACATAATTTCGATTATAATAGTGTGGCGTTTGTTAATATCTGTCAAATACCAAATATACCATACAATTTAAAATACCGTCATTTTATAATGTCAGTAATGACGTTAAACTATAATGTGACGATATTTACAATTTTATGGAGACATGTTATAAGCTTTAAAAATAGGCTTACGTAAAGGGTAATCTATCATGTCTTCTTGAGTCAGTTTGTTTTCTTGTTTATACATCCGACTACTTACTGTTTGTTGATGACAAGGAAATTCGATAGTAGCTCTCTAGTTAAGTTTACAAATAAGTTAGTTCAATAGTTCTGTCACATTGATAGTTATCGATAGTCTGCTTTGTTGCCAGTTCGCTGCGCGATACCATCTCTGACTGAGTGCTTAGTGTTGGGGTAGCGTATCGATATCGATTTGTAATATCGATAAGATAAACCGGGGTACTGTTTAAGAAAGTAAAAGTGCTATGAAAGACTGACAGGTAAATAAATGTCATTTATGTTATAGTTAATTAAGAAATATTTTAAAGATATTTATCAGCTATTTGGCTTTCATAGTACAAGCTTTGCTTAATTTGGGGCTAGATGGTGTTAGGTTTGAAATATTATATAGATTTAAGTATGAGGTTTGATACATTTTGTTATTTTTTTTTTTTTTTTTTTTAACTATAATAGGTTCGCACTTGACCACCATCTCGCCTGATGTTAAGCGATGATGAGATCTACGATGGAGCGTGCTTACCTAGAAAAAACCGATTCACTCTCGATTTGAAGACACCAAGATTGTAACCATCAGGGAAAACCCACTCAGGCAACGCATTCCACAACCTAGACGTTCTTATCACAAACGTGGAGTCAAATCTCTTCGTTCGCGTTTTTGGAACATCAACCATGAAACGATGCCGCCCTTTTGTGGAACGAGAATTCCGATAGAAGAAAGGGCAAGGCAATTAGCAATTTATTTCCTATTATTTTATCACAGCGGTATGGTGGAGCTAGTCATCGATATTTAAGTATACCTATGTAGATGCATCAAGTTCACGAATAAACTAATGAATTAGTTTTCATAGAAATACCCAATTAGCTAAATCGATTTGTTACTACGTCAAAATACTAATAAAACTATATTTAAAATACGCTAGGGACGCTTCCGACCGGTAGTGGGCTGGATTATCTCGATTATGTTTAAACCTATAGTGTTTAAATTGGTTTATTTCAGATTTACTTGGTGTATATGTAGTTACATAGTTAGTTTTGTAGTACCTATAGAACCTGTCTCATTGTAATAGAATTTGATTACTAAAATTCCCCGCTCGTTAAAAGCTTACTTATTGTCTATTTTGCATAAATTGACGTCACGAATGTTGTCGAAAACATTTAATGCTCATTTGATTCTATATATAACTGAACATTTTTACAGATGTGTGCCTTACCTAACCAATATGTAGTAAGAATTTTTATCACGAGGCTACTATTTAAAAAAAAAGTATTTTCGCGAAATGGCTTTTATAATTCTTTATTATAACTTTCATCTCCGTTTCTGCGAGTTATACGAGTAATGTCGCTGTATATTTGTATCTCGGAACGTGTTTAATAAAACAACAAAGCTGCAGTAGGTTCCGGCATTTCTCCAATCTTGATCTTGGATTATCTCAGGGCCACGCATCGTTAGGTGGCAATGGCGACCGATAACCATCTATGAAGGCGTTTCGAGAATCCAGTACTTTAACTTTGGAAGTTTAATACACTTCTATAGATTTAATTGAAACAGCAATAGTTTTATATTATTAATCAAAATAATTGACTGGCCTCGTGGCTCAGTGGGTAGTAACTCTGCCTGCGAAGCCGAGGGTCATGGGTTCGATTCCCAACCTGTGCAAATATTTCTGTGATTAATTCCAATATTTGTACTATGTATGTGTGTACGAGTATAACAAGTATGTATTTACAACTATTTAGACTGATATAACTCAGTCAGCCAGGCAGCAATGTGCAAACATTGCCATTGTCTGGTTTCAAGGCCAATGTTTCCAGAGAAATTACAGGGTTTGGAGATATAATATCTTAGATCTCTGCGTGACGAGCGTACTACAGTGCTAAGGGATGATTTGGACTCTTCATGCTCTAATAGCCGCGTGACAATGTGCTGTTATGTGGCAGACATGATGCTTACCATCAGGCACATTCTCTGCTTGTCTCGTCACTATTTATAAAAAAAGCGATACATATTATGACGTATTGTACAAAATTAGTGCTGTTAAGACTAAAATTCTAAGTTGTATTTTTTCATTTTTAACTTTTCTGTTCTTTTACAATGATCTTCTATTAGACAACTGCCATTATTTTTTGTTAACAATTGCCCTAAATTATACACGTGAGTTAATTCCACAAATAAAGATCAAATACTGTATTCCATAACAGCTAAAACGAGCGCAGATGATTTGTGAGAGCTTGACATTGTCGACTTTATTGCTTATACGCTACAAAGGTCCACCGGGCGGCTTATCAGATGCAACGGGGCGCAGAAACGGTGAAAATTGTCGGTCTTTCGCGTTCACCTACCGCCGGATTAGCGACGGGAGAAAGTCGAGTGTTGACAAAGGACAATATACCTACAAAGTTATGAAGAAGGGTGGAACTAAGGTAAAATTTACGTGTTGGAAGATTTTTTTGGTGAATGTTCACCTAAATCTTCCAAATTCAATTGATTGATTTTTAACCCCCGACCAAAAAAAGGGGTGACGTATAAGTTTGACGTCGATGTCTGTCTGTCTGTCTGTCTGTGTGTGTGTCTGTCTGTGGCACTGTAGAGCTCAAACGGATAGGCCGATTTCGATGCGGTTTTTTCATTTGAAGGTTAATATCCGTTTGGGTGTTCTTAGCTATGTTTGGTTAATATCGATTCAAAATGGCCGCCTCCACAAAACAGCGGACAAAATATTTCTTCACAACTTACCTCAATATGGGTATCAAATGAAAGGGCTTGATTAGTAGAATACTATACAACTAAAAAAAAAACAATTCCACGATGGCCGCCACCACAAAATGCCGAATTATATTATTTTTTCACTACTGCCTCAACATGGGTATCAAACGAAAGGGCTTGACTAGTAAAATACTTTGCACTATGACAAATTTAAAATCTAAGATGGCCGCTACCAAAAAATAGCAAAATACATTTCTTTTTTCACCACTCCCTTAATATGGGCACAGATTACAAATCCGAGGTAGTCGGGGGTTGGTCCAAATTTTTAATTTTGTTCTTTTTTTTTTTACTGTAATAGGTTCGCACTTGACCACCATCTCGCCTGATGTTAAGCGATGATCAGATCTACGATGGAGCGTGCCTACCTAGAAAAAACCGATGCACTCTCGATTTGAAGACACCAAGATTGTAACCATCAGGCAAAACCCACTCAGGCAACGCATTCCACAACCTAGACGTTATTATCATAAACGTGGTGTCAAATCTCTTCGTTCGCGTTTTTGGAACATCAACCATGTTCTTACTCAATCACCTAATTCATTCGCTTGTTCAGTTTTGCTATCAAACTTTAGTAATGATATGAAATGATTTAATTTGGTAATATCTAAACTCGATTAGCAATTAGAACAGCAAAGTTAGCAAAAGAGCTATCTATACCCAGAACAGTTTTAAAATGTGTTTATGTGGATTGACGCGAGAGCAGGACATATGCCTGATGGTAATCAATACGCCTGCTTAATTAACAGGTATACAGTGATGTTTGCACATCACTTAGTTGAAGAATATATGGTAAAATTGTCGTTCTTATTCTGGCTTAATTTAAAAAAAAAGCATTTTTAATCACTGGGCTAGCAAATCGTCATCAGTATAATGTTGTATCTAAATGTTCATAAACGAACACTACCCCCTACCATTAGACCGACTGTATGCTTACTGCTACTGATCCTGTAGAAAAGTAAACTTTGCAAACAGTGCTACTACTACAAGCAAACTTGAAACAAATTTATTATTAGTATATAATCTTGCGCTAAAAGTATACAATTGTATTGTGTCTAATATTTTTCTTCTGATGGCGAGACTCATTCTTTGTTTTCCTTCCGTTTGTAAAAAAAAAAACAGTTTTTGTAGCTCCATTTCAATGGGCATAAAACATGAAGGAAATTCTTCGAAAATACGAAGACATGCGATACTCCAGAGCATGCGGAAATTATCTGTGACCTTTCCTTCGGAAGCTTTTTGATAAGAAGCAATATTTTTCCATCATATTTAATACGATGGTTGATCCTCAAATTTGAGATGTTTGTTCTGATTAAATTAGCATCCATTTCGTAATATCAAAGTTCAAAGACGGATGTTATTTAAATCGCAATATATTTTCGAAATAACATTATAATAATATGTTTTAGATGATGTAACATGTATGTACTTTCTTTTGACACGTGTTTTTGTAAACAACATTATATACTATAAAATATGTATCCAACGTACTATACCCAGATTATAATCAGGTACCTATAGTCTATCCTGGATTATAAAAAAGTTCTCCTATGATGACCACCGCGGTAATATTGTTGTCACCTTCCTCGAGCTGTTGGTACATTAAGAGGACAGTGTGAATCCATTTCAAATCACATAATTGGTTCATTTCATTCATCGGTACCAACGACTAACATTGTAAAAATAATTGAATGGAATAATTGAAACACATATATTTTCAGAATGAATACTTGTTGTTCTATAAAATAAAATGCACTGTGACCCAAAATGTAAGTTTTCTGTTTTTTTTTAAATCATCTAACATTGATATTCTGTCAAACCTCGCAGTTCTATCACTGTCAGCATGCATTTAATTCAAACTTTACACTATCTCCGTGTCACGTACTCGTATATCACAAGTTGCAATTGATTCAAACTTCACATCCAACAAATGATACAACACCACGGTATCGATAAAACAATCTCAACGTCTGGAGCCGTACCACTGACTCACAAACTGATCACCTTTCGATTTAGGTCATGCTAATATTGCTTACCGATTTCTGGTCTGTATTACATTTTGTATACATATTTTTCCAATGCACGAACGAATTTTCACAAAACCCGACACCATGAAGTTAGCTAGTCAATATTTTAGTAAACGTAGTAATTAGCTTGAAGTTAATACTTTGGTTTTAAATACATTATCTATTCTTTTTAAAATATCATTGAAGTAATCTTGAAACAAGAATTAAGAGAAGTATTAACTTCTAGTATGCGTAAATAATAACACGCACACTTTTTTGTTTTCTTTATCTATTGAAACGTACTTCAAATCAGACGCTTAATCTAAGTTGCATTATTTGCGTAAATGCGTAAGGATATAATTATTGTTGTACTCTCAGTATCTTTTTTAACGTAAAATGAGGAAGGCAAGTCATTCAAATTACCTCTAGAGTACAATAATAATGGACTAAACCAGACATGATTACATTTTTTACTATTAACAATGCTAATAATATGTATTGTTTAACTTCAATGCACACGCGTGAAAAACTTGAACATGCATCGTTCGTTGTGAGTTTATATTTATTGTAAATAAAACTAGAACTTTCATGACGATATTATAATTTCTAGTTGGACTTTGCATTACAATCACTACGCAGCCACTGAACAACGATCGTAATAAGAGTTCGTAGTACGGGTTATTTTGCAAAGTTCAACCGAGTTATCAACAATCGCCTCTTCTCGGGACCTGTCAGCGTCTATCGATGTTCTCGCGAATGTATCGACACTATCACCTCACTAGCTGACTACGTGTCAATGATAGTGCGGGAACACTGATTATTTCGCAATTGTGAAATAAGTTAGATCGAATGTTTCGTTGTGAATTTGTACTATTATTTGCTTAAGTTTGTAGACAAAAATTTACTGCTTTAAAGTACATAATAATTATTATGAACAAAATCCATTCAATAACTTACAATAGAAGTAAAGAATACAATTAAGAGCATAAACTCCCACGACACAAGTCATCCTAGAGTGAAAACCCAGCGTTTCCCGATGCAGTTTATTGTCTGTTTATCTATCTATCCTCTTGTTTTACCTTAATCAGTGAGTGCACTAGTTTAATTTTTACGTAAAAAAAAAATATTATAAACTAAAGAGGATCGCTGTTAACGGACTCTGTACTTACATGCACCATGTTTACCAGTAAATAAGGATTTACCTCCGTCAACAGTCAACGTCCATCAACAACAATAGTAGGTAGTTTATATCAATATTAGAAATATTGAACAATGCTTGAACAATGCTTTTATCGACATAGCGATCACATCCTTGTCAGGATACCATCACTACTAGAGAGTAGTGCAGTGAAAACAGATGACGCGATAAATTCTATCGTGGAATGCGGCCATGTTTATTTGTAACCGTGGTTTGCATGACAATCAGGGAAAAGTTTCGTTCAACCACATCATAGTTGTAACCATACAGAAACACGACATCCTTATAATAATAGGCATGGTGTCTAAAAGTACAATAAATCCGTCAGTTGCATTATCAAAAGACATAAATATTGGTGGACAATTCACACCCAACACCATCTGACCCTAAACTAAGCAAAGCTTGTATTGTGGCGGCCAGATAGCTGATATAATACTTATATAGTTGTCTATACATACTTATTATACACTAGCAGCGCGCCCCGGCTTCGCACGGGTATTATGGAAAATAAGTAGAAAATAAAACAAAATTATTAGACTTAGAAATTTTAGTACATACGACCAAGACAAAACAAACAATCCCAATCATCTGTTTATCATTTGAAACGCATGTTTTTTTGCCTATTTTACTTTATTAAAAAAATGCGGGAGCCAGAATCTCAAGGGAGGTCCTGAGAGGAGCGAGCCAAGCGAGGTCGCCGCCGTAGCGAGTGGTTACACTCAATGACATAGAGCTTCTGGCTCCGGGAGCTCACCTGGAGTCGTACCTCAGTGATAGACTATAATAGGACCAATTGTTATGTTTAGGTATTGTTATGCTTCTCTCAATATGTGCCTTTAAACATTATGCTAAGTTATGTTTATGCTATATACGGTAGCAAAAAATATGCGAAAACTGTTATGCGTTAGTTGTTATGGTATATTATCATTAGTTCTAAAAACGTTAGGCGTGTCTGGCGTCGTTGTTATTCCCCTTTTACTTTTACGCATCAAATCAAAAATTAAATCAGTAAATATTTAATGGTTGTAATTTAGTGTTAAAAATCTGCTAATGCCACCTACGACGTAGTTTATGGTTGTGCAATGTTTTATGTAACTACTAAAGTCTATTAGTTCTAAATACGTACTAAATAGTTACGGCTGGTCTAGTCGGGAGATCGGCGGCGGCCGATCTGGAGCCCCGGTTTTAAATCCCACATGCACCAGGCACCACTGTCTTTTCGGAGTAATATGCGTAATACCGCAAAACTTAAAACGGCGAAGGAAAACATCGTGAAGAAATCGCCATGTACTTAGAATCTTTTGAGGTCATGTGTCATCCACCAACCCGCACTGGGCCAGCGTGGTGGATTATGGACTTGACTCTCCCTTGCGAGAGAGGCCCCGAGTCCCAGTAGTAGGAATATTTAGTGGGCTGCTTATTGAATCTATTGACACAGCTAGATTTCTGATCGTCTCATCATCGTAGTCCTAAATGCTCGTTTTATTCTAATTTAGTAAGTAGGATAAAGGGGACCTTTGGCGATGACCTATATCGTATCCTATCCCCAGCTCAAATTACACGCGCATCACTGTTTTTTCGAAGTCATATCCGTAATGCCTCCAATTTAAAACGGTGAAAGAAAACATCGTGAGGAAACAGAAATGGAATGAATTTAATGTAATGCTGTGTAGAAAATGTTTAATATTTAGTATCATTTGCGTCCACTACCTGCGTAGCGAGGCGACCACGCGAATTAGTAGACGCGCGCGCGCTACTCGTACTTACCTATTTCATAGCTGCGAACACCTCTCCCCGTGCCTCGGTGTCCCCTCTATCGGTGTTGCGCCGCGCGGCTCGCATTTTGATAGGATTGATATTTTGATTTCGTTATATCTTTTGAATGGAATGTCCCACTTCAATAATTCAAAAAGTAATCAATAGGTATTAACAGAGTCTTGAATAAGAAATAATTTATTTGGATAAGAATTAAAACAAATGTGTTGATAACATGGTCTGAATTTGATAGGCATTTTTACCTACTTTTAAAATGTAAAAAAGTAGCTGTAGCGACGTAATAACTGTAGTTAGACATATGGTCTTGCGAGGTTTTTTGTAGATTTTAATACCTTCTATAATATTCTAGATTATTGTTTTGGTCTATCATTAGTGCTTTCCGCAGCGTATGCGATGAAAGCCATTTTATGACTGTTGTTTTTATACCTTGCGTTGGTTTTAGCAAAAAATTCCATAGATATCTCATTTTTTTTCGTAATAAACATAGCCTATGTTACTCAGTGATAATGTAGCTTTCTATTGGTAAAATAATTTTTGAAATCGGTCCAGTAGTTTTTGAGTTTATTCGTAGCATACAAAACTACAAATCTTTCCTCTTTATAATATTAGTATAGATAAAAAACCCATTACGTATTGTACACATTATATTTCATCACGTATGCCTGATGTACCATACCCATCGAGCAACTCGATCTTCCGCGCAAGCACAAGGCTTAGCTAAAAAATATTGTTCAAATATTTCTGTCATTTCTTGCGGGAGGGAATGTTGCACACTAGCGCAAAGCCACACTATTACATACAAAGATACCTGTACCGATCCATTCCCTATCATACTCACACAGCTAAATCACTAATACATAAAAAATAAAACACCATTCACAAATCTAACCCCGCCCTCACGCCACAGTATATTATCAAACTCCATGGTCCACACGGACTTGTACTTTGACAGATGGGAATGTGTAAGCCTACTCCCTTCCGTATTGCTCGCTGACCATACCTGATGAATTGTACTACTTATTAGAATAGTATATTTTTGCCCCTGTCATTAAATTTAATTTTCTCTGCAAAAATAAAACCTGACTACAATTTAAACTCAGACGTTCGATTAAATTTCATAACCCTCCAAGCTGGAAAAATAAGATAGGAAGGAAGATGTATATCCTCAGAAGATGATGTCTTTCTTGTTAATTATTGTCATGCAATTTCGTGTTGTCCTTCACTTTTAAAACTAGAGATGATAAAAAATTTGTAAATATGCACTTAGAAAAATATTCAGAAGTGGTCAAGGTGGTTAAATAAGTTTACCTTCAAATAACATTATGGCATGAAAAAATTACTACGCGGTAAACAAGCTATGATTTGAATTTGTGGAAAACTTCGAGGCCCCAAATACAATCTAATAACTTACTCCATAATACAACGTCGAATTTACTCTATTTCAAAGTTTTTACATCCAATACGGAACGTGACTTCCGACTCAATGGTACTTTTTATGAATTTGGTATTACGCAGAAAAATATTACAGTATTGTCATTGATCCTAGTGGTGTTGTCACACTACTTTGCTACGAGCGAGCGAGCGAGACGAGACAACAGCGGGCACGCTATGAGTTCGTCGCTAGTACCATAGTAAATTTTATTGCATTTTTAAGCTATGCATAGCTTTTATCGCGGGCCTGGGGACCTAATTTTAGTGACCGTGCATCTCTTTCTTATGTTCACAAGAAAGAGGGATGGAAGACCGTAACGCCGTCCTCCCCACTCGGTCATTCGACTTTGAATCTTATTTGTATTAGCTTTACAGACTAAATGCTCTTAGCAGTGTTGCCAACTTAACGGAAATTTTTTGGTAAACAAATGTCACTCTTCAAAATAAAAGCAATTCCGAAAAATTGTTAACATCCTTATTGCTTATGTTGATAAAAATTGCATGCAACATGCTTTACCGCGGCAGTCCCCGAGTGCCACACTTCTTTTTTGTGTGTGTATGTATACGTTTACTGTATGTAATGTGATATTGTAAAATTCATAAATCGAGCTGTAAAATGTATAATGTGAACCTTAATTAGTTTCTTGTAAATAGGTTGACTTATCTGACGAATAGATATTATTATTTAATTAATTGATTATATTATTAACTGTCTGGATTATGTACTTATTAGTCAAACCACTAAGTGGCTAAACCATCGACACAATTGCGATTCTGTATTCTATTTTTTTCACAATTAAAGCTGGGCAATATATAAATATATTTGTAATACATTTTTCAAACAAATTCTAAAATTGGTACTCTCATTTTGTTTTCGCCGCGCTTTGGACTAGCTCACAAATCCTCAGTGTGATAGCAGCCTTAGAAATGACGATTTTACTGTGAAATTCAATAATGGCGGATATCATTTTTTATTGTCAGATACCATTTTGTTATTTTAGTTTTATAAGATGCTGTTAAAAAACGCGGTCAGACGAAACTGCTCCTAAAGCAATAACATTAATATTATTACGATTGAAGGAGAAAATGTACCTACAATAAGGTGCATTTTGCAGTTAGACTCTTCGAAATCATTGCGTGTTAAAAGGTGGCGCTACTATCCGATTAAAGTTATACTTTTACCTTTTTAGATAGATAGAGACACTTTACTGAACACACCAAATAAAAATAATTTACAAGAATGTAACATTTTATATTAATAAAACAAGTGCAATATTATACTACTAAAGATACTTAGTAATAAAATAAAAACAAATAAATACTAATACTTACTTATAATATAATATAAATACGAATACCTACTAATTATAATATAATAATACATACGTATCTAAAATATATGAATAGGTATATCTGTATGCTTTTTACCCAACTGAAAGAAGGGTTATGTTTTTCACGCATATCTTGTAGGTTTTGTAAATTTCTTTATTACCACGTATCTTCCAAACTACACGATCTTAGATTTGTGTCAATCACCCAAGTGTTCATATATAAACATAAACATTAAAGTTATGCTTACAAGTCGTTTAGTTTCAAGTTTTCGCCAGATGCACAGTTAACGTTGTAGCAATTGACACTGTATTCTTTGAAGTAATTCAGGAAATGTTGCAAGAAACTGACCGGAAAAATTACTGGTTTTTGTTCCCGTGTCGAATTTATTTTATTTGTAGAGATGTTTTTTATGCAAATTATCGATAAATAATTGATTATTTTCCTTTTTTGAGACTTTATTACTTTTATTTCTTTGTTTAGACTTTCCCACAATCTCGTATCTGGTTGTTAATCACAATGCGATGTGAATGAGCTTGATTTAGAAGAAAACGTTTCATTCAAGGCTTGAGGACATCTCGATTATATACATCAAGAAATACCGACTTGGGCAACGTATTTCATAATTTTTTAATTCTTAAATATTTTACTCTATACTAAAATTTTCCAAAGAAACTAAAAAATATGTATCTATAGGTACAAATTATGTCGAAGAATTGTCTGAATCAAAAGCAAAGTAAAACGAATAAAAAAAGCTGCTTCAAATTAGTCTATCATTATTTTCTTCTTTCCGTGTTAGCAAAACAATCCTCAATAATAAAATAAACGGGTAAGTTTAAGAGTATGTGTGTTCGTCACTCTTTCACACAAACACTACTGAAGGGATTTAGATGAGATTTGGTACAAACTTGTAGATAAATAATTTTCATAAAATAACAAAGAGATAATTCTTTTTTTTTCAAATGGTAAAAAACTTACAGAATTTTGAGCTAGACAAAAATATAGTATATACTAGTGTTATGTGAGTAATGTCAATAAAAATCTCTGAAATGAACTGATTTGTTCTAGGTATGCGTGCTCCACCGTAAATCACATTGTCGCTAACCATCAGGCGAGATAGCGGTCAAGTACAAACCTATTAATAACAAAAAAATGTTTTTGAGTGTTACCAGCTGTATAGAACGACCATGAATGAAGACTCGGCGTCTGCAAGTAGCAAGTCATGAGTCTCTAATTATTCAAAGTATTCATTAATTTGCGTAGCTTTCTAATTGAACTCTAGTGGTCGGGAATTGAAATAAATTGTCATTACGTGAGATTTAAACGGCTTTACTTTTGCTGGAACCTTTTTTTTCACGCAGAAAGAAAATGGAGCACCAGATGGTAAGTTATATGAATGCGTAATAGTAGTCAGTAAAGTGAAAACCTCTGCGTTTCTTGCGTGCGTTGAGCAGTTTTTTATACGGGAAAATGTTTTGGGCTAGTGTCACTGACATGGTAATGTAGCGGCGTAGTTGGACGTTTATCAGCATATCTATAGCAGCTCTACCCAAAGTGGGTGATAACGCCCCTTGTCTGCAGGCCTAAAGGGCGGTAAGAGACCCAGAAAAAGGGGGACATTGTGTACTTATACTGTACTGTGTGTGTATTGGCTTGAATTCAGTTGTGTACCTACTACCTACTGGGATCTGGTCTCAAGTTAATCTTGCGGGTGATAGCGAAAGTGTCGTTTATGTAGATTTAATGTTTAATCTCCGCTTATAAAGCTCACAATAATTAATTAACTTAATTTCAAGCTATAGTAGTTTTGAAGTACATAAAAACATGGGGACGCTAAAAATTATTCATTTTCAAAGTGGGCAGCAGACAAAATAAGTTTGGGAACCCCTGATCTATGGCTATACAGTAGATGTATAGTATTGTGCAACAGTAATTGTTGTGCTGTTTGATACTAATAGTTATAAGTTGTCACTTCTATCGGCAATCCCTTTGACATTCATTTTTGCGATTATGAAGAGTTGGTTAACTCCTGTAAATAATTGTCCGGGGTAGATGGCTAAAATAATAATAAATTAATAATAACACATATGTATAAATAACAATAACGCACAGCGCGCATCGTCAGGAGGTTCCTCAGTCTGCAGCCCTAACCACCGGTAGCTTGGGCCTTGCCCCGCTGCTAGCGGCTATCTAGGTTTAAGTTTTTATAATGTTTTTATGTTGTTTTTTATACATTTAGGTATTTATATTGTAAACCCCTAAATTAAAGAACCATGAATAAATGACTGAATTATAATAATGATTGTCCTCAGTAGAATTGAACTCACTACGTAAGTCTCATTGAACATATATATTGAGCCACAAGACCAGCTGCTAAACAAATTAATAAGTTTTAAATTCTAAGCAGCAGCCTGCGAAGCCGAAGGTCGTGGGTTCGATTCCCACCCAGTGCAAATATGTGTGTGATGAATTCAAATGTTTGTACTGTGTCTGGGTGTTTCTATGTATAATAAGTATGTATTTACAACTATATAAGACTATACGTATTCTATCAGCTATCTGGCCGCCATATTATAAGCTTTGCTTAGTTTGGGGTCAGAAGGTGTTGTGAGCGAAATGCGAATGTTCACCAATTTGTTCACCAATATATTGTTAAAGTTTTGCGATATAAGCACATATTGTTTACATTACACAGGAATAGATCACGATCTAAATTATTATTTAATTCAACCGCCGTAGTCACGAGAAGAATGATAAATAATACTAAAGTTTTAGTTGTGATTTAAACTTTGATAGTTTTCTGTAATACCAGCAACATGTTATATTGAGGTATATAGCGACCGTTGACAGAACAGATAACCTTTGCCGTTGCATTGAAACTCTCTCTCGCACAAACAGGCAATGCTTACAATCTGTAGTCTCCATTGGGTCGGTTCTCTACCAATATTCAGTTCATTTATTTTGTACCTATGTACAAAACATACATATAAACGAGTAAACAAATAAATTAATTTGGTGGACATTTCACACACAACACCATCTGACCATAAACTAAGCAAAGCTTGTTCCATGGCAGCCCAATATCTGACATTCTAATAATACAAACTAAACTACTGCTTAAATTATTGCATAATAATTGTAAATCCATGTCTACTTATTTTATATTAATAAAACTGATGTTTGTTTTTAAATCGAAATTAACAGTTCTTCACTAAGTTCATAATATGTAAGTATTACGTATGGGTAGTCACAGTTTAATAAACCATACAGTAGTTCGACGAAGATGTCTGTCTATACGAGGCATTTTGCGGGGCAAGACGCAAGAAGATGCTTCCATGCTGCGAACACGACAGCAAGCTAGCACTGTATTGTACTCTTCACCCATTGATATAAAAGATTTATATTTTTGCACTGTACTACATTCTTTGTAGTGTTACGACTCTTTACAGAGTCCACCTGGTGAAGTCCCACACCTTTTCCAACATCCTTTTCTACCGCCAAGCAGAACATTTTGTGTTCCGGTTTAAAGGAAATATTTCTAGAGCCATTGCAGGGCTTAGAATACAATATCTTAGAGCTCAGTGTGACAAATGCAGTGCAGTGCTAGGTAATGATTTGGACTCTCCATGTTCCAATAGCTGCGTGTCACTGTGCTGTTATGTGGCAAGTATGTTGTTTACCATCAGGCACATATCCTGCCACTGTCGTCGCTTTATTCTTTATAAAAAAAAAAACAATGCCTTTCAGTCTCGTACAAAACAGAATTTGCACATTCATGTTTGGGGGAATAATTGGCAAATGTACTTAGTAGATACTTTTACAAGCGGACTCTACAAATAGCAAAAAAACTCATTAAGAGAATAAGAGAAATTACAAGGTTTTAATTAGTGCGTTGTGGCTGTTTTCAGCGAAATAATTTAATTAATTTCAGTGGAATAAGCCAAGTTGATTAATCAGTCGTCTTGCTGCAGTCTCGGGCGAGCTAGATTAAAGACGAGATTGGAATCTGCGGTAATCATCGCAGACACAAGACACAAACAAGTAAGCCCTTTCATTCCCGAACACGTTTCATCTTTGTCAATTGTTAGCTTATTAAAAAAAACATTGGTGGACATTTTACACACAACACCATCTGACCCCAAACTAAGCAAAGCTTGTACGATGGAAGCCAGATAGCTGATATAATACTTATATATTTTAAATACATACTTATTATATACTAGCGGCCCGTTCCGAAACAAAAACTATCCTATCTCTCAAGTTGGATCGAACTGCACATGGTGTGAGAATTTTATTATAATCCGTTAAGTGGTTTATGAGTCCATTGAGGACAAACATTGTGACACGAGATTTATATATATTAAGATAAGATAGAAAACACCCAGGCACAGTACAAATGTTTGAATTAATCACACAAATATTTGCACCGGGTGGGGATCGAACCCACGACCCACGGCTTCACAGGCAGACTTACTACCAACTAAGCCACCAGGCCAGCCAATTATTGTTTACTACACACATGTTACTTATTAAAAATACGTACTTGTATATCATTATCATCTACAGCCTTCTCTATCCCACTGCTGGGTATCATCATCATCAACAGCCCACTAAATGTTCCCATGGGACACGGACCTTCTCTCGTAAGGAGAGAGGCCATAATCCACCACGCGGGCCCATTGCGGGTTGCTGGATGACACATGACTTCGAAAGGTTCTAGGTACATGTCGGTATCCTCACGATGTTTTCCTTTACCATTTTTAAGTTAGCGTTAATTACATCAGGTACGCACGTGATTTCGAAAAGACGGTGGTGCGTGTGGGGTTTGAACCCGGGGTCTCCGGATCGGCAGTCGCCGTTCTCGCGACTAGACCAGCCGTAACTAAGCCGTAAGCTATAAGCTTATTGTTATATTATAACTTATTAAAAATATGTATGTATTTGTATATACCTTGCATTAAGGATGTTGCAACCAGTAGTTTTAATTATGTTCTGTGATACCCTTTGATGATTTACAGTTTGTCCGAGTCGATACTTTATCTATACATACATATACCTAAAAAAGCACCATTTTGTTTTGACTTTTATAGATTTACTTGACCGCCATCTCACCTGATGTTAAGCGACGATGCGGTCTACGATGGAGCGTGTTTACCTAGAAGAAACCGATTCACTCTCGATTTGGAGACACCAAGATTATAACTACCAGGGAAAACCCACTAAAGCAACTCATTCCACAGTCTAGACGTTCTTATCAAGAAAATAGAGTCAAACCTCTTCGTCTGTGTCTTTGCAATATCAACCATGAAACGGTGCCGCTTCTTCGCGCTACGAGAAGTCCAATAGAAAAAAGGACTAGGTGGTATTAGTTACCATGCAGTTGATCTCGCACAGTTTCTGTTGCGTTATTTTCCCGTGATAGAAAGTAAGCCTTAATGTTATTCCTGACTAAAATTTATGTTCCAAATTTCAACTCAATTTGTTTGCCATTCCATCTCTATTTCAACTTAAGAGTATCTCCTTCTGGCACACACGAGTCTCCCTTTAGCAGCCAAGTAAGTTTATGTAATAGTCCACCACACTGACTATGTTGCGGGTTGGTAGATTTTGTTTGTCTTTGAAGAGTTAGATCTTCGACAAGCAGGTTTCCTCACGATACATTTCTCTAATAGACTACAGGCCCCGTGAATAAAATGTATTGGTCATATGAACCACATAAAATGATAAGATTCAGCACTGTGCCGGCATTTGTAAGCTGACCAACTGAGTGCAAATTCAAGAGCGGGAAGGGTCCTACCCACAACAAAAATCATGCAACAAGCAAGAAGACAAGTAATCAAGCGCATCAGAACAATGAGCATAACGGGCCTTTTTTTCGTGCAAACAGCCGGCGCTTATCGATTTATTAGACATTGTCACGTCGAAAATTGAAATACTAATGTAGGGATTACTAATCAAATACTGTAAACATATTCTCTATTGATATCGATAACTCAAACATTCACCGTTTCCCAACTCTACGTCCAAGACACTAAGAAGGCCAGACACTCGCAAAAACCACAAGACCTCCGCGTCATGCAGTCTGCGGCCCATGTCCGTCCACTGCAGCTCAAATAAAAACCAACCAACCACATCCAACAACAACAAAACAAGCCACAACCAACCTTATTCACCAGCAACAAGATACAAGTGACCCACAAAAAAGATTTAATTAGCAATTCATACAAGTAAGACCAAGTTGAACTTGTGCTGCCAAAAAAGAAAAAAGTGACAGTTTACTGTTTATGCTAATATAACATTTGCAGGTAACGAGATAGGAGCCGGAATTGAATGTCAGGGTGAGTATAGTGATAGCTGAGAATGGCGTGAGTTTTTTGTCAAATATAATATTTGTGCGAGTTACACAATGTTTGGAGACGGACAAGTGATGGTGTATAATGTCTAGACAAACAGATTTTAGCATTGTTTTTGGTTGAAAAGGAAGGTGATAAAATGGTGTGCGCAAGTTTGTTGTGACTAAAAAAGCATCAAGTCTCAAAACAAACCGATCCATCCACAATCCAAGCTTTGTTGAGATTCAAGATGCAATATGCGTAGTGTTTTTGTAGTTACAAAGGGTTTGAAACGATTGCAATGCCTGTTAAGAGCTGCTAAGTTATAAGTTTCTATGGCCTCCTGGATTAGTGGGTAGTAACTTTGCCTGCAAAGCCGATGGTCGTGGGATCGATTCCCACCCAGTGCAAACATTTGTGTGATGAATTCAAATATTTGTACTGTGTCTGGGTGTTTCTATGTATAATAAGTGTGTATTTAAAACTATATACATATGTATTACATCAGCTATCTGGACACCATAGTAAAAGCTTTGCTTATTTAGGGGTCAGATAGTGTTGTGTGTGGATTGTCCAACAATATTTATTTATTCATTTACTACGTTTTTATTTTGGCACCATCTACCAAAGTATCAAGCACCATATATGTATAGTTATTGCCAAACGATTTACTTCTATGGGCTATAATATCTCAACGATCTAATACACAAGCAAATAATAGATCGGAAATTGGGTTGTTTCAAGAAATACTTGATTTCATATAAACTTGTAATTTGGCCATTATTTCCTCTAGGTTTTTACACCCTTTTTGGTTAAAGCTTAGGGGCAATGTAATTAAAATTCCGTAGTAAAACTTCATCCTTTCAAACAGTGCTTCAGTTTGAACATAAAAGTGAAGACAAAGTAAGGAAGTAAAATTATATGAATAATCACAGAGAGCTTAGTAAGAATTTTACCATCTTAAAGGTAATATTTTACAAAACTTTACATGTTACATTAGATTATATTTATGTAATCAAAAATCAAGTAAATTAATTTCAACTTTTATTTACAGATTATAATGTCACGGTCAAAGAGTTTACATATACTACGTATAGAGTTAGCACAAACGCTTTACACCGAAAACACGGGTAGCGTCTTTCTTGCCTTGTCGCTCTTGTGGAAGTGTCATACTTTTGTCGCGGCACATCACTCTGTTGCCATAGAAAGTATGCACGTCATCTGCTTACGATTGACACAATGGAACTGTGCGGAAAATCTAACGTAGTATATGTAAGCTCTTTGATCACAGTAGATTTACTTATACATATTTTTTTTGAACTGACGTCGTTGACGGCGTTTTACAAATTTACGGTAATTTATACACACTTGGTATATAGAGAACTAGCAACGTTTTGTAGATTTACCCGCGTAATTTCCGATCCTGTTATTTTCCTGATATAAAAAGTAACCTTTGTGTTATTCCTGACCATTATCTATCTGTGTTTAAAATTGTATCCAAATCTCTTCAATACTTTTTGCGTGAAAGAGCAACCAATACATTCGTATATTCTTACAAAATTTCGCGTTTATCGGAATATCTCGGAAGCGGCTCCAACGATTTTCAAGAAATTTAGTACGCAATTTCTTTCGGGGATGATTAATCTAGTTAAGTTTCTTTTTTAGAAAACATGCTTTAATCCTTTTTCAACTTTCGCAATTTGAGCACATAACGTCAGTCTTCTCGTGATTAAGCCCCGTACTATATCTCTATATTTTAAAATGTTATGTTGGTTTGTGTACGCTCCAAAAACACATAAAGTTCTGCACCGATCGAGCTGAAATTTTAGAATGATATATAATCCGCATCAAGGATTGTTTTTATCTAATTTTTGCATCACCATGTGACACAGCGAAGCGTGGCAGGGTACAGCTAGTATACATGTATATTTTTAATAAAGAGTGACGAGACAAGCAGGACATGTGCCCGAGTAGCAACATACTTGCCACATAACAGAACAGTGACACGCAGCTATTGGAACATTAATGTCCAAATCATTACCTAGCACTGCACTGTGCTCGTCCCCCAGAGATTTAAGATGTTATATCTTTAATTTCTCTGGAAACATTATATTACTTTATCCGTGTTTAAACTGGGTAAAGCTCAGATATTTAGGTACTAAATACTAAAAGTACTAGCAAGAAATGTAGTTTTGTAGTGGTAGGAATGTTTGTGGAGTTCACCTCCAAGCAAGCAAACTGTGTTCAGGTTCGAAGGGAAATATTTTCAGTGAAATTACAAGGTATAAAAATAAAACATGACGAGCCTAGTGTAGAGCTAGGTAATTATTAGAATCTTTATGATTTATGATCCAATAGCTGCGTGTCCCCATTATGGGCAGGCATGTTACTTACTACCAGACTCATGTCACTTTATAAAAAAAAGTAATTTTACGTGTCACGGTGACTGGACGATGTAATACCGCATAGGAAATTAAAACCTCACAGGGCCCGTATCCGCACTGCGGGTTAGATAGAGTAGTGCACAAATTAAGAGGGTGACGAGCGTTTTATAAATATTTGCCCAGTAATGGCAATTTGTTAAACTACGTTAAGTTTTAAGCCTTTTGAAGACGCAAAACGAAATTTCAGCCCAATCCTTTCAGGCGTTACGGCGTGATTGAGCACATACATTCACACATCCAACCATTGACGCCCTATGCTACTTTCTACTAATATTATAAATATCAATCTTTATATACAAAAATGTTGTGTAGGTTTGTGTACACTTCAAAAACTCAAAAAGTTCTTTTTTTTTTTACTTTTATAGGTTTACACTTGACCGCCATCTCGCCTGATGTTAAGCGACGATGCGGTCTACGATGGAGCGTGTTTACCTAGATGAAACCGATTCACTCTCGATCTTTCAGCTCGATCGAGTTCTGCACCGATCGAGCTGAAATTTTACAATGATATATAATCCGCATCAAGGATTGATTTTATCTAATTTTTGTAACACAATGTGCCACAGCGAAGCGTGGCAGGGTACAGCTAGTACTTGATACTTGTATGTTCGGATGTTTGTTGCTCAATCACGGCGGATCGGGCTGAAATTTGAAACACAGAATAAACAAAGAACACACATAGGCAAAACAACGGGAACGGAAACTACGCAGGTAAAGCCGCGGGGCGCTGCTAGTATTGCAATATTTATCTATTTACTCCTAAATAAAAAAAAATGTTACTGGTCAAATAAAAACTCCCCCACGCGCCGAACGTCGCTCAAAGGTCCCCATAATACTGGCCGCATTCCCGCGCTGGAACCCCATAGAAATCCGCTGAACCAGATACCAGCCAGCCCGGGAATCGCGTCCTCTGTCACGCAAACGCCGTCCCAGGTCCAGCACAAACCTTCGAGCCTCTACACACCATGGCCCCGCAGTCTCGACAGCAAACGGGACGAAATCATATGCCGATTTACTCCTCAATTTACTAGTTTAAAACTTTCAAAAATTGAACAAAATGTCGGTAATTAAATAATAATTTACATATATTACGTATGGAGTTAAAACAAACGCTTTACACCAAAACCACGGGTCTGATCGCTCTTGTCTTGTCGCTCTTGTGGAAGTGTCATACTTATACCGCGCCACCTCACAATATCGCCATAGCTGGCATCTTCTTACGATTCGTACAAAGGAACCGTGCGGAAAAACCGGATCTATTTATTTATTCTTTATCTAAAATCCCAGCCACAAGCCAGTCCCACATAATCATCAGAAGTAGTTCCACGTAACTCAGCAAAAAATATCACTTAGTTCCTTTCCACGTGCTATTGAGATCGTATCGATTTAATTTCATGTTATTAACTTTGAGTTACGCGTCATATGATGTAATAAATTAAGGTTTTTGCAAGTAACGAAACGTATAATTAAATTCAGGTTTATTCGTCTGTGAAAACGTTTTTTGCTTATGTTTGATTTGTTGTTGGGCTTAGAAGATGGTTATTAAGTTTATTGATTTATCTTTGGAAGGAAATACTATTATGTTCTTTGGTCATGTTCCTCATTCGGCGTTTGCGTATTAAAGGCGGTACGGCAACAGAAATGTGTCATTAAATTAATGTTCACACTGCTGGGGTTCGAAGTCTTCTCCCACAAGGTGTGATTTGAGGTTATAATAATTCGCAATGCTGTAATGTGGGTTAGCGGGTATCACATATTCGGGAACCAATGACCTTCTTGATACTTTTCACTATTTTGTATGTCTGCATTTTTAACTTTTAATGTATTCGCATTATGGATTTGTAAATATGGAAAACATATTATGCTATATTTCTTCGTTTTTAATTGTGAAATAGTTTTTTGTCTAATCCTTAGTAGTTTTTACCATAACTTAATGAAATTGCCTTTTTTCTCTTTTAAACATTATCAGCAGAAGAAACAAAACTATGTATTGATAAAACTATTGCTGTACTATATCTCAGGAAACTTGTGCTTCAATTAGTACTGACGGTTCGATTCCCACTAAGTACGAACATTTACAAACGTGCGATAGCTTCAGTTTTTTGTTCTATGTATTTAAAATTATTTATTTTCAATTTGACTTCCGTAGTACAAGTTAGGTGTAGTTGGGTGTAAAAACTAGTACAACTAGTTAAAATACACACGCTATGTATCAAGCAATTTTTTTCATTAAAGTCTCAGTTTGTAGGACGTATTTTTCAGTGCCACATGTAAATTTGAAATTGAGATAATCTTGTTAGGCAAAGGGATGTGATCTGGTTAAGGCTTCCGATATCGAATGCGTACTTAGTGATGTGATTGATTTCCACGGATACCTTTCCACTTTTTAGTTTGTACAGACAGAATATTACTTAAACGTCTGGTTAGTAGATTTGCTAAAGAAATTTTGATATTAAAGCGTTCGTTCTTTATTTTAAAAAAGATTTACAAATGGAGTTCCACAGGGGTTAACATTAAGACCATTCTGTCTTATATACTATGTATACGTACGAAAATTCTGATATTATGTAACATACGCCAATTTTCTTTCTTATTTAGAATTACCTGAAAAAGAAACATAATTGTTAAGTTACACAAGAAATTTTAAAACACATAAACTTGCAACACTCTTTCAAAGCTATTTACTTATATTTAGAATTAAAAATATCTTGAAACCATTGCAGCAAAATATCAAAGCTATATTTTCGTTAAAACAAAACAATATATGCAAAAGTTAAGCCACCCTGAGGAATTAATGGAATTAATTAGCTAATTGATACTTTTACAAACACAACGTTGTGGATCGGAATCTGTATGAATTAGAAGCCGTTGATGATGATGGCAAAAATAAATACTGTCGTGTAAGTAGTAATATTACAATTTGTCCTGCTTCAGATAATATATTTACAAACGATATCTATAAATATACATTGCAGCACGGCCTTAGCATCATTATCGAAAGCTTATCTGGACGGGTTCTGATGTCGGCGACCGTATGATTAATGTTCTGCAAATTTGCTATTATAGGCACTTTATTACTTGTAATGATACTTACTTATGATAATTTAACTATATTACTCACTCATATTATATAATAAAAATTATACAACAAAATCGGAAAAGATACAAGAAGCAGCTTGTGCAAACGTGCATCATTATCATCATCAGCCTGTGTTTGTCTACTGCTAGATATAGGCCTTTCAAATAATACGCCACTCAGCCCGATACTCGGCTGTACGTTTCCAATCCAAATATACAAAATAACATGAAAAACGAAAAATACGAGAAATTAGTGTTATTTTTGCTTTTTTATGACTAAATTATTTACTAACAGTGGTCTGCGGTTTCACCTACGTAGTTCCTGTTCTCCGTATTATTCCGCTCGTTGTTACCTGTTTTTCAAATTTTAGCCCCATCCGTACAGGTATTACGACGTAATTGAGCCACAAACATCGAATCATCAAAACTTTTGCATCTATAAATATTAGTGGAATTATTCATTGTTATTTTTAACTATAATATGTTCGTACTTGTCCACCATCTCGCCTGATGTTGGAGCGTGGTTACCTAGAAGAAACCGATTCACTCTCGATTTGAAGACACCAAGATTGTAACTATCGGGGAAACCCACTCAGGCAACGAATTTTAAATTTGTTCGCATTGTTTGTTAAATCATAAAAATTATATGTGTATTATACAATTATCTATATTATAGCTATTTATATGTTTATGATGAAATCTTTTCACAGCTCCTAAATTGTGTTATTCGAAACAGATTCTGAACAGAAGCCCTGACATATTAGCCATTTCTATTAGTTGTAACCGGACAAATTCAGAGATACCGTAAGTTGATTACGAGTTCAAACTCTGTTCCTACACAATCAAAACCATCTAAACAACAAGACTGAGAGGTACGTTGAGATGGCTCGGTATTTTCCTAAGGAATTAAGGTCTAATTTGCTTAGTAAGCCGACTACAGATCCCACTTGAGGCCAGAGAAACTAGGCTAACCTAATAATAGAGATCGTTGGCAGGTTATATTGTACATAGCAACGAAAATTAATGAACCACTGCTAATCTTCCATATCAATTATAAAAAAATAAAATATACCATAAAAAGTTTCATTAAATTATTTTGAAAGTAATTTTTAGGGTTCCGTAGCCAAATGGCAAAATACGGGACCCTTACAGATTCGTCATGTCTGTCTGTCCGTCCGTATGTCACAGCCACATTTCTCCGAAACTATAAGACCTGTACTATTGAAACTTGGTAAGTAGATCTATTCCGTGAACCGCATCAAGATTTTTATACAAAAAATAGAAAAAAAAAAAAAAAAAAAATTAGGGGTGTCCCAGACTTAGAACTGAAAATCAAATTTTTTTTATATCAATACCATAATACGTGTAAAAAAGTGTATGATGTACATTACCATGTAAATTATCAACGAAAATTGGTTTGAAGGAGATCGTGTAAGTCGTTTTATTTTAATACGTCATGAATTCACTAATGTTAAAACGAACTTCAAGAACTTTTATATTATGTTACTTGCTGCTACGGAAGCCTTTATAGGCGAGTCCGACTCGCACTTGACCACTTTTATTTTTCTGCTAATAGGTTAAAACTTGGTCACCATCTAGCCCTGATGTTAAGCGACGATGCGGTCTACAATAGAACGTCCTTTCCTAGAAAAACTAATCCACACTCGATTCGCAGACACTAGATTGTAACCATCGGGAAAACCCCACTCTAGCTACAAATTTCACAAGCTAGACATTCTTATTGCCAGTGGTATCAAACATCGTCGTTCACGTTTTTGGAACGCCAATCATGAAACTATATCACTTTTTCGAGCTACGAACAGTCCGATAGAAATAGGGCAAGGTGGTAATACAATAGAAAAAAAATATGTGCGTCGGTCCCGTACTAGGTTACCTACATTACCTAGTGTCTGGGGCCCCCGAATGCAAGAAAATAAATGTTAAATGTTAATGTTTTCGATGTAGTGATCATCACACGTCAATACTTGTATCATTTTGAATAGACGTTTTAGCTTGAGGTTGCGCAGAATGCATGTAATAATCCAGTAATACGTTTTTATGACTGGTTTCGTGACTTGATTAGTCTGCCTGCGAAGCGTGAGTCATGAGGTCGATTCCCACCCAGTGTCAATATCTGTGTGATGAATATCAGCATTTGTTCCGTGTCTGGGTGTGTCTATGTATCATCATCAGCAACAGCCCACTAAATGTTCCAACTACTGGCTTTCTCTCGCAAGGAGAAAGTTAAGGCCATAATCACGGCCACGCTGGCCCATTGCGGGTAGGTGGATGACACATGACTTTGAAAGATTCTAGGTACTTGTTGGTTTCCTCGCGATGTTTTCGTTCGCCGTTTTAAGACGCACATGACTTCGAAAAGACAGTGGTGCGTGTGGGGTTTGAACCCGGGGTCTCCGGATAGGCAGGCGCCGTTCTCCCGACTAGACCAGCCGTAACTTTTTTCTTTTTTTTTCTGTGTATTACAACTATAAAAGTATTATGCCAGGTATGACTTTAACAGTTTACCTACAAGTTTTGTTTAGTTTCGGGTCAGATGGTGTTGTGTGGGAGAACTCCACCGATATTATATTCAATCAACTTTCTTTCTACACGTTACTGCGTAACCTTGAACGTCCTAATTGACGGCCACGATTTCATTCATACGGTTTTTATTGTAAATCGAACAGTAATGGACTGATGTAGTGCACAGGTGAAATTAAAACATCGATATCGATAACCCCGATCTTATCGATAAACGTCGATCGCGCAACTTTTCCTCAAGGCGGAGGGCGGTCGTAGTGTTGTGAGTTGTGAATCAATCGAATATTTAAGTCTTGTTTTTAATCCTGGACTCGTATTATTTTATTGAATAGATAAAAACAGATTAGTTATAATGTATACTGAATAGATTGGGTAAAATCACCATTAAGTTTTTTTTTTCCTTGACTCCTTTATAATTCTTCAACTTTCGCGATTTGAACTCATATTGTAAATATACCACAGGTCTTAATCACGATCTAAATTAATAGTTAATTAACTCGACGTTTCGGACATTTAGCTGGCATTTTAAAAAGAATACGGAAAAATAATTTAAACAATTTTTTGAAACCGTTTTGATTTAAACTTAATTAATTTCATAATATTCAATACTAATCGACGTATTAAAATCTTCTACTTTCTAAAAGTTTATGTGATCCAAAAAACTGGAAAGAGTTTCCTACGAATACATAAATAAAGCAAGTGGTTAAATTTTATAAAGCGGTACATCTCTAGTAGTTACTACTTGATCAAACACAAAAACTGACATATCGAGAACAAAGCACGATCGCATCAAGACCCGGGGGCAGCACTATTTAGATTAATGATCTTAGATAAGATAATTACAATTTGGCAACACAATAGATCGAAAGTGAAAGGTGTGACAACACTACTGTTGTCATTTCGTCCTAGGGTTATTAATAAGTTGTGAATCAAGGAGGTTTCAAACAAACTAGAAATAAAAAATAATTTCGTCGAAAAAACAAAAACTACCCACACTCGACCTAATTTTTATTTTTTTGTAAAATCCACGAATTTGTCGTCTAGGTAACTAACTAATACACAGACTTATACAAACATTACTTGGGACTACCTTTGAACTATGTACGACTATGATCTACCGAACAAAAAAATATCATTAAAAACGATTCACACAATAATAGGGATGTTAAGACTAATCACAAATTAATGTTTAATGTTGATTTTATGATAGTTTGTATTAATAGAATATCGAAAAACACATTATTATAATTTAATATTACGTAATAAATTTGTGAAAAATGATTTTAAACGCTATATTTTTAATCTGTTGTCACGTGACTGGAAACACCAATATGCGTTATTACGTCACTAGTCGCAAAACAAGCTGTCGAAAACTGACTAAACTGTTTACTTTTCTGCATTCTTATTATAGTTTGCGATCTTAGCGACGACGGTTTTTATTGTTTGTATTCAAGTAATGATAAGAAACACATAAACTGGACATCATGTCATGGACAGTCATGAATCGCAACCAATGTTTTGCAACTAGTGACGTCATGTCAGTCGTTAGTGTTTTAGCGGCAAAATTCAAAATAAGTCTAATATTGCATATTTACTCATCGAAAATACAAATATTTTGAAATAACATGTTATTTATTACGGTAAACATGCCTGAATCTTCAAAATAAAAGCAGTTCCGAAAAGTTGTTAACATCCCTATTGGCGGAGCTATCGATTTTTCCAGCTACGAGAACTGTAACAGAAAAAAGGTGCAAGGTGATATTAGATCATGCAGATTAGTGCCAGACTTTCCGAAATGTATACGATAAAAATTCGATAAGTCATCAATCATACTTTTTCTTTATGGTAAGCAACACGCTTGCCCATAACAAAACAATGCATGCAGTAATGGTAATGGTATTCGCTTCTATAATGCAATCCCTGTACAAGTGGAAGGCCTCAATGAAACCAAGTTTAAAAATGAAATAAAAAGCTACCTATTGAGCAAGGCATATTATAATATAGACGACTTGGTTAAAGATAGTAACGTATGGAAGAGAAATGTGTCGAAATTAGAATCTTGTAATAAGGTAAACTAATAGATTTTTAAGACTTTTGATGTTACATTGTTTATCCTAATGTAGTATCTGTATACTGTGTGTATTGATTATTTGTTATATTGTCTTCGACAAAGCCTTTTTACAGCTGCATGTAATTGACTAGGCCCCTTACAGCTGCTTTATTGTTTTTGACGTTGTTATTTTATCATATTATGTACACAGATTCTTTGCCTTTTTGTAAATGACGTTACCAAGTGTTCTTATGAATTTATGGTATGAATAAATGAATTGAATTGAATTGAATGCCACACAGCTAATTAAACATGCAGAGTTTAAATAGTCCTTTAGCTTAGCATAAGAATCCCACTAAATGTACCCACTGCTGGGACTCGGGGACTTCTATCGCAAAGAACATAATATAGCATATAGCAGGCCATAATTCACCACGCTGGCCCAGCTGGTCGTCTCTTACCGGAAAGAGTATCTGTTTGCAAATTACTCCTTGCCAATAAAATAAGTGAATTCCCCAGACGAACTCTGCGAAGAGTCTCGGATTTGGACTGTCTGTTACTGTGATGTCTTTTCAGTCGATTTCGAACTTTACTGCTGCTGTTGCAACAATTTAGCATAATAAGTAGCCCAGTGATGGGGCTCGGGACTTTCTCTCGATAAGAGTCAAGGGCATATTCCATCATGTGCGCTGGACAAATTTAAGTTGGGGGAGGGCACATGGCTTTCCTGAAGGGAGGGTTTCATGAAGAGGCAAGACAAGTCCATAACTAACCACGCTGGTCAAAAGCGATTTGTCAAACGATAAATGTCTTAGATATAATCTTTCTGGATACATGCCAGTTTTCTCATGAAGTTTTCCTTCACAGTTAAAAGCAGTGGTGGTGACAGACTCTTACTGCACTTGGTAAAATACATAGGATTGCAAACAGGATTTGAACCTACGTTTAACGTTATAAGTCACCACGGCTGATTACTTGTACAAAATAAGTGTGTATAATATATTGTCATACAATAGTGTTATAAAATATTACATGTCAAATGTTTACTTTAAAAAAAAAAATGTCAAATACCTAAATATTACAAACACGAATTTGGAGTCATACATTTGGTCTCCGCACTCGTCAAATCGCCAACCGATAGTGCCCATCAAACTGGCGGTATTTCCACGCTGTATGGCCAAAGAAATATTTTGGGTCAGAGTTTGGGTATCACGTCCCCTCTTCCTAAGAAGACGACCCAATACGGTAACAAAAGCACTCGCCTCAGAACTCCAGGGTCCAGCTGTTTCCACAGCGGTACGAATTCGTAAGAAGATTCCAGGACAGAGTATTTGAGGTGTTTGCTTCTATCAGCTGCCTCCGCGCTCGCTAGCAGCTGCCTCCGCGTTCAAATGTGTGTACAACCCGGTCAGAATATCTGTGCACCTCGCTGGAATGCGGCGCCTCTCCCGCTTCCCCTGTCCCCTCTCCGCGCACTCCCCGGTGCGACAGTACGGTTAGCATCTTCGCCGCCGCCGATATGACGTCACGATATCAGGTGCACAGATATTGTGACCGGGTTGTACTTATGTATATACGCAACAAAATAATACTTCTATTCTTTATTCCTCGTTATAAGAAGTCAAGCTTGAACCATAGAATAGAATACCTACAATGCAAGAAGTGATACCCTGAAATTAGTTACAATGTTTACTGAAATGTTGGCTGGTCAGCTTCAGGGTCGGTATATCGTGACGGAATGCGGGCCAAGTGTAAAAATGTACTCCGATCATTTTTCTCTGACGCGCCGAAAGAAGAATAACTTTCAAAATTAGTTAGTACAAGCTCCAGTTAATTTAAGAACGTTTTGGTATGAATTAATGAGTGTCGTGGGAGTCGGTCGCCGGCTAATTGCTGGAGAATGGGAGCTGGAACTTAATAGCGTGTTCTGTGATCTAGCCTATTACGGTCCTAGACAACGACTTCAGATACAATAGACTCGAAATGTCTTCAGACTACTGTTTAAAAAAACAGTTTAAATGAGACTAAACTAATTGTACTAACTAGTATTACAAATAATAATGTTTTGATGTGTGTTGCTCAATTTCCCCATAACGTCAGAACGGCTGAACCGATTGGATTAAAATTGAACACAGTTAGTTTTAAATCCAATCCGGTACAAATTACAGTATGAAATTTCACATAATACACTTTTTACCGCGGAAAAATTAATGCAACGTGAACTACAATAATAAATCCGCGAGGCTCTGGCAGCCTGTGTCATTGTCCGTTCAAGCGATCCGTCTGACGTGATTGAGCAAAAACATCCATAATTTCGCATTTATAATTTTAGCGGGATAAATAATAGGATGCAAATTCAATCCGTTAATATTTTTGACAGAGTTACACGCTTATAAGCTTTTAAGCCACTTAACCATGAACCCTGGTTAATTTATAATTTGAGTAATATTTCTGCGTAAAACTTGTCTGAAAGCTGAAAGCTTGTTGATGGTTGGTGTCTATAGCATAAATATTCTTTGATTCAGGGCAATAATAACCCTGGGACCTGGAACAAGCAAATGGCGTGTGAATGTGGCAGATGAGAGCCAACGGAACAATTACAAGCTTTTGCAACTAGCAGAGTGCACTGAATAATTGAAGGGCAAGTGCAAATTAATAAGTGAAATTTGTAATTATTTCTACTTAATCTATTGCCTGATGATGTTCTTTAGATTAACAAAACTATCACGTCTGCTGCCATTTGGAATACGTTAAGCATAGTGTATATCACGCTGAATGGCGTTTAGTGCTATTTAACGTGGTAATGCCGCCAGGATATTGGAGACGCTTGCAACATGAGGACTTGATCATCTTGATTATCGGTTGAGATGTAGATAGTGTAGTTTGTTTTGTATTTTTTTTTTATTAAATTAGCTGACTCGGCGTACTTCGTACCACTATGATTTTTATGGATATTTCCTAAATTTTCTTAAAATACAAACCTTGTCCCGACTATAGCAGATACAAAAAAATACAAAAACCGTCAAATTTGGTACAGTCATTCAACAGTTATAAGGGTACATACATTTCGAAGATCCTTTATAAATAAGAATAAAGGCTATAAGTACTTTCTTTTTATTTTCATTGCAATCTCTGTAAATTCCCATTAGACCGATACGCTACTTAGAAATACTACAGGAAACTTATCTCAATTTTCTCATAGTAAAATAATTTAATTGTCACTCCATCAATCCGTCAACACGGTCTATCAAGCCGCTTGTCTTACCGCTAATAATGTCATCAGACCCTATAACAGTTAAAATGAGTCAAACTGTCAACCTGAGAGCTTGATTCATTCTCCAAAACGTGTGAACCATTGGTTTGCCCGCTCCCATAAAAGATATGTAAGTCTGCGTTCACTTTACAGCCGAACAGAGAAAACTATTGATTATTTATTTATTTAGAAGGATGCTTGTTTGCTTACGTCACATGTCACCTAATTGAGGAATTCAGTGGCCATCGACTTTTTCTCTAGTCTTATATCCTACATGCGTCAATTAAGTTGGTGATTAATTAAGTTCAGTTCAAGGTTTGTGTTAAATTCAGTTCTTATGTGCAAATGAACATTAGGACTATTCAATTTATAAGTCATTTATTATATATTAGTTTCGTTTCGTTAGTAAATTTTGAGGTGGTTGGAGATTTTTTGCAAAGTTCAGTTGCGGAAATATTACATATTGGCTAGCTATTCTCCCGCCTGCCAGTAATGTCCAAGCTTAGTGTTTTGGTTTGAATGGCACTGTTACCAAAAAAATTACAAAGTAAAGTATATTATCATATATCTTGCTGAAAACCGCCGAGTTTGATGCGATATTGTTTTGGTTTCATCAATTTAAATAAGAGTAGTGTCGTAATTTTTGATAAAATGTGATGTGTAGATAGATTTCACTTATATAATCAATGAACTATTATTTTATTAACTATAATATGAACGAATTATTCCAGCAACGCAAAATAAATTCGAAAATAATTTAAAAATAAACAGTTATAGTACGTGGCCACTCCAATCATTTCCTGTCCGCTTCAACAAAAACGCACCCACAGTACCCAGTTGGTGAACATGGTCAAAAAGCCGAGATTGACAGGTGACCGGTCGTCATCCAATCTTTAATTCATTTCGTCATTAAAACGTAACCTGCAGTTTATCCGATCATTATAAATGTGTTGAAATGCTTGACATAGTACCTTGTTGGAATCTTAGCTTGTTAGCCCAGATAACACTGCGGCTGGACATACGTAAACGAGAAATGCAACTGTGAAAATAAAACATTTGACACGAAAATACATGTCATATTTTTGTTGTTAAGATAAAAACATATATACGGTCGAATTGAGAAACCTCCTTTTTTGAAGTCGGTTAATAAATATGTATTCTAACTTTTATGTAATTTATAGTGAAGTGTGTGTTTTAAAAGGTATCTAAATTAACTTTACAGGCACTATGTTCTGTAAGGAATGTCTAACAATATTTATTTATATTTCCAAATTGATTCTTAAAATGGAAGATATAATGTTCATGTACTTAAAACCACGTTAATGCTTTGCGCGAAAATCGATTCAGGCATAAAACTGCGTTTATGCTACGTCCAGTTAATACTTTCCTAATAAACTTTTTGTGTGTGGGACACATGAGATTCATTTCTAAACTATAGTAATATACTATAGTTTTATGCAATAAGTCAACTAGTCAATGACACTAGACACTATCGCGAAACGACTAAGTAGCAAATGCATTTCATAGAAATCCGATATTTGCATTACTTTTGAAGTCAAAACATCTTAGATAGCGAAGGAAATAATAGTATTATTACACATCATAGCTAAGTGAACGAATGGAAGACGTATCTTTGTGCACCACATCTACAAACGCAAAGGGCAGAGCGGCAAAAATCATTGGAACTCGATATCGGTCCAATAAAAATGTTTTTATATTTATCTGTCTTTGCTTCATGCAGTCACACCAATAGTTCAGGTTTGTCCGTAGCCTAAGTTCGGAGGTATAATGTTGGTAAGATATTTCCCCGTATAAGGTAGCAAGTGGTAGTAATTGACAGCAGATTATTAGTTGATACGCGCTATGTGTTTGGGACAACGCAGCCAGGTGTCCCGCCCGATCTGGTGAATGTCTTGGTTATACGTAATCACAAGCTTATTTTTTAAAATTTTACGTTCAAGCTAAGAAGTATCGATATTGGACAATCTATTACCAACACGGTGTAAGAAAAACTAGGTTTTCAAAGGTACGAAGGTGCATTAAGGTTGAACAGTTGCTCATGATATACCGAACACAGATTTGCTCATAAGGACAACAACTGTTCGCACCTTTGCACCCTGAGGAAATGGAATGGATGGAGAGACGCGCCACAAGGTTCATAGGCATCGGCTCACTTGTTGGAAAAAGTGTTAAAAGTTTTCAATATCGTCACAAAGTTACAACCCTATCGGATATTCATTGGAAGTTGAAAGCATTTCGTGACGTAGTAGGCCAACTAAACGCCCTGCTTCTAGTAGGAGCTGAGGTTCCAGAACAAATCTAAATATCATTTAAACCATATTAACAGCGCCGCACAAGTTTTTCGCTATTAAAAGTAGTATTTAAATCCTATTTCAGACTATGTTAAAGTTTCATCCGGATCCGTTCTGCCTTTCCGACGTCATGGAATAAAAAACAACCAAAGCTTCACAAAGTAGGTAGAATTTCAGTTATTGATACCTATAAATATTTGTTTATTCGACATTCGGTTAAAATTTAAATTAATGGGTATACGATACATAAAATGTATACCTATACCTCTGAGAAGCATATTTTTTGAAATTAAAACAAATCCGTATTGGCTCAGCCGTCTCCAAATATTTGCTGAACTGATGTGTGTAAAATGTAAAAATATGAACAACTGTTACAACCACATTGATTACTAGGTTTTTTTTAAATAAAGAGTGACGAGACGATCAGGACACGTGCCTGATAGTAAGCAACATGCCTGACACATAATAGCACAGTGTCACGTAGTTATTGGAACATGAAGGGTCCAAATCATTACCTAGCACTGCACTGCGCTCGTCACCCAGAGATCTAAGATCTTATATCTCTAAGCTCTGTAATTTCTCTGGAAACATTGCCCTTCAAACCGGAACACAGTAATGTTTGCACATTACTGTTTGGCGGTAGAATAACTGGCGAAGGTGTGGTACTTCCCCAGGCGGACTCTGCCAAGAGTCCTACCACTACAATTACTACACTACAAAGGTAAAACTGTTCCAGCTACTATAAGAATATGAAACATTCACACTTGATCTGCGTAGATTGCAGAATATAAACAGAGTTCACATAATTCAATCTAGAACGTAATCACGAAATTTAATCAAATATAAACAGGCGTGATAAAGCTATCTTTTGCCCTCGAAATCCAGACGAACCTTAGATTGCGTCTACAGTAACGTGAGATAAATATTCGCAATTTATTCAGGGTTACACGAAAAAACATTTAGTTACAGCTGCTCTAGTCAAGAGAACGGCAGTTGCAGATCCGGAGTGTGGACTTATTCTTTTTTCGTGTCCGCAAGTCAGTTTAGGACTGCATGGAAAACCTTTTTTTTTAAGTTTATATACATTTTGTCTTTTGACTGAAATTTTTTTAGGACATAAGAGTTACACGAAAAGCCCTCAACACTAAGTTACGGAAAACGGCAACTGCCGATCAGGAGCACCACTGTTTTATTGAAGTCAAGGACGTAATGCCGTTAACTTGGTAAAAAATTGTGAAAAAACATCATGAGGAAACTAGTATGTAACTAGAATCATCATCTCGGAGTGATCCATTATTTACAAACCCGCACTGGACCATCGTTGTGGCCAATGGTCTCATATCAGTAAGTAAGTGTCCAAAAAATGTGGAAACAAACCACAGTGAAGACAGTAGAGGCGAGGCTATTGGTGGCCCACTATGGTATAGAGAAGGTTGTTTGTGAATGGAGGAAAAAAAACAACAAATTTTTTTGCTGTAATAATGCTTTTGTAACCATTTTCTCTATTTCTTTTTTTATTCTGAGACCAATTATTTAATAATGCATTGTTTTTTAAATTTCTTTCCTGAATTAAGAATAAAATGTTCTCGGTTAATAACTATTCTTACATTTCATTGAGTCTGAAGTAAAATTTGAACAAAAGTTTTTTTACGATTTCAGAAGTAATAAATGTTACTAATTTTAAAAATACAAAATCGTAAAATCTTTGTACTTTTTCGTCTAAATACGGACAATTCCTAGTAATATAGTAACCCTGTATGGGTGTCTATGGCTACATAATTGTTTGGTTGATTAGAGCGAGCATGATTATAAATTTTGTAGGATACTGAACTAAGCTAAGAACAAATATTGGGTTAGAAACTTTAGGACTACATCTCGATATGACTAGTAGCGGTTCTGACTAAATAGCTTTTTCGTCTTTTTTAATTTCGTAGTTTTTATATTTTTATCGTTTCGTTGTTATTTTTTGGAAGTCTATTAAAATCATATAATAAACAGGCAAATCCATCGTCGATATAACTAATAAACTTTACTAGTATCTGGTACAACAAAATTCGTTTAACGTTCACCACAAAAAAAATCTCTTTGTAAAACTTATTATTCAAATTGTATGTCCTAGAGTGCAACTGTTTATCCGGCTTGTATATTTTTAGCCTATACTTTCTTGAATTGACTTATACACAATAAATTTCATCAAAATCGGTTCAGCCGTTTACGAGGACTTTAAGAAAGCGGATGTATGCACGCAAGTCTCATAATACAAATAACGTTAATACTTCTTCTCTATATTTCTCGTTATAAGAAGACTAACTTTAACCATACAACAGATATTATCTTCAACGTAATAAGTAAAAACCTTAAAATCTGATGTTCAAGACTTGAACATCTTGATTATCTGTAGACCTACAGTGGTTTATGGATAATTCAGGTGTGCTTAGTGGAAGTAGTTAGATAGGTAGGTTTGTAGTTTAGTGTAGTAAAAACCTGAAATATACTAAGATACTAGCGGCCCGTTCCGGCTTCGCTCGGATATTGTCACATAAAGCCCATTAATCGAAATAAAAACTATCCTATCTTTTAAGTTGGATCAATCTACACACGGTGTCCAAATATTTTTGAAATCGGTTTAGTAGTTTGGGAGTCCATAGCGGACAAATATCGTGACAGGAGATTTATATATATTAAGATTAACTAGCTGGCTTCAGGTTTTCAGTTTTTCGTGACACAATACTACATGGTACAAATTTACTTTCCATCTTATCCGTAACATGTCAAAACAAAGTATTATTAACATCAACAAACGTAACCGTTTTTTTTTTGTAAGACCAGCATGTAGATATTGCAAGCGTTACCATAAAATCCTCAATTTGTGTAGCCTCATGGTGATCTTACACCCCGAAGGCGGCTCGTGCGTTACTTAAGTCTGCGTCAGCTGCGAACTCGGCTGGTTTTATATTCTATCACGAACATATCACCCCGGGCGCGAGCAAGGATTGAATAATAGACAGTACGTGCCAAACGATATAGGAGCTTTTTTCTTTCTAGAAAAAGTATAAAATAAGCAATAGGTTTCTAAAATATAACTGAGTAAAGAAACGAATCAGTCCGTCAATTATTGAAAAACATTTTAAACGATTTTTTTCACGTACAAAAAATGACGAAGGTGTACTGCATAGTTGTTTCGATGGAAGTTACGTCTGTATGTATACGATTATTATGTAGACGTGCCGTTACAACCCCCCCACTGTAAAGTGTGTGAATAAGGTTGATGATCTTTAGAATATTATATTTGTTGATTTTTAATGATAATACATGTTCCATATTCAATCATAGTCTAACTGACAATGCGAATATAAAACGTTTTTTTTTTAATTGACAAATTAGTCTTATTACTAGTATTTTTACTAGTATTATTATTATTTCCGGAATTTATACAGTGAGTTTTCGATATTTCGTGAAGTAAGTTACACTTATAACGTTAAATTTTTTAAGAAACATATTGAGAACTGTACGTTCTAGACAAATCTTGTTGTGGTTTAAAGGGGAATTTATTTGTGTACGTAATCATTATTGTTTTCGAAATAAATTTAAAAAATTGTGAGTTTTTGATATTTCGTGCAGTTTCACGCACCATACGACGCATGATAAACAGACGCAATTCAGTAAAAAATAACAATGAATTAAGTTTCTTTCTTTTCATATGATAAGATGCTATTAAACGTGGCTACAACTGTAAATTCAAGTTGGTGTTAGTTAGCTATAATTTGAGTAAAATTTATCGCGGGTCACGAGGTTCAGTTGTAATGAAATGACAAAAACTAGAAATAATGAGTAACTGCGTACTGGCAAAGTTGGATTCAGAGAGAGAAGGACTTAAAGCTTATAACATCTTAACGTCACATTCGACATTAATGTAATATTCCATCCATGATTCCATAAACTGTCAAATGTATTAAGTAAGTTTTTACATTCAGAGAGAGAAAGACTTAAAGTTTATAAACATCTCATCTTCACATTCGATATTAATATAATATTCAATAGATGATTCCATATACTGTCAAATTTATTAACTAAGGGGTTAAACAAAAAAAAAACGTTGATTGAAGTAGTTCTAACTAAAATTAAAAATATATTCATACAAAAATATAACATTAACAATTTTACATTAAAAGTTGTTCTATTTTGATGTAAAAGCAAATTCTCGTCCTTTTTCATACATTCCACATTTGACATTATCCGAGGCCAAAGCCGCAGGTAACAGCTAGTCTAATATAAAGCTAGGGTTGAACATAAATTTTAATTACGCTATCTAACTCAGGCTCGAGTCACCTTGGCCAGGATTTCGATTCGTGATGCATATGTATGAGAGGCTCTGATAAAGGTACTCGTTTATTTATCTACTTGATTACATAAATAAATTATCAGTTATTTGTCTTTCTTCTAAACTTTTGATGATCTGGCAAACATAGCTTCAAAAAACTAGCTTGACTCTTGACAAAGTCCGTCTGGAGAAGTACCACACCTTTGGCAGTTATTCTACCGCCAAGCAGTAATGTGCAAACATTACTGTGTTCCGGTTTGGAGGGCAATATTTCCAGAGAAATTACAGGACTTAGAGATATAACATCTAGATATTTGGGTGACGAGCGTAGTGCAGTGCTAGGTAATGATTTTGACTTTTCATGCTCCAATAGCTGCGTGTCACTGTGATGTTATGTGGCAGATATGTTGCTTACCATCAGGCACATCTGCTCCAATCGTCACTTTATGCTATTTATATACTACATTAGCAGTAAGATTAATAAACCTCAGAAGCAGACAAGGTTTTTAGTTTCTTGTAAACTCAAGTTTAAAATTATTCAAAAGATAGTTCTGAGAAAATGTCTCCAACTTAAAACTTAATTACCCGTATTCAATTTCAAAGCGTGTCTCCAGTCGTCAATATTGAAAATAAACAGTCTAAATATTTCAGTTTTGATGCTTCGAAGATCAAACGACTTTGGAAAAAAATGAAATCTATCTCAGAACATAATTACAGTAATTTTTCAGTGTCATTGCATTTTGTGAACATATTTTCATTGATCATTTTTAACACTGTTTTATTAGCTTCTCTTGTAACTATGTATGTAAGAAAATCTTGGAATCTAAATTTGACCCACTTCTCGGTCATCGATTAGGGTACAATTTTGCACACGCTCTGAGTTCTGATGACAATACATGTCTAGCTAAGAAACGTCATTTCAAATCTAATGTGGCTGTTTGAAATCTACCCCATGAAATGGTTGTCAAATGAAAGGATTTGCTGGCAGGAATACGAAAAAAATAGTCACGTGACTTAAAAATCCAACATGGCGGACATCAAAGATGGCGGATCGGAAGCGTGTTTTTTAGTTTTTTAACTATTTTATTTTTATTACTACTCCGAATCCGAATTATTCCACTCCTTCACAAATGCCTCCATATTTTTGTCTTGAATTGAAGACAATACAAATGACCCAGTCGGTTGCAAGTGAAAAAAAAACTGACTTAAAGAAAAGAGGAGTTTCTGAATTCGTTTTTGCTTTGAAATCGATTTTGCTACTTATTTATTTGTTGGATGTTAGTCCAGAAGTGGTACCATAGAAATTTTATCGAAATCAGTGTGCCAGTTTTTTAAATATGATCAAAAGAAAATTAACTTAACTTTCATTTATATAGACGACGTAGTGATGATAGATTTTTATGAAATTCGGTAGAGTCTCTGAATTAAATTTTAAATTGAAGTTAGTTTTTTTTTTCTTGGAGAAAATAAATTGCTTTTGAAAGCTCCTTGAATGTATCGCCTATAGGCTCAAGGGAATCGCTAAAAACCGCTGTCGTATCTATGGTTAGATTTCCCACCGGATGTATTTCAGATACTTCTTGCTCTATTTATTTCGGTTTTCGTTTCGTAAGGATAAGTGTTTATTTGGAATAAGCTAGTATCCAATTTATTTTTCTAAGACCCTATCGTCAATAACAAAGAATGTAGTGTAGAAAATATATTGTCTAGGTTCCAAACAGGAAGAGGTGGCGTACACGCACTTCTTTTATAAAACGGGCGCCGAAAGCTGCTAAAAATTATGTCAGTTCAATAGTTCAACATTGAGGAAGCGAATAAGCTGTATGTTAGCAAAAGCAGCCTGCCTTATTTGTCTCAATACTCGTACTACGGGTGTTTCTCTCACAAGAAGGTAGACAAGGTCATAATCCACCACGCTAATCAAATGAAGTTGGTCTAATGACGCTGACGTCGATAGGTATCTCTCTTGAACCTTACAAGTTTCCTCACGATATTTTCCTTCACTGTTAAGGCTAGTCAATCCAATCGCCACAAGCTTGTACATTTTCACTTGCAAAAATACTCAGAACGGGCAGGTGAAATGGAATCTGGCCTTCTTGCTACCAGACAGTCTACTGCGTAACTAAAACTGTCTTAGCTTTGATACTGTTCTCTTTTTTCTTTTCGCTTGAAATTATAGAGACAGCAATAGTATATCCAAAGCCGATTTAGTTAAGTCATAAAAAGCGGTCACCATAAGTGAAGACCGGGACTACTATCTAGGGATCTAAACAAACGCAGTGTGGGGTCTTTTCAGGGAGGAAAAAATGTATAATAGGAACAGCTGATCGAGCGCAGTAGCGTGATTTGATGAGACCTGTATCTTGCAGTGGACGACGAAGGACTGATGTTACTGTAGTTATTTGTAAGTAAATATTTAAATTTCCTGTCACTTTTTAATTCACGCTTAATGAAGCGTCCTACGTCGTTTTCATATCCATAGCCCTTTGAACAAAAGTTATTACGCACATTTAAAACGGACGTTAGCCCAAAATAGTTAGGAGTCTGATTTTCAAAGTCGCTCGCTTTTTATTACTGTCGTGCAATATAGAGGTAGGTATACGTCGAACGAACGCTTCGAACGAGAATTTCGTGTCTGTTCTCCGCAAAAAGGAGTCCTTTCCAACAGACTCCTACTTTTCGTGGTGTATCCGTGCCGGTATCCGACCATCTCGAGCTGTTGGGCGTTACTTTGTCATCGACTCTCAACTTTGGCTCGTATATCGAATCTAAGGCTAAATTAGCTGCCAAAAAACTAGGTGTCCTCTCAAAGGTGCGAAGGTACTTCAAGTCTGAACAGTTGCTCACTTTATACCAAGCACAGATTCGCTCCTGTATGGAGTACTGCTCGCACCTTTGGGATGGATCGGCTAAGTATCAGCTGGAAGCTCTAGAATCGATCGAGAGACGTGCCAAAAGGCTCATAGGCAATGACATTCTCGTGCGAAAAAGACTGCAAAGTCTAGAACATCGCCGGAAAATTGCTAGCTTATCGGTTTTTTATCGGATACACTTCGGAGAATGTGCGACTGATTTGTACGATCTAATACCACCTTGCCCTTTTTTTCTATCGGAATGCTCGTAGCTCGAAAAAGCGACATCGTTTCATGGTTGATGTTCCAAAGACACGAACGTAGAGATTTGACTCAACTTTTGTGATAAGAACGTCTAGGCTGTGGAATACGTTGCCTGAGAGGGTTTTTCCCGATAGTTACAATCTTTGTGTCTTCAAATCGAGAGTGAATCGGTTTCTTCTAGGTAAACACGCTTCACCGTAGGCCGCATCATCGTTTAACATCAGGCGAGATGGCGGTCAAGTGTAAACCTATAAAAGTTAAAAAAAAAAAAAAAAAAAATTAACCCTCGCAATTACCATTTTGTCATTTTTTCGTGATAAAAAGTAACCTAGCTGTTTTTCTAGACTATAATCTGTGTTGCAAATATCAACCCAGTCTGTTAGGACTTTCCAACGTGATAAAGCAACAATAAATTTTCCAAACATCGACAGATTGAGATTTTTATAACATTAGTAGAATTTACCGTATTTGTACCGTGGTGTTTTCTGATTTTATACGTACCACAAACGAGGGGTTACCAAAATAAGTCCCCCAAAGCGGTTTGTGTGATGACAATTTATATTATCACAAAGCATCAGAGGCGGGAAAACGAGCACCCGAATTCCGAAGTTTCACTTTCGTTCCACGATTTTTGATTGCGTTCTAATACCAATATATTATTTTTACGACATCCATTTCCGTTAATGAAGTTTCTTTGACGTTTATTGCGAGAAAATAATTTTAGTTTCGTGTTTTTACGTTTCAATACACGTAGTGGTTTTTTGGAGCAATGAATGCATAAAATTAATGTTTTGTTTAATTGCATTCCGGTATCCGGTTACGGTTGGGTCTGATTAGAATCCGGTATTCGGGTTAAGTGTGAAATCTGATGCGTAGTTATGACATTAGGTTAAAATAATCAAATATGTACGGCTGAAATAATGTGGGTGTGTAATTTACGATTGATTAAATTTTATTTTTGTAAAGTTTAATTTCCTATGTTGTTTTGTGGAAACCAGAATGAGATTTTTTATTGCTTTTACCGTGTATATATAAGGCTAGTTATGCTTATTGCTTATTGCAAGTCAAGCAATCAAAATATTACGCAAAATAGCTTGTTGACATGACAATATAGAGAAAAAATGCTTATGAATTATTGTACTACTAATATGTATGCGAAAGGTTTGCATGTTTGTATATTTGTTGATTTGTATGGGAACGGCTGGACGGCTCCAATTGAAATTTGAAACACAGTTACAGATTATAGTCTAAAATAACTCATAGACACATTTTCATCCCGAGATGATAACAGGTAAGTACCTACATTAACTGCGTGGCCAAAACCGCAGGGTGCTGCAGTTCATATGTTAAGGTTAGAAAGGCTCTGAACCTTTTTAGCTCTAACCAAAAGTTCTGCACGAAATATAAATCATGGTAATCTTAGTAACATAAATCCCTTTATTAAGAAAAGTAAATACAACAACAAATTTCAAATTTATCGATTTACTCTCCCTCGGATTTGTAATAGTAGTACTAGTCAAACCCTTTCATTTGATATCCATTTTGAGGTCAGTTGTGAAGAAATATTTTGTCCGCCATTTTGTGGAGGCGGTCATCTTGAATCGATATTAACCAAAGAATAAAAAAATTACGAAAAATCATCGCACGGAAATTAACCTTCAAATAAAAAAACCGCATCGAAATCGGTCCATCCGTGTGAGTTTACGGTGCCACAGACAAACAGACATTGACGTCAAACTTACACCCCGTTTTTTGGTCGGGGGTTAAAAAGAGAGATTATCAAATCTAGAATCTCAGGTTTTAACTCAATGTCCAAAATACCCATTGAATCTCAAAGTTTTCATTAATTGAACCCTATTTAATTCGAGGTCCCCTTCAGAGGTACCTTATCACCGTCCTGGCATTTGCCTCACCCACATTACCTAAATAGTAAGTAGGTATCAATCAGCCGTCCGAAGAACAGTGTCAAGTAGCCGCACTCGAGAGGCTGACAGATAAATGGAGTGTAGATTTATTGAGGGAATGAATTTGTTTACTGTTTGGTAGCGAGACTTGCAGATTAGTAAGATACAGATAGGTAGCTCATTTTTGTACTATGGCCTAGAAATAATAAAAATGTTCAAAGCAAGCAGCAAGCAACCAAGCATACTAGCGGCATTATCACAATTAATATCAATGCTAAACAAAGTAATTTGATTAAGATGTGCATCAATCAAACGCTCAACAATGTTTTTCAAAAGAAGATAAACTCCGTTTTTCTTTGCTTTGCTTTTGACGTGACAACGTCTTATAAATTGGTTTGCCGGGTGACACTTCAAGAAACTGCGTTACGTTGTATTATGGAGTAAGTTATTAGATTGTATTTGGGGCCTCGAAGTTTTCCACAAATTCTAATCATAGCTTGTTTACCGCGTAGTAATTTTGACGTGACAACGTCTTATAAATTGGTTTGCCGGGTGACACTTCAAGAAACTGCGTTACGCTCCGCTCACGTTATGCGCTCACAACGAGAGCGAGTGAGAGGCACGCGTCCCTTCCACTCGGGCATGGTTAGCCCGCCTAAGAGCGAGAGAGACAGACATAAAAAGTGAAAGGCACGCGTCCCTTCCGTAAACTTATTTTACCACTCAAAGTCGTTTTCACGTAAAACTTTCGCCCGTATACCGACTTTACAGGCAACCAATTTTTTTTTATCATCCCTAATCCTTGTCATGACACTAAAGTATCGACGTAAGTTGAGTCCTATACTAGGTACATATATTGGATATCGGTGATAGAGAGCAACATTTCTGATCCGATGCCAGGTTTAACAAAACACAGTTACAAAAGCGGCCGAAAGGGTTTATGAAATCATTAATGTATAAGCCCATCGTGGCGAATATAGACAAAACTTGTACTTTTTGTAGTGGTAGGACTCTTAGCAGAGTCCGCCTGGGGAAGTACCAACCTTTGCCAGTTATTCTACCGCCAAGCAGTAATGTGCAAACATTACTGTGTTCCGGAAGAAAATGCTTAGTAGAAAAATAAAACACTACGTATTTTTTATTTACGAGTTAGTTTGCATAAATTGAAAACATTTCTATCGTAATTTTGTTTTGTACATAGGAAAAGGTGCAGTTTCCGTGAATTACGCTTCTGTGCTTTACTGATCTGCGTAAGGGCCTTCAGGCTGATTACAGATTGAACAGGTATCGCTTTACGGTAGTTTCCTATGACGTGTGGGAGCTAAATTTGTAGTGCTGATAACGTGGAAACTAAAACAAAACGGGAACGTCAACAAACGTTAAATTCACTTAGTTTTGTAGTAAACAATCTTGGATTTTTTTCAGTCAGATTCCCTTTTGTGTGATTCTTGAAAAACCTTCTCATCGTCGATCGTATGTTTCCTGCTTTGAGATGGGACATAGTTATAAGTACTGGCTGGAGTTTGCAGATTAAATTGAGATACGTACCAAACAGAGGATATTCGCAAATGAACGAAAGTGACCGACATACCTCAAAGTAAGCAAGCAAAAGTGGTAATGGGCAGGCCACATCGCTCGCAGAACTGACAACCGATGGTGAAGAAAGGTTCTCGAGTGGCGACCACGAACCGGAAGACGCAGTGTTGGACGGCCTTCCACTAGATGGACAGATGACCTCATAAAGGTCGCTGGAAACCGCTGGTTGCAGGTTGCGTAGGACCGTTCGTTGTGGAAATCTAGGGGTGAGGCCTATGTTTAGCAGTGGACGTCTTGCGGTTGATGATAACATAGCAAACTATTTTTGTTTAATAAATTCTTTTTAGTTTTAAGGCATCCATAGTTGACCGCATAGTCGGTTTTACATCAAGCGAGGTCGTGGAAAGTCCAAACTCATCATCCATAACAATGAATAATAATAAGTATTTAACCTAGTATTCAAATATCAGTAGCATTGAGCATACAAATATATGTCCTACCACGTCTAAAAGTAACTGGAGATTTTCACATGAAGTAGTACCGTAGTTCAATCACGTCGGAACTCCTAAACTAATTTGGTTGAAGTATATTCATTTAGATTTTATTATAATCCAGAATAACACAAAAATAGTACTAAGTATTTAATGCGGGAAAATATTGAACAACGTGGGTAAAATCGCTGAGCGCCACTAGTATCTGCATAAATATATAATATGTTTCAGTTATCATAAAATGAAAAAAAAAACTAAAAAGCATTTCAAAACTGTTTTCTAACTAACTAGCAACAGTATGAAATTAATAAGTAAATTTTCAAACAACTATTCTGCTGAAATTCACACTGCGTCACAAAGTCTCATTTTTCAATTCGAACTGTGAAATTTTCCTCTGCGTTCATATTTTCGTAGATAAAACATCGATTTCTTATGGCGGCCATTTTGTTTAATTTTAGAACATAACATGGCGTTTTATTTATTAGATTATGAATGAAAAATCTGAAATATAATAATTTTTAAGGCCAATGAACTAACGTGTTTTTATATAAGTAAACATTATTGAAGGTTAGGCAGATGGGTATTACTGAGCCGAAAGGATGTGTTTTTAACTATTATGGTTAAATTTTGTCGTTGTTAAGCGATGATATGATGATGTGTGCTTACTTTGAAGAAACTGAATCACTCGTATTTTATTGTAGACACCAAGGTTGGAACCATTGACTAAAACTAATACAATTTAGAAAAATCAACCTTAAACAATTAGGCTTAATTACGAGACGAATTAAAGACGAGACGAGCAGGACATGTGCCTGATGGTAAGTAACATGCCTGCCACATAACGACACACTGACACGCAGCTATTGGAACATGAAGAGTCCAAATTATTACCGAGCACACAGTGCACGTGCCGCAGTGCAGTGGCACTGCGCTCATCACCTAGAGATCTAAGATGTTATATCTCTAAGCCTTGTAATTTCTCTGAAAACATTGTCCTTAAAACCGGAACACAGTAATGTTCTCACATTATTGTTTGGCGGTAGAATAAATGGCAAAGGTGTTGTACTTCCCCAGGCGGACTCTGCTAGGAGTCCTACCACTACAAAATACACTTTAAAACAAAGTATCTTATTTGGACTGCAAACGAGTTAATTTGGCTAGTTGTATCCCAAAATACAATTTCATTTGAGAATTAAATCAGAGGAAATATTCGGCCATAATTTTAAATTAACGCTTTCCTTTCGCTTTTTTCTCTTTCTTGATCACCTTGTACAAACTACTCGATTAAAAATCGCATTCACTCGCATCGATCGATTCCGATCAAACGCGCCGACTCGATTAGAACCGATTTACGTTTATCGATTTATTTTTGGATCAAAGCTCGAGTCAGGTATCGATATAGTATTCTAATATTGTAGCAACGTATCTGGAGAAAATATTATTGATGCGTTTTGGTGTCAAGTGGTTGTGGATCTGGTTTGTAAAATAGTTTATGGCCATTATCTATATAAATAACAATCAACTTCAGCATGCGTATGAAGTCCTGTATTATTTCCACTGCTGAGGCTCAGGGTGTTTTTTCGTAAAAATAGAGAGAGTCAAGAAAAAATCGACCAAGTGCGGGTTGGTGGACGATGCTTGTCCCTGAAATATCTTTCTTGTATCATATCGGTTTTCGCACGATATTTTTCTTCACCATTAACGCCTGCGGCGATACCTAACTCTCGCGTCTGCACTAAGGAAAATAATAAGAGGTTTTTTTAGTAAATAGTGTCAGGACATGGGTCTGATGGTAAATCACATGCAACCCCATACAGCTGCGTGACTCCGTAGTCACGCAGCTTTTGGAGCATAAAAAGTCCAAATCATTACCTACCACTGCACTCGTCCCCTAGATATTTTATCTCTATGCCCCGTAATTTCTCTTGAAACATTGCCCTTCAAATCGGAATACAGTGTTGTTTTCACATTACTGTTTGGCGATAGAATAACTGGCAAAGGTGTGTTACTTCCCCAGGTGGACTTAGCAAATCGTGCAGTAACAAAAGGTGCAGGTGGGATATCACACGTTTTAGCCACTAAGCCACTAGGTCTCAACACTAGTGTTGTGAAATAGGAAGTATCGGTAACAGGAGTACTGACATCGATACCCGTGAGCGACGCGACGCCGCGACCAGCGTGCACAACTATTTCTAACATCTCAACACATCCACTGGAATTTATTATTATAATTATGTGGACGGAGAAAAATATTTATGAAGTGAAAACGTCTTTGAACGCGTTTTGGGTGAACACAAATCATGGAACTAACGTCATTGACACCGAACAATTTCAATATGCAATATCCAAAGCAATATCAGTACAACTATCAAATTTGGATCTGAGGAAGTCACAGATTACATACCTCAAGATATCCAAAATTCATGCTATTATAGTGATTCTCGTTCTTTCAATTTCAATTCAATTTTCAATTCAATACTCAAAAAGTGTTGCCATAAAGAAAATATTCCACTCGATAAGGGTAGTGCTGCGATAGTTTTATGAACTCAGCCCGTGTTCTATCCATTCTGTAGAAATCGAGTAGTATCGTAATCGAGTCATAAAAAATATCGTCATAGTTTTTTCCTAAATTACTAATCCTAAAATCCCGCTTATTTGAAAACTGAATGGATACAACTATCCATTCTGTAGAAATCGAGTAGTATCGTAATCGAGTCATAAAAAATATCGTCATAGTTTTTTCCTAAATTACTAATTCTAAAATCCGCTTATTTGAAAACTGTACCTTTCAAACCATTTTCTTTTTAATCATTAAACTCAAATTCTGTTCAAAGAGTGTATAAAAGCATTGATGACGTCATAAAACTCTTCGTTTTATCTTTAACCGTCGACAGCCATTACCAAATTGAAATTTAACTTTTACGGCTCGAAGGACCAATACGGCACTTTGCTCGATTTATTTTATAGCCGAAGACTGCAAAGTGTATAGACTTATTTATTGATAAATTTAAGATTTCAGAAAAGTAAAAATTTATAACATTTCAACGAAATGCAACATACTGCAATGTTATGCCTCGCAACGCAACAAGACGCAACACAATTCAATGTAGAGCGACGCAATAAAACACAACAGAAGATAGAAGTTACAATACACTAAAACGAATTCTAATTTTGTTTATTTCAATAGTAAATAAATTATTTATTTTCTCCTACATAAGAAAAACCGACTTATTTCAGAAAGATAAAATTAGTTTCAAACATTCTACTAAATTTTATCGGATTTTTATTATTATTAAAGCAATAAGGAAACCGCCATGTACCTAGAATACCTAGTTTTTCGAGGTCATGTGTCATCCAGCAACCCGCACTTGTCCAGTGTGGTGGATTATGGCCTTGACTCTCTCCTTGCGAGAGAAGGCCCCGAGTCCCAGCAGTGGGAACATTTAGTGGGCTGCCTATGCTTATGTTAAAGCAAGAAGCCGTCCATATAAATTAAAGTAAATTTTAGTTGTTATTATTTCAAACGCCGCCACTCAGATTTCGATAAAATGTACCAATATGGGACCACCACTGACCTATGATCTACCAAACGAAAAAAGGACTATTTAAATCGATTTCTAAACTATTTTTTGAGTTTTTTTTTTGGTAAAGCATACTGAACTGAATTGAAAACCTCCTCATTTTGTAAAGTCGGTGAAAAATAAAAATTTACTGATACGAGTAGTCTAATATAGCAAATTTATATATTCAAACATATAGTATATATATTTACGGCTATGTAGTTTATACGCTGTAGAAGTGGGAGCGAGAGGTATACCAGCAAAATCTCTCTATAACCTGCTGAAAGACCTTGGCTTATCCAGAAGTGCAGTAAGTTCTATACTAGAACGAGTATCTAAAGCTGCACTAGTAGGCTCATATCAGATTTGGCTGGGCAGGGAGAGAAAGACGAGTAGTGAAGGTGAGTGTTGATGTACGTCAGAAAGGGGCCCCTTAAACCTACGCCCGAGTCACAAGTCTCGGGATCTACTCGGGTTTTCTCTCTCTGCCACACGATGGACCCGGCACCCGCACGGTGAATCCATGGAATGCTAAGAAAATCGTCTAGTCTTAATAAGTTATATTTGTGTATAAGTAAATATATTTGTTTATGATACAACAGTTCTGCAACAAAATCTACTTTTCAATAAAATGATGAGTATTATATATAAGTAAATTCTAACATGCGGAATCTACATTTACTTTTTACATATCTTATAAACTAGCTGTGCCTCTTGTTTTTAGCCACGTTGTCTCCCTTTTTTTTTTCGGGATATATATTGGTGGATAATTAATAACACACATAACACCATCGACCCCAAACTAAGCAAAGTACTATGGCGGCCAGATAGCTGATATAATACTTATACATATAGTTCTAAATACATACTTATTATACATAGAAACACCCAAGTATAAAGTAGTTTATGTGTTCTTACAGATTATAATTGAACTGGGTTCCAAATTTCAGCCCGATACGTACAGATGTTCCGACGTGATTGAGCAACAAACATCCAAATATCCAAATATTTACTTTTATTATATTATATACTATAGTAGGAAGTAGGATTATAGGTAATGATTTGGACTCGTCATGTTCCAATAGCTACGTGTCATTGTGCTGTTATGTGGCAGGCATTTTGCCGTTACCATCAGGCACATGTCCTGCTCGTCTCGTCATTCATTATTTTAAAAAAATGTGCGTATAATTACTTTAGAAGTTGCTTTAGCAAGATCAATCGATCCAATTCCATAGAATTGTTGACTTGTTCAAAATACAAGCACAAAATTAAAAATTTTGATTAACCCCCGACTACTTCAGATTTGTTATCTGTACAACATTCTACTAGTCAAGCCCTTTCATTTGATACCCATATTAAGGGAGTTGTGAAAAAAGAAATGTATTTCGCCATTTTGTGGAAGCGGCCATCTTGGATTTGAAATTTGTCATAGTGCAATGTATTCTACTAGTCAAGCCCTTTCGTTTGATACCCATATTGAGGTAGGTTGTGCAGAAATATTTTGTCCGCCATTTTGTGGCGGCGGTCATCTTGAATCGATATTAACCAAACATAGCTAAGAACATCAGCACGGATATTAACTTTCAAATAAAAAACCGCATCGAAATCGGCCTATCCGTTTGAGCTCTACGGTGCCACAGACAGACACACACACAGACAGACAGACAGACAGACAGACAGACATTGATGTCAAACTTATAACACCCCTTTTTTGGTCGGGGGTTAATTATTTTATCCTCATGAGTAGACTGAAACTGACTGTTATTGTATGTCCGCAAATCAATTGTCGCTGGTTGATCCAATAAATAACGAATGGAGTCTCGACTGAAGAAAAGGAGAAAAGTTATAATTAAAAACCAGTTGGTAATTTGTTCATTGTTGACTTGTTTCAGTTGTTCTCGGGAGTTGTTCTACGGGGAGTACATATACGGGGAGTAAACGAACAGGACATGCATCTTTTTTTTTAATAAAAAGTTAATAAAGAGCAGGACATGTGCCTGATGGTAAGCAACATGCCTGCCACATAACAGTTCAGTGACACGCAGCTATTCGAGCATGAAGAGTCCAAATCATTCTGGCACTGCACTGCGCTCATCACCCAGAGATCTAAGATGTTATATCTGTAATTTCTCTGGAAACATTGCCCTTCAAACCGGAACACTGTAATGTTTTCACATTATATAAAAGTATCAGCGTGTAGATAAGTGTATTGACTATTATAAAAGTATGAGCAGTAGCCTGCGGTTTTTCCCGTTCTTGTTATTTTTCCGTGATAATGAGTAGCCTAAGTAGGAGTTCCTCCAGACCATTATCTATCAATATTCCAACCTTCAATCCAATCCATTCAGACGTTACAACGTAATTGAGCAATACACATCTAAACTTTCACATTTATAATACAGTAGAACCTCGATAACTTAAACCTCGATAATTTAAAAACCTCTATAACTTCAAAAAAAAAATATGTTCCCATCGTATCACAGCCCAAAACCGAAACCCTTGATAACTTAAAACCTCTATAACTTAAAATATTTTTTGTTTCCCTTGGACTTTAACTTATCGAGGTTTTACTGTAATAGGAAGATATTAAGTACATACTAGTGTTTATTTTTTCTTCAAAATAAGTAATTTAGTGATTAAGTGAAAACGGCGACTGTAACGCTATAGGTAGTATATTTATTTCAAAGAAAACCTAGGTTACAACAATTTTAGCTATAAGTTACTTGAAACAACGAACTAAATCTTACAAAGTAAACATTTCGCTATCGCTCAGAAAATGCGATTGTGGCGCATTTTTTTGATGTAAATATTAAATGGTGGCGGTATTGTGGGCCCAAATAAGTTATGCAACATAATAAATCTCTGGATATTCTGTTTATTATGAAATCGAAATTGGTAGATTCAGATAGCACCCGGCGTGAGAATATCGGTGATGGATAACTGTTTCTATGGACGTATTACATGTTATGATGGAAAAATTATTAGCGCTTGACAAATGTTCGAAAATTATTGTATAAGTAGGTAAGAAAACTTAAAAAAAATTGGCTACAAAAGAACCATGCTCTTGTCCAGTTATTTGACCGTCAATAAGTAATGTGTAAACATTAGTTTGTACGGTGTGATGTGCAATGTTTCTAGAGAAATTCTGTATCAATTGCAGTGATAGGCAGTGATTTGGATTCTCCATGCTAAAATGCGTATATGACGGAGTACTGAAACTGGCAGGCTTTTAAATTACCATCAAGAACACGTATTGATCGTCTCATCATTTAATATTAAGCAAACTTGTTATTGTTCCTTATTTAGTTATTAAACTGAAAATGAAGATTTATTTTACAATGTTTAAAAACTTAATTATTTTGAAGCAGCTACAGTATTGCAAGTATGATTTTTAGTATATTAAAAAAGTAAAAGATAAGAATTCTTATCGTAATCTCCATCTCGCTATCCCGTTTAAGCTTCTGTACAAGTTATACCCCCATGTTTATACTCCAGTATGTCACTCGATCGAGTTAATTGAGAGTTATTTCGTAACAATCGTTCGCCAGATTATGTTGCTTTGTTCGACTTCATTACAAATAAAAATTAGAAAATAAATAAGCTAACACTATTAGTAAGTTTACTATTTAGTTGAGGTTATTGTATATTCGCCACAAAGTAAAGAACAATAACAGACTTTCATACTTTAAAATAGTTGAGACGAAATGATTGCGTCTATACATCAAAAATATCTTAAAATGTTGAGCGTCAGCCCCTGAGTAATATATGGAAAGATTTTTGTCTTGAGAAGGCCGTGAAATAAAGATATTTACGTTTAAACTTTTTTTTAGGTTATGTAGGTTTGACATTGGTTTGCCACTTGTACGTCGAGACGTCATGTTCTCACAACAAGAAAACTACTTTTTCTTGCCAGGGCAGGATAACGGCGCAATGTGTTAACGCAAATGATGCAATTGACACATAGCACTCTGGTTGATTTGTTACGATATCCCATCTTCAAATTCAAATATCCATTCAATGAAACATAATCGAAATCCAGAGGGAGAAGCAGCAGCAGAAGGTAACGTAGGGCAAGTTCAGAATCCTTTAGGCACGCACAAGTCACATAAAACGATGGGAATATCAGTCCGGTAAACAATCCAAGTCAAATAATTATAATGACATAAGTATTCAAATATAAAAACAACCGACACGAAAAGCGCGGGAGCAACGAACTTGACACTTGACACCTTGACAGCGACAAAGGTATTTCCGATGTTACCATAACATAAAATAAAATGAATACCAATAGTTATTAGGGTAGGTATTAAAATTGTAATCGTAATACAGCGGGAAGAAGTTAAAGTGAAACTTATTTCCATTTTCTATCGTTTATTTTTTATAACTACTGATATTTTACCAACTAATAGAAACCAACTCTAAATAAAAATGTTTTGGCGTCATTATTGTTTTAAAATTACTTCCAAAATAGTATGATTATAGTTTAGTGGTCTCGCTTGAACTAAGTAGGAAGTTATTTTAGTCATTTAAAACCCAATAAATTGTAATATTTTTGTGGCTTCTATTACCATTTATATTTATGTGAAAAATCTTAGCAAACACAACAAATTACTTTTGTATATATGTTATTTCTAGACGCTATCAACGATGTCAACTATTATTTTGCCATTGTTCTTTACTTTCAATGTATGAAATACTCAACAAATTGAAAGCAAATTCATCACAGGATAACGGTAATTACTTCAGGTAAATGATGCAAACAAACTTCATCATTTTAAAACATCAATCAAAAATATTAAATGTAATCAAATAAAGAAGGATTCCTATTCCCCTATCTCTATTAGATTTCGCTACACGTAATACCACCAATGTTTGTATTCGAGCTTATCACTCGATCGAGTTCGAGTGAGAATGATTCTGTAACGATCGTTCGCCAGATTACGTGCATTGTTCGACTTCGGTTCAAGTTCACGAAAGGTCAAGTTTATGAAAGCAAATGCAACGTAAGGTGAGACATTAAGAAACGTCCACAGAGGCAGCGTGCTAAAAAAAGTTTAATTATTTTCCCATCTTGTAAAATATGTTAGTAGTGGTGTGACCGCTTCTAGAGTAAAACGCTCCACACACGAGTCCTAAAATCAGAGGAAATGATAGCCTACATCGCACCATAAATCACCAATCTTATCCTACATCGCACCATATGATTGGTAATTTATAGTGCGATGTAGGCTCCGCCCCACTACTTTTACGTCATAACCTCTGATGTTAAGACTCGTGTGAGGAGCCTTTTAGTCTGGGAAGTACCACACTTTTGTAAGTTGTTCTACCGCCAAGCAGTAATTTCTAATATATAAGTACAAATATTATTGTTACACGCAACTATTAGAACATAAAGATTCCTTATTATTATTATTTTCACTGCACTGCGATAATCATCAAGAGATCTACGATGTTTTATCTGCCCTGTAATTTCACTGGAAACATTGCCCTTCCAACCAGAGCACAGTGTTGTTTTTACATGACTGCTCGGTGGTAAATTAACTGGAAAAGATGTAGTACTTTCATTTAACCGGCACACCATGGCATGGCGACAAAATTTATTATAACATCTACATGTGCACATCTTTTGCACATGACTCACTCATGTTGTACGCAAATAAATTTATCTTTAAAAAAGTAAAAAACCTTTGAAAAAATTTGTATCTCTTTAACTTGCTTATAAGTTAAAGGGATAAGAATGAGACACTTTTAGATTTCCTACTAAAATATAAGGTGAGTGTGAACGCAGCGTTTGTTGGTTTTGGATCCCTCGTCACAGACGGGTGGCGATGCCGAGATACCGCGGGCTCGACGACCGGCGATGTAGTGCAGATAACATTCATCGCCGCACAATATTTTGAGTTTTTCCTTGAGCTAGTAGAATTGATACAATGATGCTAACTCTTAAATTAAACGGGCAGAGCCTTTACTAAAATGAATACATATTCTTTTAAAATCAAAACTGAGTTCGATTGTAAATTAAACTAACGATACTCGACTAAATTTAATTTTATTGCGTCGTCCCGGTACAGAACGGTAGCAACGTAAATAAATTTTATATTTATGTTGATATTTTAAAAACCACTACCGGTTTCGATAAAATCTAAAATTAAATAAATATTGGTGGACAATTCACACACAACACCATCTGACCCCAAACTAAGCAAAGCTTGTGTGATGGTAGCCAGATAGCTGATATAATACTTACATAGTTTTAAATACATACTTATTATACATAGAAACACCCAGACACGCAATATAAACGCATGTTTATACATACCTATAATTTAAGTTTTAAGCGGCTCTTACAGAGGTTGGTGTGGGCTTGAGTTGAAGTGATGGGCTTACCTGAAACAAATAATTTTAATAAAAAAAAAAATCAAATTACTATCATTTATGTATTTATAGTTTTAAAAGATATACATACCACCAATTTATCTCACACAGAGAGAGTGGAGGCCATAATCCACCACGCTTGCCAATAGCGGATTCGTGGATAATAGCCTCAAAAAATCCTTCTTGTAAAATGCCAGTTTCTACAGGCTAATAAATGTTTTTCATCACTGTAGTAATAACAAAATGTTACATGGGCACTAGGAAAAATATTCGGAAGAGCCGCTGCGAATTGAACCCACGATTTCTCGGTTGTGAAATTGAATCTTCTTTTGGTCGAATCGAATTATCGTCACCGGCCATATCGACCAAACACTCGGAAGAGGCTTTCGGATGCTTTTGAGAATACATTTATTAGGGTTCAAACAATTACTGACTTATTAATTGACTGACCTTGTGTCTTAGTGGGTAGTAACTCTGTCTGTGAAGCCGAGGGTTTCGATTCCCACCCAGTGAAAATATTTGTGTGATAAATTCAAGTATTTGCACTGAGTCTGGGTGTTTCTATGTATAATAAGTATGTATTTACTACTATGTATTATATCAGCTATCTGGCCGCCATATTACAAGCCTTGCCTAGTTTGGGGTGGGGTTTAGATGGTGCTGTGTTGTCCACCAATATTTATTTATTGTTATTTTATAATTAAGTCTTGTGCTTTAATAATAAGTCATTTTTTAATGCATTTCTTATTACTAGATATCAATCTTATTTGTTATCTAGTCAGGACAACGAACAATATGATATGCTAGAAGGATAAACACCACAATTTATGAAAGGCATACCACCAACTTTCCTCCGCAAATATTTGCGACCAGCTTTCCCTCCGTCCTCGGATGAGCCTGTCATTAATACAACTCGCCTCCAAATATGGAGCCGATCGAAAACATTAAAATTAGCGCCTTATACTGTTACGGTCAACCTTTTGAAGAATAGTTGCTCTGAGGGTTAACCAGAAATGTTGAGACGCGTTTTGTTCACTGTCGTGAAAACTAACACATCATCATCACCAGAATCATAGTTAAAGTCAAAGTTTTTTATTCATAAATGCACAATGTATCATCAATGTATAATGTAGTATCAGCTGGGGACTCTGGAATCGATTGAGAGACGTGCCAAAAGACTCATAGGCAATGACGCTCTTGTGCGTAAAAGACTTCAAAGTCTTGATCATCGCCGCAAAATCGCTAGCTTATCGGTTTTTTTATTGGATACACTTCGGAGAGTGTGCAACTGATCTGCATGATCTAATACCACCTTGCCCTTTCTTCTATCGGAATTCTCGTTCCACAAAAGGGCGGCATCGTTTCATGGTTGATGTTCCAAAAACGCGAACGAAGAGATTTGACTCCACGTTTGTGATAAGAACGTCTAGGTTGTGGAATGCGTTGCCTGAGTGGGTTTTCCCTGATGGTTATTTATTTATTTATTTATTTATTTATGGTACACAAAACAGGAAATTTACAAAATAATACAAAGAGAGAAAGCATAATAGTTCTGAGCAGGTAAATATCCCTAAGCATGTGAACACAGCAAGATTACACAGTTAAATTACAAATAATGAAAAAAAGAAAATCAATAATCGAATTACAATTACAAATATTGTTAAGCATTTTTATAAGTTATCTAATACACAAAACAACCGACAAGAGCAAAATATCAAGTCCCACACTCCAAACAAAATGTGTAAATTGGACGAAATGACATAAATGTATATACCAGATATAAAGTTACAGTTACCATTGCAAAACACATAATTGAAACACATAATTGAAAAATAAAATAAAAATTCCTACAGTTAAACTACGAATATCATAGGATAGCCAAAATATTCCTTCGAAATTTATACAGGTTACTGTTGAAAATATCAATAGTGCTATGGTGACTGGACGAAACCTCATTGTATTGACGACACATACGGACAATAGGATTATAGAATGATGTGTTATTTTTGTAGACCTGTAAAATAAATATTATGGAGTGGGGATTGCGTGACCTTGGTTTGGTATTTAAGTTAAGGAATGAGAGAAGAGATGGAGAGTCTATGTACCCATGAATTATCTTAAACAATGTTATGAAATCATAATATTTACGTCTATTTTCTAAAGACAACAGCTTAAATTTAGAAAGTCTATCGCCATAAGATGTATGTTTGCGCTTCAGCCCATGTCTGCAGCACAACATTTTAAGACACTTTCTTTGAACCTTCTCGATGCGATCCGTGTGAACTTTATAAAATGGAGACCAAACACATGAGTTGTATTCTAGTATACTTCGAACAAGTGTACAATACAAATACAAAAAACTTTGTGGATTTTTGAAGTTCCTTGTAGTTCTCAGCAAAAATCCTAGCAGTTGGTTACATCTCTTGGTTATATAATCGTAGTGGTCTCTAAAAGTAAGTTTATCATCGAACAAAACGCCAAGATCTTTTACCAAATGCCGTCGAACTAAATTCTGACCTTTTAAGTTGTAGTCATAACGAATCTTGTGCAATTTGCCAGTAAACGATATCACAAAACATTTGTTAACATTTAAAAACATAAAATTGTCCTCAGACCATTTGCATAATGTATCCAGATCCTTTTGGAGTATCTCACAGTCAGAGGAAGTCTTAACTGTAACAAACATTTTAAATCATCTGCATAAAGTAAGCAAGGGCAGGAGAGCTTATTTATTAGGTCATTTATAAACGCCACAAAGAAGAGGGGGCCTAAATGCGAGCCTTGCGGCACACCCGATGTTACGTGAACCGGAGACGACACAAAACCCTTGAGAGCAACCAGCTGACTTCTATTAGATAGGTAAGATTTGACCCACCGTAAAAGACTGCCATGCACTCCATACGAAGACAACTTAGCACAAAGTATTCTGTGATTCACTTTATCAAAAGCTTTTGAAAATCAGTGTACACACTATCAACTTGAGCTGTCTCAGCAAAGGCTCGGCATAAATAGTACTTGTATTCCAATAGATTAGAAACAGTAGATCTATTTTTAATAAACCCATGCTGCTTTGGAGACAGCAGAGGTTCAAGGTGGTGATAAAGCAAATCGTAAACTAGGGACTCGAACAACTTCCCCAAGCACGACAACATACTCACAGGTCGATAATTCTCAGAATTTGTTCTGTCGCCTGACTTGTAGATAGGAACTATGTGTGCAGTTTTCCAGTGGGACGGAAAGTTTCCGACCTGAAGTGACACATTAAAGATTATACTTAGCGGTACACTTAGTTCCTCAGCGCAACGTTTTATTAACAGTGGTGGTATCCCATCTGGACCAGCACCTTTATTAGGATCTAGGCTATGAATTTTCTTGATAATATCTGACTGATTAATATGAATCGTACTAATAGTGTTATTATTTTGATAATTAGAAATTGTATTTTTAAAAGGGAGATTACTATCTTTTTCAAAAACTGATTTAAAGTAAGAGGAGAAAAGTTCGCAGATTTCATTACCATCCGAGGAAATTACATCACCAAATTTCATAGTTTGTGGCAAGGATTGTGAAGTTTTCCGACCGTTTACGAATCTCCAAAAATGCTTAAGATCACCATTCAGACCAGACTCCACAGATGCTACATAACTGGAATAGTCCCGATCAATTAAAATTTTACATCTGCGTCTCAATAAAGAAAAACAGTCATAATCTCGTGGATTTTAAAATTTTTTGTAACGGTGGTGATATTTCTGCTTTTCCTTGAGACAGCGTTTCAGGGCAGGGTAAACCAACTTGGGTATTCACTATTGTTATATTTTGTTACAGGAGTGTGTTCTGATATTATTCGTTGGAGTTCTATATAAAATGTGTCAGTCAGAACGTCCACATCGTTTCCACGTAGTATGTTAGGCCAGTCAATCAAACTGAGATCATTTTTAATTAATTCAAAATTACTTTTGTTGTAGTTCAATCGTTGTTGCTTTTTAGGTTTGAATGGCTTAACAGTAACGCCACATGACGCTATATCAGCAGCAATGGCTGGATGGTGTCTATCCGGTTTACTAATCGGATCCACTTCAATCACCTGAACTAAACTAAGAGTGCAAAAAACAAGGTCTAAAAACACACCATTCTGATTAGGGATATCATTGAATTGATTCAAACTACATATATGAATAAAATCCAATAACAATTCCGCTCTCTCTCCTATAGGGTACGATGGAATCATTGATGCGTTATCGCTTGATTTCAACCAAGTAATATCACGCGTATTGAAGTCACCAAGGCAAAGAAACTCATCCGAGTCACCAGAATTAACAATAATATTCTGGCAATTGGTGTAAAAATTTTCTAGTCGTTTAACTGGTAAATATGAGGGTATATAACATAAGCATATGTTTAACTTCAGATCCTCACTAATCATAACAGTTATCCACAAATCCTCTATATCTGTATCCCATTGAGCCTGACGAATAAAGTCTATATGCTTTTTTACTGCAATAAGAATACCACCACCCTCCTCTTTCTGCGCATTTGTCTGACACCTATCACGCCGCACAACATTATAACGAGAATCAAACATTTCTGAATCAAAAACACTATGGTTAATATTAGTTTCTGTCAGACATATTACATCATAATCGTAATTTAGTAGATTTAACAAAAATTCTGTAGTTTTGGATCTAAACCGATTAACATTTTGATAATATACTAACATTCTTAAATCAAACTAACAACCAAATAAAATAAAAACTGCAAAAATCACCCTAGACTTCTACAGTAGGAATTAAACAGCTACAATTAACAATAAATTCTTATGCCAACTTTTCTAAAAAGTCAGCGCTTTTAATCAGTATGCAACTTGAAGTATCATCTTTACGGACATAAATGCGACCGTATTTCGCCCAGACGTATTTATAACCTTTATCTTTTGCAGTTTTCCTGGCAGATGCATAAAGCATTTTACATTCTGATGAGAGATGTTCCGTGACGTAAATTTTGCGTTTCTCAGTCTTCAGTCCAAGGTCATTAGTATTCAGTGTGTTATCTTTGTTAGCCCGATTATAACGCTGACATGCCGAAAGTATATTGTCACGAGCTCGTGGACTTATAAGGGTAACTAGAATGTTGCGAGGTCTATTGGAAGAAGCATCAACCTTGGCTACTCTGCGGCAGGAATGAACGCTATCTGGTTTCGTCTCCACATTTAGACTGCGACATAGGTTATTAAATAATTCCAAAGGATTCTCATTGCGACTTTCGGGAACGGCCTGAATCTCCAGGTTCTGGCTTCTAGACATCCTCTCCATTGATGATAAACGAGTTGTAAGAACGTTCAAATCTTGTCGAAGTTTTAGCCTATCAGCCTCCATAGACTTGATGATATCGCATTGTTGTTTGACCAGAACTTTCAAAGACTCTTGTTCCTCACATAAAAAATCAGTAGTGTGTGTAAAATCGTTTTTAAGGTCCTGAACTGTAGATTGCATTTCAGCTTGTACAAGTTTCTTAACATCCTCCTTTAAAACAGATCTAAACTTGTCCAGCATCATATTCATGGAAGTATCCAGTTTTTTATCTAAGAGGGCACCTATCTTGTCCATTGTTACAGTATTACTTTCCTTCATTTGAGATGTACTGGGCACACACGGTAAAGTACGCATTTCATCTATTACCCTGTCACAATTATCGTAAGACACATCCATGGAATCCGTGAGTTTGTTAACTGACGGCATTTGGTTTTGACGTATCGGCGTATCTACACCCAACTTAGGGCGCCTTTCTGGAGTAGCATAGCAATTAGGACAAGACCAAGACGATCGATATTCAGGAGTTAAAGCAAAGAATTGATCTGTCTTAATATTTAAACATTCTATGTGATACCTCAACTGGCAATTACAACACTTCAAGTAATTTCTATTTCTAATCTTGTTATTGCAAGCGGAGCATGTCATTATTTCTCTGTGTATGCAGGTGTAAGTATTAGTCAAAACCACTTCAGAAACAATTATATTGTGCAAAATTAAATCACCGTTGACGAGTTTCGAAGCCACGCCTGTTCATCAAATCAATCCAACTGTTAAAGCCACTGATCCAAACAGACTATGACAACTTCGTTGAAAATAATGTTCAGTTACCAGCCTCTTTTCGATCGTTATTATATAACAAAGGAACCGGTTTTCGACCATATGACCGATGACTCGTTGACTCCAGTTGTCAATAAAATAGGCTTAGTTTACTTATTGTGGCCACAATGGCAGGTTAATTGCAAACATAAATCCTTTTTATAGTGACTTTGTGAGTTTATGCAAATAATTTCTGTTATGTTTCAAAACTATTTCTCAGTATATAACTCAAAGACATAGATCATGTTTATGATTCAAGTGCATCGATCGTACTCACGGTTTTGTTTACTTGCTATAGCCACAATGGCAGGTTAATTGCAACAATAAATCCCGATAATGGTGAATGGTGACTTTGTTTATCCGCTCATGTAAGTTTTATCATGTTTTAACACTATTTATCACAGTTTCAAAATAAAAAAACTTAAGACATTAACGAAAACACAACTGTATTGATTGAGATCAAAGAGGGTAAAAAAAGTTACAATCTTGGTGTCTTCAAATCGAGAGTGAATCGGTTTTTTCTAGGTAAGCACGCTCCATCGTAGATCTCATCATCGCTTAACATCAGGCGAGATGGTGGTCAAGTGCGAACCTATTATAGTTAAAAAAAAAAAAAAATGTTTCAATGAAAATTTCACTTTACGATAAATGCCCATGCCTGATGGTAAGCTATACATACTTAAGACATAATTTAATTATCATGTGGTGTAGACATAATTATGTGCATAGCTTAGGTCAAACCTGTAAATTGTTAAATATTATTTAACTTTATTGTTAACTGTGTACCCACTGTTTTGTATACCTAAATAAATAAAGTCAAAGTCAAAGTTCTTTATTGATAAATGTACAATTTACACGTCAATATAATGTCAAATAAATACACACACGCTACTCTTAATAGCACACGATAAGGCAGCTATTGGAACATGAAGAGTCGTATCATTACCTAGCGCTTTCATTACGCTCCTAGAAACAGTAAATAATAATCTACCTCAAAGCCATATAATTCTCTGGAAAAATTACTTTTCAAACCGGAACACTGTAATATTTGTACATATCAGGTAAACTACTGGCAAAGGTGTGGTAGGTACTTCCAGACTCCGGACTGTGCAAAGAGTCCTTTGAAAAGGTCAATCAATGTATCCTTGCAATTTAGTAGGTCTTTTCTGAACACCCTTGTATTAAAATAAGCACCATATAAGACAAGCATTGTGTGTGGCCAAAATTTTTTTGGCGGACGTATTAAGTTATTACAATGCAAATGTGTAATTATACGTGAAAAAGTTGTAATGCGATGTTTGAGTGAACGCGGCTCTTGGGTGGTAGCCAGAGACCAGTCGGCCTTGCTTCGGTGCCTAACTGCATGCTACTATTCTCAACAGTCAAAAATTGTATGGTCCTTTATAGAAAGGTAATTTATTTGAAGACTTGTAAGGGAAAAATTAATAGAGTAATTGCGGATCGTAACGAAAAACTAAAGGTAGCGGTTCGCCCTATGACCACGACGCGAGACCACAACGCGAGACCGCGACGCGAGATCGCGACGCGAGACCGTGACGCGAGACCGCGACGCGAGACCGCGACGCGAGACCGCGACGCGAGACCGCGACGCGATACCGCGACCGGAGACCGCGACCGGAGACCGCGACCGGAGACCGCGACAGGCACTTGACCCTATAGAATTGTATGGGTGCCAGTTCGCGCAGAGACCGCGACAGGAGACCGAGACAAGTGTCGCAAGACATGTGTCGCGGTCTCGGCGCGAACTGGCGCCCATACAATTCAAGTGCCTGTCGCGGTCTCAGCGCGACCTTGTTCCTAACTCTCTACCGCCTAACCTAAATCGGCGAAGAATAGTAAAGACTATTGTTGTCTCTATCATTTCAAGGGAAAAGAAAAGAGAGAGTAATATCAAAACAAATACAGTTTTAGTCAATATTATACTAACTAACTAACTAGTAGACCCTCGGGTCAACATTTTAGTAAATATTATACTTAATTAACTTCAGGTTAAAGAAAGGTAAAGGTCTGTAGAAGTGGAAGCGAGAGGTATACCAGCTAAATCTCTCTATAACCTGCTGAAAGACCTTGGCTTATCCAGAAGTGCAGTAAGTTCTATACTAGAACGAATATCTAAAGCTGCACTAGTGGGCTCATATCAGATTTGGCTGGGCAGGGAGAGAAAAACGAGTAGTGAAGGTGAGTGTTGATGTACGTCAGAAAGGGGTCCCTTAAACCTACGCCCGAGTCACAAGTCTCGGGGTCTACTCGGGTTTTCTCTCTCTGCCACACGATGGACCCGGCACCCGCACGGTGAATCCATGGAATGCTAAGAAAATCGTCTCTCTTTATTGCGTAGAAAATATTAGGTATCTCTATTCTATGGATAAGTGTTGTTTGTTTTACTTATTGGAAACTTCGTTTTTTTGTCAATAAAGTGTTTTGTCCCTATGAGTTATTTCAGGCGAATAGTCTGACTCTGACAAATCTAGTCTAATTCGTGCATTTTTTATGACATCATTTAGCAAACAAATGCTTAGATGTTATAGTTTTAGCTGAATAAAAGAGGCCATGAGTACACAGTACACCCTAACTTTAAACGTTTTAAAAGGTACTTTGTTGCAGTTGGCCACAAGTGGACTACGTACCAAAGTTTGGGCTAGATCAGCTCAGAAGGCGCAGTGCTCCCCTAACCTAATCTTGCCAAGCTCAATGAGCAACAGTTAATTATAGACTGCAGGCCCGTGAACAAAATTTATGGGTCATCTGATACAGCAGGAGACCTATGTAGGATGATAGAAGAGTATAAAGTAATAAGATTGAGCACTATGCCGTCACTTGTAAGCTGTCCAACTGAGTGCAGTTGAAGAGGGGGGGTTCTAAACCTCGATCATTTCTCCTTCTCGCATGATTTTTGTATGGCGTTGCGGAATAATAGATTAGAAGAGGTATTGAAACAATAAAAATTATAATCTAATTGTTAGTTTGTGAAAAAATTCATGATTTTTCGACGATTTACAGAGTAAGTTTGGTCATTTGATTATGTACCTACGGCATTGGTTCCATACAGTTTCAATACCTCTTTTAATATATTATTTCGCAATGCCGTATAAAAATCATGCGGCAAGGAGAAATGATCGAGGTTTAGAACCCCCCCTCTTCAACAGCACTCTGTTGGACAGCTTACAAGTGACGGTATAGTGCTCAATCTTATTACTTTATACCCTTCTATCATCCTACATAGGTCTCCTGCTGTATCAGATGACCCATAAATTTTGTTCACGGGCCTGCGGTCTATTAGTAATGTTTCGCTCGACCGCCATGTCGCGATGCGCTGTATCAGTTCAATACGTATCAGTATTTGTTTACGATGTCCACAAACAATTTCCTCCGCGGACCGTTACCTACTTATCTCGTCTAGCAACGGGGTCACAGGCTACACTTGCGGCGGCTAATGGCACCCATTCCTCGACACTTGTTCACATGAAACTCGCGGCCGCGGTGGCGAGCGCGGTCACTAAATAATGTTTATTGTTTATGCAAGCAAACTTAACAACAAGCTAAATATCATTAAACGTGTTGCCTCTACAGACTTTGTTGTATTTTTACAGGGACTACGGTAGTTGACTTCAAGTCAACTTTAGGCTGGTGCAAAAGGTGCAGGGTCATTGTAACCCAATCTTATCTTACTTAACGAACCTTACACCTAAAACAACAACCAGCACAAGGTCACCTCAGACGACCTTGGCTTGGACAAGAACAACGAATGACCTGTCCCTCCATCCTGAAGGGAGGATCTTCCTGACTTTTAATCGGTCTGTAGAACAAACGATAAAATCAAACATTATTTTAAGCTATCATGTCTACTAACTACATTAGTACATTATTATAACTTAATTATACTAATTGTAAGGAACATTTAATGCGTGAAACTGCGCAATATAGGGTACTGACTCAACACAACGACTATGAAAAAGATCTACAACGATTCCAGTCGGTCGTGACCGCGATCGTATCTGCAAACGCCTCGTGTGTGAACCAGCGTGCAGAATCGCGGCCAAATTAACTACCGCACTCAGTAATTACCCACTTATAAAGATTAATACAAATAAATTGATTACGCAAACTGGGAACAGTAACTGAGCTTAATCTAAAACCAGTATAATGCAGTTATTTACTTGTTATTGTGGATTCAAGTCTCTGAACATGAGCGCTGAGCACTAAATTATCTTTTAAAGAGCCATAATCCACTACGCTCGCACAGAAAGAGTTAGCGGATGACGCATAACCGCGCAAGAATCTTGGAGCATACCAGTTTCCTCACGCTCTTTTCTTTCACCGTCTAAGCCAGCAGTAATGACAAACTTATACTGTATTTGAAAAATACTCAGAGACGCATCCCAAAGGCTGTCGGGGGAGTGGAAAGATATTTGAAGTAGTGTCTGTCTTTGGTTCAAAAATCTTCTGAGGCTTTAAGAAAAAAATATAACAAAACGAATTTCGACAAGTCAGTAAAAAAAGATTAGCAGTTAAATTATTAGATGAGATTGGCAGAGAGTGGTGATAAAAGTGAAAACCTATAACTTAGCATTTATAGTATGGATGACAAGACGAGCTGGACATGTGCTTGATGGTAAGCAACGTGCCTTCCCATAACAGCACAGCGACGTGCAGCTATTGGAACATGAAAAGCCCAAATCATAACATAGGACTGTACTGCGCTCGTCACCCAGAGATATAAGATGATACATTTATATACCCTTTAAAATCTGTGGATACATTGCAATAAAAGAAATAATGTTTTTGGAAAGCGTTAGGTGACAAAGACGCGAGTTTCATGATTTATGTTCACCCTAAAAGCACTTTAAGAAGTCTTCATTTCAAAAGTTTTTTAAAATTAATTTGTATTAAGTTCTGTAGTTTAGTCACTGACACATAACTACAGAAACACCACCGGTACCACAAAAAGGGTTGCCAGTAAACGTTACTATTACACAGATTAGTGCGATGTAAAATATAGGCGTTAAATAGAAAATTAGCGGATACTTTTAATCTTTCTTGTGAAGCGATGGGAAAGGAAGATGGTAATTTGTTTTTATCTCTTATCTTAATCGAGGAAAAGTACGTTTTTCTTAATTTGTAATCATTTTAATCGATTGCCGATAAAGCCCTTTTACAGCTGCATTTTTTTACATGACAAGGCCTTTTTACAGCCGCTTAAGATATTAAATTGTTCATTCCTTAAAATTGTATGTGACGTTACCAAGTGATTTGCAATGGTTCGAATAAATTAATTGAATTGAATTGATACTTAGAAATGTTATATGTGGCTAATTACTGGATAATAAATATGTTTACCCTGTTTTCTATTGAATTAATTGTAGTTTGAAAAAGAGACATGTTTTCAAGGTGTAGAAGACTCAAATGAGGCAATTTGACTCTGCGTTTGTGACAAGAACGTCATGGAACAACAATGTGGATTGCGTTGACTGTAGCAGATCATACACATCTGTTGCACACTCTATGAAATTTATCCGACAAAAATATGTCGGATACATTTTACAAAGTTTTCGATAAGTTTGCAATTTTGTGGCAGTGTTTGTTTGAGACTTTAAAATTCTTTTCGATTCGTTTCATTGAATTGCTGCATCAGGGCTATAAAAAAATTCAAGATTGTTATATAATTTACGTCAACAATGCAAATATAATTTACATTAACGCATCATAGCTTAGTGACTGCCCTAGTGGCTTAGTTGGTAGTAGCTCTGCCTGCGAAGCCGAGGGTTGTGGGTTCGATCCCCACCCAGTGCAAATATTTGTGTGATGAATTCAAATGTTTGCACTGTGTCTGGGTGTTTCTATGTATAATAAGTATGTATTTAAAACTACATAAGTATTATATCAGCTATCTGGCTGCCATCACACAAGCTTTGCTTAGTTTGGGGTCAGATGGTGTTGTGTGTGAATTGTCCACCAATATTTATTTATTTATATCATAAGATTTGATAAAAATAGCTAATACAAATCTAATTTTAAATGATACACAAAAGCAACTGTACTAATAATATAACCAAAAGTCTCTCCTACATTCATTATTATTACTCTACATACACAATAGTTGAACGAAACGAATTCAAAAAACGTAAATTCGTTAACCACCAGATTGACACGCAGTTGTTGGCAACCCTGGACCCGTAGGGAGGTATTATATTATAGGCGATAATTAATATTATTTCAGCAATCGAAAGAACTATTTATTTTGAATTCATCAAAATTTACTTTCAATATTTGTTTAGGACTAACTTTTGAATAGATTCTCAAACTGTAATGACGGCGTGTGAAATTTAAATTTGGAATAACAAAAACTTTGATCTTTATTATACAAATATTGATTTTAGGAAACTAGCGCGAAAACAGGGTTTATTCCGAACCTGACCCGCTACCGGGTTAGGTTAGGAACAAACAGCAAAAGTGATTAATTTTTTTCATTAGAAACGTCTAAACCTGAGCCGGAAATAATGTTCCTAAGTTAACCTCGAAGCTAAAACCCTACCTAGTACGTTATTAGTCCTATAGTTCCTAGTTCCTAGAGTTAGGACTTTTTTTTAGTAATCGGGTCAGGTTAGGAAGAGGGTTAGGTTGGGAATGAAAATTAATATTTTTTTGCTGTTCCTAACGTTACCCGGTAGCGGGTCAGGTTTTCGGGTCAGGTTAGGAATAAACCGAAAATAGCACCCCTCAGTTTTCCGGTAGCTTTCTGTTGATGAATAGTAAGCTTACCTGTGTGTTCCAGACTATAAACTTTGCAACATGATTTAACAATAAACATCAAAATTATTGCATTTATAATAAACGAGCAGCGTCCCACAGTTTTACTCGCATAGTTCTTAGTTCCAATATTTTTCCGGAAACAAAAGTAGCCAAAATACATTTTTTTTAAAGTTGTCCCATACAAACTGGCCTCTTCTTCTAGAGGTGTGCTATATATCTGGCAACACAGTTGTTATTGGTCTGAATTTATCAGCTGATAGTTTTCTTCTTCTTTTTTAGATTTTTAGGTTTTTATCGGTTGCATCATATTATATGTCATCTGAATCATCGTCTATTAATTTCTGGCTTTTATCTGGTTGTGCAATTTAAGTGTGATATGTTTAGTGAGCACAATTACGCCAACGTCTTGTACTTCAGCAGGATGTCTATATTTTAGCCTATCTTATACCTTTAAACGAGCAATTCTTGTATGTATATATATATATAGAATCTGAATCTCGGAAACGGCTCGAACGATTTTCATGAAATTACGTATACAGGGGGTTTCGGGGACGATAAATCGATCTAGCTAGGTTTTATTTTTTAAAACATCATTTTATTCGAGTTTTTAGACAATGAAAAACTCCTACAATGTCATTAGAACTATATAACTTATTTCACCACTCTTCTTTAAGTCTAAATGGCTCAGACGGAATATGCTCGCCCTCGGGGTCAGCAGGCCCCGGTTCGAACCCTGATGGTTACACTCGGGTCTTTTCTTTTTGTTCTTTTTTTTTCTGAGAAAATCTTTTACTTAGAGACCTTACCGAGCAAAACTCGGTCAACCAGGTACTGTTTTTTATAGACTATAATGTAATTGTGTTCCAAATTTCAACCCGATCCGTTTATACGTTACGACGTGATTAAGTGACAAACATTCAAACATTGATATTTATAAAATTAAGTAGGATTCGTAGAGTAGGCTGTAAAATTACATTCTACGGCTATTACAGCCATTTTAATCGCCAAAACGGTAGAAAGGATCGGTTTTCAATTTGGAACATAATTAAATTATTGTCTGGAATATCACATAGGCTAATTTTCAACCCGAGGAAATAACGGAACGGAAACTACGCGTGTGAAACCGCGGGACGCAGCCCATGGTTCATAAATTTCAAATAGACCACTCAATTTATTACTAAAATTAATTCGCTTACACAAGACGTATCACAAACAAATTAATTACAGCAATACATAAAAATTCTACAAATTTTGTCTCTCGTTTATTTTAAAAGACACTATCTCGCGTTGCGAATCACTAAGGTATTTCCTTAACAATCTTTCTCATCTTTTCATGTTAGGGGTCCGCACAATAATGCAAAAACGTAACCTTATTACCTATCTAAATTTTAGTGACAATGCTGTTATATTTAGGGTCGTAGTTTTTCAATCATACAAAATTAAAACCATTACATTTTTTACAAAATATGTTTGACTAGCAGCGGTCTGACATTTCACCCGCCTAGTTCTTGTTCCTGTTATTTTCTCGGATAAAAAGTAGTCCATGAGTTATTCCAGACTATTATTAAACTGCATTTCAAATATCAACTCGATTTGTTCAAAAGTCCCAATGTAGCCGAGCAACAGGCATCTAAGCATTGAATTTTTTTTGTAAATTTAGTAGGTTAGTAAGATTTTATCGTACTGTGATTTTTCACTACACTAGAACTATTTTGTGTATTACAACAAGTGTTTTTTATTTGTTAAGTTACAGTGAAAGTTCGTGATGAGCTAAATGTTTAACTATGCTTATATTAAAGAATTGATCGAAGTGCCCAAGTGTGAGTTCTCAGGTCGCGCATAGCTACGTAAATATTTAGAAACATAATAGTTTCCTCATAACGTTTGCTTCCACCATCAAAGCCAACGATGAGAAACTTGTACTTTTGCACTTGAAAAAGTACTTAGAAGTGCAGACAGGGAGACAGGATATGAACTTACGATATCACGACATCATTAGTTAATATGGTACGGAACCCTCAGAACGAGAGTTTGACTCGCACCGGTTTGTTCCATCATACTTTGGCCAAAATTCATCATCTGGTGACCCGCTTTCTTGTAAGGAATTCGGTATTTTTGGCAAAAATTCAAACAGGATTATTCGACCTAATTCCAAGGTTACAGGTTGCAAACTGGTTTATTGTTCCCGTTTTTATGTAACAGGTTTAATGTAGCCTTCAAATTTACGATAAATAAATGCATACTCTGAGATAAGGTACTAATATTTTAAGTTGTACAATTTGTAGTGACATTTGTAACAGTTGAAATAAATTGGTGTCAGAGGATCAGGACGAGTTAGAAGTATGCTCGACGGTAAGCGACACGTTAGCCCCTAACAGCACATAGCCAGCTATCTGAAGAATTAGAATAAATAGCAAAGTTGTGGTACTTTCCCAGGTACCTACTACTAAAACGTACACTGCAGTTTTAATGTATTTTCTTTAATTTTTTATACTCATACATAATTACAGACTCTAAGGCAACGCCAACGTTGGCTAGGCAGTAGAGACCACTTAAAGCCGCCAATTGGTACAGGTCTCTTTAAAGAAAATTAACTTCTAAGTGTCAAATTCACTCTACAGAGACAGTTTTCAGCCAACTTCATCCGGTCCTTTTTTTGACTGTCGATGTGCACGCGCAAAGTAAAAACTCACTCGCATATTTTTCCCAAACACGCCAAATTGAAGTATAACTTCAAAAAAACGCATTTTATTACAAGCTCGTATTTAACCTCAACCTGTTTAACATTATAACACCTCATTCCGCCACGAAGATCCCAAATGCCATGTCCAACAATACGACATTAAAACACGGCTTATCGGGACCGTATCCATTTCGGTAATTACGGCATGATGGCCGCGCTTTCAGTGTTTTTACCTTTTTACTGCTTTCTCTTGGCACGTGAATTAGCACTTGGTATTTTTTAAAGACAGTAATTTGTGAACATTTTCATGCGTAGACTTATTTCATGGATCCAAAAATCGATTGTTGAAGATATTCTAAGACGGTCACATACACTACCGGATCAACGTTTTACATCAACCGACAAGTAGATCAACCGAAACTCTATCTATGGTGAAAAAAAAACTAACCACCATAGTTAAAACCTTATTTTGAGTCTCAGATAAATGTATGAAAACTAACTTTTTTAATCCAGAAAGCCGGTTTTGCGTAATCCAGAATCGCGCGGCTTTTTAAACGTGTGCGCACGCAGCCTTTTCTTTGGGAGTCTAAACAATTTATCTTTCTACACAACTTTTTTGACGATAGGGTCTTAGAAAAAGTTGTTTGATAACGTATTGGTCATGATAAAAGCCCAAGAAGATTAAAGCTAAATAAACAAGCTCAAGTTTAGTTTGGGGCTCATCGGTAAGCTACTTAATGCATTTGTTTTTTTTGAGTAATTATTGTGTTTTTAAATTTATTGTAAACTCAGTGTACTGCGTGTACTTACTATTTCTTTTGTGTTGATAATAAAGTTAAGCTTATTGTTTAGTGCAATTCAGTCTGCTAAATTGTCCTTTGATTCCCCCTTTTATTATGTAATAATTATTATAATACAGTAATGTAGTCATTTCAAGCTTTGAAAATGTATACAATTTGTATGTTATTTCTTTTGTTTTTTTATTTTTTATTAATTGACGTGTAAATTGTAATTGTGTGTAAATTGAACAAAGTAATTTGACTTTGACTTTAGTAATCCGTATGTTTGCAATCAACATCAGGTAAGATCCTAATCAAACGCAAGTCTGATATACAACGTATAACATTAAACAAATTAAAACAAACACACGACCTAAAATAAACTTTCCACATTTGTAATACAAACATGGTTCAACAACACAATCCTCAAAAGCACTTGGGCTTATAAACGATGTAAACTTTTCTTTGAAATAAGAAACATTCATCTAAATAAGCAGAAGTTATATTGTAAAGTTACGATTTGAAATAATTTTGAGGAATAATTACAACCAACTGGGTGCCGTATCAGGAAATATTCGTTTAATTACTGAGTTCCTATACCCACCTTCCAGCTTCATTATCAGATCAGCACCATGTTGTTATATGTGTAATAGTTACGTTTATAATAATTTTGAGTCTATAAAATGTTAATCATGAATTAATAATATAATGTTTGTTGCGACAGCCCTACCCATATCTAGACATTATAGGTGTTTTTCCGTAGATCTACGATGAACTACTGGTAGTATTTCTTTATACTGTGCTACGACGGGGCTTTGGTATGTTGATTATGCGACTCCGTTACATTTTCCCTTAGCAAAAACTGCTCAAAAAGCCTTATGATTTCACTACAAAAACATTTCAAATCCGTTGCCAATTATTCTAGATCCCTAAAACTATAAACAACGTAATCATTGTCCCAACGTGAAAAAGTATCAAAAGAGACAACAGAATAAAAAAGGACATTTAGAGAGGAAATACGTGCGCGGAAGTTTTTTAACTCGCGTTGGAAGGTTTCGGTGCTTGATGAAAAGCCAGAGGCACTTTTTATTTCGACTTTTATTTCCTTGTTTGAAATTTTCTTGCTTTCGGACGGTGAAACGGACAATGTGTTATTTCGGGTTATTTACCTACACATTAGGATCAAACATATTCTCACAGAAATTTATTGAAAATAAACAAAAATAACCCATACTACCCACGACTAGACAGTTGTTAAACATATCGCTAAATACGATTAATGCAAATGAGTTATTTTGTTATATTTCCCACAGGAGTCATTACAATTAACGAGGTATAACACTTATTAACGATACATGTAGTTACTACGCATTTATTTTCATTCAAATCAGTGAAGCCGTTATTTAACAAACATTTATATTTACCACCACTTTATTTAATTGTTTAATTTTAGTAAAATGCAAGTAGCTTTGCAAAGCCGAGGTGGTTCGTTAGTTTAATTAATATATTTCATTTTTCACTATTTACTAAAAGCCTCGAACGTTAGCTAATTTTGCTTTCCAGATCTCAGCATTTGAAATACGCAAAACCATTTCAACGACTCACAAAGTAAATTGGACATGAATCAGCCGATGTAATTTGAGTAAATTCTGGAGTAATAACCGAATCAAGTTATGAGTACATTAAGATGAGATTTTAATGTTTGCATGACAGAATGCTTTCACGAAATGATTGCTGCGTTTCTTGTTATTTGGGATTGGTCTGTTGACTTTTCACTTCAACAAGAACAAAATTAAAAATTTTGATTAACCCCCGACTACCTCGGATCTCGGATTATCTGTATACTGTTCTACTAGTCAAGCCATTTCATTTGATACCCATATTAAGGGAAATGTGAAAAAAGAAATGTATTTCACCATTTTGTGGTAGCGGCCATCTTGGATTTAAATTGGTCATAGTGCAAATACTCTACTAGTCAAGCCCTTTCATTTGATATACATATTGAGGTAATAGTGAAAAATTTGAATTCATAACAAATATTTGCAATGAACCCACGACCCTCGGCTTCAATTTCGTTTCGTGTGGCGGCCATCTTGGATTTGAAATTTGTTATAGTGTATAGTATTCTACTAGTCAAGCCCTTTCATTTGATACCCATATTGAGGTAGGTTGTGAAGAAATATTTTGTCCGCCATTTTGTGGAGGCGGCCATTTTGAATCGATATTAACCAAACATAGCTAAGAACATCCGCACGGATATTAACCTTAAAATAAAAAAACCGCATCGAAATAGGCTCATCCGTTTGAGCTCTACGGTGCCACAGACAGACACACACACAGCCAGACAGACAGACAGACATCGACGTCAAACTTATAACACCCCTTTTTTTGTCGGGGGTTAAAAATACTAATATTTTTGAAGTGAAAACTTATTTTGGCGCACCACACAGAGACTTTGTTGTGGGCTGTGAATGGAGCTCATCGTCACGTTCGGAAATGAAAGATTCGTTCGAGTAAACTCGGAACCGCCGAGTGTGCCAGAGCGAGAGAGATAGTATATTCCTGTCTCAGGTTCCTATTGTCAATCGGCTGTCACTGTCGTGTTGTGTGTTTACTACATTCAATTTATATGTAATCATTTTCATTTTGAAATAATTAAATTATTCTATATTTTTAATGGTCATTTCTCATTTTAGTATTAATTTCAGTCGTGTGGTCTTAAGAGCCCTCTCACAAAAAGACAGAACTCAACTTTAGGTAAAATCCTGCAACATTGTCAGCGTGCGTCCGTTCGATTCAGCTCGAGCGTTTAGGCGGACAGAACGATCTTGAGCCGTAACGGCAGTGTACTAAAAATTTTTTATGAGATTTTCTGACGTGACAACGTCTACTAAATTGATGAACGCTGGCTGCGTGCACGAAAATTGAAGACTTATTGTCCCGTTACGTTCGTTGTCCCGTAACGTTACGATAAATTATTCTTGCATTTCAAAAATCTGATAACTAGTAAAATTTATTTTTTCATTTTAAGGGTAATTTTTGTGCATTGGTTCTTAGCTATGTTTGGTTAATATCGATTCAAGATGGCCGCCTCCACAAAATGGTGGACTAAATATTTCTTCATAATCTACCTCAATATGGGTATCAAATTTAATGAAAAGCTTGACCAGTAGAATACTATGCACTATGACAAATTTCAAATCCAAGATGGCCGCCACAACAAAATGGCGAAATACATTTAATTTTTCACTTCTCCTCAATATGGGTATCAAATGAAAGGACTTGACGAGTAAAATACTATGCACAATGACAAATTTCAAATCCAAGATGGCCGCCACCACAAAATGGCGAAAACATTTCTTTTTTTTTCCTACTTCCTCAATATGGGTATCAAATAAAAGACTTGACAAGTAAAATACTATGCACAATGACAATTTCAAATCCAAGATGGCCGCCACCACAAAATGGTGAGATACATTTCTTTTTCACTACCTCCTCAATACGGGTATCAAATAAAAGGGCTTGACTAGTAAAACACTACGCACTATGACAAATGTCAAATCCAAGATGGCCGCCACCACAAACTGGCGATTGTCATTATTTTTACTACTACCTCAATATGAGTAATAAATGAAAGAACTTGACTAATATAATACTATGCACTATGACAAATTTCAAATCCAAGATGGCCGCCCCCAAAAAATGGCGACTGTCATTATTTTTTACTACCACCTCAATATGGGTAATAAATGAAAGGGCTTGACTAGTAGAATACTATGCACTGTCACAAATTTCAAATCCAAGATGGCCGCCACCACAAAATTGGGAATGTCATTATTTTTACTACAACCTCAATATGGGTAACAAAATGAAAGGGCTTGACTAGTAGAATACTATGCGCTATGACAAATTTCAAATCCAAGATGGCCGCCACCACAAAATTGCGAATGTCATTATTTTTACTACTGCCTCAATATGGGTAACAAATGAAAGGACTTGACCAATAAAATACTATGCACTATGACAAATTTTAAATCCAAGATAGCCGCCACCACAAAATGACGACTGACATTATTTTCACTACTTTCAATATGGATATCAAATGAAAGGGCTTGACTAGTAAAACTACGCACTATGACAAATTTCAAATCCAAGATGGCCGCCACCACAAAATGGCGAATGTCATTATTTTTTACTACGACCTCAATATGGATAACAAATGCGCCACCACAAAATAATTTTGTGGTGGCGGCCATCTTGGATTTGATATTTGTGACAGTGGACAGTATACTACTAGTCAAGCCCTTTCATTTGTTACGCATATTGAGTTGGTAGGAAAAAATAATGTCAGTAGCCATTTTGTGGTAGCGGCCATCTTGGATTTGAAATTTGTCATAGTGCGTAGTATTTTACTAGTCAAGCCCTTGCATTTGATTCCGATATTGTGAAGTAGTGAAAAATAATGACATTCGCTATTTTGTGGTGGCGGCCATCTTGGATTTCAAATTTATCATAGTGCGAAGTATTCTACTAGTCAAGCCCTTTCATTTGTTACCCATATTGAGGTAGTAGTAAAAAATAATGACATTCGCCATTTTGTGGTGGCGGCCATCTTGGATTTGAAATTTGTCATAGTGCATGGTCAAGCCCTTTAAATTGATACCTTCATTTAGGTAGTAGTAAAATTAATGATGATTAATTAATATTGGAAGTTCGTTGCTCAAACACGTCGGAACAATCATTGGTCATGGCCATTGGTCATGGTCATTGGTCGTAGTCATTGGTCATATCCGTTCCTCATGATCATTGTAATTGGTCATGGTCATTGGTCATGGTATAGAGGTAGTAGTAAAAATAAGGACAGTCGCTATTTTGTGGTGGCGGCCATCTTGGATTTGAAATTTGTGACAGTTCATAGTATTCTACTAGTCAAGCCTTTTCATTTGTTACCCATATTGAGGTGGTAGTTAAAAATAATGACAGTCGCCATTTTGTGGTGGCGGCCATCTTGGATTTTAAATTTGTCATAGTGCGTAGTCAAGCCCTTTAAATTGATACCTATATTGAGGTAGTAGTAAAATTAATGATGATTAATTAATATTGGAAGTTCGTTGCTCAAACACGTCGGAACGGTCATTGGTCATGGCCATTGCTCATGGTCATTGGTCGTGGTCATTGGTCATATCCGTTCCTCATGGTCATTGTAATTGGTCATGGTCATGGTAATTGCTCATGGTATAGAGGTAGTAGTGAAAAATAATGACATTCTCAATTTTGTGGTGGCGGCCATCTTGGATTTGAAATTTGTCATAGTGCATAGTCAAGCCCTTTATATTGATACCTTCATTTAGGTAGTAGTAAACATTAATGATGATTAATCAATATTGGAAGTTCGTTGCTCAAACACGTCGGAACAGTAATTTGTCATGGCCATTGTTCATGGTCATTGGTCGTAGTCATTGGTCATATCCGTACCTCATGGTCATTGTAATTGGTCATGGTCATGGTAATTGGTCATGGTATAGAGGTAGTAGTGAAAAATAATGACATTCGCAATTTTGTGGTGGCGGCCATCTTGGATTTGAAATTTGTGACAGTGCATGGTATTCTACTAGTAAAGCCCTTTCATTTGTTACCCATATTGAGGTGGTAGAAAAAAATAATGACATTCGCCATTTTGTGGTGGCGGCCATCTTGGATTTGAAATTAGTCATAGTGCATGGTCAAGCCCTTTAAATTGATACCTTTGTTTAGGTAGTAGTAAACATTAATTATGATTAATCAATATTGGAAGTTCGTTGCTCAAACACGTCGGAACAGTAATTTGTCATGGCCATTGTTCATGGTCATTGGTCGTAGTCATTGGTCATATCCGTACCTCATGGTCATTGTAATTGGTCATGGTCATGGTATAGAGGTAGTAGTGAAAAATAATGACATTCGCAATTTTGTGGTGGCGGCCATCTTGGATTTGAAATTTGTCATAGTGCATAGTATTCTACTAGTCAAGCCCTTTCATTTGTTACCCATATAGTGGTAGTAGTAAAAATAATGACATTCGCCATTTTGTGGTGGCGGCCATTTTGGATTTGAAATTTGTCATAGTGCATAGTATTCTACTAGTAAAGCCCTTTCATTTGTTACCCATATTGAGGTAGTAGTAAAAATAATGACATTCGCCATTTTGTGGTGGCGGCCATCTTGGATTTGAAATTTGTCATAGTGCGTAGTATTTTACTAGTCAAGCCCTTGCATTTGATACCTATGTTGAGAAGTAGTGAAAATCCATGACATTCGCCATTTTGTGGTGGCGGCCATCTTGGATTTGAAATTTGTCATAGTGCATAGTATTCTACTAGTAAAGCCCTTTCATTTGTTACCCATATTGAGGTAGTAGTAAAAATAATGACATTCGCAATTTTGTGGTGGCGGCCATCTTGGATTTGAAATTTGTCATAGTGCGTAGTATTCTACTAGTCAAGCCCTTTAAATTGATATATATATTGAGGTAGTAGTAAAATTAATGATGATTAATTAATATTGGAAGTTCGTTGCTCAAACACGTCGGAACGGTCATTGGTCATGGCCATTGCTCATGGTCATTGGTCGTGGTCATTGGTCATGGCCGTTCCTCATGGTCATTGGGCATGGTCATGGTCATGGTCATGTGCATGGTCATGGTCATGGTATTGAGGTAGTAGTGAAAAATAATGACATTCGCAATTTTGTGGTGGCGGCCATCTTGGATTTGAAATTTGTCATAGTGCATAGTATTCTACTAGTCAAGCCCTTTCATTTGTTACCCATATAGTGGTAGTAGTAAAAAATAATGACATTCGCCATTTTGTGGTGGCGGCCATCTTGGATTTGAAATTTGTCATAGTGCATAGTATTCTACTAGTAAAGCCCTTTCATTTGTTACCCATATTGAGGTAGTAGTAAAAAATAATGACATTCGCCATTTTGTGGTGGCGGCCATCTTGGATTTGAAATTTGTCATAGTGCATAGTATTCTACTAGTAAAGCCCTTTCATTTGTTACCCATATTGAGGTAGTAGTAAAAAATAATGACATTCGCAATTTTGTGGTGGCGGCCATCTTGGATTTGAAATTTGTCATAGTGCGTAGTATTCTACTAGTCAAGCCCTTTAAATTGATATATATATTGAGGTAGTAGTAAAATTAATGATGATTAATTAATATTGGAAGTTCGTTGCTCAAACACGTCGGAACGGTCATTGGTCATGGCCATTGCTCATGGTCATTGGTCGTGGTCATTGGTCATGGCCGTTCCTCATGGTCATTGGGCATGGTCATGGTCATGGTCATGTGCATGGTCATGGTCATGGTCATGTGCATGGTCATGGTCATGTGCATGGTCATGGTCATGGTATTGAGGTAGTAGTGAAAAATAATGACATTCGCAATTTTGTGGTGGCGGCCATCTTGGATTTGAAATTTGTGCTAGTGCATAGTATTCTACTAGTCAAGTCCTTTCATTTGTTACCCATACTGTACATACTTAATTAATATTGGAAGTTCGTTGCTCAAACACGTCGGAACGGTCATTGGTCATGGCCATTGCTCATGGTCATTGGTCGTGGTCATTGGTCATGGCCGTTCCTCATGGTCATTGGGCATGGTCATGTGCATGGTCATGGTCATGGTATTGAGGTAGTAGTAAAAAATAATGACATTCGGCATTTTGTGGTGGCGGCCATCGCGTTCATCGACTTATTAGACGTAGTCACGTCAAAAAAAAATTGACAGATTCTGCTTCTTCATGAAGTAAACAAGATCAAATGTGATGGTCCGATCCGAAAAATCAGAATGAAACGTTATAAAACGCCAAACGAATTAAAATTTTGTGGTCGCACTATAATTATTCTAGTTTATGTCATAAACGCGCGAAATATTACGTAACCGACTCCCACGCTAACTGACGCAGGTCCTCCCCCGACGGCCGCTCGCGGCATACTAAATTGCGCAGCGTAATTTATTGTAATTTCGACTGCTGGTAATTTATATTTTTTGAAAAATTGACAACTATGATTTGAAAAGTAACTATAGTATTGGATTCTACAAAGAACAAAGTATTATCGTGTCTAATTTTTATTTTGGAGTTATTGTGTATTTTACACAGAGACAACGCTAAAACTGCAATATAAAACTTAAAATTGGCTTATGATTTTGTTTTTTTTACTAATAAATGGGACCAAAATTCAGATATATGTGACTTGAATGAATTAATAAAATATGTGTATGATGTTCCCCATATTTTTTTAAGTATAAATTTTGAGTATCACTTGTAGATTTAGAAGTCTGAAACTGACACGGCGGCGACTTTTCGGCGAAATGGTCATGGGAGATCGTTCCCTACGACTAAAGGCTTTATTATTAGTAAAATTGAAACAAGGAAACGTCAACAAGAAAGATCGGCCTATTTTTTGAACGTAATTATCTTTTTCTAGATAATACTAAAGATGGAAATATCGGAACACAAACTTTTTGAATTTCGTGCGACGACGTGAGCCGGCTCTTAAATACACACATTTTTTTTGTTTTTTTGGCTCCATGCGTCATTCTCGGTCATTTCGTCATCCGCTGTGTAGTAAATATTCATTATGTGAAATACTCGTATACAGCTATACAATAATACCTTTGTCAGTTATTCTACCGCCATAATTCTTCGCCATAGTACTAACACTACTGTATTCCAGTTTGAAGGGCAATATTCCAGAAAAAAATAGTGATAAATTATCTTATATTACAACGGTGTGTGAGTACACTACGATAAAATAACTGCGGCAAATACCAAGATGTAGGTAGGGTACGAAGCTGATTGAGTGATTACTTTATAAATACGTAATTTACGTACATCGTGAATTTAAGAGCTTTGTAAACATTGCCGCTTCGACGATTTGCCGAGCTTTCAATGTTACCGACAACAACTCAATTTTTTACAAGATGGGATAATCAGAAAGTGTTTTTTTTTTCAAACATTACTTATCATGAACGCTCCGCTATTTTATACGTATAATACCCGTAACTTTTCCTCAATTACAAACTATTTTATTTAAATTTACCTGTAATATATCTTTGTATCAAACTTTACAAAGATGAAATGAAAGCGTAATACATATCGACAATACATGTGGATATAATACAATATTAGCTGGATTCCTACTCTTTACACGAGCAATCCTTGTATAAAGATATGTATAGAGGTACATATAATCTTTTGACGTGACAACGTCTTATAAATTGGTTTGCCGGCTAACACTTCAAGAAACTGCGTTACGCTCCGCTCACGTTATGCGCTCACAACGAGAGCGAGTGAGAGGCACGCGTCCCTTCCACTCGGGCATGGTTAGCCCGCCTAAGAGCGAGAGAGACAGACATAAAAAGTGAAAGGCACGCGTCCCTTCCGTAAAATTATTTTACCACTCAAAGTCGTTGTCACGTAAAACTTTCGCCCGTATACCGACTTTACAGGCAACCAATTTTTTTTTTTTCAAACATTACTTATCATGAACGCTCCGCTATTTTATACGTATAATACCCGTAACTTTTCCTCAATTACAAACTATTTTATTTAAATTTACCTGTAATATATCTTTGTATCAAACTTTACAAAGATGAAATGAAAGCGTAATACATATCGACAATACATGTGGATAAAATACAATATTAGCTGGATTCCTACTCTTTACACGAGCAATCCTTGTATAAACATAATAATATGTATAGAGGTATAATCTTTTTTATATGTAGATAGAGTGACAAGACGACCAAGTCATGTGCCTGATAGTAAGTAATATTCCTGCCTATAACAGCAGAGTTTCGCGTAACTATTGGAACATGAAGAATCTAAATTCACAACAGCACTGTTCTTGTCTCCCAGAGATATAAGACGTTCTATCTCCATGCCCTGTAATTTCATTGGAAACATTGATCTTCAAATCGGAACATAGTGATGTTTTTACAATACTGCTTTGCTTTTTACTTCAATAATTGAAACTTTGAAAATGTATACAATCTGTGTGCTCTTTCTTTTGTTTTTTTTTTTTATTAATTAACGTGTAAATTGTACATTTATGGATAAAATTACTTTGACCTTGAATAACTGACAAAGTTGTATTATATGCCCAGGGGGACTCTGCTAAGAGTACCATTATGGCTAATCTGAAACTACTAATTTACTAATTTGCAATAATGTACTAGTGTACATTATTGCAAACTAGTACCTACAGTATCGATTTATCGCCCCAAATCCTCCTGCATTAGTATTGATCTATACAGGTTTCAATTTTAGAAAACATCGTTTAATACTCTAGTCGGACAAAGCTCGGTCATCTAGTTACTGTTAATCATAATTAAACATTATAAAGATTTTCCATAGATGCATAGTAGGGTAGCTATATTGTATTGTGGAGGCGGCCATCTTGAATCGATATTAACCAAGCATAGCTACGAACATCCGCACGGATATATTAACCTTCAAATAAAAAAACCGCATCTAAATCGGACCATCCGTTTGAGCTCTACGGTGCCACAGACAGACAGACATCGACTTCAAACTTATAACACCCTTTTTTGGTCGGGGGTTCAAAAATACAATTAATGTCTAGTTTTCATAGTATCCTTGTTTAGTTTTGCAAAATAGTTTTGTATAGGTGTGTGTCGGCTTAGTGTATCCTTACTGCGTACACCACAGTAATTGGAATCTGTACTTGACTTGTAATTATCCGTTTAAATTTCGTAATTGACAAGGTTTTGGTAAATAATGTAATTGCTTAATTTTAAAACGCAATTACGTATTTTGAGCGGTCGTTACCTTTGTATAAGTAGCCCACTTTTGTTCCCATAGCTGGGATTCGAAGCCTTCTTTTACAAGAACATCATTATAATTATTTATTTATTTTTAATAAAGAGAGACGAGACGAGTAGGATATGTGAACATAACAGTGTAGTGACACGCAGCTATTGGAACATCAAGAGTCCAAATCATAACCTAGCTCAGCATTGCGCTCGTCACCCAGAGATCTAAGATTTTATATCTCAAACACCTGTAATTTCTCTGAAAACATTGCCCTTCAAACCGGAACACAGTAATGTTTGCCCATTACTGCTTGGCAGTAGAATAACTGTCAAAGATGTGGCACTTCCCCAGATGAACTCTGCTAAAACTCCTACTACTACTAAATGGTTTCATGGTGGATATTCCAGACACGGATGAAGAGGTTTGACTCTACGTTTGTATTAAGAACGTCTAGGCTGTGGAATGAGTTGCCTGAGTAGGTTTTTCCCGACAGTTATAATCTTGGTGTCTTCAAATCGGTTTCTTTAATCGGTAAACACGCTCCATCGTAGACGGCATCGTCGCTTAACATCAGGCGAGATGGCGGTCAAGTGTAAACCTAGAAAAGTAAAAAAAAAAATGTCTACTTTGTTTTAGATTTGATGACCCAGTGTCCCAGTAGTGGGAACGTGGGTTAAAAGCGGGCCACTTATGAAATATATGTAATATCTGTATCTGTAATATTACAGTACTTATCTCGATAAGACATAATCAGCTTACGGCTTACGTATTCGGATCGCGATCAACCTACAAACACCGTGTCATTAAAACCTGATAGAGTTTTGCAATTTACTAATTAAATAACTTTACGAAACATACTTGTAACTAGTCTAGTCGTATTTATTACGAGACATTCAAACCACAGAGGTATGTTCATAGCTTGAAAAAGTGATAACGTTTAATGGTTGACGTTCCAAAGACTACTACTTTTGTGATTAGAACGTCTAGGATGAGTTGCCTGAGTGAGATTTTCTAAATGGTTACACTCCACGAGGTATAAGCTGAGCTTTGCATTAGTGTGAGTGATCACCAATCAGGCAGGAGCGCGGCGAGACAGAATGGCGCCGCGCCTAAGGCCGGTTGTCACACCTACACTATCCATGTACACTCACACAAATGCAAAGCTCAGCTTATGCCTCGCGGAACAACCTTAGCATAAAATACAATACAATACAAAACACTTTATTGGCACCACAAACAAAGTTGACAACAAGTAACATAATATAAAATAACAAAACATAATAGACACAAAAGGCGATCTTATCGCTAGAAGCGATCTCTTCCAGATAACCTTTTGATTCATGCGGAAATTGATGGGCCAGTGCATCCCACAAAATTTTCCCATTCCTGGGACTCGGGGCCGTCTCTCTCAAGAAAAGAGTCAAGACCATAATCCACCACGCTGTCCCAGTGCGGGTTGGTAGATGACACATGACCTCGAAAGATTTTAGGTATATGTCGGTTTCGTCACGATGTTTTCCTTCACCGTTTTTTAAGTTAGCGGTATTTCACACATGACTTTGATCTCACAACCCTGATGTCTTTGATTTGAGAGTGAAGAAACCGACTTTCTTCTAGGTAAGCATAATTAAGGTAATTGCTCCATCGTCGCTTAACATCATTACTTGTAGCAACGTTACACACATGACTTCAACAAGAACAAAATTAAAAATTTTGATTAACCCCCGACTACCTTAGATTTGTTATCTGTACAACATTCTACTAGTCAAGCCATTTCATTTGATACCCATATTAAGGAAGTTGTGAAAAAAGAAATGTAATTTGCCATTTTGTGGTAGCGGCCATCTTGGATTTGAAATTTGTCATAGTGCAAAGTATTCTACTAGTCAAGCCCTTTCGTTTGATACCCATATTGCGGTAGCAGTGAAAACAATTATATAATTCGCCATTTTGTGGTGGCGGCCATCTTGGATTTCAAATTTGTTATAGCGTATAGTACTTTGCTAGTCAAGCCCTTTCATTTGATACTCATATTGAGGTAGGTTGTGAAGAAATATTTTGTGCGCCATTTTGTGGAGGCGGCCATGTTGAATCGATATTAAGGCCAGGTAGTTCTGTCAAATTAGGCATTTAACGCTGTCTTGTTCTCGCGACCGTCACCGACCGCGGAATCGGTGCCACAGTGCAGAAATAACATTAAAATATTGGACTATTTTTGTTTGATTTTTTGTTCAAGATTTGTTTATACTGTTTATACTAGTGATAACAATTTTGTGAATTGTGAAGTGAAACGAAGAAATACTAAATTTATCTATACACGTAGATATACAAAACTCAACCTTTTCTTTTTGGCCACACTATAAGTTGAGAACGGCTTTTCCAATTTCATGCATCTTTTTAAAATGTTTCCTAATAATTCACAAGTTCGTCAAAAATTTAAAAAATGTGCTGAAACGTAATGAAAGGCCAGTAAAAAAAGATGTTTTTTTGGTCAACTTTGCACTACATTTCTAATCCAATTTTTTTCTATGATATAAAGATCACTTACTGAGCATAAAATTACAAAATGCTCACAGATCCAGGTAGAGCTTCAAACGCCAATTGAAAAAAAAACTGTTTTAGCCGATATTTTGGAAACTATATATTTTGACAATAATTGTAGAAAATAAAATTTTGCATCTTTTGTTGCTAGTAAACTTTTTTGTAAAACTTACCGTTTACGACTTATAACCCATTTAATAATACGATTGCGATGATGCCGATAATAGTGGATGTAAATGATGTGGTCTTCTAATTGAAACAAGCACAGTGTACCTCGTAACCCCAAGGTTCGAACCTTCGACAAAAACCCACTCTGGCAATGCGTTTCACAGCTTAGTTGTTCTTATTACAAACATGGAGACCAAACTCTTCGTTCAACTCTTCAATCATGATGATGAACGGTGCTGTTTATTCGAGCAACGAGCAATATGATAGAATGACTTTAATTTAAAAACCCCGACTACAAAAAAATCTACACGTAAAAAAATATTACCTACTATCTAAGGACACTTTGGCGAATGAGACTAGTCTAACAATATCTTAGTTACCAAAATCCATCCAGCCGTTTGGAAGATATGTGGAAATAAAAGATTTACAAACATAAAAAACACGCGCGAAAAACATAACCCATCTTCCATTCCGGTAAAACGGGGTATGTTTATGCTACTGGGAACAGAATTCACATCTTATTATTTTTACATTGTTATCATCAATATATTTGACATAATAAATCGTAATTGGTAAGTTCGAAAAAAAAGTTTACTGGCAACAAAAAATGGGAAATTTTATTTTCTACAATAATAATAGGGTTTATAACTTTTTCAGAATATCAGCCAAAAACGTTTTTTCGTGCTAGCGCTTGAAGCTCCACCTGGATTTGTTATTATTTTGTGATTTTATGCTCAGGAAATGATTCTAAACCTTATATAAAAAATACGAATCGGAAATTTAGTGCAGAGTTAAATTCTACGAGTAGTTTTACTGCCTACAAGGCTTGTTTTCAAATTTGGTCGAGTGTCTAAATTTCTATGAACAATATTAACATTTTGATACAAAAAAAAGAAATAACAATAAATTTTGGTGGTGTCACAAACTTGGAAAAGAAATAAAAAATTAAAAATTCTAACAAAACCATACGTGTATCTATGGAAAGTGTTCAAATTTGTATTGAAGTTCCTTAAATTTTTTTTTCTAAACTGAATAGTTTGCGCGAAAGTCTCTTCCAAAGTGGTAAAATCTGTATGCGAAGACTTTTCTTCCAAGTACTAAGTACCTTACTACCAAAGAATTTACCTAAATGAGAGAAATGCAAGTTAGGTATCATTTATGATACCTAACTTGCATTTATATTAGGGGATTTACGCAGGGGATTTCTCCCCTCTCATTATTTCCTTATCCCGATCTCTGATTTAACGGACGTATATTTTACCGATACTTATCTATTTTCCATTGCATCCGCATTGAATTTTTTACTGATGTGGTATCGACGTCAGTTTTTTGAGACTCCCCTTTTGGTCTACAACATAAAGTAAACAGCGTACTAATTAGTATCAGCGTCTATTTGCAATTCCAATGAAAACGGTATCAAAAATCAAGATCATAGCGTGCTTCACTAGTAATACCTACTGATATTGTTATACTGTGGCACTATGATCGTAATATTTAAAATTTATCGGTTGTCAAAATTGCAAAATCAAGCACAGGCCCGTCGTCCGTGAGCGCCGAAACGCGACTGATCAGGCTTGCCGAACGGCGCGCTATATATATGGTAGATATTAAAACATAGTGAATAACTGATACTTTTTATCAAGTCAAGCTCTGCGAATGCATCTATAACTTTTTAGTGGCTTTCGTTGAGTATAAAAATTTAGTAAAAATATTAATTAGTTTAGTCATAAACTTGAAAAAACTTTTTGAAAGGGGGTTACTTTGGGATTTTTTTCTATCAAGTAAAATTCATTAAATCGTGTTACTGACTGCGAATTGCACTAGATTAGATCCTTAACTATTACATATATTTTTTTCAGAGTTTAATACACTATTTTAAAGGTCTTAAAGTTGTTTTAAAAATTCAAAATTACTGCCCACACGCCCTTAACTTTCAAATAAAAAAAACCGCATCGAAATCGGCCCAACCGTTTGAGCTCTACGGTGCCACAGACAGATACACACACAGACAAACAGACAGACAGACATCGACGTCAAACTTATAACACCCCTTTTTTTGGTCGGGGGTTAAAAATTGGTGCGCGTGGGACTCAAACCAGGGTCTCCTGATCGGCAGTCGCCGTTCTTTTGACTTGACCAGCCGTAACTTGATATTTATCTGACAATCCAAGCTCATTGAATGAGTAATACGGCGGAAGATGAACAACTGAGATAAAGGTTGCTTAACTTCAGTAGTTTCAATTGGTTACGCTTTACTAGACCCTGTACTATGAGGTCATAATCTGACTTTGCGAGAGTATCGCTTGAGTATTGGTGTATCACGGTCTTAACACCAGGGCATACGGTTCACAGTTGAAAATCATATGGATTTAACAATCTGACTTTGTCAAAGGCTTGCTGAATAGATATGTACCAATAAACATTAAGTTCGTTGCAGCTGCCAATATTATTAGAAAATTGAGTTATTCACTTAGCTTTGATTAGTAGCTGATTTATTATACCCTGATTTTAAAGAAATAATGACAAGCAAGCAGACAGTTAATGCATTTTGGAGATAGTGAGCCCGATCTGCGATCTAACCATCTTGCATTTTTTTATCTATAGGACCGTACATAGCTCGAAAAAGAGACATCGTTTCAGGATTGATGTTCCAAAGACTTGAACTTCTGTTCTTTATGGCATTTATATTTAAAGCAATTTAACTTTATCCGAAAAAACATACACTACAATTCATTTTGTAAAACCTAAACACGCTGTACCGATTTACGGATGAGACAGCAAGGTTTTAGGGTAAACGATTATAACATCGATGTATGCAAAATTTAGATTTTTGAGGATTTTTAAAAAATGGTTTGGTCAAATTCTATAAAACTTGAACGCGACCACCTCTGACCATGGACGTATAAAAAAGTCGGACGTAGTCTCGCTGAAACAAAAACTGTGTCCATCGAGTCAGCCACATAATATGTACGTGTGCGCTGTCACATACAGGCAGACACGCAGACATCAGTGTGTCATTACACGCGTTACTTGTGTATATGTATCAGTGCCAACCTGCGTACGCACACGTACAATTGTGGCCGACTCTAGTGCCACAGTTTTTTGTTTTAGCGAGACTACGTCCGACTTTTTTATACGTCTATGCTTCAGACTATATATTATTTATTTTATACTTCTATATACCCAACAAAAATAATTGTCAAAACTGAAGCTATCGTGTGATGTAGTACAAACAAAAACAAGCAAATTGAGAACCTTTTTTTATTTCTAATTGGTGAAAAAAAACACCAAACGATTAAAACCCTCCTTTTTTTGGAGTTGGTTAAAAATAGACATGAATTATTACTACGGCTAAGACCACAATCCAGTGGCACTCGACAATTTCACAGCTCAAGAATTTCGACGTCCAATAAATATCTAAGAGCAATATAACAGCTATAACAGTAGCTGTTACGAAACCCGGGGCAATAAACTGGCAACCTTTGGCACGCACTGCCATTGATTGACCAACTGTGGGCTGGCAGCGGGGCTCGCTAGCCTTGACATGTGCGTGATCTGTTTAGTTACTGGCGCGAGTGGGCCGAGTGTGAACGGGGCATGATTGATGTGAGAATATTGGAAGCAGTTGCATAATATCGATTCAGCGTTTTAATGTAGAGCCTAGTTTTTGTCCCCAATATACTGGGTTTTTCTCACATAGAGAGAGATGAGAGTGTATATGACGCTGGAAATGTTTTAAAAAAATATCTTAACATTTAAAAATCCAGTTTCATGTTTGTTTCAGTAAGCTTTTCAACAAGTCAACTGATTTTCACGAAAGTTGGATTTTCTATAAATTTCATAAGATTACTCTTGACCGCCATCTCGCCTGATGTTAAGTTACGATGTGGTCTACGATGAAACGTGCTCACGACACCAATATTAACAAGAAAATAAGATATATTATATGTAAATAGTAGCTCCCAAAGGTGTTTTAGCCCCCGACCAAAAAAAGGGGTGTTATAAATTTGACGTCGATGTCTGTCTGTCTGTCTGTCTCACCGTAGAGCTCATACGGATAGGCTCGATGCGGTTTTTTTATTTGAAAGTTAATATCCGTGAGAATGTTCTTAGCTATGTTTGGTTATCTATTATCCATTCAAGATGGCCGCCGCCACAAAATGGCGGACAAAATATTTCTTCACAACCTAACTCAATATGGGTATCAAATGAAAGGACTTAGCTAGTAGAATACTACACTACAAAAAATTCAAATCCAAGATGGCCGCCACCACAAAATGGTGAATTATATATTTTTTTTCACTACTACCTCAATATGGGTATCAAACGAAAGGGCTTGACTAGTAGAATACATTGCACTTTGACAAATTTCAAATCCAAGATGGCCGCTTCCACAAAATGGCGAAATACATTTCTTTTTTCACAACTCCCTTAATATGGGTATCAAATGCAAGGGCTTGACTAGTAGAATGTTGTACAGATAACAAATCTGAGGTCGTCGGGGGTTAATCAAAATTTTTAATTTTGTGCTTGTAGTTCCATAATTTCCTGTGATGAAAGGCCTCTTTATCTTCATTCCACTAGTCCCTATCCTGAGCTTTTATATACCAATCATAGAAGTGTTTATTAAGGTCATCCCATCATCGTTTTTCTGGTCTTCCAAAACGTCTTTCGCGACCTGGCTTCCACCATGATATGACCTTGGTCCAAAGATCATCCGACAAGCGGCAAACGTGTCCAGGCGAGTCTATTGTCTCTACAAAGTATCTGTTTTGAATTCGAAAGGAACTGTGAGGAATCGAGTGAATGAAAAAACCAGCTATAAATATTAAACGAATTCAATTCAAGGTTAGATAGGACTGGTAGAAGGATTTAGTAGAAGGATTTAACATGCCTTACATGCTTAAGTAGTGATCTCTGTGCAGAGTCCGCCTGATGAAGTAGCTTTATTAGCTATTCTAGAGTCAATCAGTAGATAATGTTTCAAGATCACTATGTATTATATTTCGAAGGCAACTTTCCCAGAGAAAATGTTTAAAATGAAATAAGCAATCCACTTTATGTATCCATTACTGGTGTGACTCTGGATCTTCTTTTTACAAAAGAGTGTTCCTTCAAGCCTTAAATGATGTTATTGGAACATTTCGGTATCTCACGATATTTTACTTCAAAGTTAAAGTGAGTGGCGATGAACTTGGACACCATCACTTGAAAAAATACCTAAGAACTTCAAATCGACGACCTCGTGTTCTCGCCACCAAGTATTTTTTAGGGATTCGGCGGTTAAAATACACTCCCTCAAATTTCACTGATAAATATTCCAGACGGAATAAAATGAGACAAAATGACATTCAAGAATCTTTTCGTTTATTCAAAGATGTACGTACATATTTATCAAGACTCAGCATTATGGAAAATGGATCCCGTAATTCGATAATGTTGAGCTTGATGGGTTTTCCTACAAGCTCTGGTTTTGGTCGTACTGAATAAGAAACGCTAAATTTATGTAACTAATATCACTTACTATTTAAACGCATATTGAATACATATTTTTTTCTGTTTTGGTCGATAATAGGATCTAGCTTAACCGCCATTGTCAAATGTAAAGCGACAATGCGGTCTGCCTAGAAGAACTTATTTTCGAAAAATTTGCCCTAGTCTTATTTATGTCTTGTGGCATGAGATTCTATTAAACTACTGAAATATTAAATCAAAGCAGAGTATGTCTGCATGCGTGTATGTTTGCGTGCGTCCGTGCGTGCGTGCTTACGTACGTGAAAATAAACATGAAATGATAAAATGTGGCAAAGACAAAAGACAGACATAAAATATTTTCGTACAAAAAATTAAACCGACTTCCAAACCACATATCAAAAGCAATAAATAAACCAAAATCATTATTATAAGCGCTACTCACTCATCTATTTGAAGTCGGTGCCAGTCAGGTTAAAAAGTTAGTAGATTGATGAAATCAGGTAAAATACATAAAAAAAACAACATAGGGGACGAATTGATAACCTCCTCCTTTTTTTGGAAGCCGGTTAAAAAGGACAAGAAGACCACATGTGACAAGAAATACAATGAATGTATACATACGAGATTATTATTGTGTTAGTCTGCAGTGAACTCACACTACTAGTGATCATGACTACGAACAGATTTGTGTTGTCGTATTTACAATAATTATACTACAAAACATTAATTTAATGATTTTATTTTAATGTTTTAAAAGCTGTATCGGATAGACGAACATGAGCGCTCAGAAATAATTGGACGGAGTAGTTTCTTTACCCGAAATCCTTGAAGGACGAACTTTCTCTGACATTTGGCGAACTTTACTTGTTATTTGTTTTTTAATTAGACAGGTCCTTAGAAGTGAGGACTAGTGTCCTTTGTGAGAGATATTTGTAGTAGCTGTGTGTGATGTTTTAGTCACGTCATTTTATTTGGGATAAAAAGATACATAGATCTACACAAAGATCATACTTCTATGCGATTTGATGACATCCATGGTTCTATGGATAGAAAGGAACCTATACTCAGCAATATTGAATTAATAAATATTATTTTTAAATCTTACTCATATTTCAATTAAAAATATGTACGTCTTAATTATTATATTATTTGCTACACCTAGAAAATTATATAATATATAGGTACATGTACTTGAGCAAATTTTTTGATTTTCTTTTTATTTTTCGTTTCTGTCACACGCTATTTTGATAGATATAGTTTTCTGAGTTAGAGTTAGTAAGCAAACGTTAAATAAGTGTTTCGGTTTGAAGGACATTGTTTCCAGAGGTATTACTGATATAATTTCTTAGATCTCTCGGTGACGAGCGCAGTACAGTGCTAGGTAATGATTTGGACTCTTCATGTGCCAATAGCTGCGTGTAACTGTGCTGTTATGTGGCAGGCATGTTGCTCACCATCAGGCATACGTTCTGCTCGTCTCTTCGCCATATACTATAAAAAAAAATTGTATGTTACAGGTTTTCACTTCCATTAGCAGTCCATGCTTTATGACTGCCATTTTTGTTTTTATTTAGTCCTTCGTAATTATCTATCTTTGAAACAAACCTGGCATTTAGTTTCTTATTAAAGGAGTGTGGTGGATAATTATTGGTCAGACGTCGATTGTGAGCTGCATTTCAATTCACAGGAACAATGGGCTGTTCGGGACTTCCGGCCAGGCACCGCGCGAGGGGGCGATCGTCAAATATATACTAACGGCCCATTCTGACTTCGCTCGGGTGATGTAGTGCAATAAACAAAAAATAATTTGCAACCTTAATATTGGTACTGGATTTTTATAAATAACACTAGCAGTAACCCGTGGCGGTACCCGCGTAGTTTCAGTTTTTAGGGTTCCGTACCCAAGGGGTAAAAACGGGACCATATTAGTGTGACTTCACTGTCCGTCCGTCTGTCACCAGGCTGTCTCAGGAATGGTGATAGCTAGACAGTTGAAATTTTCACAGATGATGTATTTCTATTGCTGCTGTAACAACAAATACAAAAATAAAATTAATATTTAAGGTCTCCCATACAACACACTTGATTTTTAATCGTCTCTTTCTCGATACTAATAATGGTGACAGATAGACGCTTTAACTACTCACAGAATAATGAATTTTGAGTTCTTTTTAAATATAGTTAATTAAAATAAAAGTACCTGGTTGACCGAGCTTTGCTCGGTTTTTTAAATGATATTTAGGCAGGTACGAATCACGTAGTGATGGCTTACTTAAATCTACTTAGATACGAATTAAATGCGTTTAAACAGGCTCTAAGTATAAGATTCACTCAAAAAATAACATAACAAAAAGATAAATCCCGAGTGAAACCAACAGGATTCGAACCGAGGCCTGTTGACTCCGAGGGCGAGCATATTCCGTCTAAGCTATTAAGGCTTAAAGAACAGTGTCGAAAAAAGTTATTGTATTATAAGGACATTGTAGGAGTTTTTCATTATCTAAAAACGCGCATAAAATGATGTTTTTATAAAATAAAACCTAGCTAGATCGATTTGTCGTCCCCGAAACCCCCTGTATGCATAATTTCATGAAAATCGTTAGAGCCGTTTCCGAGCTTCAGATTATATATATATACCTACAAGAATTGATCGTTTAAAGGTATAAGATAAATAATTAAGGGGGCTCCCATACAATAAAAGGGGTTTTCGCCGTTTGTTGAATGGTACAGACACAGATTTCTAAAAAATCTGTGGGTACAGAACATTTCGTGCGCGAGTCCCACTCGCACATGACTGGTTTTTGTTGTTTCCCGTGATCAAAGTGTGTGTATTCTAGACTGTTATCTAAATGTGCTCAAAATTCCAACCCAATCCGTTCAGCTGTTCCGACGTTATTGATCAAAAAACATTCATACGTTAACATTCTACTAATTCAACTAATATTATAAATGTTAATGTTTGGATGTTCGTTAATTGTAATGCTCAATCACGTCGTAACACCTGAACGGATTGAAGTGAAATTCGGAACATGTATAGATTATAGTCTGGAAGATTGACCAAGATTAACCAAACATCCAAACATTGACATTTATAATATTAGTAGGTTGGTTGCACCTGAATCATTCTGTAAGGTCGATAGAATGGAAATCGGACAGTTAATTACGAGTAGTATATTTTGTCCCCTCCTAAGTTAGTGCACCCGGACCCTGTTCCGACGTACATTGTACAATATTCAAACCTGTGTAATTGTTTCCTGGTGACGGTACTGGCATGTGAATTGAGTCGTGCAGTCAGCGACTATATAGTCGCTTTTTAGGGTTCCGTAGCCAAATGGCAAAATACGGGACCCTTATCGATTCGTCATGTCTGTCTGTCTATCCGTCCGTATGTCACAGCCACTTTTCTCCGAAACTATAAGAGCTTATACTATTGAAAGTTGGTAAGTAGATGTAATTTGTGAACCGCATCATGATTTTGATACAAAAAATAGAAAAAAAACATAAATTTTAGGGGTGTCCCATAATTAGAAGTTAAACTCAAAAAAATTTTTGATCAAAGCCATACATTCGTGAGGGTTTTTATGGATTAACTGAATAGTTTGCGCGAGGGACTCTTCCAAAGTGGTAAAAAGTGTGCCCCCCTGTAACTTCTAAAATAAGAGAATGACAAAAATAAAAATAGTGTATGATGTACATTACCATGTAAACTATCAACAAAAATGGTTTGAATGAGATCTAGCAGGTAGTTTTATTTTAATACGCCATAAAATGTCTATTGTTAAAACACTGACTAAAGGAACAACGAACTACAAGAACATTTATATTATGTTACATCATCATAATCATCAGCCACAAAACGTCCACTGCTGAACATAGGCGGGAAGGCCTAGATTTCTACAACAAACGGTCCTGCGCAACCTGTAAACCAGCGGTTTATAGCGACTTTTGTGAGATCATCTGTCCATCTAGTGGGAGGCCATCCAACACTGCGTCTTCTGGTTTGTGGTCGCCGCCACTCGAGAACCTTACTTCCCCATCGGTTGTCAGTTCTGCGAGCGATGTGGCCTGCCCATTGCCACTTCAGCTTGCTTACTCTTTGTTCTATGTCGGCTACTTTCGTTCTTTTGCGAATATCCCCATCTCGGATTCTATCGCGTAAAGATACTCCGAGCATAGTTCTCTCCACAACTCACTGTGCGACTTTGAGCTTTGTTATAAGGCCCACAGTTAAGGGTTACCTTAGCTTAAGTTCACCTCGACATAAAGATAGGCTATCACGCTCTCAAGTTTAGATGCAGTATCGCTACATGAGTCGCAGTTAATGTACGTCAGCCGTCTCGAGTTGCACACTCTCAGCGCTAATAGCTGTTTTATAGCTGGGTGTTAAGTTACATATTTTAATGACATGAGCGCATCATCGCTAAGCAATATTTTTAACAATAGGGTTGCTCTTGATTTTGCCGAGTAATTTTCAAAGCTGTTTGTGTGAAAAATATTTATGTTTTCTGGAGATAACGTTAAATGTAATTCTCGTATATAACCTCCCCTTGCCTAACCTTGTATGTAAGATTAGGTGAATCTCTTTTAAGCAGGGTGCCTGGAAGAGATTGTTTCTTGCTCCAGCAATAAAGCCGCCATTTGTGGACCTTCACAAGTGTTTTACTGCAATATTTCTGTTTTGTGTGTGTTTTGTCTAAAGAGTTTTCAATCTTTCTATACAAACCAATAACTAATTCTAGATAATATACCTACCATGTACATAATTATCATTGTACTGTACAATACTCATGTCCGGGGCAGAAACTGCTTGCAAGTTGTCAAATCACCGGGACAATGGGTATTCAAACAGACAGACATGACAACTGAGTTCAAGATATTGAAACATACAATAATATAGTACTTATACGTACGTGGCTTCGATCGCGTAGTTTGTAAATGTATTTTTTTGTAGTATAAAGTGCCGTGACGACTAGGACATGTGTATGATGGTAAGTAACATGCCATAATAGCACGGTGACACGCAGATATTAGAACAAAATACGTCCAAATCACCTTACACTATATTGCGTCACCCAAAAATAAATAAATAAATATTAGTGGACAATTCACACACAACACCATCTGACCCCAAACTAAGCAAAGGTTGTAAGTTGGCAGCCAGAAAGCTGATATAATACTTATATAGTTTATTTTTTTAAAAAGAAGCGACGAGTCGAGCAGGACATGTGCCTGATGGTAAGCAACATGCCTGCCACATAACAGCACAGTGACACGCAGGTATTGGAACGTGAAGAGTCCAAATCATTACCTAGCACTGTACTGCGCTCATCACCGAGAGATCAAAGATGTTATATCTCTAAGCCCTGTAATTTCTCTGGAAACATTGCCCTTCAAACCGGAACACTAATGTTTTCACATTACTGTTTGGCGGTAGAATAACTGGCAAAGGTGTGGTACTTCCCCAGGCGGACTCTGCTAGGAGTCCTACCACTACAAAATAGTTGTAAATACGTATTAGATAACATAACGTAAATAACCAATATTAATTAGTATATTTTTAATTAGTATCTTTCCTGATGTCCTTTAATTACTCATAGGTGCATAGTTTAGGTCAAAACTGTAAATTGTTACATTGTAAATTCGTATTATTTAAGTTTATTGTCAACTGTGTACTGTTTTGTATACCTAAATAAATAAATAAATAATGTGGTAGCCTCAGACGGAATCTATAACTCTTACCTCTACAAATAGATAGTATTTCTTACAGATTTTTCTTTTTTAATGTAGTCTATATATTTATTATGCCAGACATAAAATTGTGTCGATGTAGAGTTCGTAAGAGCATAATTTACTCTTTTTTATCTTTTATTGGACTAAAACAGCACTTTGACTTCAAAAAAAAAGCTGTTTCTCGGCGCGCATAAAACTTGAAAAAATGCAGTAAGTTGTACTAACAGCCGCGCTTGCTATCAGGTGAGCGACCTGCTAATTGCGTTTGTATCACCTTTCCCTCCGCAGATGTGGAGACAGCTGGGTCTATCAGCTGTCGCCGTTACTATTGCAAAGATGCGTGTGCGCATCAAAAAACTGACATCTGCAAATACAGTTTGAATGCGTACCGCTTGCCGATGTGTAGATTCCTTATCAATGAATGGGAATTCGGGTATACATGTTACCTCGAAATCTGAGGTCGAAAAACGAATAAATGTGGTAGTGATGCACCTCTATCGATAAAAATTGATATTTCTTAAGGTGTTCATTGGCAGAATTAAATTGTTTAGAAAACTACACTACTCTACATACCTAAATAAATACATAAGACTGCATGAACATAAATAGTCTACTTTGTGTATGCAACTCGATACATCTATTATTGAGCAATAAATAAAAATAAATGTACTTAATACATTTGAATTTTTATGTGCTCCTGTGTGATCACTATCATTAGTTATGTTTATTCACTCATTAGCCGAGAATAACTAGCTGTTTATTACTTTAGGTATTTATTTAGTATGTATATTTATATATTTTTTTTAGACGACATATTTTTTAACCCCCGACCAAAAATGGGGTTTTATAAGTTTGACGTTGGTTTCTGTCCGTCTGTCTGCCTGTGTGTGTGTGTCTGTCTGTGGCACCGTAGAGCTCAAACGGATGGGCCGATTTCGATGCGGTTTTTTTATTTGAAAGTTAATATCCGTGCGGATGTTCTTAGCTATGTTTGGTTAATATCGATTCAAGATGGCCGCAAAATGGCGGACAAAATATTCTTTACAACCTACATCAATATGAGTATCAAATGAAAGGTCTTGACTAGTAAAATACTATACAATAAAAAAATTCAAATCCAAGTTCTTAGCTATGTTTGGTTAATATCGATTCAAGATGGCCGCAAAATGGCGGACAAAATATTCTTTACAACCTACATCAATATGAGTATCAAATGAAAGGTCTTGACTAGTAAAATACTATACAATAAAAAAATTCAAATCCAAGATGGCCGCCACCACAAAATGCCGAATTATATTATTTTTTTCACTACTACTTCAATATGGGTATCAAATGAAAGGACTTGACTAGTAGAATACATTGCATTATAATAAAATTCAAATCCGTAATGGCCGCTTCTACAAAATGGCGAAATACATTTCATTTTTCACAACTCCCTTATGGGATAGGTATATTTATTTCTAAATTTATTTACATAATGTACACGATATTAGTCTATAAGACCGATGCCAGCAGGAATCGTGCCCAAAATGCTAGCCCCATTGCCACGTTGAATGGCAATACTTATGCGCTGAGCAAAATAAAGGCCAGCATTTTGGTCACGAGTTGCATCACAAAGACGTTTCGCTAAATCTTTGTAAATATTTTTGGCACTCAGTCCCCACGGTCCCAAAGTTTCGACCCCAAAAGGCTCAAACATGTATCCGCTATCAATACAGCTATATTTGCGCCTCTTGAGGTCTTCAGCTTGTTCAGCTGCCGCGCCAGCTCTAACTTGTGTCCGTGAAAGATGAGACGGCGCCAAAGTATCGACGCAGGTTGCATCCCAGACCAAGGGCCGTCCCATCTTCCACGGAATCAAAGTCATCCCATCAGGTCTTTTACCATCGCTTCGAGCTAAGCCGCTCGGCTCTAAAACAGCTGCGCAATTAGCAGTGGTAAAAAGCCCGACGGATGATATCGTTTAGGCTGGCGTGGCGGGTATTCGTCCAGCACTTCTGGTGCAAGAGAGACCGTGGTGACCGAGCCGGTCGACTGTAACACCGCACTGGCAAAGGTGTGGTGCACAACACGATGCGCCCAGACGGAGGGAAGTGGCAACACGAAAAGTAGAGGAATCCATGAGGGTTCCGGTGTGAGGCGACAGGAGAGCCTGTAGCCACAAACCCGACTCCCACTCAGCGACAGCTAGGAGACGAGCACGATCTGTAGAGCTTAAGCACGTATCGAGTAATTGTTTCCGTACTTGTAAACAGATCGGTCCGTCCCATAATCGCTGCGAAGATGGAGTTCTGGGAAATCGGTATTTGGGCACGATGCTCTCCAAGCATTCTTGGCTTCGGTCAACAAGGATATTTCGAAACATTTGGAATTTCTGAGAGTATTTTAAAATTAAATTTTGATTACTATGAACCGAAGATAGAAAAGCTGGAAGAGCCACACAGACACTGACCGGACCCCTAGGCCACCAAAACGTACTGGTAGAGAACCCTGTAACCACTCTCGGTCAGATAAATTAATGTTTAAAATTGATTCCAAAGTGTTTTTATTAGGTTGTCTAAACGATGCATTAGATCTGAATGCTGCCAGAGTTGACAACATCTAATAAAATATGTGAACTTTGGAACAAAAAGGCAAAACGAATAATAGTAAAAGCCATGTGTGAATTGATTTTGTTAAACGGTCCGATACTTCAATAAAATTTTGAATTTTGCGTCGATAAACGAAGAAAATGCCTCATTCATGACGGGTGCTCCTAATAAATATAGCTCACTTTGACCAACAATTTTGATATTAGGTGCCAAAGTACTAAATTTTTGGATGACTAATTCTTTGTTCAAATAGGAATCTGGAATAAATAGCTCACACTTTGAGAAATTTAATTCTAAGCCTATTGATTTGAATTCTGAAATAAGAAGCGTGAGATCATCAAATAACGTATCAGCGTCACCACCAAAAGTTCCATCATCTAGGTACCATATATTGAGCTTGGACTTTAGACGCTGAATAATGGGTTGAATGGCGAGACTGAAAGCAGCTGGACTAAGAGGGTCACCTTGCTGGCACCCAACGGCAGAAGTGATATCATTTCCGTGGTAGGTCAATTTAGAAGGTGACCCATAACATTGCCAAAAAAAGCTATATAGATTCGGGATTTTATCTTTAACTTCCCTTAGTAGAGCTCCCCTGTCGACTGAATTGAAAGCATTTTAACATCCACTTTAAGCAGCAGATCGCCACAATTTTGATTTAGAAACGTTCTTACCGAATGGACCGCTGCTTCACAACCGCCTTGCGAACCAAAACCAAGCTGTAAAGGCTGGAAAAGGTTTACCAAATTGGGCATTATTTTACGACAGCAAATTTTGGCGGCAAGGCGGCGGTAAGTCATACCAACGGCTATTGGTCGAATGCCGCCGTCTTTCTTTTTAACGCGCATAAATTGGCACCATAAAGAATATTTATGACGTCACTGTTCACTTTACCTGACAACATTAAATTAATGAGCGCAGTCAAATTCCTCAGAAGATGTTCTCCTGCTTCACCAGTGGCCCCACTTGTTAGGTCTTTAAGATGTTGTGGAGTTAAGGAATCAAGACCTCCAGCAGAACCACTCTGAAAACAGGAGACAGCAGCAGAAACATCTAAACCTGTTATTTCCATGACGTTATCGCTGTCTAAAGGTACTGGGAATTCCAGATTTGCTGCCGAAAGTGGATGTTTTTCTTTAAGAACAGAGAGAGTTTCAGGGTTCGAGGCCGCGATTGTGTCATTCGAAAAAAGAATACGTGCCGCCCCTTTAATATCGCCGTCACTGAATTTTATCTCTATCAGCTTATATATTGCGGAATCAGAGAACGATCTTACAGTAAATTTTGAATTTTCTTGAAAGTCCCAATTATTATTACAAAGTATAGGAGGCTCCGACGAAGAACAATACTTCACGCAATTATCCTTAATTCTGGTTGTTAACGATTTGTTATTAGAATTATCGGTTTCGACGTGAAGTACCGCATACGGAAAGCTGAGTAAGCGCTCCCAGTTATGCTTTGTGTTCTGGACAACAACGGCGTTAATGGCATTCGATAAGGCTGCTGCTACTGAAAGTCGAGCGCCTCTGGGGATGCGTTTTATGACTGGTTTCCGAAGTTTACAGAATGATAGCACTCGCCAGAAAGCTCGGTCTTCAGAAGCAGCAGAATTCTGTGTTGGTGGGATGTTTGGTAAGTAAGATGAAGATGGCCTGTGGCATCTAGATTTATGAATATTGAGACCACGCAAACCTTTGAAATATCTGTCCGGAATACACTCGGGGCAACGCATACCTTCTTGCGACACAACCGCAGTACCCCTTTCTGATCCCGTCGTATCGTCGTACACAATTTGTAACATTCATTATAATTTTCCATGAGTAAAATAGAACAACAATTGTAAATAAAGTCCAAATAAACATTAAAATTGATGGTTAGAAAAACAATAAGTTGTCAATATTCATAGGTATATTATATATTATATGGGTATCAAATGAAAGGGCTTGACTAGTAGAATGTTGTACAGCTAACAAACAAATCTAAGATAGTCGGAAGTTAATCAAAATTTTCAATTTTCTTGTTTCATCTTGTTGTTACTTTTGCACTCTATCCTCACTCTACTCATGTTTATTATTTACTTACTTTTCTTGGCATTACTTACTTACTTATTACGTTGCTTGGAATAAATTGTTTTAGTGATTAGGTCACCAATCGCTACTTTACTTTGAGAAACTTTTGTTTATTATAAATTAAGAGGTAATTTATCTATGTATCATATGTTTCAGTCTGATTGATCAACAAATATACAAACGTCCAGACTTTCGCATTTACTATAAATATATACTTAAATATTCAAACCGCATAAAAAAATCAGCGCTTTAAAAAAATGCTAATTATTATCGATATATCGACAGTTTGAAAACAACATCCCTACTGATATCGATACCCGTACAAAAAACACAGTTCACCGCTCCATAATACAAAAAATATCCTAATTGGGCACCACATGTCTACCACGTGCTATGGCGCTTTCATTCCGACACACATTTGCGCTATTATCAATCTTACAATTTTTACTTTAAGGATTAAATTCCCTTAACCATTAATACTAGAAGAGAGAAGGGAGAGAGAGAGGGAATACTTTGAAATCTGGAATTAAAGGTGTGGAAAAATGAATGTTAAACCAAGCCAAATAAAGTGGTATTTGGAATGAATTTGTAAAGATTTCCCAGAAGGCTCGAATTCCAGATTGGGCATAAAATTGCGGTTTCTTAAAGTTTTTTTCACAAGGTCGGAGGTTTACCTTTGGAGATTATGTTATGTGGGTCAGTGGGTGTTTGAGATCGACGCAAATGAGAACCAACGTTAGGGATATAATCGTCTGTACTGAATCGGACTGTCGCATTCCTAACGTCGTATTAAAAATCTGTCAGATTTCTGACGACAATTAAATTACTATTCGAGACCATGGGCGTATAAAAAAAGTAGGACGTAATCTCGCTAAAACTAAAACTGTGTCCAACGAGTCGGCCACATATGCACGTATGCGCTGTCACATACAGGCTGACACGCACATCAGTGGGTCATTACACACGCTGATTGTGTGTATGTGTGCGTGTCAGCCTATCAGTGACAACCTGACAACGCACACGTGCAAATGTGGCCGACTCTAGTGACACAGTTTTTGTTTTAGCGAGACTATGTCCGACATTTTTATATGTTCAATAAAATATGACTAGGATAGGAAAAAAATTTAGGATATTTTAGTTTCGTTTTAATGACTTCACACAAATCGTGTCATTATTTCTAAGGTAATTTAAAAATCTCGAATAGAACATCATAGAGCATAAGCAGACTACATGATTTTCCAACTGCTGGGGTTTGAGGCCATATCTTGCAAGTACTTAAAGAGTGAAAGTCATAGCCTCTTCAAGGAGGTCAGCCCCTTGATCTTCTCCATTACTGTCCCCCAAGCCGAGGTCGTACCGTCTGTGGTGCCTTTGCGCTGTTCGTCGTAGCTGATGACAGGTCTTGTAAGACTAGCCCATGGGCTAGCTCTGTTTTCAGCGGTAGCTCAAGGTTCGGTAAGCAGTAGATGCTACTTGGGACCAACTAACATGAGTCTATTTCAAAAAAGACGCGCAAAAGAAGCTACTAATGATAGCATCCTTAAAACAAATAACGAGTTGTTATTAGTTTTTGAGTTTCTTCTCCCAGCTTACCTCTAGTTCTCGACGTAGGCCGGGTTCTGCGCCGAAGTGTTAGCGAACAGATAATTCAGAGGCTCAGACTTCCTTACCTGTAACAAAGGGAAACCATGTTTATGTATTCTTCAACTCCGGAACTTTGAGGGGCTCGTTCAACTTGAGATGGTATGGAACAGATGCTTATATATGAGGCTTAACAGACAACCGCTGTAATACTACTAATATTATAAAAGTGAATATTTGAAATGATGTATGTTTGTTACTCTTTCACCCAAAAACTACTGCAGAAATTTGGATGAAATTTGGTATTTAAATAAATAAATAATAAATATTTTTGCATAATTCACTCACAACACCATCTGACCCCAAACTAAGCAAAGCTCGTACTATAGCGGCCAGATAGCAATAAACGCAACAAATAACATAGATACATAATGCTATGGAATAACAGCATAGGCTATTTTTTATCACAAGAAAGTAACGGGTTCAGGTACTACGCGGGTGAAACCGTGGAGTGCTGCTAGTATCTGCTTACGTAATAAAGTACATACTACTGTTCCCGGTATGAAGGCCATTGTTTCTAGGAAAAATACAGGGTAAAAAGATAAGACATCAACCTACACTGGGACCAGCTTAGTGGTCTTGACGTTTTTCTTTCGGGAGAAGACCAGACTCCCGGGAGTAGGAACATTTAATGGGCGTCTTAAGTTATGGATTTGTTATTTTTCTCCACTGTAGCTTATTACTGAGTCTGCTCAAATAACTAATGAATAAATTCACACAAAAATCCTATAAAATATTTCCGGAAACAGAAAAAATCTCAGAAATGTTAAACGCATCTCTTACAAATTGCTTCCCGGTTATAAATATTTCCCGTAGACACTAAGCCTACTTTACGTGATAACAATCATTAAAAATGAAGATAGAAGATTAAACTGTCAGTTAATAAAGTTTCGAAGACATCGGTGGTGAAACCGGCCCTTCATCAAATTAAAAAGTGAGCTCAGTGTCACAAGTGTCATCTGATTACGACGTCTTCACAAATGTCGGTTACTGAATCGGGGGTCAGCGGTTAACTTACAACGTGTTACTTATTTAATGTAATTAATGTTTTAATAGCAAAATATAGGACAAAATTCATTAAATTAATACAAATTGGTTGCGTGCCCATGCTAATATATACTATATTTATTAAGTGGAGTTTGAAAGTTTTTTAGTCGGATAGTTATTGGTTGATTTTGTTACTGATTACTAAAATATAATAATTGCTTAAAATTTAAACGTGAGTTACTTATTGTCAAATTGTGTTGATCCTACTTTTATAATGCATGTAAAAGTTCGTATGTTTTTCGCTCATCACGTTGTAACGGGTAAATGGATATGCTTGAAATTTAGAGCATAGATTAGAATCTGGTTACACATAGGCTATTTTTTATTGCAAAAACGTAACGGAAACGGAAAATACAGATAAAAACACTCTATACAACAGTACATGCAGTTTTATGAATAATCAACGACTTCAGTGTTGATGATAATATGATAAATGAACTTAAAAATATGAATTTAAAAATTAGAACTTTAATACGTTGACCTAGGCTCACGGTAGTGTAGCCAGCCAAGGTGATTCAAGTACACTATGAATTTAAAAATTAGAACTTTAATACATTGATAAATATTACATACACGATCATACCACATTCTCTCTATTATACTGTCAGATAACAAGTAAGTAAACTTGGCACTGTCTCCCACTCTACAAAAGTAAGACCATCGGTCACGGTGTTATTAGTCATAAAATGCGCATTAATCACGGGAAAGTTTAATTTATATTAATATTAATGTTATATAATTTATTGCAATGAATAAATAGCCATCTTATTAGGCAAATAAGCTTATATGCTGCAAGCACATGAGTAAATCATAACCCGTAATTAGATAGAATTGGTGTTGAATTCGTTTATTAAATATTCAAATGGTTAATAATAGTAAAATAATATATCGTATTCTTTAAGTTATGTTTTCTGATAACATAATCTATATTTAAATACGAAGTGTATATTTTATATGAAACTGATGTAAGGGAGTAGGTAGGGAATAAAGTAAGGGTATGGGGCTAAAGAGTCTTAAGAAGCTTTGCTCCTTAAAATAATAAGCATAAGCTCACGATAGATAAGTTCTTTTTTGTAATTGCAAAGCAAAACTAAGTATTTACAAGTACAAATTAAGTAAAATAACCGCTTTATGCATGTAAATATTGAATTCGTATGAATTACTTAAAAACAATGTTTATTTAGGATTTAGTGAACAAAAAAATTATGTTTGCTTGGTGGTGTGTTTTACCTTCATTTTTAAATTGCTTTTTTCATATACATTGGGCTATTTGATGCAAATAAGATCCTAGATCCCAGAAAAAACTTTCTTTTTTTCAATATTCAACCAAACTATGACAGACTCTAGGAGTTTCAAAAATGCGTACCTACTAAATTTTTTTTTTGTGTTTCGGTCTTAGTGGGATTATACATTAAGGGGAGCGTTCTAAGTGTTTGCAGTGAAATGTGCTAATGAATTGAACAGTATAATATTTATTGATATATGTTCTTGCCTTACAATGGTAATCTGATACAGAAACGAGGCAAAAATATTTTTGTAGATAGATCCAAATTGATATGAACCCTACGCCTCGTCTAAGTAGTCCCAGTTCAAATGTGTATACAAACAAGCTCTTTAGATTTATAAACTGGTTGCAATAAATAACAACTGTCAACAAAAAAAGTACAGTACAGTAAATCGAAAAATAATTGAAATACCAAACCAACAACTTACATACGTACTTTGACAGATGTCATAAACTTTGGATATTCATATAGGTAAACACACATTAACTTACTGTTTAAATAATTAATACCATTAAACAGGGTTCCTGTAATGGGTATATTCGATCGCACTGACAGCGGACCATACTCTCATCTACAAAATATTGCGCCACTGACGAAATGATGCTCGCCTGCTCGCACCCCTGGCATACGTAACGTGTAACTAAGACCCTTCACACCAGAGAGCTCACGAGGCCATGGTGAAGATCCCTAGTTGTCACTAAGCCTGAATGACTCACGTCTGATCACCAACTTAAGGCCAACGAGAACGTCAAAGGTACGAGAGCGCTGATGCTCGCCCAGCTCTTGCATGGCTCATGATCGCACCTTATTTCTCCTGGAACAGTGACTCTAAGCGTCCAGCCCTGGTAAGGAGGTTTGCCTCCCAAACATGAATGGTGGGTGAATAATTCTCAAACTGCTTTATTTCTATCATTTGCTTAAGGAAAAGCAAGCAAAGCTTTGCACGCCAAAAACATGTCACGTTTAAAAAAAACATTGTGTTTGAATTGGTAACCTCTTCTTTTTTGGAAGTTGCTTAATAAAATCAGAATGTCATTAAAATTTTCGACGTGAATTCAAACAAACTCATAGATATAAATGAGTACATGTCAAATTTTGTAATTTAGCGTTTAGTACCCATTAAGTAATCCCACATATACTTAAACCACTGTTTAAATAATTAATTTCATTAAATAGGCCCTCGGTAATGGGTAGCATAGACACAAAGTCGCTTTATCAACCGCGGCGGGGTTCCGGCCAATTCTATTATTTCTACGTTTTATTCCTTCTGAACACAGTTCGTAACTTATTTACTGCTTTTAGTAACTATTGTAGTGAGTGATGTTATTGGTAATGTTGTTTATTTTAGTCTGTTACATTTATTAAAGATTAGATAGTAGAATAAAATGGTTAACTTTCAGCCTGCATCCTTAACTTCCTATAAATTAGTTGTGTTGCAGTATTTTTCAGTTTGACAATCATAGAATCGAAAAATTCTTGAGATTTCTGTGTTTACAATCGAGATGAGATTGCGACCTTTTTTCAAGAGCCAGATGTAAAAGTTTGTTTAGACAAACTGTCTCTAACAGTGAATGAAAAACATTGCGAGAAAAGTGATGTCATCCTCTAGCCCGCATTTCACCAGTGAAATTATGGTCTTGACCTTCTTGACTTGGCTTGGTCTTGTTTCACATTTAAAAATCGTGTGATGTCAAACTTCTATATCGTTCTGCACTTAGGAAAACACTGGTACAGGTGAGGTTGGAATCTACGACCATTGTTGCGAATCGGATTTTTTTTTTAAATAACTTTTGACGAGACGAGCAGGATATGTGCTTGATGGTAAGCAACATGCCTGCCACATAACAGCGAAGTGACGCAGCTACATTTCATACAGACACATTTCTTCCACTTGCTCTTCTACCATATCGGCATTCGGTTTCCTAATGCGGTCCTGCGGGCGTTCGTGCGGGGCACACGTATCGCTCCGTCCGATCGACCTCTCGCTCACACACGCGCCTTCTCGCTCAGGCGCTGTCTTCGTCCGAGTTCGCAGAGCTCCGTGACTTCGTGCCTCATAGCTGCGTGTCGACGCGGCTACGCGTCTTCGGGCACCTAGCTGCGTGTCGTCGTGCGGCATCGGGCACCGAGCTACGAGCTGCGAGTCGCCGCTTCAAAAAAGTACGTGCACGTGTGCCAGCGGGCCCCTCCGTAGGGAGTCCGGTCGCACGCACGTGTCGACGAGCCCTTTTCAGGGCTCGGGTAAATCGTACAAAAGCTCTTCTCAGAGCTAGGCGGCCTTTCTCCCCGGCCGCCACCCTCCGTTTCGCTTACGTACAACGCCTCTCGTTGTACGTAAGTATTTTCCCTTTTGTCACTAGTCGGTCCGCGTGCCGTTAAGAGGCTTCACCTCCATTCCTCCCGCCCGTAATCCTCCGTGCTGCGTAGCGCAGCATGGAGGAGCATCGGCTCTCCTCGCGCGGGTCAAGCGCCTGTATGTCGACGGAATATCCCGGCGGCGAAGGCCTTGGCCCAGCGCATCGCCGGGTCCAACCCCGGCGCCTGCCCTCCCGAAACGGTGGCCGTTTTCCGGAAGATCTTCGGAGCTTTCGAGGATGGCCGCCTTTCGTTCCTCCCCGCCCCCGCCCCGCCCCTGCCCCTGCCCCCGCCCCCGCCCCGCCACTTCATGCGCGCGCTCGGCTCCAAATGGAGGCTGCTCAAGCGCCGCCCGCTCGATTCCCGGCCCGTCCCTGGGTCTCAAGCGGCGACCCCGTCGCCGCCCGTCCGACTTCGCTGACTTCTCCTTCGAAGAAGAAGAAGAAGTCGAAGTCCGTACAAGACCAAGGCTTACCGCCCTGGTACTAAGCCTTCCGCCGCACCCGTCCGCGAGTCCTCTAGGGACCGCGCTGCTCGTGCGGATCGCGTGCGATCCGCCGACAGCGAGGCCTCCGTGAGGAGTCGCTCTCCGGCTCCCGCCGGTCCCTCCGCGGCCGTGTCCGATATGGACACGGCCGTGTCCGACGTCTCCGACTCTGACGACGGGTTCACGCTCGTCGGCAAAAAGCGGAAGCGCTCGCGCCCGATCCCGGAGGCTTCGCCCTCCCCCCCCGCTCCCCCTCGTCCGGTCCGCCCGCCCCCGGAGTTCATCCTTCGGGACGTCTCCTGCTGGGAGAAGGTTCGCCCTCTCCTGCAGGAGGTCGATGCGGGCTTCCGCTCTCGTGGTCATCGCCTGGGTATCCAGGTGAACCTCACGACGCCTGATGCGTACCGCAAGGTCACGCGTCAGTTGTTGGACGACCACGTCCCTATCCACACTCATCCTCTCGAGGATGAGAAAGTCCTCCGCGTAGTCATACGCGGAATCCCTAAGGAGTTCGGTGTCGGTCTCGTACGCACCGATCTCGAGACCAGGGGGCCTCCCAGTCCGCACAGTATCCCGCATGTCCTGCGGGCGTACTAAAGTGCCGTTGAACCTCGTGCTCGTCGTGTTGGATAAGACACCGGCGGGCAAGCAGGTTCAACATCAAGACGGTCATGGGCCTTTCGGGCCTGACCGTCGAAGCCCCGCATAAGCGGGGCTACCCTCCCAATGTCACCGGTGCCAGGAGTACGGACATGCGTCCCGCTACTGCGCCGCCCCGGCCCGCTGCGTGAAATGCGCCGGAGGTCATAGTACCTCCGAGTGCAAGCGCAAGCGGGACGATCCTCCCGCCCTCGTGCGTTCTCTGCGGAACCACGGGACACACCGCGAATTATCGCGGGTGTCCTAAAACTCCCAGAGCCGCGCCCGGACCCCTCAGGTCCCAACCCCGGCGCCCCGCGCCCCCCCCGCAAAAAGCGCGCGAACGCTTTGTTCCCGCGCAACCGCCCGCGTTCACTCCGTGGTCGTTCCCGTGCCTTCCGCGCGGCGGCCCCGCCCGCTCCCTTGTCGCGCCTGCCCCTGCCCCGGCCCTGTGGCCCGCCGCAGCGCAGGCGCCGTCGACCGAGTGTCCCGCTCGTCGCGACCCGAGGCCGCAGGCTCCCGCCAGCGCGCCTTCGTCCATTCATGAGGAACTACGTTTCCTCATGAACATCTCCCTCATTATCGACTTTGACGAGGTTAACCTCGTCATGTCGAAAATAAGAGCAGGTGACTTACTGCAAGCAGTAAGTGACCATAGCGAGTTTTTCGCTAAACTCCGCTCTTTAGCCCTGTCCGCTCCCTCTCTCCCCGCTAGGCCGTAGGCGCTACGCTCGCTCGATAGTGACCGCCGCGAGGTCCCGGGTTACCGGTACGTTACCGCCGCCGCCGCGGTGGTGGCGGGCACGGGCCGGTCCCTCGGCTCACGGCGGTCTAGACAAGCCACTTGTGGTATAGGCGCCGGATACCAATGGCACCCCGATCACCTCACCGGCGAGGTTACCGGGTCTCCCTAATCCATCAGCGGATTTTAGTCATTGTTAATAATAAGTCAGCTGACATTAGAACTTTCATAAAGCCTCACCCGCCTTTAATTCGTCTCTCCCTAATAATCAGTCCGAAGACAATCTCTTATTAGTATTAATAATCAGTCAGATGACAATTAGCTAATTCCCATATAATAATCAGTCAGCCGACATAGTCGTTCTAAAACAAAACTAAGCCAGCCGGCAAAGTCTCTCTTGCATTTTCCCCAATAATAAGTCAGTAGACATAGTAACTCGCGTAGTAGTACCGGGTTCGGTTCCCGTCACGACCCGGTGGGTGTGCAGTAACTCTGTCAATAGGCACTAAGTGCCGAACCTTGAATTCTCCCCGGTGACAGCGCGAGCCGAGGCCGTGCCGTCTAGGCGCCCTCGCGTGAGTGAGATAGTCACCGTACCCGCGTCACTGCCCTCCGCGACATGCGGTTCACGGGCGCACTACGTCCGATAGCGCTCAGCTAGAGTGCTTATGTTTTCGGTATGTATGTATGAGTTAGATAGCTAGGTAGATAGCTCTCTCTCTTAGTTCGATTTTTCTTTCAGGTTAGACTTCGTAAGTATGTTAGGAATGTTAGGTTAGGTTATTTTGGGTCCTGCGCCTCCGGCGCTAACCCAATAGTCAGATAGGCAGTAGGGGCCTCCGGGCCAGCAGTCATAAATCAGTTAGGAAAAAAAAAAAAAAAAAAAAAAAAGGGCTGACTCCACTCAAAATGACAGAGTAATGTAAACAGAACTGAACCGAAGTTTAAATACCTATTAAATATGCTTCCGAAGTGTCATCAAACCCTTTCAAGTACTCTGTAAACAACGTTTAGCCGACTCGACAAAGAGTGTTAGTGTTTCTGGCGGACCTTTCACATTACCATAGAAACTGAGAAACTTAGAATGGGATATAATAAACTAGAATAACATACATGGTTTGAAATTTGGCATATTTTTAAACAATGTTTTATTATATTTTTGATTAATTGGGAATTGGGGGGAATCGTTACCGAGGTATGGTACGACTACTGAGCTTAGTAAAAAACACGTTAGGATGTAAGACATCCTTCTCTTTTGATGGACGATCTACGACAGAGAGTGTTTACGTAAAAAGAAACCGATTCACTCTCAATTTAAAGACACTAAGATTGTTTGAAAAGGTGACACTGATTCATGGTTGATGTCCCTAAGAACTGAATGAAAACCTGTGATGCCGATATCGTTATATGAATAGGTGGACGGTAATGTGCATTGCCTTTGTGGGTTTTTACCGATAGTTACAATTTTGTTGTCTTCAAATCGAGAGTGAATCGGTTTCTTCTAAGTAAGGACGCATTTGTAGATCGCATTGTTGCTTAACATGAGGCTAAGTGGGGGTCAAGTGTACACCTACAGTTAAAACAATAATTACAAACCAAAAGAAAAAACAAATTAAAATATTTAACGCAAAATGTAATCTCTAACATATAATATCTAATAGTTTACATCGCGTCGTCTCAATATACGAAAGCAAATTTTGGTTTTTTGTTCATATTTCAAAAACCATCCAACTAATTTCGATTAATTTTATTTAATAAGTACCTCTGAATTATAATCTATCAAACCAAAAAAAAAAAAATGGGTCAAAATCTATTCACAATGGGCTATCGCGTAACATACATACGAGTACAAAAAAATGCACAACTGAATTGAAACCCTCCTTTTTTGAAGTCGGTTAAAATTCATAATATATTTTAGGTGATAATAGAATACGTTCTATAGTCTCGCTGAAATGTCAAAATGGGCTGTTTATATTTTTAAGATTTTACCAGGAAAGATATTTGTAAAATCTTACCAGGATACAAATAGTTACGAATATTTTTTTTTGGAAATTCTATGCCCCGATCGTGTGCAAGAGTCTGACAATGCGAACAAGGGCTCAATGTTTCTAAACACGAAGACCGGAGCCCACACGCGCCGGTGACTGATGCGAGACATCATGTAGACGGTTTTTATTTAAAACTCTTAAAAGCTTGTTTAAAAAGCTTCATCAGGGCTTTAATTGCTTAAATTATTTGAGATGCAACATCTGTGTTGATGTTAAGCAACGATTTATGTTTGGGTTCATTTGGAACAAGAAAACAATCCGACATTTGGAAATTATTATTTTTGAATAATTTATTACAAGTGAAAGTGTATTTAGCTTGGGTTTTGAACAGGATTGAAGCAATTTTATAAATATTGTAATAAATACTAACAAGATCAAACAGACATTGTTTAAGCTGTCTCTAAACACTGATTCCACATTATTTATTGGCGGTAGAATAACTGGCAAATGTGTGGTATTTCCCCAGACTGACTCCGCAAAGAGATGCAGATCTGTACCAATTAATTGCCTTCCTTTAATTGCGTAAATACCAATTGCTGTCCGTCCTGCAAATGTTTCAGGTGGTTTTGATCATTACTTAAATTAACAAACATACGTTAAATTATAACTTTTAAAAAACCCAACATAATTTTTACATAAATACACGGGTAACTCACGTTTAATGTAGTCAGTCCAGTCCGTTACATTAAACGTGAGTTACCCGTGTATTTATGTAAAATGTGTAATAACCACGTTAGTTTTCATACCCAACATAATTGTTTAAAATTTTTGGTCAGTACAAATTTATGTTTAACAGTAAAGCAAAGAATCATGAATTTGAAGGGTAGTTAACGAAGCAGCTAATAATTTTGAAACTTCTGAACCGCTTTTAAAGGCACATAGCTAAGTACACTCCCAACAAATTGATCTTCCAAAGAACACAAAAAATCATTAATTCGGGACTTTCTATACCCACGATACACACACATACATCCTCTCACACTCAAACACAACGTTCACGTCAAACTTCCAACATCTCGACTTTTTTACGACGGGGGTTAACTTACATCTAACATCTTACCTGGGTCACGAGCGCAGTGCAGTGCTAGATAATGATTTGGACTCTTCATGTTGCAATAGCTGCGTGTCGCTGTGTTATGTGGCAGGCATGTTGCTTACCATCAGGCACGTGTAGTGCTCGTCTCGTCACTCATTTAAAAAAATACTTTTACGTTACGTTAACGTTAAGGTTCAATATAATAATTGTGTATAAAATCCCATTTATCTTCCTTGGTACCTGGATGGAGTTGTGCCATTGAGCATTATTCCGCCCGTAATTCCGGTCGTTCGTCTAATTTTTAATCTTTATTGGCTATTAGGCTTAGCACGTTTCGTGATGTAGCCATTTATTTACTGTCGCATTGTGGCGTAAGCTCGTTCAGTGCTCTTTGTTATCTTTATCCTTTTAATGTTAAACTTTTTCTGACCTTCACAAATCATCCACTGATAGCAGCATATAATTAAGAAAATTTCAAATTTCAAATTAAACCGACAACTTGACTAATTTTTATACTTTTTGTGAAATTACAAATACGCCATCCAAGTAAAGATAAGCAAATTTAAATATATACAAATATATTGTTTTGTTGAAATTTTAAAAACTACTACACTGCTTTCGATAAAATTTATATGGAATAACTTCTGAAGTGTGATCTACCAAACGAAAAAAGAGTCATCGAAATTAAAAAGTTATCGCAGAACATACATACAAAAAAACCTAAGAGTGTATAGTGATTTCAGTTTTAGGTGACAAGTGCAGTGCTTTGCTATGCAGTCATTTGGACTCTTTATGTTAAAATTGTTGCGTGGCATTGCGCTGATTCGAAATTACGCGTTGCTTGCGCACGTCTTGCCTATCTTGCACTCTCCATTTAATAAAATACATAAATAGTCACATTAAACAAATAGTCGTAATCAACAGTACAACGCAACTGAAGCTAGAAAATCACTAAATAACCATTAAAATCCGTATTTAATAAGAAAATCCAACACTCCCCAGCGGGAGGCCCTGTGTGCCGGAGAGTGGCAGCCGTGGCTCCCAACTGCTTCCAGCCATGGGGAGCCTGTGGCGAGGACATGGTGTAATGGACGGGGAATTATTGTATGGGGTTACTTTGTTGGGGTACCTACTGCATTTTGTAGTCAATAACCAAGATCAGCAAGCTATACGGCAATGTAACTTGCTGATCTGATAAGCAACATATCGAACAATATATACCTTAATTTGCAAAACGAATAACTCCGTAGTAGCAAATTTCACAGGGGTCACACTAAATCACCACTAAAATCTATTGCGTAACTGGTATTTTCATTATTTGAAGTGTTTATTAGTTAATAAGAAACACAATTTCCAAACATTTAAGTTTTTAGTGGCCTCTGTGAAATTTGGAGTTATTCGTTTTTCAAATTAAGGTATCGATATATGTCTATAACAGCACAGTGTCATGCAGCTATTATATGAGCTTACTACGAAATAATGGCACTTGGATGTCATTGTCAGGATGGCCTGGGCATCGGGAAATCTGGCTTTGCGACTCTGGTTCACTTCTCGACGGCGTTAGTTTCCATGTTGGCCGCGTGCCATTACTTCCTTGTAAGGATAATGACAGTACTCTAATCACTCATCACTTATGTGAGGGAACGTAAAGTACGCAAGTAAAACTTTAGAACCCTACTGCTAGTACTTAAATAAATAAATTATTGTTCGGGCGTTCCCCAATAAATAACACCATCGAGCCGCAAACTAAACAAAGCTTGTATTATGGGGACCAGATACCTGCTGCAATACTTCATTTCAAAATGTAAAAAGATATCGACTGGCCTCGTGGCTTAGTGGGTAATAACTCTGCCTGCGAAGCCAAGGGTCGTGGGCTCGATTCCCACCCAGTGCAAATGTTTCCACTGTGTCTGGGTGTTTCTATGTATAATAAGTATGTATTTAGAACTATATAAGTATTATATCAGCTATCTGGCCGCCATATTACAGCTTATACATATTATAGCTTTGCTTAGTTTGGGGTCAGATGGTGTTGTGTGTGAATTGTCCCCCAATATTTATATTTATTTATATATTAATTTGCTTTGCAATTTCGTAATTCCAAGCGATACACAATAACGCTTGCACATTACTGGTTGGCATTAAAATAACTAGCAAATATACATATACTCATGCAAAATTTGCAAATAGTATTTCACAATTCATTCTGAACATAATCCTGGTCTTTACTGAGACTGTTTAGAAATACAGAACTTCCTTGACCATATTGTAACTATTTGAAAACTCTTGCTAAAGAAACACAACCACAAGTTAAGACTCCGTATGGCCCTTGTTAAAGGACTTAAGACAGTAAACTCAGTTCTTAATTTGTAACTTTGAACATTTTTATTGCTACCTTTACACTTGATGCAGCAACTGGAAAATGGTCAGCATAAACACCCCATTTTATGTTTCTTCGACTGAAGTTTTAAAGAGTCTCTCACATGGAGTTAGTCAGGATTATACCCAAAAGGCTAGATGATGATTTAAGTCAATGAAAGGTTGACCCAAGTTTGCTACAGGCAGTACCCTGACCAAATGACTTTAAGTTGTCATCGAGTATCCTGCGAGGTCAAGCATCATCCACTAGTCGCCATGGGTCAGTGTGGTCTATGGCCTTGACTGCCTCTTTATGACACAAAACTCAAATCCCAAATGAGTACATTTAATGGGCTGCATATACACAGATATGAAAGGTGAGGAAAACATCGTGAGAAAACCGACATGTACCTAGAATCTTTCGAGGTATTGAATCATCCACCAACCCGCACGGGGCCAGCGTGGTGGATTATGGCCTAGACTCGCTACTTGCGAGAGAACGCCCTTTGTCCCAGCAGTGGGAACATTTAGTGGGCTGCTTATGGCAGACCTACCGTTACACACAATTGCAACTACGAATAAATAGTCTCTGGGTCAGACATTTTCTGAGTTGGCATTATAAGTTTAGTCTGTAGTCTAGGTATGGCAGTAAAGAGGTAAGTAATTAAGTTGTAGACAGACGCTTAGTGGCTGCAACCTTCCGGAAAAGCTGAACAAAGCGCAATAAACCAAATGGGGATTACCATACACGCAGGCTGACTGTGAATAGAAGGAAAGAGGCAGCGGATATGAAACCACATGCCACGGACTTGACTAGCAAAATATATTTTATTGAAATTATGAACTTGGATGTATGGAAACGTTTTGCAACGCAGTTGATCATTTTTAGCATGAAAACCAACCTGGTTATTACACATTTAAAATAAATACGCGGGTAACTCACGTTTGATATAGTCAGTCCGATCCGACTCAAGTTTCGATCGCGACCGGCGATCTTTTTCAAGGAGAGGGCGCGCGCGTGTTTGCATCTCGTTTAGCAGTTGATCATTATAACAATGTTTTTTGTTTCGTATACCTAATGTTTTTTTTATACAGTTAAGATTGACGAAACGACTAGAAGGTAAAAGCAAAGTCTGGCAGTCAGCAAAACGCTTGCTCGTGGCATTATACCTAGTGTCAGGAATTTTACTATAAGAATATTTTTTTATTACTAAGATGTAACACAAATCGTTTAGAATTGAAGTTGTGTGTACATATATTATACTCACCCCTCTATCGTCTTTACGATGGATCGTTATCGTATCAAACAATAAGAGTTATTTTTATGGGTGCGTCAACTTACAACATAGCAATATTAATGTAAAAGTAACGTGATTGTTACACATTTTAAATTAATTCACGACATGAGATTTGGTCTTCCAGTCTGACTTAAGTTTCGGTCGCATGCGGTACATTTTTTCACTAATAGTGCACACACGTGACTGGTGTTTTATAGCTCCATGCCAAAAAATCCAATAGTGACTCTTGTAGTGCCAAAAGAGAAGCGGTCATGCGTAAGCGTTCTCCTTGAAAAAGGTTGCCAGATGCGACTGAAACTTAAATCGGACTGGACCGACCATATCACCATAAGTTACCTGTGAAGTTATTAAAGACGATGCAATAGTTTTTAAGCACTGCTGTTATTATATGTAACAAAATATTGTTCAAAATAAGAAAGCATAACATTGACCCTAGAGCAAGAACTCCGTAGAGTTGATCTAAAAACAAATACTCGATCTTTTAACATTAAATTTGAAACCCCACTCATGATAATTATCATCAGCAGTATATATTTCACTGATGACTTAGACCTCTCCGATATCGCTATACATCCAATAAACATAAAAAGTAAGTATATATTCCCGCCCCCGCCAACTCTTCAGCCGAGCATACGTTCGCAGTATTACACCTATTAAGCGCTGTCCGACCTCGCCTGAACCTCACATAACAACGTATTTTATTCTGTCTCGCTTACATTTGAACAAGCCACGTACTTGTATACAACCTTTTTAGGAATAATTAAAGTGTAAGTCAGAATTCGGCCGTTTTTGGATCGCTTCTGATCTACTTGTCTTTTAGGGACTTTATTTGTCTTGTAACATATTCAAATGGGGATTGTTTTATTTGAGTTTTATTCGAATGGTGAATATTTATATTACGATTTACAGTTTAACACACACGATAAAAAGGGATAAGATATAGATGTAAAAAAATGTTGTAATGATTTTAACAAAATTCGATTTTCTATTAGTCCGCCTATAGTATTATTGTATGCCCATAAGGTTATTGGTTTCGTATTGGCCTAGTCGTTAGTTCATCCACCAACCAGCACTTGGCCAGCGTGGTGGATTACGGCCTTAAACTCTCTCCTTGCGAGAGAAGGCCCCGAGTCCCAGCAGTGGGAACATTTAGTGGGCTGCTTATGCTAGTCGTTAGTCGAAATTACCATAAAACAATTTAATGTATTCTCAATTTCTATTCAAATTTCTCATTCATAAAAATCTGATAAACTTTAAATTTTTAATTAAGATTATGTATGAAGTTTTTTCCGAACAAAGCAGTCGCTGCCTACAAGTTTTTAGGCCATTTTCTAGTTTCCTAAGACAAAAGACAGAGAAGTAAGAATATAATATTTTCCACTCAACTGCAATTTTCTTTGTTTTACAAACTATTTCATTCCTTGTAGTGTTTCATCCCTACCAAACTTCTCACCGCCCTCAAACAAGGATAAAGAAAGTTAAAAGTTTCACTACTTTTTTCCTCAAACCTCATTACGTCCCCAACTTGAGAGAACTTGTCAACTCAACAATGGTAAGCGCAGAATGTGGGAGCTTTTGATGTGCCGCTGATACAATCTCGGCTGTTGGTACCAAACAAAGGCCTCTGGAAAAAATGGATGCGATAGCAAAAACAGGAGTTACGCAATGACAAACCGTTACACGTCAGGCGTGTCGTACATGAAGCTACTAACGTCCAATATAGTATTTATAATACTGCGGCGACATTTATTAAAATAAAAACAATTGGTGGCTCTTAGCGATAATAATATTTGAAGATAAATTGGTCTTAGCGAAAAGGGCAGTAGTTGATAACATATTGCTACGTAAAATCCCTTTTTACGTCACAAGCTTTTAGAATTTTTCTGTTATATTAACTACTTTGATTACGTGGGTCATAAACACTATCTAAATGATATGAATTTATCAGAATTAAGAACCGCATATAACAATTATTCATTGCTACAAGTGATATATAAAAATAACTATTTTCCAAAATAGCATTTTTTATCACGGCTTTTAATTAGTTTTAATGGTTGATTTAACGCTAAATTATTTTAATATAGTACATTCATTTATTACTATGGCTCGTTTAAAATAAAGTACCTGGGTGACTGGGTTACTTAGATTCATACTGTTTTCTAAAAAAAAATTAACTTGAAAAAAGAGCTCATCCGGTTGGATTCGAACCCGGACCTACCATATTTCAACCACCCATCTTCCCGACTGAGCTAATATACTGTCGCGCGCCGTCGCGAAATTTACCATCGCATTCTAATCTTTATGTAACAGTTTTTCGTTGTCTAAAAACGCGCATAAAACGGCGTTTTTTAAAAATAAAACCTGGCTAGATCGATTTATCGTCCTCGAAACCCCTTGTATACATAATTTCATGAAAATAGTTCGAGCCGTTTCCGAGATTCAGATTCTTTATATATATATATATATATACTTACAAGAATTGCTCGTTTAAAGGTATATGATAAGATGTATTTACCGCGTCTTTCATTTTTGATTAGTTTGAGTGATATACAATCATTATTTTAATGATCGAGACGTATAGAGAAAGCGGACTCGTTGTACCGACTCCATACAATGTAGGATAAGTGGGACACATTTTCACTTCAACTAGTAAAAACTGTAACTTTGACTTGATTCATTTAAAATCGGCTAGTTCCTCGCTCCGTGCACGAGCGGCGTTAGCGGTAGAGCGCGGAGTGGATGCTCAGGTTAAAGGTGGTCGTGGACTGGTCTGCCGATGCTGTTAACTCGATCACGTTGTCGAACTCACATCGGGATCTTAATGTTGCCAGGTTTACTAATATTTGTACATCAGTGTTCCAAAATAAATGTAACTCAGATGATTTAAGAGACCCAATTAATCCAAGAAAATCAAGTAGCAGAGAGGAGCGTATTGAGTTTTATTTCAGAATAGATCGGCTAGTGAGGCAATTGGGTAATACATATTTTATAATAATATATACAATGACTCATTTTGATATACTGTTTCAGTGTTCCGGTTTGAAGGGTAATGTTTCCAGAGAAATACCAAGGCTTAGAGATATAACATCTTAGATCTCTGGGTGACGAGCGCGTTGCAGTGCTAGGTAATGATTTGGGCTCTTCATGTTCCAATAGCTGCGTGTCACTGTGCTGTTATGTGGCAGGAATTTTGCTTACCATCAGGTACACGTCCTGCTCGTCTCGTCAAACAATGTTATTTAAAAAAAGATACAGAGAAAATTAAGGAAATGGAAACTACCCGGGCAAACCCGCGACGCACTGCTTGCTTTCAATAAATGCTTCACCATAGCTGAGAAGGAAAAATAAAATCAAAAAGGAAAAGACACAGAGTCCTTTAAAATCCCTTCAAACGACAAGAAGGTTTATTACGATCCTTATTGTCCTAGATTTAAATTTGCAGTCCTCAATAGCAAATGTCCCGGGTACTGTCGCTCTTCAAACAGAGAAGTAGCACAGGCATTGTGACCGGCACAATGCATGCAAACGGTCGCCAGACCGCTGACCGGACCCTAGGGTTGCTAGCTGCGCAAAACACATCTGTAGTAAGTTAGTTTTCTACGAAAAACAAATGCTGACTTCAATTTAAAATGATTTTAATCTAATACTAGGCGATTTTTTTTGTGAAATTAACTAATGCACCGTTGCAATGAGACAGCGAGGTAGGATTATGTAATCAAGTTAAGCAGACTTTAGCTATTTATTTTATATTTCATAGATGTTGACTAAATTTATATTTCTGATCTCCAAAAAAAGGAATCACCAAAATGTATTTACAATAAAATTGGTCGAGTTATCACATAATAAATATACAAGAAAAACAATTGGATTGAGCAATTTCTGAATTTTTTCTAAGTATCATTAGATAGCAAATACATTCATTTGGAATAAAAAAGACAGACGGGACACGCAAATGTATAAATAAAATAAGCAATTATTATTTTGGGGTGATTCAGATTTTAGTTACAATGGCGAAAGTTTTATACCTGTTGAAGGGAAACCAGAGTAAGTTGAAGTTACAGCTGGTCTAGTGGGGAGAACAGTGACTGCCGATAATGTTAATCGGAACCCGTGGGTTCAAATCCCACTCGCACCCATCGATATAAACCAATGGAGGTGCCCTGAGTAACTTGAAATTGGTAACAAACTGCGTCTCTGTGTGTCGTACGTAGTTTACACATAACCAATCTACTTGACCCCTAGAATCGCTAGCGGCGCGATATGCTGTGGTTCTACTTATTTTGGTTGTTGACAACCAATAGTGATATGTAAAAACATCCGGCGTTCACCGCTTCCTGCAACCAACTGGAACGGAAAGAGTGAGCTCACTCTTCCCAACAATGACATGATTCCGTGCGCCCTGAAGTTTGGGAGGGCACATCTATGTATTGAGATCTTTGCTCGCACCGCTGTCTTCTCGAAGTCATGTGTGTAATGCCGCTAACTTAAAACGCTGAAAGAATTTCTACATCGTGAAAAAACTGACATGTACCTAGAATGTTTCGAGTTCATGTGTCATCACCTAACCTGCACTAGGCCAGCGTGGTGGGTTATGGCCTTGACTTGCTACTTGCGAGAGAACGCCCCCTTGTCCCAGCAGTGGGAACATTTAGTGGGCTGCTTATGGCAAACCTGCCGTTACACACAATTGCAACTACGAATAAATAGTCTCAGGGTCAAACATTTTCTAAGTCTGCAATATAAGTTTAGTAGTAAGTATAGTAAGGAGAGCCTTGCGAGAGAAAATCCCAGAGTCCCAGCAGTGGGAACATTTAGTGGGATGCTTACACTTACGTAGGTTTTAGATATTCAGGGGTTATTTAGATTTCAGTTATCTGGCAACCCTGGCGAGGTAGGCTTTAAGCACAACGCAGCCATCGCGGTCACAACAATGCTCCCAATGATGTGAACAGTTACGAGAAAAAACAGTCAACAGTTGTACGAGCGCGTCAGTCCAGCTGATCGCTGATCGTTTGTTGATGACTCGTAGATAGCGTTTTTACGCTGCCCCTAATACTGATAATAATGATTGTAAGGGGCCCGAAAACTCGTAATTAAGACTCAAGCCTTTGTATAAGAAATTTTCACTCAGCGGCTTGCATAAACTTGAAAAAAAGAAATAGAAAAAAAAACAATAATATACGGTCGAATTGAGAAACCTCCTTTTTTGAAGTCGGTTAAAAATAATACTAATTAGCAAAATATTAATAAAAGTAACATACTCGTATATACAATAATATAATACTTTATTGTAGCTTTTGCAATAGGGTAGCTTTGTATCGCGGATGCTGGTAAGAACACACACAAGGTACACGAACACTTTCTTTTGCCGCGTTGAGCACATTTCCAGGATATAAATCGGGAAATTCGGAAAACCCCATTTTTTTTTTTTTTGTTTAATAAAAGTATAAATATTTACAAAAACATAAGTTGCTTTAAAATCTAATCGATTTATCTAGGCAACTAATTCTCGCCAGAAGTTACATATATACTACCCACAAATTTAATTATTTATATCTACATAACATTAAAATCATTATTTTACATTGATTTTGCGCGTAAACATTCAGCATTCAGGCAACGCGTTCCACAGCCTAGACGTTTATGTGAGAAAAGTAGAGTCAAACCTTCGTGAAATTCTTTGGAACGTCAACCATGAAACGATGTCTATTTTTCGAGCTACGAGTAAAAGTTAAACCGCGGAGCGCAGCATTCGTCAATCACAGTTAACAGTAATCGTTCTTCGTAAATACTTGTCAGTGTTGTTATCAACAGCCCACAAAAGCCATCCAAACGCACAATCCCAATAGTCCGCGATTGCCCAACAAAAGGTCGCCACAATGGTGCGAGGTACAGTTACATGAAAAATGAATGTCAACTCGGTGACCTTAGCACAGCTGTGTGATGTTACGGCTTCGATAGTACACCAGCTTTTTATTATAGAGAAACTGACCCGACAAACGTTTCGCTACGTTACGTTTTTTTCAGTTTATATGAAGGTACTGGCTGAATAATTGAACATAAAAATCTGCAAGCTTTTCGAAATATTATACTCTGTCATCATTCTTTGACAAAACCAAATATGTTTATATATTTAGAGACGATCTTCTTAGCATTCCATGGATTCACCGTGCGGGTGCCGGGTCCATCGTGTGGCAGAGAGAGAAAAACTCGAGTAGTTCCCGAGACTTGTGACTCGGGCGTAGGTTTAAGGGCCCCTTCTGACGTACATCAACACTCACCTTCACCACTCGTTTTTCTCCCCTGCCCAGCCAAATCTGATATGAGCCTACTAGTGCAGCTTTAGATACACGTTCTAGTATAGAACTTACAGCACTTCTGGATAAGCCAAGGTCTTTCAGTAGGTTATAGAGAGATTTTGCTGGTATACCTCTCGCTCCCACTTCTACAGCGTATAAACTAACTACATAGCCGTTTTTTGTTAATTCGTTTAGGAGGTCGTAATACTTATTTTGTTTCATCGCGTGGTCTTTAGGTATATTAGTTTCCCACGGTACGGTAAGTTCTACAAGGACTATGCGTTTCGTAGCTCTAGAAAAAAGGAAAATGTCTGGTCTGGATGACGAAACACCCACATCCTCTGGGATTTTGTAGTGCTTTTCATACGTGTCCATTAAAATAGTCCAATCAGGTGCTGTACCCAGGATTGAGTAAGGCTTGTTCCTGGGTTTGAAGTTGAGCCTTCTTTACAAAGTTAATTTGTCTGTTGTTTGTCGTCAATCCCTTTTGGGCTCTAGCTACCGAAAGGCTCATGGCTTCACGTATGATTTCAAGTACTCTGTCATGACGCCGTGAGTAATGACCCCATTAAGGAGCACCTTGCATCCCACCAATATGTGCCTTGCTGTACATATCGCCTCTCCACAAGTATAGCAACATTTTTCAGAGGCTTTTCCCCACCTTACCAAGTTACTCTGGTCAGGAGGGTCATTTGGAATGCATTTAGATAAAATTTTAATAAGGCAGGGGACCAGTCATAGATCAAGGTGCGCCATTTTAGAGCTAATGGGATACAGAACTCACCTATGGTTAACCACTCACTTTGCATTTCTAAATTCATAGCGTGCACTTTGTAACCGTCATTTTCGTCTTGTTGTAGAAAGGTTTTTACCATGTCTCGGTCTTCCCTTTTTTTCTCGCACCCAACCCAGCAGTATTTACTTGTGCACCTGCCATAAATTGTTTATGGAATTGAAGTCTAGATTCCAGGTCTGAAGCAGTTTTGTCTTTTGGGAGAGATGTAATTAATTCGTCTTGCGACTTTCCCAAAACATGCGTTTTGTAACTCTTAGGTGTTTGTAAAGTTCAGACGGTTTCTTTAGTTTCAGCCCAAAACTATTGTGATCCCTAAAAGAGTAGAGGATCAGCCGGATGTGCCAATCCGAACCATGACTTCAATATCTTTATGACATTGGCATCTAGCTTTGCCAGGAGAGTTTTACCGATGTCATATACTAGGAAAGGCCAAGTGAGACGTGATGTGAGGTAGTTGTCATATATCCATGCTTTTTGATATTGCTGATAGGCTGCTGGTCTACCTTATTGAGGTTGTTCATGAAATTTTCAACAACCACCTCTAATGATGGTGTACGTCCTTTGTGATCTATCTTTCTACCAAGAAATTTGAAAGGCACTGCCTCTGCAATTGTGGCAACTCCTTGGCCACTTATGGAGAGTCCCGGATCGTAAGACGTATATTTGGTATTTCTTCTACCCAGACAAAGACAATGGCATTTAGATGGTTTTGTCCTCATTCCTCCGTCCATGTACAGAACTCATCGACTTCGTTCAACAATTCTTGACACTGTTTGGGATTACGTGTAAGTATTGCAAGGTCGTCCGCAAAGGCCAAGATTGACTCAGTGTACTTATTGTTGATTTTAAACCGGTAGCCCCATTTCTTTTCACGGGATATTAATTTGTCTACTAAAATATTTATAACTATATTAAATGCTATTGGTGATAAGCAGCACCCTTGAATAGTCCTACATTGTATTCAAGTGGTTTTGTGTATTCCTTGTTTACTGCTATGACGAATTTTAAGTGGCAATAATAAGAATTAATTATGTCAATAATTTCAGCAGGAAAGTTATACCATTTTAGGGCAAATATCATAAGTTCATGCTGGACAGAACCAAACGCGTTCTCTAGGTCTATCCAGCAGACTGTAATTTGCCTCTCATGTGTTCTGGCATCTTTCAAACTTTCTGCTAGTAATGTATTGTGTTCCAGGCATCCAGAAATACCAGGCAAGAACCCTTTCTGGTGATTGGGCCTGAAATACCTATTGCTAGTCATAAATGTGGTCATTTTGTTTGCAAAATACTGAAAAGATTTTAGAAATTGTATTGGTTAGGGCTATCGGTCTGGTGTCTTTGGGATGAGTTACTTCCTGCTTTTTAGGGATGAGGACAAAATTGCTCTTCCAAATGCTACTGGGACTTGCTTTCTTGACCAGATCTTAATGAATATATTCAAGATATGTTTACGAACTGATGGACACTTTTTATACACTATGTAAGGAATGCCATCTGGGCCAGGAGCTGATTTAGTAGTTTTCTTTTTAATTTGATAGTTTACTTCCTCTTCACTAGGTGGGGTGCCCTGAAAGCCTGTCAGAGGATCATTAGGTCTTTGGATGTTTGGTTCTACGTACGAGCTCCCGCGTTTAGGCACTTCGTATGTGCTTTTAAAGTGATCGTAAATTTGCGCGTTAGTCAAGATAAGCTTTCCATTTTGCTCCCTGAAAATATTTTTGGAGTATTGAAAAGGGTTTTTTATCAAAGTCTACTTCGTGTTTAGCTCTGTTAAAATTATCACGATTTTTACTAATTTGAAGCGATATTCCTTGTATTAATTTAAGGATTGATCTTAGAGCCCTGGACAGTTGGTGACTTAGATGGTTATCGCCCATGGTTTTAGCTACACGAAGACGTTTTATTAACTCTCTTTTCTTCCTCCGCAATTTCATTTTGTTTTGTTTACATAAAATTTATCATGAAAATTACTTTTAAAATATGAAATTTGTTGCGATCGTTTAGAAATTATAAGAGTACCTACCGTCATTTTTACCCTTAATTTTTATTGAAACAGACTAGCTGAACAGCACCCCGCTCTTTCCCCGCAAACTTCGTAAGTCAAAAGTAGACATGAGAAAAAAATGACATTAATGTTTGATATCGAGAGACAGGTATATTAAATTACTGGGTTGCTTTTAAGGGAGACTTAAAACTGTTCTTTGTTTTATATTTTCTTTATATTTTTACTTCAAATGAAACTCTTCTTCTTCGTGTCGATGATGTTTCTTATCAGTTACTATTTCTTGCGTCGGTAATATTTTATTATCTACTATACCTACAACCAAAAATTTTTTTTTACTTAAATTTTTAAATGAAATTACAAAAATTAAAAATATTATATTATATGAAATTACAAACTTTTTAAATGAAATTACAATCATAAATTACTAACAACAAAAATTACCTATATTATGTACATAACTAACAGCTCATATTCATTGATCTGTGGATAATTCAGATGTCCTTAATTTGAGTAAATAAGCTAACCTGAATTACTTTTAAAAACAGTCCATTATTTTAATGGACTGTTTTTAAAAGTAATGTTTAGTTTTTAAAACAGTGCATTAGATATTTTGATCTAATGCACTGTTTTCCACTGCAGCAAAGGCGTCTGTATTGTTGGCGTGCAACAAATGACGGCGACTGTACTCTGTGAATGGTATCCGTAACAAGAAGTAGGTACGATGACGTACGGGAACGGGACCACTTCCGACAGCCGTGACGGCTGAATGACGAGGATACCATACACCATTCACGATTTTGGATATTTACACACATAAATTTACTTATGAAACATAATTTCATTAAAAAAAATACGCGTTAGTCGCCATTGTGAATTTGCTAAAGCAGACTTGTATCAATCATAATGAACAACTAAAGAAATAAAAAACTGTATTGGTTAACATTCGCCAATTTTGCTTATTTTTAAACACATGACACAGGACTCAATCACTCTATAATAAGATATATAGGTATTTTTTTTAATTACCAAGACGTTTCGGTAGCGTCACAACTGCCGCGATCACGAGAAGACAAGAAGTCAGTCTCGTCTTCAATTATAACGGCTATTTAATTGGATAACGGGACACTCACGTATATACGGTCGGTCAATCCGACTCGAGTTTCGGCCGCGTCCGGCGGCCTTTTTCATGGCGAGTGCACACGCGCGGCGGCGGCTGCTCGTTTGGCACTGGCTACTATATAACGGCTACTATATAAGTTCTAATTACAAAACAGATTTTTGACTCTACTTTCGTGATAAGAACGTCTAGGCTGTGGAATAAGTTGCCTGAGATGGTTTTTCCCGATTGTTACAATCTTTGTGTTTTCAAATCGAGAGTGAATCGGTTTCTTCTACGTAAACACGCTCCATCGTAGACCGCATCATCGTTTAACATCAGGCGAGATGGCGGTCAAGTGTAAACCTATAAAAGTAAAAAAAAAAATCGTTTGTATTTATTAAGACCAAACATTTTTCACAAATCGTTTCATCTTCGACCTATGTCGTTTTTTTATCGTTCATTTCGTCACATATATAAGTATTATATATACGGGTACTATCCTTCACTATACCCATAATACAACCTATACACTAATCCAAACTACTCTATTTTGATTGTTTCAATATTTATCACCGTCTTATACACATAACTTGCATCATCATAGGCAACCCACTATAAGTTCCCACTCCTGAGACTTCTCCATCAAGAAGAGAGTTAGGACCATAATCCACCAAGCTAATCATGCTCCTCAAACCCGGTTTTGTAGACGACATAATGTCCTCAAAAGACGTGTTTATTGGAACACGCTGGTTTCCTGACTCCACGTTATAATATCAGTAGGATGCATTTTATTATCTTTATGAGTAATTAATGTAAATGCCAACTAAAATTTTGACTAAAACTAGCTAACATCAGTGACGGAGCGGGCGCATCGAAACAATTTGCTCCCATCATATTTCTTTTACGCGCAAAAGAAGTACCTAAAACCTCATAGAGTCAGGTTTAAGCTATCAGCAAAGCTTTAAAATATGGCACAAAGGCAACGTCCTTTGCCATTCTCATAGTCCGACCTACACAGCACTCCAAACTTAGCTGGTCTAAGTATCAAGTATGCACAGACCACAGACCCGGACACGAAATAGTCACCGCCGCGAGAATGTCAAAGTACGTGATTGACAATTGACCTCTTAAGGCGACGGCGGTTCGAACGCAACGCAAACATGACCTCCGCTCGATTTTGAAACAAGATCACAGCAAACACGACTATCGGATGTCGTAAAAACCGTTCACATTGCTTTCGAAGCTGCAAGTATAAACTAAATTAATTAAAATAATGTTTGTGTTGAACTAGCAACATGTCGCAATTTTAAATGTTCCTGTCGTATAAAAATAGCCTATGTAATATTCCAGACAGATATATAGACAGACAGTAGAGATATCTATGTAATATTCTAATTTTCGATACATGAAAGAGAAGGTTAACAGTTACTAACTTTAACTAAGATGTTAAATTATGTTAATGTACTACGTATTTAATTTCATTAAAATCTGTTCAGCCGTAACAAAAACACGTTAAAACAAATACACACTTAAAAACCAAAAAGTTTCGCATTTGTGGAAGCCTTTTCGCACAACACCACTCAGTCTCAAAATTGTCAAACTTTGAGCTATGGAAGCTGATTGTAATTATTTTCTATTGACATTAAATTGTTTTTGAACTGCATTGTATAAAATATACTTAATAGGGCCCTTAGTCTTTTGCGTTAGTCAAAATTTTAAATGCAATAGAGGTCATCTAAGGACATATGGCAGATGTCCTTTGTTGGCTCATATTAATTTAATCACAAATCTTATATCTTCAGCAAATTTAACATATTATTACATAAACTTACAAATCAAACTTTTGAATCCTTCATGAATGTATACACAAATAATGTTGTGCATCGAACAATGTGAACGGCGGTCAAAGATTAAGCTGATTTGTAATTCAGATTAAATGAATGTCATGTCGTACAGAAGTATTTGTTTTCCGATTTAGAAATAATTACTTGGTTTCGTTGCGTTCGTTACGATTTCTAATGTTTTTATTTGACTTGTAACGTGGAAACTAAGTACAAAGCTAAATTGGTATAAACTTATTAAAAAACACCGTCTAGCCACAAACTACGAAAAACTTGTTGTAGTATAAAACTCTGAGAGCAGGTGATCATCATATTTAATTAACTGATTTCAAAAAGGAGGAAGTTCTCTAATTGGGTGTGTTTTTTTTTCAATACATATTTTTTTAAGCATTATAGTATCCAGACACAGATTTTTTCAGTATTTCTCTATTGTAATGAATTGTTTTGCAATAAATTTTCTATTTTGTTCTATTACATCCTTAATATTTATAATCGTGCTAATATCATAAATGGAAAAGTTTGTATGTATTATGTTTACAACTATTTCAAGTAAAAGATGCTGAAGGAATGTAATTGTAATTAGATACACGGATACATGACGATTTAGAATAACAGATTGTAAAATATCAGTTATCTTGCTTTATTGTAAAGGTTTTACTTTGCTTATATATACGGTGAGTGTGAAATAAGTTTCGAATAACATTAATTGATTTCCTAGCAACGTGGCAACGTCTCATGGCTTCAGCAGCATAGGCTATGTTTCCATGATATTTGCGCTATACCAAAGAGTTTGTGTTTCAGATTACGACTGGAGGGTCTACTGCCTAACTAAAACTGTCTTAGCTTTTGATATTACTCCCTTTTTTCTTTTCATTTGAAATGATAGAGACAACAATAGCAAAATCATAGCCGATTTAGTTAGGTGACAGAAAGGCCGATCCATTCAGCCGTTCTAACGTAATAATAGAGGAACAAAAATCCAAACTTTCGCATAAATACTTATAAATATTACTTTAATTTTATTTATTTCAAAAACCTATTTCTAGGCAATTTCTAGAAATTGTTTTTGTACCTTTTTTACGGTTTGTTAAATTTATCAGAACTCTATCCAATAAAGAAGTAAGTTCTAAAAATAACGCGTAAATTCTAATTTGTAAGCTCACCGCCATCCCGAGGGATGAACGTTACATAAACCTTTCTCATATTTATTAAGCATTTGCCGTTTTTTCCTAGAAAAATGTTTGTGTTCGCCTTAAGGACGTCAATTTGACATTCTGTGGCCGCACGCATTCCATTCCGACGGCGCCTTTTGTGTTGATTGCGCCACTGCTGGAACTGTGACAAACATGTCGAACTAATTTAAAAAAGAATTAACTTTTTGAAGCGCAACTTCATCCTGTTGTAAAAGAACAAAGTTTTAGTTAACAAACATATAAAGTTGTTAGGTGTTTTTGCTCTATTAGTCTCGTTCGGTATTTATTGAGACGGGAGATTTTGTTATTCATACCGTGGTGTCTCTTATTCGGCGGTCTTATTGTTGAAACCAGATCATGCACAGAAAAGAAACAAACAATCCACCAAAATTACAACAACCTGACACAGAGCAAATACCCGTATCTGTAAAATCTTTGTTAAATTTTCAACTTCTATTAAATATATAAAAAACATCAACGTTAAAATAATCCAAATATACGAAAATACCACAGTGTCGCCGCGCGTGAACTGAGACCGCTAAACTAACAAATGCGGTACCGGGGCCAGCATACTGGTAGCTGTCGAGAAGGGTTTAAAAATGCATAAATCTGTGTAATCCTGCCGGGACGCCGTAGAGTGACAGTCTGGATCCCTGGCGTAGAACGAACAGCGAAACAACAATGTGGGATACGTGCTTTCTATTTAAACAACTGACAATACCTTGAGATTACTACATAAATCTTCTACTCGATAAATTAAGGACAGTACCACCTTTGTCTTTTATTCTACTGCCAATCAGTAATGTGAACACATCAGCGTTCCGGCTTGAACGGCAATGTATGAAGATATTACAAGGCATAGAGATACAATAATTTATATCTCTGGGTAAGAGACCAACACTGCCGTAATAACTTGTCCTTATATCTATCGGGCTGCTTACAGGTCGAAAAAACGACATCGTTTCATGGTTGATGTTTTAAAGTTTCGAATAAGGAGGTTTGACTTCGTTTTTCTGCTGGCTACAATCTTGGGTCCGATAGTGAATTGGTTTCTTCTAAGTTAGTATACTCCATTGTGGACCGCATCGTCGTTTAACATCAGACAAGATGGCGGTCAAGTGCAAACGTATAATATTTGCTAAAAAACCTTACGAGATTCTGTTTTGTCGTCCATCAAAACTTATAGTTTGGTTTGTGCATAGTAAATTGCCACCACACAATTTTGATTAAAATCGTATGCTATAGACATAGACTATAGACATGAACTAACTTTGAAAATGTATATAATGTATACAATTTGTATGCTCTTTCTTTTGTTTTTATTTTTTATTAATTGACGTGTAAATTGTACATTTATGAATAAAGTACTTTGACATTGAACAAAATAAAAAAAAATGTTTAACCCCCGACTACCTCGGATTTATTATCTGTAGTCTTATTTCTACTAGTTTTTATATCTGTAGATTTATTATCTGTAGATTTATTTCTACTAGTCAAGCTCTTTCATTATTTGATACCTATATTGAGATACATTGTGAAGAAATATTTCGTCCGCCATTTTGTGGAGGCGGCCATCTTGAATCGAAACTAAGCAAACATACGAGCAATAGATAAACATCGAGCTCTACGGTGCCACAGACAAACCAGACAGACGTCGACGTCAAACTTATAACCCCTTTTTTTTGATCAGGGGTAAATTGAATTTAAGGCATTTCGTAAACAGAGGGTAGTCCTACAAAACAATTACATCAACACTATCTACTCCTCTTGACAGCTCTCCCTCCTGGCTACGTCACGAGGCACGAACAGGCACGTTGTACACACGGCTGATGACGTCATCACTTGCGTGCGTGACACGTCATCAACAGCCTTTCATAGTAACAAGTTCACATGGAAACAGAGACGTAGGTACTCTTCGAACGAGGGATTTGAAATATCTAAAAAAAAAAATTGGTTGCCTGTAAAGTCGGTATACGGGCGAAAGTTTTACGTGACAACGACTTTGAGTGGTAAAATAATTTTACGGAAGGGACGCGTGCCTTTCACTTTTTATGTCTGTCTCTCTCGCTCTTAGGCGGGCTAACCATGCCCGAGTGGAAGGGACGCGTGCCACTCACTCGCTCTCGTTGTGAGCGCATAACGTGAGCGGAGCGTAACGCAGTTTCTTGAAGTGTCACCCGGCAAACCAATTTATAAGACGTTGTCACGTCAAAATTAAACATTTTAATTTGGGCATGAAAATATTTTCTTGAGGACGATTCTTTAAATAACATTGAATTATTTTAGGATACAAGACATATTTTTTTGTATATTGTAAAAGTAGAGTTGTAGTCCCTATATTATATCTGAAATCCGAATTGTAGGCTGTTCTTATAATGTTTATATAGGACCTACGGGGCTTAATGACGAATAATTAATTGTTTAAATACCTTTACAGTGGGTAGTATATAAACATTATGTGTTCAAAACGCGAATGTTCAAAAACAGGGTAAGCTATTTTCTTCAATATAATAATAATATTGCTGGACAATTCACACACAACACCATCTGACCCCAAACTAAGCAAAGCTTGTGTGATGGCAGCCAGATAGCTGATATAATACTTATATAGTTTTAAATACATACTTATTATACATAGAAACTTAATTAATGCTTCCGATGTTGAGCAAGAAACATCTAAACTTTCTCATTTGTAATTAATATACTTATACGTGTGATAAAATGACTTGATGAAGCTTTTGGCAACAGACGATTATTCGGCAAGATTGACCCGTTAACGGCCGAAGATTTTTTGTATGTATGTAGAGTGCATGAAACAAGAGTATAAAGTTTATTTTAAAATAAACTAACGGCCAGCCCTTACTTCACCTGCTCTACATTTATGGTCTATAGCTCAAGAGATAAAGTACATATCCAACGCTGAAATAATTTTTGTAATTGGTTCATTAGTTACTGAGGTTAGTGCGTTCAAACAAAAACCTCTTTAGTAGTAGATATCTATGGATAAAAAATTACGAATACCAGCTGTGCGCCTATCATCATCATCTCCAGCCTGCAGACGTCCACTGCTGGACACAGGCCTCCCCTAATAATTTCCAAAATGGCCAGTCTTGTGCCGCCTCCATCCACTTTCCCCTATGTACATAAATAAATAAATTCAACATAATAAATAAATTATGAATGTTTGATCCCTTATTTCAACCCTATATAATCTTTATATATAAAAATGTTATGTTGGTTTGTGTACGCTTCAAAAACTCAAAAAGTGCTGCACCTATCGAGCTGAAATTTTACTATGATAAATAATCCGCATCAAGGATTGTTTTTATCTAAGTTTTGCATCACAATGTGCCACAGCGAAGCGTGGCAGGGTACAGCTATGTATAATAAGTATGTATTGAAAACTATACTTGTATTAAATCAGCTATCTGGCCGCCATAGTACAAGTTTTGCTTAGTTTGGGGTCAGAAGTTGTTGTGTGTGAATTAATTTTTAATTTTTTTGAATTTCTTTTCAGCATTACAAAGTAGCTGATGTATTTTCTCAGGGTTTTGTATCTTTGTAGCAAATTTTTAGTTTGCAAAGTATAACAGACTGACAGAATTACTTACGTACCATAATATTAGTACAGATAGTTCAGAATACAGAACATGAAACTTCGACAATCATAACAGTTGCTGGCACACTCAATCACCCGCAGTATAACGAATACAAATTGAGCGACGGCCGCCATTCAAAAACAAAACCGTTCAAAAAGTTATAATAACGTTGTACAACACTAGAATCTAGAATTCGAGTCTTTTTGGTAACTACAATTGCAGCTCGCTTTTTTTTTAAATAGAGTGACGAGGCGAACCCGATGCATTATATTTTAAGGTGTTTTTTGTCTAGTTTGCAGAGCTCTCTACTCATTAGCTAAAACAAAACTCAACTGGTAAAAAATACATAATTTTTTTTTTAACTTTTATAGGGTTACACTTGACCGCCATCTCGCCTGATGTTAAACGATGATGCGGTCTACGATGGAGCGTGTTTACCTAGAAGAAACCGATTCACTCTCGATTTGAAAACACAAAGATTGTAACTATCGGGAAAACCCTCTCAGGCAACGTCTTCCACAGCCTAGACGTTCTTATCACGAAAGTAGAGTCAAATCTCTTCGTTCGTGTCTTTGGAACATCAACCATGAAACGATGTCGCTTTTTCGAGCTACGAGCATTCCGATAGAAAAAAGGGCAAGGTGGTATTATATCGTACAAATCAGTCGCACACTCTCCGAAATGTATCCGATAAAAAACCGATAAGCTAGCAATTTTCCGGCGATGTTCGAGACTTTGCAGTCTTTTTCGCACGAGAATGTCATTGCCTATGAGCCTTTTGGCACGTCTCTCGATGGATTCCAGAGCCTCCAGCTGATACTTAGCCGATCCATCCCAAAGGTGCGAGCAGTACTCCATACAAGAGCGAATCTGTGCTTGGTATAACGTGAGCAACTGTTCAGACTTGAAGTACCTTCGCACCTTTGAGAGGAGACCTAGTTTCTTGGCAGCTAATTTAGCCTTAGATTCGATATACGAGCCAAAGTTGAGAGTAGATTCTACAATTACTTGGCTTCAAAATGGTATTTTTTTTTTGTTAATGAAATTATTGTTTAAATTATCTCGTCATAACGAAACCATAATATGGTAACAAATATAAATAATTGTAATTTACATATATCTACTCGAATAACCGCCATTATTTGGATTTTGTACTTACACCTACGGATGGGCAATTACATACAAACTTTTTGGTAGACTTTTTTTTTTCAAAATACCAAAACCTAAAATTTGAGCGTAAAACAGCGTTAAGTCCTACGAGTATAGTTTCTCTCTTGCTCTTCCACATCTTGCGGTGTGCGAGGAGGTAAAAAATACACAAGGTAATTTACTAGGGATACGGCCTTAAATGATTTGGTCAACTTCATATTATATCACCATGTTTCTATGAAATGATTTACCAATTCAGTATTATTTTGTTTCCGCGGAACTCTATTTATTTTTCTAAGTCACAATAAACAAAGTTACTTCTTAAAGTAACATCAGCTGTCAGGGAAAGTCCTTAAAAATTGGCTTAGCCATTTCAGAGATTAATCAAAATAAACAAACAGACGGACAAACATTTTAAAAATGGTTTTTATTTGTGTAACTACTTTCATACATATACAACATTTATGTACATTTACTAAAAATATGTTAATTTGGAATTTCAAACTACCGCGTAAATTTTATTTGTTAAAAAATAATAAAAAAATAAAATTAAAAAAACAATTTAAAAATTATGTGTAAAGATTTCAAGCGATAAAGAAAGAAATAGAGAACAATATATCAAAACCAAGACCAATCTAGTTACAAAGTAGACTAAGTCAAAATTCTCAGTTACGTAGATATGTTACTGCATCGATTGCAATATTATTGCCATACTAAAAGAAGTGATAAATCGTTGCTTAATGCCCATAAAACGTAATTGAATAACCGCAATAAAAATTAAGGAAGAGAGTTGAGGTATTCAAGAGGTTATCGATTCGACTGCCGAATTTACAGTCGGGGACGATGTATCGTACGATTTATTTTTTTAATACTTACGATAATTAAACACAGAAAAAACCCGGACACGATTTTTTTAAATAATGTTTTTGTCTTGGAGAAAATCTGTGACACTACAGAGCAGAAACTTATATCAGGGACAGATGGATCTTACTTATATTGTTTTTAAATTTTCGCAATTTCAACACAAACATAATATAGTACGGGGCTTAATCACGACAGTGATGGTAAAGTTCCTATAAAGCAAAAGAAAATTATTATATTCGTATATTGCTTGACAGTTTTCTGTACGATAATTACTATAATTATATATTGAAGTAATTATTTTAAACTATGAAAACGTATACAAATTGTATGATCTTTCTTTTGTTTTTTAACCCCCGACCAAAAAAGGGGGTGTTATAAGTTTGACGTCGATGTCTGTCTGTCTGTGTGTGTGTCTGTCTGTGGCACCGTAGAGCTCAAACGGATGGGCCGATTTCAATGCGTTTTTTTTATTTGAACGTTAATATCCGTGCGGATGTTCTTAGCTATGTTTGGTTAATATTGATTCAAGATGGCCGCCTTCACAAAATGGCGGTCGAGGTAATTAAACAATGAGTTATATCGTGATTAAGCCCCGTACCATATTAACGTTATGGAGTCTACTAATATTATAGATAGGAAAGTTTGGATGTTGAAATGTTTGTTTCTCAATAACTTCAGAACGAATGAACAGACCGAGTTGAAATTCAGGACACATTAACATGATAGCTTCAAATAAGCTACTTTTTGTACCGAGAAAGTATCGGGAACGATAACTATCCAGCTAATAACGAAGAGTGTTAGTAAATCTATGAAATAAGCCCTGGTGCTTATTTTATTTTTTATTAAAATAAAATATTATTGACCCGGAACACAGTGAAGTTTTAAAGGCATTGCTTTTCTTGAGCTGAGATCCGGGTGGAAATGCAGGTAGTCTCTTCATGTTCAAATAGCCACATGACACTGTGTTGTATGGGTAGTCTTGTAGCGCGATAAAAAAGCCCGTGTGTGAATCCAGGTACTTAACTTACAAAGTACCTATTTAGTTTCATCTCATTCTGTTGAGCCAATCGAGAGTAAATCGGTTTTTCCAGGTAAACACGCTCCATCGTAGACCGCATCATCGCTTAACATCAGGCGAGATGGCGGTCAAGTGTAAACCTATAAAAGTTGAAAAAAAATACAGAGTTACGTGGTACAAACTTAAATACTTACAAACAAATACAAATACAAAATTCTTTATTGCTGTTTGTAGGTAAGATAAGATGATACAAAACATTTTAAAAGTTGCCCCATGCCAAACACACAAAACAAACAAACAAATATATATCGTGTCGTTGTTATGCGAACGCATCAGTCGTCACTGTATCATATAATCGTTGCTGTAATTTTTCTTTTAACGTTCAGTATCGGAATGCTGCGGCCTTGACTCTCCGTGGATCAATGCCCGGTCCTAAGCTAATAAATTTTTGCTGTAAACAAATATAGCTTTTAAACTTTTACATCATAGAAATCATATTCTAATATGTGTTTATAATGTACAGGACTTAATCACGATTTCATTCATTGTTTAAATACCTCGACGTTTCGGCAGCGTTACAACCGCCGTGGTCACGAGAAGACTGAAGAAATTGCGGGTCGTCTCATTGCGAAATGAGGGGATCTAGATCTACCCTCATTTGTAACGCTGCCGAAACGTCGAGGTATTTAAACAATGAATTAAATTCTAATATGTGTGTTATGTTTTGTAGTGACAACCTTGATAGTGATTTTAAGACCAAATGACTTTATCTGCAGGTCTACTACGAAGTCCGATAAACGATATATCGGCCGAAGTTAAGGACTTTTATTGCATGAAACACAATCCGTTGGTTGATCTGATTGGGCGTTTCGTTGATCACGACCGAAGCTGATTTGACAGTTTTGTGTCACCAACCGACCGTTTGTTTTCGTGGTATAAAACGTCCATAACTTCGGCCGATATATCGTAGTCGTAGGCCGATACTTCGAAGTAGACCTGCTGGTCTACTAACGAAGATAGCTGGTAGCTAAGAACGTAGAAAGGAGAAGAGAAAGAAAGAGACGAACCGCGATTTCTTCAGTCTTCTCCAAACCACGGCCTTTCTAGCGTGACTCAATCGTCTGGAGATAATCCCACTAGAATTATAAATTCGAAAGTGTGTATCCTTGTTGCTCAATCGTGTCGGAACGCCTGAAAAGATCGGGTCGTTTGGAGCACAAGATTTTTTTATCGCGAAAATCACGTGAACGGGACTACGCGGATAAAAACAGCGGGGCAATGCTAGTCAAATAATAAATACTATCACGAAGAAGCCATGTGTAAGGTTTTCAATATAAACAACCTAGCAATCTGCCCCGGCTTCGCCCCTGGCATATATACCTATAAGCTACAGTACCTACTCAAAAATCATGTAAAGATCCAGCAGTGGAAGAATTTTAGAAATCGGCCAATACTTCCTAGTATTAACGCGTTCAAACATATTCTTCAGTTTTCTAATATTAGAGTAGATATATCATCATCATCATCATCAGCCTATCTAATAGTCATCCACTGTTGGACGTAGGCCTCTCCTATGGATCGCCACATGGCACGATCTTCTGCTGTTCGCATCCACTTGCTGCCAGCCGCCTTTCGTAAGTCGTTGCTCCCCCCTGGCTGCAGGGTGCCCCACTCTACGCTTGCCAGTGCGCGGTCTCCACTCCAGAACACGTCTACCCCAGCGGTTATCGGTTCTTCTACAGATGTGACCGGCCCATTGCCACTTCAGCTTACTTATTCGCTGAGCTATGTCAGTCACCTTAGTTCTTTGTCGGATAATCTCATTTCTGATTTTATCCTTCAAAGAGACACCGAGCATAGCTCGCTCCATAGCTCGCTGTGTGACTTTAAATCGATGGACCAGTTTCACATAGATATATACATATACATATTATATGGCAATGTCGTAAAGTACACATAAGATATAGTTATATGACAAAAATATTATTTTAAATTATCATGAGAATTTTATACATTACGTATTTGGGATTCACACCATCATACGGCCAGGTCAAATACCCCGTAACTAACTATATATACGTACTATATAGTTTCGAAAACAAATGTACAAATGCATGTCCCACATGCATTTAAAGAGCTTACGATTGTTTACTTTATGCAAATAGTCGTAAGTATTAAGTTAAATATTTTGTAAGTAAATTTTGTTGAGCTTATTTTGTGGCATCTTTTTTTTGTAACTGTATAGACGAGCAAGACTTGTGCTTGATGGTAAACAATACATTTGAACTAAAAAAGATATTCTTATCGTAGGCCGCATCGTCGCTTAACATCAGGCGAGATGGCGGTCAAGTGTAAACCTATAAAAATTTAAAAAATAATGTTCTAGAAAAAAACTCGATTTTGACTTTATACCCAGTGCTAAAGCTAGACGGCAATTTTTATAGGTATACACCGTTTCGAAATTATCTATATAACACAATTACAAGCGAGTTTTTTCTTTTAAAAAAAGCTCTCGTTAATAAGTTAAATTACTTCTGAAAACTGCAGCGCGATGTGTACAAGTGAATAATTTGGTTCCTTTACTGTCTGTTCGCATTGCCTATAATTCAGTAGCGGCAATCTTTTTGAGGCATTAAGCTTGGGTTGCACTGGTAAATTTTCACGGATTACTTTAAGCTAATAATGTTGTTAGCATCTGCTTTGGCGTTAGACTCGACAACAAAATTTTCACTCTTTCGATGGAGGTAATGTTACGCCATTCCACAGGTTAACTCCTTGTTTAGACTACAATGTTTTTACATCTGAACTGCATTTAGTGCATTTAAAACAGAAAATTATATAAAGGAGAAGAAAACGAATACTTCTAGATAGGTATGAGGAAATCGTTTCAATACATTATTTTATTACCTGTGTAAACTGTGCTTTACTTGTGACGTAACGTGTGGGTTAAACCAAGGCTTACGTTTGAATTTGACGTCTTATTCTACAACGACATAAAAGTGTAACTTATACTTACTTATTCTTGTTGTTGCTTGCTCGTCTTGGATATTACCATCCACAATCACTGGTCCTGTGATTTTTTAACCCCCGATACATAAAAGACGGAGTGTTATGTTTTATATTTGATATGTATGTGTTTGTACTCCCTAACAAATGAACCGATTTTGTTTCATTTTTTTATATGCTTACAATTAAACATGACAAATATTTTGATGTTCAGAATTTATCCCACTTTTATATTATAATTTATATTATACTAGATACGTGAATTTCATGGGCAGTCTGACTGGTCTAATCTCTGGACTCATTGAAAGACTGAGCAGTTGCAGATCTATCAAAATTTGTTATTTATTTATTTAATCAATTAGAACGGCATAACGCCAATTATACTAACGATACATTCATTTTCTAACAAAATATTGTAAACACATTATCAGAACAGCTTAACAAACAATGAGTTATATTGAAAATATTACTTCGGAATAAATGACGATCCTAAATTATTATTTAGCTACCTCGACGTTTCAGGTCTTCTCTTCACCAGGCCTTTGTAAAGCTGCTGAAATGTTACGATTACTAAATAATAATTTTGCTCGCGATGAAGTCCTGTGAAGCTAACCCGGAGTGTTTATCAAATTTGCATTTGGTAGTTACAGAATACAGGCCCTGACTCCAATACCAACACAATACATTAATTCGTATAAGGATTGGGGAAATTGTTAAGAATGCCTTGTTGAAGATGGAGCAATGTTGGGTATTATTGGTGATCTGAGGTTATAATACCACTAGGTAGCTCTATATATAAGGTTACATGTAAGATATTTTTTTACCAGACTTCAAAAAACATGGGGTTTCTCAATTTGATCGTGTTTGTTTGTGTGTATGTTAGGCGATATCTCCACTAATAGTGAATTGCTTTGGATGTTTTTTTATTTGGCAGATAGAAGAAATGGTTCTATAAATTTCATCAAAATCAATGTAGCCGTTTTTGAAATATTGACAATAAACTAAAATTTGCTTACTTTTGTCTGAATTACGTATTTGTAAGTTACGGCTGGTCTAGTCGGGATAACGGAGGGCGTAATGCCGCTAACTTAAAAACGGTGAATGAAAACTTCGTAAGGAAACCGACATGTACCTAGAACCTTTCGAAGTCATGTGTCATCCACCAACCCGCACTGGGCCAGCGTGGTGGATTATGGCCTTAATTCTCTCCTTGCGAGAGAAAGCCCGAGTCCCAGCAGTGGGAACATTTAGAGAATGGCTTTGTGATGTTGTAAAAAATATATAAGTGTAATACAATAGATAGACAAGATGGACACAAAAATAATAGTAACGATAAAATTTAAAACTAGTGCGTGAAGTTGGCGACCTCTAAGAGCGATATTCTCAAAAGCACCTTAGGGTGCCTCAAAACGTTAGGTTAGACACAGAAATTGTTATAAATTATTTTTAATTCAAGTCCTATAACAGTGTACGTCTGGGGAAATACCACGCCTAAGTTGGTCCACATTTGAAAGATATTGGTGACAAATAATAGAGATATTGGTGACAAATAATAGAGATATTGGTGACAAATATTGGTGATTTAGCTAAAGCATTTTTTATTGCAAACTAGCTTTTATCCGCGGCTTCACTCGCATTTGAAAAGTCGTTGGTGGGAAGGTCTAAACGTTTATATTAAATTTTCATTCCCAATATGCATAACGAATAAATAGTTTTTATAGAAATTTTATTACCCAATTCACCCCTTTAGATATGGAATTTTGAGCAATCCTCCCTTAGTAGATCTTCACATCATAGGAGGTTTACATGTGCAGAATTTTAAGTTTCTAAGTGTTTGACCTGTTCATATAAAAATGTCATCTCCTATTTCCTCCTATTTTACCCTCTTAGGGGTTGATTTCGCAAAATTACGTCTTAACGAGCGCTTAAAAGGCCTACATGCAAAATTTAAGACTCCTGGCATTAGTAATTTCTGAGGTGTCGTGATGCTTTCGTTTTTATGTATCTACATCCTGCATCATATATAGATTGTTTATTAGTTTATCATATGACTCTACCCGAGCGAAGTCGGAACAGGCAGCTAGCTTTTTGAAAAATTTGTTCTTTGAAAGCATTTAGACAAAGTTCTACAATTTCATCGTGATAAAACCACATCCATCAATTGATCGACACGTACTTGTGTCATATTTGCATGTATGTGTTAACAACGTTGTAACTATTGTATCCACATAATGAGAGGGCCAAGGGCTTATAAATAATGTTGTAAGTTGTAAAATGAATGCTCGCAGTGACCTCACCGCGTGCTCGCTCTGGCGAAGCGTGTATGCATTGTGAAAATTGTTTTGTTCGTGGCCAGGTTACTTTTTTGATGGGCCCTTATTTGAAATAAACTAAACACAAGTGACTCAATGAAACTAGGTATAAACCTGAAATAAAAAAGTACCTAATGAGCAAAGGATATTATACTGTAGATAGATTATAGATGGTTTTGTAAAGGACAGTAATGTTTGGAAAAGCAATAAGTCATAACTAGAACTATTGAGTAAGGTAAAACAATACTAAATATTAATGTTAATGTTTATAAGTACTGTATGTTCATTATTTAAATAATTTGTATTTTCACTACGACAAAAGCCGTTTTACAGCTGCACCTAAATAACAATGCATCTTTACAGCTGATTTTTTTATTGACATTGTTCTTTGGTATTATTTTACTATGTACACAGATTATTTATGTTATTTAATTGAAAATGACGTAACCACGTGTTATTTTGAATAAATGGTTCGAATAAATAAATTAAATTGAATTAAACTACTGTAGAAACTTCATTACAACGCACATCATGGCGCTCTGTTGGATGGAACTTCTCTAGTGGTAGGATTATTTGTAGAAGTACGTCTGGGGGCACTACAACCTGGCCGATTTATTAAATACATATTTTTTTATATCCTAATCCTAGTAACATATTAAATATCAATGTTTGTCGCTCAATCGCGTCGGAACAGCGGAACCGCGCTGAAATTTGGGACACTGTTAGAATAAGCAAGAATAGTTCATTGGCTACTTTTTCACAAAAAAATAATAATAAAGGAATAGGAACAATGTGGGCAAAACCACGGGCTGCAGATAGTTATACATATAACAAAACTAGCAGTCCCCTGCGGTTTGAGCTGAGTAGCTTCCGTGCCCGCAACTTTCTCGCGATGAAAAGTAGTTTATGCACTATTATAACATTCAGACGCAATGACGTGATTGAGCAATAAATATTCAAACTTCCGAAATTTGGCCTTTAATATATTACTAGGCTAATTGTTACAAAATAAAAAGCCAGTGTCAAGATACATTATAGAGCCTTTTCCAAATGTCACAACAGGACTTTTTATTTTGTAAACAATAATGATTTATTTTAGAACGCATCCTCGATTTAATATCAAGTAAAATGGCAGTCAAACGAAGGCCTATCTTTGTTAATAAAAATATTAGTGGATACCGGCCTTTACTGCTGCGTCCTAAATACCTCCGCGGCACAACAGAGCAGCGATTGTGATTCAACGAGGAAGCCTTTTTCGACGATATGGGTCGACAGTGATGACGGTAGTGATGTGACGCAGGAAAAATGTGTTATCGATATGATTTTATCAAACGAATATATGAGTTGCAATAAACTTTGTGATTCCAAACCTGACTAAAAGTCAATTATGTTGTTTTTGTACGTTAAACGTAAAATATGTCGAAGATGTTAACGTGTTTAGTTACCCGTTACATTCTACATTTATATGTACCTCTGGTTGATCTGCGATATATCGATATCACTGGATCTTACCTGAAAAAAAAAAACATCCATCATGTTAGAAAAATCCAAACAAAATTTTACAATGAACCAAATATTTGTTTGATTAATCTCACAGATTAAACAGAATATGTATATTGGATTTAAAGATACTGTGATATTACTCGTATATCTGTGACAAATGATAACAAATAAATGTATGTATACCATTCATATTTATCACGTACATAGTTGGATAATTAATTGACAAGTACACTAAATAAACATTTTGGATTCGGCGTGAATAACATGGGTAGAATTTAATTCACACATCGCCAAATCACATTATTGTTAACACTTTTATGTTTTCTTTGGAATTTATGGTTGGTTCAAGTAGAAATATGTTATACTAGTCAAGTTAACACTGTTATATTATGACGTTGTGGACCACGTGTTAAAAGAATTCCTTGATTTTTTTTTAGAACATGACGATTTCTTCACGATGTTTCCCTTTACAACTTTTGTTCATGCCACTGAGCCACCATTGCTTTGCAGTATAAAATAAATATGTATATGTATACAATATAAAGAAATATTTTATGGTGGTAAGTATTTCACAAATTTAGGAAAGTTACAGATAAAATACATATTAGTATTAATTGTTTTCTAATTGGTGTTGTGTGTGAATTGTCCACCGACCGATTTATTATCATTAATTTTGAAAGTCCAACTCAAAGCTATAACTGAAACTCCCAAATTTTCTAACCCTATGACTCATTCTCACTCCTCACTCCAAGACATTTTGTAATTCTCTGTTGCATAAACTGTAGCAAAGTTGACAAAATCATTCTTAGAAAGCGAATAAATAATCCGAGTAAATTATAGGATTAAATCTACTATAATCGATTCCAATTTGGATCATCAACATAAAACATAAGAGTTACATCACTAGAGCAGTTGCATCATACGTTGGCAGAGATTTAGTCCGCGGTTGCGTTTACCCAATTTTTCTTTGTTGTAAGCCCAGTTTGGGTAATTTCTCAATGTATCGAAAACAATGGGCTTTTGACTTGCCTCAGGCCGGAAAATTAATTTCGTGAGGCCATTTTTTAGTAGCAAAAGCGTTGTGTCAATTATTCATTGTTGTACATTTTAGTAAGCCATCATTATCACCATCTAGTTCTAAATCGTATATGGAAGCGATTTGGTCTCTCTTCCTGACACACTCTCGAGCTTGAGTTTTCGGTGATAGACTTATAGTTATCCCGCCGCCAAGCAGTAGTGTGCAAGCATTAGTGTGTTCCGGTTTGAAGGGCAATGTTTCCAGTGAAACTACTGGGCTAAGAGATAAAACACCTCCGGGTGAGCGTAGTACGATGCTAGGTAATATGATTTGGACTCTGGGTCTTCCAATAGCTGCGTGTCACCGTGCTGTTATGAGCAGGCTTGTTGCTTACCATCGGGCACACGTCGTGCTCGTCTTGTCACTCTATATCTATACTATAAAAAGACTGTGCATAAGCGGCCTACTAAATGTTCCCTCTGCTGGGACTCGGGGCCTTCCCTCGCAAGGAGAGAATCAAGACCATAATCCACCATGTTGACACAGTGCAGGTTGGCGGATGGCACAGTCATGACCTAGGTACATGCCGGTTTCCTCACGATGTTTTCTTTTCTCGTTATTAAATTAGCAACGAACGTGACTTCAAAAAGACAGTGGTACTCATGAAATTCGACTCAAGGGATCACAGATCGGCAGTCCCCGTTCTTCCGACTAGACCACCTGTAACTTAAGCTTGAGAAACGATAGACGTGACAAACCAACAAATATTCGATAATACATGATTATATATACTTATTATATTAACAGTTAATACTGTTAATGATTTCTTGAATGACGAATGTTTAAACAATATACTTATAATATATGCACTTGCCCTTGCAATGTACAAATTTTAATATTCTTATTTGACTTGTAAATTTTGTGAATCTTTTCATGGAATCTGTATCTGTATGATTTGGTTGTAATAAAGAATAAGTAAAAATCTACGGAATAATTATTGTTTTGGCATCTTACGTATCATGTTCAAATTGTGACTCTTCGAGGATCAAATTTATCGCGAATTTGTACGGCTTTTAGGCGGAAATTAAATTGTGTACACTTTGAAGTGTGTTTTTAAGGTATCGTGGTGCTATATCCGCTGTCTCACTTGCTCTTTGGGATATTGAGTCTATTTTGTGTTATGACTGCTGGGACTATTCTCCAACAGAGAGAAAAGTGTTCTCAAAGTTTAAATGTTTGTATATGATTATCAAATGTATTCGCAAAATGTTTTCTATTAAAATCAGCTATATCCGTTTTTTACGACGCTTTCCTTTATATCAAAGGCCAAAACAAACCCAGAAAAGCGGAAGGGACAGAACTTAAAACCAATTACTTCGCGCTTGAGAAGTCGTGGTGAATTAGCGGATAAAACGTTCGATTCAGAATCTTGAGGTCGTAGGTTCAATTGCTAAGTATATTTTCAAATACCTATGAAACAGTTTATCGCCAGTTGTGGCGATAAACATATCATATTTCATCATCTGCCAATTTATACTAGGCCAGCATATTTGATTATGGCCTTGACTCTGTTCTAGCGAAACAGAACCCGGATTCCCACCAGTAGGAGTATTAAAAAAAACTTTTTCGATAAACTGGTAAATTTTAAGGCTGAAATTTTCGCCTGTCTTCAATCTAAAGCATGTAATGTGTTGATTTTTTAACTACAAGTTGCAAGTTTAATTAAATAAATTTAGTGGATTGTTTATGCTACGTCATTAATTTTGTAGTGAACTCTTTATAGAGACCACCTGGGAAAGTAGCACACTTTTGCCAGTAATATTACCACCATGGAGTAACGTGCAAATTGTACTGTGTTCCGGTTTCAAGGGCAATGTTTCCAGAGACATTACAGGGCATAGATATAAAGCATCTTGTATATCTGGGTGACGAGCACAGTGCAGTGCTCTAGGTTAGTTGCAATGATTTGGATTCTTCATGATCCAATCAAAATAAACTTCAGGGTAGTGACTAGTGAAATGCCACAGGACGATCACGATTTGAGGTTAAAAATATTCCACGGCCTTATAAGTGCGTTCTAATTAGAGGCCGGATTTCGTTTCACCGTCGGAGTTCCGGGGTTCGTCCGGTGCGGAATTAGCCACATGTCGGGATCACGATCACAGGAAACTGGCGGGCGAAACATTCCTTGTTCGCAGCGATTCTTTGACCTAATTTTTAATTATAATAAAAAATTACTACCGAACCGTATGTAGCCACTATATAGCACTCAGAAATCATGTTCTCGTAAGTACATCTAATAATGATGAAATAAATTTTTGAAATTTTTGAATTTAGAAAATCGGCCTAGTATTTGCTGAGAATAAAAAACAAAAAATTAAGATTTTTTTCCTAAAAAAAATACAAAAACAGGCTTCAATTTAAATAAAATTTATTCCGACAAAATTTCAAAACTTTTGTGAAATATACGAATACGTTGTCCAGATTTTAGTATTGTTTGGATATTTCTAAAACCGTCAAAAAGGGGGTTCAAAAATCCAAAAAAAAAATGTTTGCGCATCACTAGGCGGCAGAATAACTGATAAATGGCTCTGCAAAATGCCACAATGCAACATCACTTCATTAATAGTTATTTGTTATACAAGAGTGCAAAGTTGATTTTAACCGCGTGCTCAATTTTGATGACCGAGCAAGCGAATTTTGAATCACTCGCTGCGCTCGTGATTCAATTTTAGAATCCTGAGCGTAACAAAAGAATCAAAAGAGCACAAGGTGAAAAATCTTTGCACTCGAGTGCAACACGTAACTTTTCATTCCACCTCAGCGAGGAAATGACTAAATGCAAAATTTTAATGTTTTTGCGCTAAGCAAATAAAAAAAAGTAAGTACACCAAGGAGGTTCCGAGTCTGAGTTTTTAAAATATTAAAAAAAATGTATGATGCATTCGGCACCAAGGAGGTAGAAATAAATAGGTTGAATTATGTTTTATTTAATTCAAAACCTCAGTACACACGATGTTCTAAATTCAAATTTACTTTAACCTCTAGCTAGCTAGCTCTAGGTAATAACGACTTTTGCGCCCTGATATCGAGGAGCAAAAGTACTCTTTCCGAGCTGGTGGGATGAAAAAAATATTTTTAATGAAGTGATGTTGTAATGACAAAAAAAATAGGTTAATACATCCAGGAATACCCATAATTACGTCACCAACCCATCCTCCTGTGGCTTCTAGAGGTATTTACGGATGTCCTTTGGGAAAGCAGGAAATGTGTCACGGCGATTATTTTAGCTCTTGGGTCAAAAAACATTACTTATTTTGTGCCAGTTCATACTTAGATATTGATATTTCACGCATCTAACAGAATAATAGAGTAAGATCCTAGGGCCGCCAGACGTCACGTATTTTCTGATGGATGAAATGTGGACGATTGAGTAGAGTTAGTACGTACTAAGAACACATGCTTACTCGCTAACTTGCTTAGTCTTGCTTAACAGACGCCTTAAAACTCCCAAAATAATGACTTAACTTTACTAACATTTTCATACTCTTTTTGTACATAAGTATGTTCATCAGACAACTATTTTAAAGCAGTTTCCAAAGAGACAGACCGATCTAAGAGGCTAATCATCCCCTAAACTCAATTTTACAAACATACGACTCCCTCCTAGATTTCCACAGCTTACGGTCCTGGGCAACCTGCAACCACGGTTTCCAGCGACCTTTGTGAGGTCATCTATCCATCTAGTGGGAGGTTGTCCAACACTGCGTCTTCCGGTGCGTGGTCGGCACTCGAGAACCTTTCTTCCCCATCGGTTGTCAGTTCTGCAAGCGATGTGGCCTGCCCATTGCCACTTTAGGTTGCTTACTCTTGAGCTATGTCGGCCACTGTTGTCCTTTTGCTATTATCCTCATTACGGATTCTGTCGCGCTAAGAGACTCCGAGCATAGCTCTCTCCATAGCTCGCTGTGTGACTTTGAGCTTCGAAATGAGGCCCACAGTTAATGACCACGTCACGTAGACACAATACCTTTCACAAAACCCGTGCACAAAACCCTTCAACAAACCTATAAATGTATACTCTCGTGTCAAAATGATATAATTTAATGCATCTAATACAATTTGGTTATCATTCACAAATGGCGTTGCGTTCCAAACGTCATTTGGACTATTTAGCATAATTTCAAATGAAAATGAATGAGGGTCAAAGATCTGATCAGCAACAGATCTTGACCCACTTCAAAGAATGACTCACTCATATAGACTCAGATATTCAGATAAGTTTGTGATATCCGACGACTAAACCGTAGAAGTAACTTTTTTTTTAAACAATCGTTTTCATCGTGTACGTGGAATACAATAGTGTCGCCAATCGACAACGATCATGTCGCAGAGTTTAAGTAATATTTTGTCAACACGCTTTCTGTCTCGTTCTCGCGCACGTGTTTGGTTAGCTGTGTCTTTGTCGCGCATATTGTGTCAGTTATTTCAGCTTATGACATAATTTTTGAGATACAGTAAGGGTTCTACGAAAATGTAGCTCATTACAGACAGTTCTCAGAATATTTATTTCTTAGTTGTAATTACATGGTTATTAACAAAAGGTTACATCATTTGGTTCAAATAAAACAGAAATAATTGGTTTTACTCAATATTTATAAGATTTCATTCAATTTCGTAAAAGAGAATCATGTTATTTGTGTTTCTTTAAGTTATTTTATTGTTACTGATATTCTACGTTAAATTAAAGATATGTTTGTAACCATGTTTACTATAAATACATCAATGATATTTTCATGTTATTAGAGTTGTCGCTTTTTTATTGGAGCACGAATTTCTGTTGAAAATCAGTCAAGAAAATCCAATTTTTAACATCAATACTGCAATATTTATTTGGTTAACCCTCTGTGTATGTCAAACACAATTAAAAAGTAGATACATTAAATAACGGGCTCAGATTCATAACAATTATTATGGGTCGGAATTAATTAATTATTACAACGTTACCTACTTTTCAACCGAAAAAAATGAATGTTATTAAACAATTAGATCAATATTAAGATATGAATTAAATGTTGTGTGTTTGAATTTTACCATACGCAAGTGAATGGGAAAATATGAATTAATTAATTAATGAAAATTATTTTTGTATACTATTAAAATAATAGGCACTTACATCCAATATAGGAAAATAAAATAAATTTACATAGAAAATCAAAAAGAATTCTAAAAGATCCTTTAAAAAACTTCAAGGTGTTTCAAGGTGCTGGCAAAACTCTCAATACTTATCATACAGACTAGAATAGTCTGAGTACCCATACTGTTATGCCTGTGCTAATGATCTGAACATGTGTTTCATGATTATTCAAAAGTGTAGACCTTCAAACGAGCGATTGTGCGGTAACAACTGTATCGTTTGACGCCATGTTTCTACTATTTACCCTTATTTGTGTAGTTTGGTGGTTCAGCTCGTTTTTGATGTTAGCGTGACTAGTTCCGTGGGACAATAACGTTGGAAGATTAACTGTTGTTCTACAGACATGTGCTTGAAGTTTGCTTTTAATCCTAGTAAAATTATAAATGTAAATGTTTGGTTGTTTGTTTCTCAATCACGTCGTAACGTATATGAAACAGAATTAAAAAATGGTCTGTAACAAGAACAAAATTAAAAATTTTGATTAACTAGGATTTGTTATCTGTACAACATTCTACTAGTCAAGCCCTTTCATATTGAGGTAGGTTGTGAAGAAATATTTTGTCCGCCATTTTGGGGACGCGGCCATCTTGAATCGATATTGACCAAATTTAGCTAAGAATATCCGCACGGATATTAACCTTCAAATAACAAAAACCGCATCAAAATTGGGCCATCCGTTTGAGCTCTATGGTGCCACAGACAGACACACACACAGACAGACAGACAGACATCGACGTCAAACTTATAAGACCCCTTTTTTGGTCGGGGGTTAAAAATACATTGGCTACTTTTTATTGTGGAAAATAACGGAAATGGGAACTACGCAAGTAAACCACGGAGTGCTGCTAGTGAATAATATGTTTCTTCTTTGTAGTAGGTATTATGTGTCATAAAAACTTCTTTTTTAGAATACTAGTTGCGCGTTGCAGCTTATAATTTACACTTATAGTTCACAAATCTATTTTTTTTCTAAATATGAGGCTAATTTACATTGTTTTAATAGTGTTGAGACGAGCAGGAAATGCATGATGGTAAGCAACATGCCTGCCACATAGCAACACAGTAACACGCAGCTATTGGAACATGAAGACTCCAAATCATTACTTAGCACTGCACTACGCTCGTCAACCAGAGATCTAAGACGTTATATCTCAAAGCCCTGTAACTTCTCTAGAAACATTGCCCTTCAAACCGGAACACGGTAATGTTTATCCATTACTGGTTGGCGGTAGAATAACTGGCAAAGGTGTGGTACTTTCCCAGGTGGACTCTGCCAAAAGTCCTACCACTACTAAAGGGGTAATGTTACATGGGTAAGGTTGTAACTTCTAAGGTTCTATACAACCTTTTAAAGTTATACTTCGTTTGGTGCGCTTTTAATTTTAAATTATCAGAGATTTTAGAATCGAAAAAACTGGAATTTATTGACAAGCAAAACACTTCAACAGATAAAATCCAAACAAACTAAATCGATGGTCTTTTTGATGGTCGTAACTCTTTCCGAATTCTGGTCCCGGGCTACAGCTGACAGATCGCGCAACGGCCCGCTCGCCGCTCGTACCGGTCTTAGATACGGAGCGGGCCAGTTAGCAGACTGGTTGAAATATTCCCTGTCAACGATACAATTTGTAGCCAGTAAGGGAAGTTCAAATTACGGCTAGTCTAGTTGTTATTGGGAGAACGGCGACTGCCAATCTGAAACTTGGGATTGAAATCCTACGCGCACTGTATTTTCGCACTCATATGCGTGATGCTGATAACTTCAAAATGGCGAACGAAAACATCCTTAAGAAACTGACATGAACCTAGGACATTTCCAGTTCATGTGTCATCCATCACTGAGAGAGCGTGGTGGATAATGGCTTTGACTGTCTCCTTGCGGGAGAAGGTCTCGTATCCCAGCAGAGGCAACATTTAGTGGGCTCCTTATGCTAAGGCGATTTTATATAACAAACAACTTATCTGTCAAAGTAATCTCGTCCATTTTGATGTGTTCGTATTTGTCTCTTTACTATAAATGATTGTGCGTTAACATGGCACGCAAAACCTAGGTAAGTATTTCACAGTAAATAACGCACTACATGTATATCGCAAGGTAATATAGGAGTTGTAGTAAGACTCTATGAAGAATTTGACTGGGGGAGAACTGTACTTACAATAATTCTATTGTTAAGATGTAATGGCAAAATATTACTGTGTCTCGGTTTGAAACGTTGCAAGAAATAATACAGGGTAAGACCATGAAACTGTGGCATAGGCTGCCTAATTCTAATGCTGCGTATTTTCTGAAGAATATAATTTGGATGCCATCAAATCTAGAGTGAATCAGTTTCTTATGGATAAACAAAGTCCATTGTAGAGCGCATTACCGCTCAACGTCAGTCAGATCTACCTGACCTTGACAAACCTTGTTGAGGTTCAAAGAGCAAATTTATAAACATCTGTAACAATAGGAAATAGTAATAATGCAAAGCTATTAACATATAAGTGTTGTATCAGCTATCTGGCTTCCTAGGTTGTCTCTGAAATGTCCACCAATATTAAAAATAATTGAATCGCCTTTTATGAGGCGATTTCCAGACGCAAAAACGACTTGTCAGAGATAGTAGATACCACTGTTGGTTTTTGTGAAATTTCTCTAACAAAATAAAACAGTGGCGCCACCTACAGCGAAATTGGGAACTGTATTTGACAGGTATTTTTGCCTCTTGAAAACGCCCCATTAGATAATTACAAGAGAAGTAAGGACAGCCTTACACCAATAGAACTGTCTAGTGGAACAATAAATACTACTGAACAAGGAATGCCCTAAAACAGTGTCACTTCTTATTTATTTATAATTACAAGTAGAAAAATAATGTACAAACGGAAAGCTTAATGCTAGGGCGCATTTTCTACCAGCTACCCGCTGAGTAGGACATTTAAATGTTATGTAGGCAAATACAAATAGTAGAAACTAAAATAATTTTGAAACAAAATGTCTAAAAGTGGAACAATAATATACTACTGAACAAGGAATACGACAAATAATGCTCATACACATGAAACAAGTGTCATGATGGTTCCTTCAAATAGTGCTCTTTGTGTGGGGAGCTCATTCCAGAGTCGGACAAATGACCACGAGCGCATCGGTGCAACGAAACTGGACATTTGAACACCTGTTCGCTCCCAGGTGTAAGAATCAAGTTTAATGTGGTATATTGTGAGATTGTGACGCAATTGGAAAATACCTACCTGGTGGCGGTTGGAGATTTAAAGACTTAGAGACCAAGGGTGGCTGAGTGGCGGGCTATTGGAGAGGCCTATGTCCAGTAGTGGATGAATATGGGCTGATTATGATGATGATTGTGACACAAGATATTGTAAAATCTATTAAATCTTTTCCTTCATCATCTACTGTGGAAGTTCCATAGGCAGTTCTCCTGATGATGTAAATATTCCAAATATTCCAAAGCAAGTTGAAAAGTTACTTTAAAACTGTAATTTTCACGCCGTTTTACCCGCGTAGTAAACGCTTCAGTATTTTTTCTGTGATAAAAAGTAGCCTATTTGCTATTCTAGATTATAAGTAACTGTGTTCAAAGTTTTAACCATCAGATCAGATATTCAGCCGTTCTAACGTGACTGAGCAACAAACACCCAAAACTCTTAAAGAGTTTAATAACATTAGCAGCATATAAGGTGTGACGTAACTGCACTCGTGACCCACAGATATCCTTGTCTCTCCATTATCTTCACCTAAACTTACATCACACTATTTAATTTCTCTGAAAATATTGATTGACCTTCTAATCAGAATACATTACTGCTTGCGCATTGTTGGCCATAGCATAACTTGAACAGGAAAGAAAAACTTCCCCAAACGAACTTTGCTGAGAATCTCAAACTCAAAGACGCAGTAAAAATATTCTAAGGTCGAACACCAAAAATTTATAAGCTGTGTCGCATCGAAACACCTTTGAAATATGGTTGCTAATAAACTATTGAATAATTTATCGGTATAACCTTATTGATGGTAATCGGCACGATACATGGTATTCTGTTACGGCTTCTTGTTTTGTCAATAAAATAATAATAAAAGTATTATTTTACGTCGATGTGTAATAAATTACGATATGTTGCGCATTTTTTTTTAATTCCAAGCACACGTGTTGTATAATCGGCCTGGGAAAAAACGACAGTATTCTAGTTGTTGTTATCATCAAGAAGTGATATGCAGTTAAAAGATCAATGTTTTTGAAAATTACATAACACTTGGACAAATCATCACAACTATTTAGGCTCTTTGAGTGCAAATGGCTGCAAATAATAATCAATATGGTTTCATTTAATATCACAAAACCATAATACTTGAACAGTGAACATGAACAGTTCAAATCATTGCCTAAAAGTTTATCAGGTCGACAAATGTGAGAGAGAAATATGTAGCCTGAGACATGAGCCATACAGTGTTTTGTTTTTCATGCTATAACTTCGTTTGATATGTTTTGTTTCGAAACAGCTTTGACTTTTACAAAAAAAGTAGTACAGCTATTTGACTCTGGGCCCTAGGCTCTTCTCCGCTGTGCCAAAGTTCGTTAGGCAACAGCGACCATCCGAGGACAAATGCCATAGGACCGTTACAAATTCTGTTACAATATTCTACTAATATAAATGTGAAAGTTTCAATTTTCATTGCTCAATACCAATAGAACGGGTCGGACTGAAATTTGGAACACAGCTTCTATTGGAACACAGATTATAGTTTAGAATAGCCTATTACATACATTTCGGGACAAAATTACAGGAGCAGAAACTCAGCACGCAGAACTGAGCAGACAAAAATGGGTCACAGAAATAACAACAATGCAATAAATATAATTGAAGGTGAACAACAACTATTTAGTTAATTAATGGATAATTATGAATGGTGGCCCGGTCGACATTGACCGCGCTATACTTAAACAGAGCTCTCATTGCACAGAACATGAGGTTTCATAAATTTACTAGCTACTAGCCGGTGAGTTTCGTACCGCTTTTTTTACAGTAATTTATCCATCCATTTCATTTATGTCAATTTAATTTTTTCATATGTGTAATTTTTTTTTTTCACGGAACTCTATTTTTATTATTTTCTAAACAAAAGTATCCTTAGCTAATTCTTATAACATAAACTATATACCTATGAAAATCGCGATAAAAATTCTCTAGCTGCTTAGACAGACAGAAATATAGACAAATATTCAAATAAGTTTTTATGTATGTGGGGGTACCGTATACAGTTGTTTATGTGATTTAGCGAAAAGTTGTTAATTTGGAATTACAAAGAGACACTTAAATTTTATATGTATCCACAGATTTCGATTATACCAAAACTGTCAATAAAATCAGTATGACATTATTTTTTGGTTGACGGAACGCTGGATCGTGTGGCGTTGCTTTGACTCGTCGAATAAGCGTTGCTATTCGGCGTGGTAATATCAACAACGGCGTGCTAGTAACGCTTCCGACTGTGCTTGATTACCTCGATTATCTTCAGATTTTCATCGTTATAAAGATAATTTAGTTATCTCTACGGTATACTCACATATTTTACAACATTTTACATTTACATTTTATTTTAAAGTGACATTTCAGAGAGCTACTACTAATATTATCTAACTGTGACACATACAATGAAAACGCACCCTAATACGTGTCAATTGGTTGGGTATTTAGGCCGAGAGACAATTATTTCGATACGTTTGGTTTATTAGCCATAAATACTGTGGATATAGATCATTTCGCAGAATCGGCCGTAAAGTTTGGCAGCAAGTATGAGGAAATATCGTAATATTGGGGCGGCGACAGTATTGATGGATCTGTATGGGATACGCGTGGGAGATTTCTGATGCCTCAAATATGTTTGCTGGTGAATGAAATGTTTTCATCATTTTTTGGAGTTCTATGGAAATAAATATATATCGGTGGAATTTTCTCACGCAAAACCATCTAGCCCCAACTAAGTAAAGCTGATAATTTTAAATATAGAATAAACATACATTTATTTAAAATTGGTCCATGTTAAGCCTCTTAAATAGAGGCTTTACAAGATCGTTACCTATAATTATTTTTCAGATTTAAATTTACATTATTATTTTTATGTTTACATTTTTGCGATACTTAAAACATTAAAAACCTACACCTAGATCGCCGCCGGCAGCGGAGCAGAATCCAAGCCTACTACTAAAAGTTTACTTATTTTTACATGGACGACATATTCGTCAATTTCACAAAAAACATAATTAAACTAACTCAATGGTCTCGGTTTCATTTTAAATTGGATTTGTATTTTTTTTTTCGGGAAAGTCAATAGACATATATTGTTTTCTTTTTTACAGTACAGTGACGAGACGAGCATGTCACGTGCCTGATGGTAAGCAACATGCCATAAACCTACAAAAGAATACACACCACCATGAAACCAACAGCGTAAATTAATACACCTCTCATAAAATAAAGAGACTCCGTAATAACTCGGAAACACAACCCGCGGTACCAAGTTACAAGTGTCCAAGCAAGTTTCACTTAGTCATATTTCTCCCATCGGAAACCGTTTAGAATATTTAAGTTAGGGACTTATTTGGTCTCGATGGAGTTCCTATTTAGGCAATGTACCTATCAGAAATGTCGCTCGATTTTACGATTAGAATTTCTGTACAAAGATCAACTTACTTAATATACCTTTACACCCAAAGAGTTTACATATACTACGTATAGAGTTAGATTTTCCGCACGGTTTCTTTGTGTCAATCGTAAGCAGATGACGTGCATACTTTCTATGGCAACAGAGCGTTGTGGCGCGACAAAAGTATGACACTTCCACAAGAGCGACAAGGCAAGAAAGATGCTACCCGTGCTTCAAGTGTAAAGCGTTTGTGCCAACTCTTTACGTAGTATGTAAACTTTTTGTTTACACTAGACACGACCTGCAGTGAAATCTAAGACTTGGCTAGTTTTAACGGGATTGAACAGGATAAAACTAGCCCATGTTTAATCCTGTTAATGTAATTACGTACGTCCTAATAAATTTAAACCGCCGCGCCGGCACTGTTTCCAAAATACGTGCATAAGCATAGGTGCAAACAGCTCACTAAATGACTGCTGCGATTCGGGGCCTTCTCTCGCAAAGAAAGAGTCAAGACTATAATCCACCACGCTGCCCAGTGCAGGTTGCTGGACGACACATGACCTCGAAAGATTTTAGGTGCATGCCGGTTTGCAGGCATGCAGGACTGGCTTCGTGGTTTAGTGGGTTTAGTAACTCTCCCTGCGAAACCGAGAGTCGTGGGTTCCGACCAGCAGTCCTGATGACTTACATTTTTTTTTTGTTAGCTTGCAGTACCGACGATGGTAGTAAATCTTTATATATACTTAAAATGAGTGTGAATGATTGTACCAAATTCAGTTTTGTAAATTAGAATTTCCTATTCCTTTAGTAGCCAGTTGCTAACCACAAAATTCAATATACAGTAGTAATAGAACCACGCGGTGGGCCGGCGAAATTTCTCTCATTTAAGCCAGAAAATTAACTCGCAAGTAGGTGAACTTGCGGTGTCTATCCAATTAGCAGTCTGTGGTTTCTCAGTACCCAGTTCAAACTTACGGAAAACTTGTCAAGATATATAGGGCGGTCGCCAAAAAGAAGACCACGGCGTACAAGGGAAAAAACATTTGTTCTAAATCTGTTCCAATTTTCGATAGTTCAGGTTCAGCTAGTATAATTATAAATACATACATAATAATACGTATATAAACACCTAGATACAGAAAATATTCATCACATACATTTGTGCCCTGAGTACGAATCGAACCCATGACCCACGGCTTTCCAGGTAGACTTAACCAACTAGCCCACTAGGCCAGTAACTAGATGGCCCAATTACCAGAACGTTATTATTTATTTATCAGCTTTCTGGCCGCCATATTACAAGCTTTGCTTAGTTTGGGGTCAGATGGTGTTGTGTGTGAACTGTCCACCAATATTGATTTATTTATTTCAATAAAATGTTACTACTAGTTTTAAAGCACGCTTCCAACCGCAAATAGAAACCAACATGGATGAATAGATAGTAATTTGGGCTACCAAATCACTATCGCTCCGTCGTAGTTCGCATTAGCCCATAAACATTAGGCTATAAGGCAGTCCCGCGTAATTTTGTTGATAAAATACTCTAATTTTAGCTATCGTAACCTTAACAGGTACAACGCGACAAACTTATGTGCTATTGACCAAAACTAGAACTAATGACCTTAATTAAACTGTGTTAGAAAATGGGTTAGTAGTGTTTAGTTTTCTAAAAGCAATACAGTCGAGTTATGAAAATTGTAGGCGGATTCTAGACCAAACACCCACGTTAGAAATAAGTGCTATTTGTAGTTCAAAGGACTGCTTCAGTTACAAAGAAAAGTATCTAACTACTAACACTTATAAAAAGAAAAATGTTGAAAGTTACCCTTTGAGAGAAGAAAAACCCTTACGTAGAAGCAATTTTTTGTGCAGTTCGGCTAATCTAATGTGACCTTTCGTCTACCGAAATGACACGAAAAAAGCATTAAACCCTCTACACACGAGATCATAGGAAATGACGTAAAAGTAATAGGGAGGAGCCTACATCGCACAGTATGATTGGTGATTTATGGTGCGATGTAGGGTCCCACTAGTTTTATGTAATTTCCTCTGATTTTAGGGCTCGTGTATTATCGAGGGTTTTAGACATAATATGGCTTCAGGATCGACGTTACAAGAATTCGGACGAGAAGATTTGACTCCATTTCCGTAAGGAACCTCTAGGCTGTGGAATACGTTGCCTGAGTGGGTTTTCCCGATGGTTACGACCTTTGTGTTTCCAAGTCATGAGTGAATCAGTATTTTCGAGGTTTTCATTCCATGGTAGACCGCATCGTCGCGTCACATCACACGATGTGGCGGTCAAAAGCTAACCTGTGATTTTCATCAATTGTAAAAAAAAACATCAGTGTCAAAGCGGCAAATAATCTTATAGTTTTGTAGCGTCTAACATACTTAAAGTAATGTATGTTGTTTTGTAATACGTTAGTTATGTTATGACATGTATATAATTGATAGTTGTGGCCGGGTCGTTGAACTAGTGTGTTTATGAACGAGTGAGTTAACTGCTTCGTTAATATAAATTACTGTTTTAGTTTTGGCTGCGAATAAACACATTAATTTAACGTAGACTTTTTAAATCCGATGTTTAAAAAATAGGGATTCCATTATTGACCGGTCCGTAAGGGGAGAGAGATTGAAAAGCGTTTTCCCAAATTAAAAAATAATAATGAAACAAAGCTTGCAGGTATCATGGGATACATCTATCTGCTGTAATAATTGTAAATACATAGTTACATTAAACAGAAACACCCAGACATAGAACGAATTCTAGTAGTATCATAAATTCTAATGTTTGGATGATTTCATGTTTCTCACAAAGGAAACAAATATATAAATGTTGGTTTATTATTAGTTATAGTCATAGTCAAATATATTTATTTCCATTTGATTCAATTCGAAACACTTGGACAAGTCCAGAAAAATTGACAATAAAAACATAATTCCTTAAACAAACTAACACAAAACAGTACTAGGTATGTAGCGAATAAACTCAAAAAATTATGCGGCTGTAAAAGAGCCTTGTCAACGGTTTGATTAAGGTAACTCTTAAATTAAAATAAATTGAATTCAACTATTTATTATGTCTCGTCTCATGCTCGATGCCTTTATGCAATTCAACTCATCCCTCTATAAACTTGTCTTGTCCTCTATAAACTGCTTAAATCCATAATACGCTTTTTGTGTCAGGTAGTTTTTAACATATGTTTTAAATTCTGACTCATTTAGTTCAAGAACTTCCTTTGGAACCTTATTGTAACACAGTATTGAATTCCCAACGAAGGAGTTACTACTTTTTGAAAGTCTGATCCGGGGATAGGCTAGCTTGTGATTATGGCGGCGACTTCGAGCCAGAGGTGTAGCCCTTTCTTTAAGAGAATCAAGGTTTTTTCGAGCATACATAATATTTTCGTAAATGTATTATCGACCTATCCTGATCCCATTTTCTAGTGATGAAAAGTAGCATATGTGCGTAATGCCGCTAACTTAAAATGGTGAAGCAAAACATCATGAAAAAACTGACCTGTGCCGAATCTTTCGAAGTCATGTGTTATCCATCCATCTGGACCAGCGTGGTGGATTATGACCTTGGTTCTCTCCTCGCGAGAGAAGGCCCCGAGTCCCAACAGTGGGAACATTTAGTGGGCTGTTTATGTTAATGTGATATTCTAGACAATAAGTTAAGAGCGTTTCAAATTTTAATCCGATCCGGGCAGACATATCGTGAAACATCTAAAGCCTAAATATTCAATCTTTCGTATTTATAATTATTAGTAGAACTGTATGGAGAACTCAAACATTATTTGAACTAATATGTAACTATGTAACTCAGCTTGCTTACGAGTCGTCAAAAACTAACTAACTGAACTAAAGTCAGTTAATATTAATAAAGCTAAGGGCACACATTTCCGCCATTTCCCCTCAACGCTAAATTTGTAAACAACCTTCCAACTAAAGGGTTCCTTAATATTTTCTCAAGGACAACCTTTGTAGAGCGACCACCTTCCTCGTACTGCCACCAGGATAGCGCCACTTATGCATTTATAAGTGAATATAATTTTATTGATAGACGATAGAGATATTTACCATGGCTAAATAGAGTGAGTAGACGATATTCCGACGCAATGCGATGCACCATGTTAATAAGCTGGCATTTTCTGAAAATTTAGTTAAAACAGCCAAAAAAGATAAATTTGAGTAGTCAGTCTGTTTTTGTGGTCAAAATAAGCAATCTATACTAATATTATAAAGCTGAAAAGTCTGTTTGTTTTTTGAACACTAGGATCTCGGAAACTTATGAGCCGAATTGAAAAAACATCAATTGAAATTGAAAGATAATCAACTTAATAATTATTTTCTGTAATAATTGATGATAACGAAATTTAATACATAACAAGTCCCTATATGTAACCCAATAATGTTCATAAAGTGGCAAAAAAGTACGCAACACTTTATAATCTAAAAAATTACAGAATCATTGTTAAGTTATACTATGGAGATAAAAATGTTAGTTGAAAATTACCACCGTAAAGGTAACCTCTAACTGACAAACAAATCACTTTTTTATTCCAGAAATAATAACACCATTGATAGCAAATAAAGCTTCAAGAAACATCTATTAATTAATATTAGTTTTATCAGTAGGGCCGGTGCAGCGGCTAATTCAGCTGAGCGACTCAAACGGCGCAAATATGCAACCCTCGGAAGTGGTTACATATTTGAGCCCTTTGGGGTTGAGACATTGGGACCGTGGGGGCCGGGAGCTCACCTCATCTTCAAAAGCCTATCCGAGCGCTTGGTCGACGCAACGCGTGACCAAAATGCTGGCGTTTATTTGGCCCAACGCATAAGCATTGCCATTCAGCGTGGTAATGCCGCCAGCATGCTGGGTACGCTTCCGATTGGTAGTGGGCTTGAACATCTTAAGATAATTCAGGTGTGCTTAGTATAAGTAGTTAGTTAGGTTTGTAGTGTAGTGTATGTAGTTCTCATTGTATTTTAGTTTTGTTAATAAAGGCTCTGCCCAGATAAAAAAGTTTTATCATTTAAACATTTGCACATAAAACTGTATGTTTTGTATCTTGTTTGTCCATCCATGTCTTGTCTTTATACACGGTAAATACACGGTATTTGATAAGAAATCTTTGTAAAGTTAACCCTATTCCGTTGAAATAAGGCGTCCTGATATATAAGTTCGCAGTGGGCGTATCAGCAAATTGCACGGTCTCACAGCGTCACAGCGAGCGCTCACCCACACTGAAGCTCACACACTTCAGTTGGTCGCTCGTATTTACAGAACAGTAACTTAGAATAAACGTTTACAAAAAATAATTTAATTTTATGAAAAATATAAACCTAAATTTTTTTGATATCGTTTTCCAGACTGATGTAAGTTAAGTTTAGGTTTTTGTGGATGTTTTAAAACCTAAAAAAAAGGATATAGTCGAATTGAGAACCTCCTCTTTTTGAGTTTATGAAATGTTTCGCTAGAAAATATTGTAATACTAATATTTTTTTTTAATTAAGAGTGACGAGGCGAGCAGGACATGGCCTGATGGTAAGCAACCTGCCTGCCACATAACATCACAGTGACACGCAGCTATTGGAACGTGAAGAGTCCAAATCATTACCTAGCACTGCACTGCGATCGTCACCCAGAGATCAAGATGTTACATCTCTAAGCCCTGTAATTTATCTGGAAACATTGCCCTTCAAACCGGAACACAGTAATGTTTGCGCATTACAGCTTGGTGGTAAAACAACTGGCAAAGTTGTGGTACTTCCAAAGGGGACTCTGCCAAGCGTCCTGGTAGGACTCTTGGCACTACTATCTTATATCTCTAGATGAGGAGAACAGAGCAGTGCTAGATAATGATTTGGGTTCTTCATGTTCCAATAGCTGCGTGATATTCTACTATTAGTTACCATGTGGCTCATGTTTTGTCACCCCGTCACGTTTCTTTTATATTATTGAAATATACTATAAAAACGTAGATAACTTTTGTATGAAGTTCCGTTACTGCAAATATATAAAATGCTTCAGTACTCCAGGATATGCCCACACCTTTTAACTCCCACTACGATTGTGAACTCTAAGCTTGAGTGTTAAAGTTCACAATGGTTCTGCGTGGGCGAGTAAGGTATGAAGTGCGAATCAATGGAGGTTATTGTATGAGAACTGTTCCCAGGATCCCCGTGAGAAATAACTGGAACTTGTGAGTTTCTGAGGGCTTTGTTTGTTGCACTACTCGTAGATCGAGCGAGCGACATCGTTTCATGGTTGATAGTTTAAAGACTCGAATAACAAGAACAAAATTAAAAAATGATTAAACCACGACTATCTCAAATTTGTTATCTGTACAATATTCTACTAGTCAAGCCCTTTCATTTGATATCCATATTGAGGTAGGTTGTGAAGAAATATTTTGTCCGCCATTTTGTGGAAGCGGTCATCTTGAATCGATATTAACCAAACATAGCTAAGAACATCCGTGCGGATATTATCCATCAAATGAAAAAGCCGCTTCGACATCGGCTCATCCGTTTGAGCTCTACGGTGCCACAGACAAACACACAGACAGACATCGACGTCAAACTTATTACACCCCTTTTTTTGGTCGGGGGTTAAAAATGAATAACTCTACTTTTGTAAGAAAAACATCAACATTTTGGGATGCGCTGCCTTTGAAGGTGCAGCTGAACTGCATGATCTAACACCAACTTACACCTTTTTCTATCAAGTTACGGCTGGAGAACAAGTCGAGAGAACGGCGACTGCCGATGGGGAGCCCGTGGTTTGCATCCCACGCGCACCACTGTCTATTCTTAATTATTCTTAATAATATAATCTTGTGCGTAATGCCGCCAACTTAAAAACGTCGAAGGAAAACATCGTGAAGAAACCTAGAATCTTAGTATGAAAACTAACGTGGTTATTACATATTTTACATAAATACACGGGTAACTCACGTTTAATGTAGTCAGTCCATTAGTCAGTGCTAAACGAGCTGCGAACCCGCGCGCGCACTCTCCTTGAAAAAGATCGCCGGACGCGATCGAAACTTGAGTCGGACTGTACTGACTACATTAAACGTGAGTTACCCGTGTATTTATGTAAAACCTAGAATCTTTTGAGGTTATGCGTCATCCACCAACCCGCACTGCACTAGCGTGGTTGATGGCGTAGACTCCCCTTGCGAGGGAAGGCCCCGAGTCCCAGCTGTGGGAACATGTAGTCGGCTGCTTATGCGTGTGTGTGGGAGTCGATGACCGAAGCATAACAGAGGGTGCGCAGGCGCGGGCGCGGCGTGACAGGGTTCCGGCGCATGTGCGTAATTACTGTGTTATTTTTAATATGGACACAGCTCAGAGAATGCAGATAGTCTCTTTGATTAATAGGTCAATAGAAGAAATCATATTTCGTATTAAGAACGTCTACGCTGTGGAATGCGTTGTCTGAGTGGGTTTTATCCGATGGTAACAATGTTGCTGTCTTCAAATTGAGAGTAAATTGCTGTATACTAGGTCATTGTAAGCCGCATCAAGCGAGATATTAATCAAATGCCCATTTATTATTGAGATAAAATATCTGGTTTTTTTTTTTTTTTCAATGTATATAAATATAAAGCCAATAGCCGTTGCTAGTTTATAGTATATGTAGTAAATATGATTGCAGTTTTTAAAACATCGAATGGTTACAAAAGAAAGTTAAAGTAAGTTAGCGCTTCATTTAATTGAGAAACAACACCATCAAGCTCCAAACTAATGCAAATGAAAGCAATATGATTTATCTCATTGTATAATATATCAGCTATCTGGCTTCATACAAAAACAATTTTATTGCTGTTTGCAGGTAAGATAAAGTGATACAAATCATTTCAAAAGTTGCCCCATACAAACTGGCCTCTGCGAGAGGCATGCAATATGTCTGGCAAGACAATTTGTTCTAGTCTTAATTTATATAATATTTATTTAATAGGTAAATATAAACGTAGGTAATTAACGTGGCAACACTCAAGCATAAAACCTACATAATCCAGCTAAAATTATAAATTGAAAAGTTTGGATATTCAGATGTTTGTTCCACTATCACGTCAAAACGAATAATCAGATCGAATTGACATAAGCAACACACGAAAATTTAAGTAGGTTTGTTAAGTAGGTGTTTTTATCATTCGATAATTTTCATCGCAAGAATATTACATCAACGAGAGAAACGCGGTCAAACGCGCTAGGACGTTAAATAAATGAATTTAATATAAAACTACGAGCATCAAGATGTCCTGCTGTTTCACTTAGCCTCAGTGGCCACAGCGCCGTCTGCGAAACTACTCAGTGAGTCACCATGTTATGTACCTACTGCCTTTTCTACACGTCACAGTGCTAACATATAAACAGTAGGGAGGGAACAAACGATCAAAACATCAAATCCTACTACCTTGCTTACACTACTTCATACTACGAGAACAAAATTAAAATTTTTGATCAACCCCCCACTACCTCGGGTTTGTAATTTGTACAACATTCTACTAGTCAAGCCCTTTCATTTGATACCCATATTGAGGTAGTAGTAAAAAAGAAGTGTGGCACTCGGAGACTGCCGCGGTAATGGATGAAGATAATGGAGACTATTGCATGTTGCATGCATTCTTATCAACATAAGCAATAGGGATGTTAACAATTTTTCGAAATTGCTTTTATTTTGAAGAGTGACATTTGTTTACCATTAAAAATATCACGGGAAATCCGTTAAGTGGGCAACACTGCTAAGAGCATTTAGTCTGTAAAGCTAATACAAATAAGATTCAAAGTCGAATGACCGAGTGGGGAGGACGGCGTTACGGTCTTCCATCCCTCTTTCTTGTGAACATGATAAAAAGATGCACAATCACTAAAATTCGGTCCCCAGGCCCGCGATAAAAACTATGCAATAATTTAAAAAAAAATGTCATTCGCCATTTCGTGGTGGCGGCCATCTTGGGTTTGAAATGTGTTATACTGTATGGTGTTCTACTAGTCAAGCCCTTTCATTTGATACACATATTGAGGTAGGTCGTGAAGAAATATTTTGTCCGCCAATTTGTGGAGGCGGCCATCTTGAATCAATATTTGCCAAACATAGCTAAGAACATCCGCACGGTAATTAACTTTCAAACAAAAAAACCGCATCGAAATGTTTTGCTTTTGTTGTTGTTTGGATGTTTGTTACTCAATCACGTCATAACGTATGAACGGTCGGGCTGAATTTTGGAATACAGGTAGAATAGAATCTGAAAGAACACAAAACGATTTTTTATTGCGGGACCTATGCCTCGGTACCTCCGCGGGGCGCTGTTAGTTTTTCATATATTTACTAGCTCACCTCACGGTTTTACCCAAGTAGTTCCCGATTTTGATATTAATCCATGATGTAACCTGAAGTTACAAAGTTTACAAAAATGTAGCGGCTAACTTCAGGGCGTCGGTTTTTCGTGACGGAAACCGCGCGCCTCGTAAAAAAATACTCTCATCATTTTCCCAACGCGTAAAAATAAGTATAACTTCAATTCAATGCAATTCAATTTATTTCTTCGAACCATTATTTTACAAAGAAAACTTGGTAACGTCAATTACAAAATAATAATAAAACAGTTTAAATACATAAACAAGTGACAATATTTAACAGTAAGCGGCTGTAAAGAGGCCTTGTCCAACGGATTGAGCTATTTATAGCTAAATCGTGTGTCAAAATCTTTGTAAAAAAAATTTACCCAACATTTTTAATTATGATGTATAAATATTTTTAATTAATTGGTAGTTATATTTGTGACACACTTTTTTGTCATATGTTTTTGTCCTTCATGCAATCATCAACATTATAATAAGCTTTCTCAATTAAATAGGTCTTTACAATATTTTTGAACCTTTTTTTCATTGAGACCTGCCAACTGATCTGGTATGACATTATAGAAGCGAACATTGTTTCCTATAAAAGAATTACATGTAGCAATATAGATATTATTAGTTTTATACCTTTTAACAATCAAATCTTGTGTCACTACATTGTATAAAACAAAGTCGCTTTCTCTGTCCCTATATCCCTATGTATGCTTAAATCTTTAAAACTACGCAACGGATTTTGATGCGGTTTTTTAGGAATACCACGGGCACTGCTCGATTTTTACTTGTGTTTGCTATTCACTAGCGTACCCCACGGTTTTACCCGTTATTTTTCTATTATGCAAATGTAGAACACGATGTGCTATTCCAAACTGTTTTCCAACTCTATTCCAAATTTCAATACGTCCGTCCAGTCATTCCGATGTTCAACAAACTTTCAAACATCAAAATTTCGCAATATTATTAATAGTATTTGATAATTATTACTGTTATTATAATAGCTAATAAAATTAACAATTTATTTCTGAGTATCATTAAGACCCAACACATAAGGTCAGTGCAAACGCAAGCCCTATTGTCAGGCGAAGGTTGGCAGGCTAAAGGCCAACAAATAACCAATCACTCATTTGCCAATGTTTTCTATGGAATTCTTCGTCAAGAATAGTATCCTAAGCAGTTAGTCATAGCTAAATGCTAATTACTTAGTCATTGGCGACTGATTTGATACTGAATCATGCAGGGAAAACTTCTTTATATGGGTAATTTTCAATGGTAAGACATCTAGATTCTGAGGTATAAATAGTGGTAGGACTCTTGGCAGAGTCTGCCTGGGGAAGCACCACACTTTTTCCAGTTATTCTACCGCCAAGCAGTAATGTGCAAACATTACTGTGTTCCGGTTTGAAGGGTAATGTTTCTAGAGAAATTGCAGGGCAGGGTAAACGGATTGCGTATTTTTTTTAAATGCGAAAGGAAATTCGCGTGTAAAACCGTCGGGCGCGGCTAGTTCCATTGTATAAAAATATGGTGACAAATACATAAAGTTAATATTTACAATTTTATTGAAATGAACAGGCTAGGCAAGTAATTAAATACCTATGATCCACGTTGTTTGCAAAGCTGTTTGATCAAATGGGTGAATATCATCCAGGCCGATGGTTAAACAGGATTATTTCGAAAAGGCGATTAGGCGAAAGTCACAATGGCTAGGGCCGGCTGGTTTGGGTACGTTGGCTGGGGGGAAGTGCACAATACACCTCTAGTGGACAATCACCCCATCCTATATTAGAATTTAGAAGCTATATGGCGACATAAAGCACCAATATTTCGATGCAGCTTAATGCACAATGGTTACGGATAAACACAAAAACTGGTCCAATATTCCGAACACGCTTTCAACCGGTAGCTGGCTGGTATCTTGGTTATCTTTAGGACTTCATCAGCCTATGTATAATTCAGACGTGCTTATTATAAGTTAGGTATGATTTATGGTGTATTTTTCATTGTAATTTAAGTTAAATAAAACAAAGTAATTAATATTCCGTAAGTACTCACATTACAAAACTGGAAGCGGTTCATTCGTTCATTGAACTTCGTTACGTCACCGCCACCTACTTATTTATCAGTTGCGATAATAAAACAAGTGAAAATATGCAAATCTAAGTGAAAACCACAATAACTTTTATGGGTGTTGCGACACCTCGCACGGAAGTACTTTTTTATTTTATTTAGCACAGAGTGATGGGACGAGTATTACATGGCATGTGTCTTTTTTTTAACTATAATAGGTTCGCACTTGACCACCGTCTCGCCTGATGTTAAGCGATGATGCGATCTACGATAGAGCGTGCTTACCTAGAAGAAAACGATTCACTCTCGATTTGAAGGCACCAAGATTATAACCATCGGGGAAAACCCACTCAGGCAAAGCATTCCACAACCTAGATGTTCGTATCACAAACGTGGAGTCAAATCTCTTCGTTCGCGTTTTTGGAACATCAACCATGCAACGATGTCGCCCTTTTGTGGAACGAGAAGTCTGATAGAAGAAAGGAATTAGATCATGCAGATCATGTGTCTGGTGGTAAGTCACATGCCTGCTCATAACTACACAGTGACACGCAGCTATTGGAACATGAAGAGTCCAAATCATGAGCTAAAACTGCACTATTCTCATCCACTAGCCATATAAGACGTTTTATCTTCATTCCCTATAATTTCACTGGAAACATTTCCCTTTAAACTTTAACCCTTTAAAACACTGAAGGTTTCATATAACTGTTTATAAGGTTTCACATAGATTAGCTGTAGAATAACTGTGGCAAAGGTACTTCCCCAGACGGACTCTGCAAAGAGTCCAATAGTAAAATCATCATCATAATCATCATCAGCCGCAAGACGTCCACTGCTGAACATAGGCCTCCCCCCTAGTTTCCAGAGACCTTTATGAGGCCATCTTCTGTCCATAAAAATATCCTATAAATATTATAGACTAATAGTACTCCGTGGTTTTGCCTGCGTAAATCCCGATCCCGTTACTTTCACGTGATAAAAATAGCCTGCGTGTAATTCTAGATTATCTTATCTTATACCTTTGAACGAGCAATTCTTGTAGGTATATACACATATACAATAGAATCTGAATCTCGGAAACGTCTCGAACGGTTTTCATGAAATTATGTACACTGAGGGTTTTGCCGATAAATCGATCTAGCCAGGTTTTATTTTTGAAAAACGCCGTTTGTTGCGCGTTTTTAGACAACGAAAAACTGTTACATAAACATTAGAATGTAACGGTAAATTTCATGACGTCGCGCGACAGTATATTAGCTCAGTCGGGGAGTTGGGCGGTCATTATATGGTAGACCTTGGTTTGAATCCAGCCGGCCACCTTTATTTTTTCAAGTTCCTTTTTTTTTGAAAATCTGTATGTATCAATAACAGAAACTTTCGCGATTATAATATTGTCCAATTCAATTAAAAGGGAAATAAATAATTGAGCTTAAGTCCAGGTTTTAAATACGGCGGTTAACCCCAAACTTATTTTGAAATTTGTATCTCGTTTCTCTTTCCTGCTTCCTCGATTCATATAATTACCTGAAACAAAAAATATTTTCCATAAACATTGTGTCTACATAGTTAGCGTATAATAAAATAATACATCAATTTATTTTGTACTTGTATTTTAAATTGACAGAATTGCAAATACCATGTCAAATACTAATTGAATTTAATTTATTTTTACTAAACTCTTTACCAAAAAACAACAAAAAATAAACATTACAAAATAAGTTTAAAAACTATTATGAGCTCCAGTAATATAACAGCATTAAATTTTATTCTATAACCAAATCCAATAAGCCAAAAAGAATTAAAAAAAATATTTAAAATAAAATATACACATAAGATTAAAAAGTATCAATTATAGATATTTATTTACAAAATGTACAAGCATTTAGTCTAGAAGACCGGTGCCAGCAGGAATTGTGGCCAAAATGCTAGCCCCATTGCCACGTTGAATGAGAATGGCGATACTTATTCGTTGAGCAAAAAAAGGCCAGTATTTTGGTCACGAGTTGCATCACAAAGACGTTTCGATAAATCTTTGTAAACACTTTTGGCACTCAGTCCCCACGTTCCCAAAGTTAAGTGTAATTATAAGTACACAAAACCTTTCTTTTCTATAACTACAAAAATAAATAGCAAAGGCTAGCAACAACGTGAAATATGGCCGGTGGCGCTGACACGAAGCTCACATAATGTAATATTCATATAGAAGGAAAAACATTTTCCTTTTACGTACTAACCTCCATATTTTATTATATTTCTCTGCAATTTTTATTTGTGTATTCCTCCCGCAAATATCTCACGCGTTTCCTTTGCTGATCGATGTTGACGAAGAAAATAAATAATAATAATCATTTTACGTTGCTGTTATTTACCACAGAAGTAACACAGAACACAGAAGTAGTTAAATCAGCACCGAGTTCGGGTGGCTTCAAAAACCGATAAAAAGCTGGCTAATCGATCAAACTTTTATAGTTACAGCGAGTTTTTATATAGTGATGGCAAACTCACAATAAAGTTGTAAAAAATTGGCATTGTTCATTACAATTGTAATAAGTACATATATTTTAATTTTTGACACTTATTTGTACGATACCTATTATCGTACAGTATAAAGTTCAATTTTAAAAATGTATACTCTTTGTATGCTCTTATTTTGTTTTTTTTTTTATAAAATTGACGTGTAAATTGTACATTTATCAATAAAGAACTTTGACTTTGACTTTAATTTGGAATGTTTTTACTTTTTTTTTTTTTAATAAAGAGTGACGTAACGACCACGATTCCTGATAATGTGCCTGATGGTAAGCTACATACCTGCCACATAACAGCATAGTGACATTTCTTTTTTAATGTATAGTATTTTTTATAGACTCAACAAGCAGGGCATGTGATTGATGGTAAGCAACAATCCGACCTATTAAAGCACTGTCACATAGCTATTGGAATATGAAGAATCAAGTCATTACCTAACACGACAGCACCAACTGATGTAAGATTTTTTATCTCATTCTACAAAAGTAAATTTGTTTTTAACTTGTACAGGCTTATGATAGACCACCATCTCGCTTGATGCTATGCAATGGTGCGGTCTCCAATGGAGCTTGCTTGCCTAGAAGAAACTGATTCACGTTTGATTCAAAGACACCGCGATTGTAACCATCGGAAAAACAGTTTCAAGTGTCACCCGGCAACGACGTTGTTCAAAACACATCATCAACGTTCTTATTTATTAGAGTCAAAACTCTTCATTTTTAGCTGCATAAAAGTCAATGTTTCAATTATACCGTGTTTTGTACACAAATGTGAATCAACCAAAGAAACCACATGTTCATAAAGCTTGGTTCTCAGAAAACTACCGAGGAAAACCGAGACATAAGAGTACAGCAGCCGTATTCACGGCGACAAATAAACAAACCACCACCAGCATAACTTGACCTAAAATTAGTAAGAATTACCATGAGTCACAAGCTCAAGTTATATTAGTAAGTCGATGCAAATTAATAACAGTTGTACAAAAATACTAAATAATTGTATGCTCTGTTTTCTTCGAATATTTCGGTGATGCATTTGATAAAATTCCGGGCAACTGCAACCTATTATGCAATACGTTCACTCTGCCTGTCTGTCTGTAAAGCTTTTACAGCTGAACAAATCAATCGATTTAGAAGGCATTCAGTATAGTCCTTGTCAGTTATTATTGGTCTATTCGGGAGAACGGCGACTGCCTATCCGGAGCCTCGGCTTCAAATCCCACGCACACCACTGTATTTTCGATGTCATATGCGTAATGCCACTAATTTAAAACGGTGAAGGAAAACATCATGAGGAAACCGACATGCACCTAGAATCTATTGATGTCATGTATCATCTACCAACCCGCACTGAGCCAGCGTGGTGGATCATGGTCTTGACTCTCTCCTTGCGAGGGAAGACTCCGAGTCCTAACAGTGGGAACATTATTTAGTGGACTAGTAATACGTTCAATAACCGATAATCAAAGAGTTTCCACATACTACGTATAAGAAAGCACGGGTCTGATCGCTCTTGTCTTGTCGCTCTTGTGGAAGAGTCATACTTTTGTCGCGGCACATCACTATGTTGCCATAGCTAACATACACCTCATCTGCTTGCAATTGGTACAAAAGATCTATTTACTTATTCTTTATCTAAGCCGATAGCAGATATGAATGTAGACGAAGCCGTGGGCAACAGCTAGTAGGCAATAAAGTTATTTGGGTTCTAGTAAGTTTATGGAATCTTTCAGATATTCTTAGATTTTTTTTTTATTATAGACGGAACAGCGAGACATGAGCCTGGTGGTAACCAGATGTGGTAACAAGACAATTTATCTTCTTTAGTAGGTAAAGAGTAACGAGACGAGCAGTACATGTGCCTGATGGTAAACGACAGGCCTGTCACAGAACAGCACAGTGACACGCAGCTGTTGGAACGTGAAGTCCAAATTACCTAGCACTGCACTGCGTTTGCCATCCAGAGATGTAAGATATCTTATCTCTATACTCTGGAATTTCCCTGGGAACATTGTTCTGTAAACCGAAACACAGTAATAGTTGTACATTACTGCTTGGCGGCAGAATAACTGGCAAAGGTGTTGTACTTCCCCAGACGGACTCTGGAAAGAGCTCTACCCCATCTGTTATTGGTACAGTGCTTATAATAATGAACCAAACTATTTAAGGCGAGTTTATTATCCGTAAAGATAAGCTTGTTATTTTCATCCACTATATTTTTTGTCTCACTCCATTATTGCCACCTCGTTAGCCAAAAAAAGACACAAAAGATTTTTTGTGCAGCTAAAAGGATTTGCAATTCGGTCTCATCAAAGACTCCTGTTTGTTTAACCACATTATAATTTCAACTCTATCGTAATGGCATAAGATTTAGTTTTGTGTGTGATGTCTGGATCAAGATATCCGCAAACAATTGAAATCGTGATTGGGTTCATTATAGTTCAACGCCACGATCTTGATCGTTTGTTTACAAGAAACAAAACTCTTATTTTGTTATGGTCAAGGATTAAAATGTGTTTTGACAGGAGCGGAATAAAGATGGTGCGTCAGTGTGACAGGTAATATAGTGAATGGTTATTAATATGTGGATTGACACTAATTCGCAATGTTTCGCTTCTGATTTGCATAATCTGTGGTCAGAAAGAGGATGCTCAAACGACAATACGAGAAAATACTCTGACTCTATACATATTTCATACTATTATTATTAATACGTTAAAGATTTTGTAAAAAATTTCGGCAAACACACATGTTGCAGCCAACTGGCTTAATCAGCCATTCAATTAATAGACTAGGCTCTTTGCTAAGCAGTGACATTTAAAAAGTTTTCTGAATGATATTCGGGTGAGTAATTTATATATCATGATGTTTCATCAAATATAAAGGCTAGGCTAAAACTCGTTCGATTATATAATTGACATTTAATTACTTGGCTAGTCTGTTAATTTAATTTAGTTCCACTTTCTGGCATCTATTGCCGAAACTCTCCAAACTGTCAAAACGTAGCCAAACAACAATTTTTTTTTCTTCGAAATTAACCCAATTTCTGTGGATACTCGTACATTTTAAGGTACTTATCAAATAAAGAATTTCGTATCTCAAGCGTTTAAGTTTTTGTCATTCTATTACATTGTCCCCTATCCTACGAATGGCTTAAGCCTTAGTTACCAGTTTATTACATATCACAACAAACGATACGACTGAATATAATTTAGGCCGCTAGTTAAACGGAACTGTTTAGTAAAGAAACTAGGCTGCTCAATGAATGGCTGAGTACACTAGTTAGCTGCAACACATACATTGTGTACTGTGCACTCCATTGTGGGCGGGGCTTGCAACGGAGAGGTCATTGAGGCGACCCACCCATTCTTAAAAGTAAAATGCATTCGAAGAGATTTTAGTAAGAAATTTAATGTGTTTATTATTTAAATAAATACACGGGTAACTCACGTTGCCTAAAACGTTTGCTAAACGAGCTGCTATAACGCGTACTCACTCTCCTTGATAAAGATCGCCGGACGCGATCTAAACTTGAGTCGACTGAACTGACTATATCAAACATGAGTTACCCGTGTTTTTATTTAAAATTAGATTTTACATCTAACCGATTAGGCCGAGAATGCCTAGATATGCAGAGATCCAACAACTGTTACAAATATGCTTTTGAGAGCCAACTCTACAGTACAGATCATAGAGATAAATCATCAATCATCTATATATATAAAGTCACCAGCGATCATCAGTCGCAAATACAATACGATGATTTATTTGTTATTATGTAACCAAGTTTTATGACAAATATTAAATATTTCTTATTTCTTATATTTCTATGTATCCTGTAAGTTATCTAAAAACATTAATATTCAAACTGGAACACAATAATGTGCATACTACTGCTTATATTTTACTGATTTTCCTCTTAAAATATCTTTGGATTATTCTATGATTCTTATATTTACATATATTTCTGTCATAATATCCACTGAACCATTTGAACGTGACAAATGACGTTCTGGTTTTTAGATCATTATAATTTATATTTGAGTGTATAGGAACCTTTATCGAGGTCACGCGTAATGTCGCTTTAAATTAAAGAACTTGCTGTTTATATCGGTGGAGGAGATCTACGATCATTATATGGACGCACTCAGGACAGGGGCACGTTGGACGAAATGAGTAATAAATCTCTATTTGACTGTTGTATTATTTTGTGTTTGTAATTTTAAAACTTTTTTAATAAATAAGCAAAATAATTTAATTTAAAAAGTCAGCTAGGATAAATAATATTTGTATGACAAATTCAGATTTTTAGATTAGTATAAAAAACTTTATTGACACCCCAAAAGAATAGGAAACTCTGAAAGAAGAAACGGTAAACTTTAAAATTAGGGAGTGCGACAAGTTGGCTGCATCTTTTCAGATTATTCCACCTCTATTGTATATCGAAACATGGATAATATTACAACATGTGTATAAAATGTTATTCTGATGATATGATTTCTCGTTGATATCTTACCGTGATAAAAGTATCCAATGCTATTTCATACTATAATAATCTGTGTTCCAAATTTTAGCCCAGTCCGTTCAGGCATTCCGACAAGATTGAGCATCAAACATCTAAACATTCGCATTTGTAATAATAATAGCAGCTATCTGATTCTTATATCATTCTTTGATTAGATAGTGTAAGGTAATGTTCTGTAATTTCCATTAATATGTACTCGTACTTATATTTTAAGTGCTAGTATTAAGATGAGTAAGAACGCGATGTCAAATTGTTACATTAATTGTCTGGTTAAAGTTTCATTTTTCATGTATTGTATGGGCAAAAGGTGCCCATCCCTGAATCCGTCCCCGGCTGTGTTTATATCACTTGGGTGGTCCGAATCGAACTCAAGTGTTTTATTTTTAATACAGCAATATTTTCGCGCGGATAGTGCACATGTCCTACAGTATCTATTTTATGTCCTTCAAAATAGAAACGTACGGACGCGTAGTGAGTAATAGGTTGTGAATCACTGCGCAGTATTTACTCTTGGGCTAAGTTTGAGGACTAAACTAAGAGTTAACTTCTACGATAAATAGGTAGTATTCTTCTTTTGTGATAATACCGTTGAAGGCTAGAGAAGTCTACATGTTTTTTTTTTTCATTTATTTCTTTTGGCAGTCCCTATGACTACCAAACTTTTAATTAATATTCTTAGTGTAATACAACTGCATTACTGACAAAACATACAAGGCTTTCACTACCCTAAGTCTAGTCTAATAGAGGCTAGGCGAAAGACTTTTATAGGTCTACGCTTGACCGCCATCTCGTCTGATGGTAAGCGACGTGACGATGTGATGATGTGATTCGCTCGCAATTCGAAGATACCAAGATTGAAACCATCGGGAAAACCCTACTCAGGTAACGCATTCCACGGCATCGATTTTCTCATCACAAAAGTTGAGTCAAACTTCTTTATTCGAGCTTTTGAAACGTCAACCATGAAACCATGTCGTTTTTTGCAAAGGGCCGTCCGGTAGAAAAAAGGACAAGGTGGTATTAGATCATACAGATCTGTACTCTCGTACAGGCCTTGTCCATGTCAAGTTTTATGTGGTAAGACAAGCTCAATCAATTCCATTCAATGAAACAAAAATAAGAATTCCGTTGAATAATCCCAAAAAAAAACACAATCATTAAACATAGAAAGTCATTGTATCTACGAAGCGCGAAATTCACACTTTCTACTAACTGTGAACATAACATTCTGTGAGCATAATCAAATTATGTGCGGCTCGGGCGCGCTTTCCTAAAGCAAATACGGCGGCCTTACCGCTGACGGAAACAGCCGGGGCAAAGGTCCATTATAGTAAGGAGTCGGTGACTTGATTTAAGCCCTCTTTTCTACATTGCCTGGCCTCGTATAGCTTAATTAGTACCTAGTACCCAAGTATGCCTGCGCAGCCGAGGGTTCGATTCTCACCCCATGCAAATATTTATTCTGTGTGATGAATACAATATTCTGCTGTGCCTACATTTTATTATGTAATTACAGCAAAGAACACGAAAATTTTTAACACAGTTAAAATCATGCTCTGGCACTGTTTTTAATTGCAAGAAAAGAATAGGAACGTTACCTAGGCGGGTTTTTACCCGCCTGATGGGGCGTGGGGCGATGCCAGTATTTTAAAAGCTTATTTGACAAAATGTATAAATCATCTTGACAAAAAAAAACACACATTTTGTAGATATAAATGTAACATACTCGTAAACGTTTAATAGTATTTCACATCCGTCATACGTTATCCACCAAATCTGTCGTTGTTTTTAGAGAAAAGAAGATAAAGAAATACAATGAATGACCATTGCACAAACGACAGCGAAATGTTTGACAAAGTTAGCCCAAGCCATTAAGACTCCAAACACAGCGAGAAAGCAGTGAAATGGTTGGACGTGTGAAAAACGTTTTCATTTTAGTATTGTTTAACGGCTTGTGTGGGAACGGCCAAGACCGCGGGTTCAGACATTTGAGAATGGAACACTTGAAAGTAAAATTTGACAGATACCAGAAGTGACATGGCATTCTCAAGACATGTCAACTTGGACAATGTACTATAATATATACTAACTAGCGGCCTATTCCGGCTTCGCTCGGATAATAACCTAGATACCAACTGCAGCGCCATCTGGCGGGGTGATTTGTGTATCTAAACCAACCAGGGCCTTACCCAGACGTATTCAAAAAATTCATTCAAATCGGAACAGCCGTTTAGGAGGAGTTAACTTACAACAAAAAGTGGCATTGATTTTTTTATAAAAAGACAAGCAGCGCCCCGCGGTGTTACCTGTGAAGTTCCCGTTCCCGTGTTTTTTTTCGGGATAAAAAGTAGCCTATGTGTTCTTCCAGGCTATAATCTATCTGTGTTCCAAATTCCAGCCCGATCCGTTCATACGTTAGGACGTGATTGAGCAACAAACATCCAAATATCTAAAACATCCAAACATTGACATTTATAATATTAGTAGGATTCTACATTGGCAGAAATTGGTTCCAAATTGTTTTACAACAGTTTTACAAAATTTTACTTTATTTTTAGCTGTAAAAAAGAAGAATGTTCCCAATTTGGTTGTATATATTTGTATGTAAGTATACTGGACGGCTGCGCATTTTTAATTCAATTTTGGTGATTGTTTTTGGGTTTGTGGATCACAGTACTGAGGTGGTTCCATTAATATTTTACTGAAATTGGTGTTCCAGTTTTTGAAATATTAATCAAAGTCTAAAATTCTCTTACATCTTACATTTTACTTTGGAAATAAATCATTACTATCTACGACGTATGCTCGTATATTTCATCGGGACAACGTTTTGTTGATATCACAGAAGCTATGAAATTTAATCGCGTATCTTAGTTTTATTTTAAATTGAAGTTTTTTGCAGGTTTTTGTTTGGTGGGCTTGGAGAAAAAATAATTATGAAAATTAATTAATTATTCTTTCTTAAATTTATGAAATCTATCGACGAGAGTCATTCTAACCTTATAAAGGAGAAAGGCTGAGTTTATTGTGTCTATATTTTTTGTTCCTAGGTATCTCGGAAACGGCTGAACGTATTAGAATTAACTTAAATATGTATTAAGTAATAAAATACTATACCGCTTTAATAAATACATCAGCTAAATCATGGCAAAATATCGGACATCCGTAGCAAAAAAATAATAGAAATCTATGAGGACATGAATTGTTTGTTTTATGAAATTATTAAAAATTTACAATAGTCATAGATCGTCAAACTTCCAGCGTGGAGAATTGTGACGTCACTTATGCATAAAAATCGTGCATGGACGTGATACTCGAAACTTCCAAAAACTGTATCTTATAGTGGTAGGACTCTTGGCAGAGTCCGCCTGGGGGAAGTACCACACCCTTGCCAGTTATTCTACCGCCAAACAGTAATGTGCAAACATTACTGTGTTCCGGTTTGAAGGGCAATGTTTCCAGAGAAATTACAGGGCTTAGAGATAAAACATCTTAGATCTCTGGGTGACGAGCGCAGTGCAGTGCTAGGTAATGATTTGGACTCTTTATGTTCCAATAGCTGCATGTCACTGTGATGTTATGTGGCAGGCTTCTTGCTTACCATCAGGCACATCCTGCTGGTCTCGTCACTCTTCATTAAAAAAAAAATTAAAAAAAACTTCGTCATGTTTTGTTTGCGAAACAGTTAATAATGTAGCTATCGGACTAATTCGTGTTTTAGCCACCACGCCTATTAGCACAAAAGTTATTTTTTATGCCTTCAAAGTTAGTGATTGTTTTGGCTTGGGCTACACCGAGTTCAGTTAGTGTAGTATAAAATTACAATTTTCCACATGTTCAGTTACTCGTAATTTTCAATTCACCTCACTGCCTACTGTTATTAACAACTGGCGGCAATTATCATTCACTATTCACTCGCCAGCAAACCTGTTCTATAGAACGCCCGGCGACCTTTGACAAAGTCAACTGAATTATATAATATCTTGGTGTAGATTTGCAGGGTTAGGGTTACAAAGTTATATTTTAGTGTAAATAAAGACTTGAATGAGATATGACTTGCCTTTTTTGCTTGTATGCTGGTCGTTAGGTAGAAATAAATATAAAGATGTTGAAAAATATTCATAGATTTAAACACAGTGGTCTATGTCATACGAGTATTCTATGTATGATCAGTATGTATTAATAGATATGTATATATGAGTATTTTATCAGCTATCTGGCTTCCATAGTACAAGTTTTGCTTAGTTTGATTTCAGAGAGATTCAGATTGCTGTGTGCGACATGTCCACCAATATTTTTAACCCCCGACCAAAAAAAGGGGTGTTATAAGTTTGACGTCGATGTCTGTCTGTCTGTCTGTGTGTGTGTGTGTCTGTCTGTGGCGCCGTAGAGCTCAAACGGATAGGCCGATTTCGATGCAGTTTTTTTTAATTGAAAGTTAATTACCGTGCGGGTGTTCTTAGCTATGTTTGGTTAATATCGATTCAAAATGGCCGCCTCCACAAAATGGCGGATAAAATATTTCTTCACAACCTACCTCAATATGGGTATCAAATGAAAGGGCTTAACTAGTAGAGTACTATACACTATAACAAATTTCAAATCCAAGATGGCCGCCACCACAAAATGGCGAATTATATATTTTTTTCACTACTACCTCAATATGGGTATCAAACGAAAGGGCTTGATTAGTAGAACACTTTTCACTATGACAAATTACAAATCCAAGATGGCCGATATCACAAAATGGCGAATTACATTTCTTTTTTCACAGCTCCCTTAATATGGGTATCAAATGAAAGGGCTTGACTAGTAGAATGTTGTACAGATAACAAATCTTAGGTAGTCGGGGGTTAGTCAAAATTTTTAATTTTGTTCTTGTATTCTGTGGATGTGACCATAATTAGCATTTTGTGTTCCCACTGCTGGGATTCAGGGCCTTTTCTCGGAAAGAGACAGTCAAGACTATAATCTACCACACTGATCAAGTGCGCGTTGACGAATTATTGGACCAAGGCGGTTTTCTCACGATGTTTTCATTTACCTTTAAAGCCAATTATGAATTTATTACAATTATGATTATATATCTGGCTGCACTTGTTAAATGTCCATAGATAGGTACAGGCGAGATTTAAACCTATGTCTTCAAAATTGAGATCAGACATACTGGCTTCTAAGCATCACGGCTTCAACTCGCGTTTGGCTTGCTTTTACAGAATCAACCGTCTGTTGAGGAACATTCTCTAAACGCTAGCAATTTACAAGCAATAATACTGTGGCATTCCTAGGTAATTGATTCTTGCATATCGAATGTAAAATCAATAACAATGTTATCATGAATACGCACAATGCAGTTGTCTGGCACACCTCGTACCGCAGTCGGTAGTGCAATTTATCATTTTCTATAGGACTCTAAGTAGATAGCAAAAGCTACGTCGTTTCGTGGTTGGTGTTTCAAATACTTAAACGAATAGGTTTGATTTGACTTTAGTAATAAAAAATTGATTGTCAGTAAAGTCGGTTGGTTTACGGGCGGTAGTTAACGTGACAATGTCATTGATAGATGCGGCGCAAGCGTACAATGAGCGTAACGGGACATAACGGGACACTTTTTGGTGGTTGCAGCCAGCGTTCATCGATTTATTAATATCTATAGTGTGATAGTTTGTTTAGGTATTCTCTGATTGGTATAATTTGGGTGTCTTCAAGTCAAGATTGTATCGTTTTTTTAAGAACTGATAGGTCAGTTGCTGGCGGTGGATCCCCTACTACCTAACGAACTATTGGGATACCGCGGAAGGCGCAGGACCCGAAAACCTAATCCTAAAATATAAACTAACATACGCTAATTTGCTAATGTATGCTAGCGTATGTTAGTATTAGAACAATTAGTATTACAACTGATACCTGAAAGAGAATTCGAGCTTAACCCTAGCTAAGACCGATCTATCTGTCTCATACAATACATACATACCGAGTGCAAGCACTCTGTGAGAGTGAATCAGTTTTTGAAGTGAACACTTCTTTTTGCGCACCACATACAGAATTCTCGTGGTCTGTGAATTGACCTCAAGCGTCACGTTCGAAAGAAATCTTTGGACAAACTCGGGGTCATGGCCATTGACCGTCTAGATCCGCCCCTCCGGTTTCACCTGCGTTATTTTCAAAGTAAGCTATCAAATTTTGAGTTAAAAGTGTTCACTTCTATTGGTAGTCTCTATGACTGGCATTTTTGTCTAGGTAAACTCGCTCTATGTTACCCTACATCGTTTCTTAACATTAGGGTTTTACAGTACAGTCTTATGGCTAACTGCTACGTATTCTGCTCATCAGGTTGTACATTAAAAATAAATATAAATTTGGCCTCGTCTCATCTGACAAATCCGGAACAAATGGCGAACTTTTAAGGAATTCATTACGCTGTTCAATCGTCCGTGCTCGCCAATCGATTGCTTTTTTATCAGTGCCAAGTTTCAGAGGAAAAAAATATGATAATTGAGATTTAATTTGACCTTTTTACGCACTAACATAGAATACATAATCATATGGCATTGGGTCAGTAAAAAAATGAGAATTGTAAACAGTTTTTTTAATATATCTGTGATTGATGATGTGTGATCACAGTTAAAGAAACTATTCATTAGTATCTTTCTTATAAGTGAATGAAATAAGGCTGATAAGAGTATACTAATATCGATGTAATTGTCAGTTTTTTTTCAATCAGGAAAAGAGTTTTTTTTTTTAAATAAAACTAAATTACAACGATACCTACACTAACATTCCGAGGACTGGCACCAAATTGTGGGTAAGTATCTAAGGCATCCTGAAAACTTGTCATATATGTATCTTTCCTATTACACCTCATCACGGAGACATTATAGGAAAGGCGTAGACCTGGCTAGTGAGTAGCGAGGCAAAATGAATCCATGCCTACATTTTTTAACAAATATTTCGAGTGAGACAATGTGTAATTTTAGGTTGTAGGTTAATGTCTAAAGAATGAAATAAAAAAAGCAATTTCATTTGAAATATTAATTCTCATAAGCGTGCAAAAATATTTTGAAGAATAAAATAAAATTGTGGAGGTATTTAATTTGTATTTTAATTGGGTATCTAACTATTAATTATTAATTGGGTATCATTATTATTGGGTATTATTAAATGACTAAAACATAGCGATTCTCAAAAGCACAGATCATTTTGGAGGGGTTCTCTAGTAGCCAGGTGATCTAAATTTAGGGATTAATTCAAGAGATTCATTAAGGCGCTGGGAAGACCTGAGTGAAATTCACGAATGCAAAATTAAGCTCCGCCCCTTTACAACTCCGATAAGACAGCGCCACACGAAGTTGCGTGCACTCAGTAAAATTATTTGCATTGATGGAAACAAAAGGCTTCCATGCTCATGCTCATAGATGGCGCTTTTCAAAATTTTTATTAATTAGAAATGCACGTCTTTTGCTGTTTACAAATTTTTTCGTCTGATTCTCTTATTTTTCTAACGGACTAAGTAAAGTCCTTTTGTATATTAAATAAAAAAACAAATTGCATAAATTATCTAAGCCAGGAAGATGAATCACTACATATTAAGTAATCCATTTCTTTAAAATTATTGTACGAATTTTGAAGAAAACATTCACTGTTAGTGAAGTACATGTGTAAGTACCTGGGTGACCGAGCTTTGCTCGGTTTAAACACTGAATATATTTAGATATTAGTGGCGGCCCGGCGGCATTTTTCAGATTTTGCCCCGCCTAAAAATATTGAAGGTCCGGGGCTGACTAGCAGCACCCTGCGAGTTTACCTTCACTGTTCCCGTTCCCGTTATTTTTCAGGATAAAAGTAGCCTGTGTGTTATTCCAGACTATAATCTTACGTGTTTTCCAAATATCAGCCCGATCCGTTTATACGTGACTTGATGTTTGTCGTGACTGAGCAAAAACATCCAAACATTGACATTTACAATATTAGTAGGATTGGATACTAATAGTACATAATATAATCATCATTATCATTAGACGAGGCTACGAGTAAATAATCCACCATTATTGCATACTACAACTCGGAAAACAAGTTTTAATAATAATACAGCGACGCCATTTCGCTGCTTTGTAACGAAAGGTCCACAAACAAAACAAAACCAAAATCACTTTTATATCATTTTAGTTAGGGCATTCTTTTTATTAACAAGTGATAAAAGTATTTTTTGTTGTGACGGGATGAGCAGTAAGTATATGTGCCTGATGGTAAGTCACATGCCTATAATAGCGCAGTGACACGCAGGTATTGGAAAATAAGGAATCCTAATCATTACGTTGCATTATACTGCGCTCGCCACGACTATTATCTACATGTGTTCTAAATTTCTGCCCGACCCAACGTTACGACGTGATTAAGCAATAAACATCCAAGTATCCAAACATCCATATTTTTCAATATATTTCTATCCATATATTGAACATTTAAAATATTAGTAGGATTTCATATCAAAGCCCTGTAATCATACTGTATTTTTTCCTTTAAACCGGAAAACTGTGATGTTTTTAACCCCCGACCAAAAAAGGGTGTTATAAGTTTGACATTGATGTCTGTCTGTCTATCTGTCTATCTGTCTGTCAGTCTATGTGTGTGTCCATCTGTGGCACGGTAGAGCTCAAACGGATGGGCCGATTTCGATGCGGTTTTTTAGTTGAAGGTAAATATCTGTGCTGTTCTTAGCTATGGTTGGTTGATATCGATTCTAGATGGCCGCCTCCACAAACTGGCGGACAAAATATTTGTTCACAACCTGCCTCAATATGGGTATCAAATGAACAATAAGAACAATATGGGTTTGCCTAGTAAAATATTATACATTATAACAAATCCAAGATGGCCGCCACCACAAAATGGCAAATTACATTTTTTCACTACTACCCCAATATGGGTATTAAACGAAAGGGCTTGACTAGTAGAATACTATGCAATATGACAAATTTAAAATCCAAGATGGCCGCTACCGCAAAATGGCGACTTACATTGCTTTTTTCGCAACTCCTCAATATGGGTTTCAAATGAAAGGGCTTGACTAGTAGAATGTTTTACAGATAGCAAATCCGAGGTAGTCGGGGTTACTTAAAATTTTTAATTTTGTTCTTGTCACACTACTGCTTGGCGGTGGAATAGCTGGCAACTTGACTAGTAAAACATTACACACTATGACCAATATAAAATTTAAGATGGGTGCCACCATAAAATCCCGAATTATATTTTTTCACTTCTACCTCGATATGGATAACCAAATTTTCCTAATTCTTTTTTTTTCGTAAGTGAATATGTCTTAAAATACAATACATGATTTTATTAAATCGAGTAAAAATATATATGTAGTTCTATATAGTGTCTAGACATAAGTGAAAATAATCTATACTAATATTACAAAGCTGAAGAGTTTGTTTGTTTGTTTGAACGCTAGTATCTCGGGAAGTGCTGGTCCGAATTGAAAGATTGTTTTCTATTGGGTAGTCCATTTATCGAGGAAGGCTATAGATCATAAAACATAACGCTACTATTAATAGAAGCGGAGCATTGATCAAGAATGTAACAAAATCAGGAAAAATATTCCTTTTGAGAGTTTTCGCACGTTTCGTGCTGTGACATGACACATGACAGCATGTGTCTAAGATTGCGTCATTGAATATCACAGATTATATACCTCTTGAATATAAAACCTTTGCTAATCTCCGAGTTGGTACGACCAATTTCCGACAGGTGGCGTAACAGGCAGCTGAAGAGGTATTTTATTTGAAAGCGATATTCTCAAGAATGACTGAACCGATTTCAGTTTTTCTTTCACCGTTGGATATGTACGGGATCCTGATGAATGCTATTTAATATACCACTGGCGAAACCGAGGCGGACATCTAGTAACAAATGAAATGCATTGATTTTGTAGATATTCATTTTTCAGTACTGTTCCATATGGGGTACCTACAGCATACAATAATATATTTCTATGTTTTCCTTGACACTAGAGCAGCGCTGTGTTTCTTCTCGTTCGTTTAGGAAGATGATCATGATGATGAATCATTATTTCCGCCCTCAACCAATTATATTATTGCCAGTTTATAACCTTTAAATAATATCGATTTTTTTTCAATTTAAGCTTTAAATTGATACAAAAAGTCACATTTTTACATTTATGCGTGAAGTAAACAACTAATATCGGTTTTAAGTTATATTTTCAGCAACAATGGAGATAGACTTTTGTGTTATGGTTTTCATCGCACCTGCTTTCGTTCACAACTCCACGAAAAGCAAATGCATCTACTAATACTAAATAAATAAATAATAAATAATCCCGTAGAGCAGTATAAATGAGCGTAACTTGTAAATATTTTAGTTATTAAACTTGTAAATATTTTAGTTATTATTTTAAACAATGTCACATCATCATAATCATCAGCCGCAAGACGTCAACTGCTGAACATAGGCCTCCCCCTAGATTTCCACAACGAACGGTCCTGCGCAACCTGCAACCATCGGTTTCTAGCGACCTTTATGAGGTCATCTGTCCATCTAGTGGGAGGCCGTCCAACACTGCGTCTTCCGGTTCGTGGTCGCCACTCGAGAATCTTTTTCCCATCGGTTGTCAGTTCTGTGAGCGATGTCGCCTGCCCATTGCCACTTCAGCTTGCTTACTCTTTGAGCTATGTCGGATACTTTCGTTCTTTTGCGATTATCCTCATTACGGATTCTGTCGCGCAAAGAGACTCCGAGCATAGCCCTCTCCATAGCTCGCTGTGTGACTTTGAGCTTTGTTATGAGGCCCACAGTTAAGGACCACGTCTCAGTTCCATAAGCCATCACTGGCAACACGCACTAGTTAAAGACTTTCGCCTTTAGGCATTGGGGTATTCTGGACTCAAAGATGTGCCGAAGTTTCCCGAACGCTGCCCATCCGAATTGGATCCTTCGCTGGACCTCTTTGTCGAAGTTGGATCTACCTAATTGGATCTTTTGACCCAGGTAGACGTATAATTCGTCAACAACTTCGAGTGTGGTATTCCCAACAATAACCGGTACAGGTGAGACATGAACATTTGATATGACTTTCGTCTTGTCCATATTCATCCTCAAACCTACCTGGTGGGATACTCTACTGAGGTCCCATAGCACGGAGGTCCTCCAACGACTCCGCCACAATGACTATGTCGTCGGCAAACCGAAGGTGAGTGATGCATTCGCCGTTGATATTGATGCCATATCCGTTCCAGTCCAGTAGCTTGAAAACATCTTCCAGCGGGGCAGTGAACAGTTTCGGAGATATGACATCTTAAAGTGTCAGGTCAGCTTGGCTCTGGGGTCTTTTGCCATGCTAACGACAGGTTGTGCTTGCGTAGAGGTGTATAACTGTCCATAGAACCTCTCAATCTCCTCCAAAATCTCGAGTTTCGATAAGACGATGCTACCACTATCGGTCTTCAGTTTGGTCAGCTGAGTTTGCCCAAGAGACTGATTTCTTGCGAACACTTTCGAGCCTTTGTTCTGCTTGATTGCTTCTTCAATACTCGAAGTATTGAAGCAGCATACGTCGCATATCTTGTCTGACCGCCATAAGATCTAGAGTTTGATCGGAGAGCTTTCGGTTCTGTTTTGGCGTCGGCTCTTATAAAATTTTCTGCCAACCGCATGAACAGTTTCCACTAGCCTATCGTTTATTTCGTCCGCCGTTACGCATTCATCTAAGGATTCAAGTGATCTTCGATCTGAGCATAATTTGGTCGGAGCATGGACTTCATTAGACGTGATCTTTCGACCTTAATGTTTAGATTCAGCGTGCCTCTTACAATACGGTGATCACTGCCGGTCTTAACCTTGCTGATCACAGAGACATCGCTGAATATTTGCCGTTTAGTCGTCATAATGAAGTCGATCTCATTTTTGTGGAATCGTCTGGGCTAATCCAGGTTCAATTTCTTTGTGGTTGTTTCTTGAAAAGGAGTTCATCATAAAGATGCTCTCCTTTCCAAGAAATCCGCTAGACGTTGCCCTCTTGGGTTCCGCTGCCCATATCCGAAATTCCCACTCTCACTCATCTACGTTTGCTCAGTTTTGCGTTGAAGTCTCCCATCACAACTTTGAAATGTGTTGGCGGAAAGGTCAAAAGAGACGTAACACTTGGGCAATACCTAAAACAAGAACCGGTTTTGGCCAGGGTGCATTTTCCTTTACTGGACCATACCTTTACCAACCTATTGACAAAGAGTTGGACATCATAGATACGTCAACATTATGAGTGCAAGAAAAAGGTCTCGGCTTGGCTATCTACTCAGGGCTACTGCTCGCATCTCGAAAAAGCGACATCGTTTCATGGTGGATGTTCCAAAGGCACGAACAAAGAGATTTTACTCTTTTTTTTTTTTGTCTACGCTGTGGAATACGTTGCCTGAGTGAGTTTTCCCCGATAATTACAATCTTTGTGTCTTCAAATCCAAAGTGAGTCGGTTTTTCTAGGTAAACACGCTCCATATCGTAGGCAAACATATTGCATGCCTCTAGAAGAAGAGGCCAGTTTGTATGGGTCAATTATTAAAATGTTTTGTATCACCTTATCTTACCTGCAAACAGCAATAAAGATTTTTGTATTTGTACCACATTGTTGTTTAACATCAGGCGAGATGGCGGTCAAGTGTAAACCTTTGAAAGTAAAAAATGTCCTGAATTATTTTGGTTATATTTAACACAATGTTGAAATAATCATATACCTAAAATAATCAAGTTGTAGCTAATTAACATACACAGAGAATGATAGAAAAACATCAGAAATAGAAAAATAGTTGAAAAACAAAGATAAAATGATTTTGAGTTGTGGCTTTTTTAGTTTTAAAGCACCGATTTAGGTAATTTTAATTCATCGCTCAATCGAACAAGAACAAAATTAAAAACATTGGTTCGACTACCTCGGATTTGTTTTCTATAAAACATTCTACTGGTCAAGCCCTTTCATTTGAAACCCATATTGAGAGAGTTTCGAAAAAAGAAATGTATTTCGATATTTTGCGGTAGCGGCCATCTTGGATTTCAAATTTGTCATATTGCATAGTATTCCACTAGTCAAGCCCTTTCGTTTGATACACATATTGGGGTAGTAGTGAAAAAAAAAAATTTGATTCGCCATGTTGTGGTGGCGGCCATCTTGGATTTAAAATTTGTTACAACGTATAATAATATTCTACTAGTAAAGCCCTTTCATTTGATACCCATATTGAGGTAGGTTGTGAAGAAATATTTTGTCCACCATTTTGTGGAGGCGGCCATCTTGAGTCGATATTAACCAAACATAGCTAAGATTTTATGCAAGGACTCTTTTGTACACCTACGTCCGAACACCTCGGTGATTCAAAGCTAGTTTGTTTAATTACTGAGCCTTGTAGGTACTAATATTTATTCTGTTACTGAACATTGTCTTGCAATGTAGGTAGTGTGATGTAGGTAGGCTAGAGATTAATACTATACTTGTGGGTAAACCAATAAATGTCGTTGTGTCACTCGGCTGTTTCAATTACTGCTCCACGTTAAAATATCGTAATATTCAACTATACAATTATTATTTTTAAAATAAAAGTGACGAGACGAACAGGACATGTGCCTGATGGTAAGCAACATGCCTGCCACATAACAGCTCAATGACACACAGCTATTAGAATATTAGAAGTCCAAATCATTACCTAGCACTGCACTGCGCTCGTTACCCAGAGATCTAAGATGTTATATCTCTAAGGGCAGTAATTTATCTGGAAACATTGCCCTTCAAACCGGAACACAATTTCAACTGGTATCTATAACTTCAGTCGGTAACTGAAGTTACCGACCATACCGACCGAAGTTACAAATCTATCTGGGAAGTAGATTATTTGATGATAAGCCTCGGGTTCTATAGGAACTATTTTCTAATCTGTGTCTCGAAAACTAAATACAAGCTTGAAAACAACGGACAAAATATCCAACAACAACGATATCAAAAAAAAACATGCAAAAGATTACACAGTGATGAGATATGAACTCGAGAACTTGAACGCGGTTGTACCACCGAGCCAAACTGACAAGTTACAGTAGCGTCCAAAATTTCACATCATATGAACTTTATTACCGTTTGTAAAACTTCTATAACTTCAATCAGGAACTGGGAAGTAGATTTAATTTTAAGATTTGATGAAAAGCCTCTGGTTACTTAGGAACTATTTTCTAATCTGTGTCTCAGAACAGACAGAACTAAAGAAATAAAACCTTGAAAAACAACGGAGAAAATATCTAACAAAACAATATCAAAAACACGCAAAAAAGATTTCGTAGTGCTGATATACGAACTCAGGATCGTAAATCGTAACGACTTCATCTGCCGCTTTAAACATTGCGCCAAATCTACAGATGTCTGTAGTGTCGAATTTTCAAACCACATGAACTTTATAGATGTTGCTGCATGAATTTGTGAGAATTGTTTATTTTATTTTTTGAATTGCGAGCGTCGGACGACAAAGCGACACAGGTCCTTTTAGCAAGGCGCATCAGCGCTTTCTGCTGGACTTCATAGTAGTAAGCGAGAAGCAAGACACGGGCCGGCTCGGTCGAGTTAGCTTTTCAAAAGACAATTAATTAATACGAATTAAACTTCATAATCCAAAATACAAAATCTTCCATCCCCTTAGTAAAAAATGATACGTTTACCTATAAAATTTGAATAATGTATGTTTATTAATGACACAGATATTTACATCTAAAACTTATTTTAGAGGTAAGTTTAGGATTTTTTCTTATCGAGTTTTTTTTTCCAAATCGTGTTTTGATACAATAGGTTACCTAATAAATATGTTCAAGAATAACATATATTTTACTAAAAGCCTCAAACCATATACATGTTGTTAAATGTGTGTTTAAAAAGTGCTAGTTGGCGATATTCAGCGCCTTAACGGGCTTAAGTTAGACATTTTCGGGAGAGTTACAGAATCGGGAACTATGCGAGTAACACCGCGGGGCGTTGTTAGTTTAAAATATATTCCTATAACAATATTTATTCGTCAATAAAATTTCGTACAGGTATTTTAGTATTCATAAAGGTAAATCAATGCAAGGACGTCGACAAACAAGTTAAGAACCTAAGTTTTTGTCCTCGGACCTAAACTTAATGGAACGAGTTAATCAACATATTTGCGATATAGTAATTCCTAAGTACCTACTAAATTCAGAGATAAAACAGCTTTTGAATAACATATTCAAATTTTAATAAAAGTAATAAATACTTGTTTTAAAATCATACGTACTAATATTATAAATATAGTAAGTTAAGATTTTAAGTCAAAGTTTAATGTTTGGATGTTTGTTGCTCGATTACGCTGGAACGGCTGAATGACGTGAATTAGAATACAGCTAGATTATAGTCTAGAATAGTACATAGTCTAAGATCCCGCTATACAAACGACCTTCACCGAGCTGTTTATTGGATGAAAAGTATTTTATATGTAATTTAATATGTCAAAAAATATGTTGCAAATTTTTTTTAATTTTTTTTTGTTAAAGTTTTAAAAAAAAATATTTCACTTACATTGATTGAATTTTAGAAAAAACTATAAAACATAACTTATTATTTTGCCTTTGCTCAGTGCTTACGAAATCTCATGCAAATATTTTCAAACAATAAAAAGTTTCAAACAAACTTTCATCCCTTATTTCACCCCTGTGGAGGTTGAGTTTTGAAAAATACTGTAATACATAATTCATTATTTTGATCGTGCTCAATTCGTGTGAAATTTTATGCGAATACGTTTAAGGAATAAAATGTTTCATACAAACTTCCATCCCGTATTTTACACCCTTAGGGGTTGAATTTCGTAATGATATTTCGTAAGCACTGAGGAAAGCCAAAATAATAAGTTACATTTCATAGTTTTTTCTAAAATTCAATCAATGTAAGCGAAATATTTAAAAAAATAATTTTTAATTGTTAATTAATCATATTCTGGACTGAGATTTTTTAGGCCACCCATTTGCAATATATTTTTTGACATATTAAATTACATATAAAACACTTTTCATCCAATAAACAGCTTGGTGAAGATCGTTGTATAGCGGGATCTCCTACTAACATAGACTACTTTTTAATCCGGAAAAATAACGGTCACGGAATGATGCGGGCAAAACCTACCTATGTATATACTATAGTAGATTAGTTATAAATACATGTCTAAGTTTAATGCTCGATCACATATTTCAATACTTGTATTTTTTCTTGGAACGTTGGTTTCCTTACGTATTTTCCTTCACCGGCAGTTCTCACCAAACTCTTACATCATTTACAGGAAAAACCTCACAGGTGTAGATAGTTTTCGAACCTACGATCACGCGACTATAAAATCAGCCGCTGTATCCACTAAACCATTACAACTTGATATTTTTTGACAAGTTGCTAGAAATAATATGTAATACACCGAAGGGAATTGTCGAATAAATGATCGCTCGAACGCTCGATTAGTCCACAGAGGCGATGTCGGTATTCGCACGATTTGAATTTTAAGTGACTCGTCTACAAACAAATCGATTTGATTAAACCGTTCCTAACCAGTAGTGGACACAAAAAACTGCGCAGTTAACTTTGAGAACTTGATAATGGCATTAGTTTTTATTTTATGATATAAATATTGTAAATAAGAGGTTTTTTGTTTGAACACGCAAATATCAGAAACTATTGGACCGATTTCAAAAATGATTTCAAAGTTGGATGTAATCCCTAAGTGTTATAAACTATATACACAAATAAACTATATACTAATAGACTATAACCTATAAACTATAACTAATAAACTATATACTATACAGTACAAATGTATATAGGTAACTATATTTGCATTATTTCCCACCGCTCGATAACTACTAAGTACAGAATAGGCATGACGATAGTTCCTGCAAGTATGTTAATCATTTGATACTCGTACAGTATTTAGATAGAATAAAATAAGTATGTACCGATTTTAATTTTGATATTTTTTAGTTTAACTTACTTTACAATCATTCAAATCTGGATGGCGAAGTTCATTTTAAAAGTTCGAAATTATTAGAAAATCTATTTACCATTGGATAACCCATTCAAGGGGTGTAAGGGGGAAGCGCTTAACATCTAGCTTCCCCAAATGTCAACCTCTCCTGCGCGTGGTACACCCTGCTGCCAACTAACGAGGCTCTGACGACCGAACCAATGGCGGTATATCCATTTAAAAGCCAGTCCTAAATGGACCAGGCCGATGACGGGCAGCGGCGTCATCGGTGCAAAGGACTGGCTCCGCGGTCACCAACCCGCTTGCCAAGCGTGGTGACTATGGCAAACACCCCCCCTATGAAAGTCACAACCAGAAAACGGCCCCTAGTCCCCGGCGGCTCCGCTATTCCAGGCGCTGGTGGCAGCCTTGGTTCCGGCGGAGCATGGGGTGCGAAGAATCTCCGGCAGACGCCCCGCCACCAAACCCAACGACTCGACCTGGCAACATATAACGCACGGACGCTGAGGGCTGACGAAAAGATTGTGGAGCTGGAAGAAGAAGTGGACAAGTTGCGATGGGATATCATGGGGTTATCCGAAGTCCGTAGACAGGGCGAGGACAGGATAACCCTCGAATCCGGCAACTTGTTCTACTACCGGAGGAGATCAACAATCCCAAGGGGTGTCGGGTTTATCGTCCGCAAGTCTCTCGTCAACAACGTGATAATGATCGAGAGTGTCGAACAGGGTGGTATACCTTGTACTTAAAATTAGCGACCGGTATTCATTGAAGGTCATACAAGTATACGCACCGACCTCGACACATCCCGACGAAGAGGTTGAGGCCATGTATGAGGACATCTCCAAAGCCATACATGTCTCGCCAACACATTTCACAGTTGTGATGGGAGACTTCAACGCGAAACTGGGCAAACGTAGCGGTGATGAGTTGAGAGTGGGGAATTTCGGATATGGGCAGCGGAACCCAAGAGGGCAACGTCTAGCGGATTTCTTGGAAAGGGAGAGCCTCTTTATGATGAACTCCTTTTTCAAGAAACAACCACAAAGAAAGTGGACCTGGATTAGCCCTGACGGTTCCACAAAAAATGAGATCGACTTCATTATGACGACTAAACGGCAAATATTCAGCGATGTCTCTGTGATCAGCAGGGTTAAGACCGGCAGCGATCACCGTATTGTAAGAGGCACGCTGAATCTAAACATTAAGCTCGAAAGATCACGTCTAATGAAGTCCACGCTCCGACCAAATTATGCTCAGATCGAAGATCCCGATAACTTTCAACTCGAACTTCAAAATCGCTTCGAATCCTTAGATGAGTGCGTAACGGCGGACGAAATAAACGACAGGCTAGTGGAAACTGTTCATGCTGTTGGCAGAAAATTTTATAAGAGCCGACGCAAAACAGAACCCAAAAGCTCTCCGATCAAACTCTAGATCTTATGGCGGTCAGACGAGATATGCGGTTACAGTCTTCGGTCGACATGACGGTATACAGACGGCTCAATAGACAGATCTCTACTTGTGTGCGACGCGACATACGCTGCTTCAATACTTCGAGTATTGAAGAGGCGATCAAGCAGAACAAAGGCTCAAAAGTGTTCGGAAGAAATCTGTCTCTTGGGCAAAGTCAGCTGGCCAAACTGAAGACCGATAGTGGTAACGTTGTCTCGTCGAAGCCTGAGATTTTGGAGGAGATTGAGAGGTTCTATGAACAGTTATACACCTCTACGCAAGCACAACCTGTCGTTAGCATGGCAAAGACCCCAGAGCCAAGCTGACCCGACACTTTACCGAAGATATCCCAGAAGTCAGCCTGTATGAGATTAGGATGGCCCTCAAACAACTTAAAAACAACAAAGCACCTGGCGACGACGGAATTACGACTGAGCTTCTGAGAGCGGGTGGAAAACCGGTACTTAAAGTCCTCCAGAAGCTGTTCGATTCCGTCATACTTGACGGTAGTACGCCAGAAGCGTGGAGCAGAAGTGTGGTGGTGCTCTTCTTCAAAAAAGGTGACAACACCTTGTTGAAGAACTACAGACCCATCTCACTTCTGAGCCACGTTTATAAGTTGTTTTCGAGGGTAATCACGAATCGTCTCGCACGCAGGTTTGACGACTTCCAGCCACCCGAACAAGCCGGTTTCCGAAAAGGCTATAGTACCATAGACCACATTCATGCGCTTCGGCAGATTATACAGAAAACCGAGGAGTATAATCGGCCACTATGTGTAGCGTATGTGGACTATGAGAAAGCCTTCGATTCCATCGAGACCTGGGCAGTGCTTCAGTCTCTCCAGCGATGCCGCATCGACTATCGCTATATCGAAGTGTTGAAGTGTATTTAGAGCAAAGCCACAATGTCTGTCCGATTACAGGACCAGTGCACAAAACATATCCAGCTACAGAAAGGCGTGAGACAGGGAGATGTTATATCTCGAAACTGTTCACTGCCGCGCTGGAAGATGTTTTCAAGCTACTGGACTGGAACGGATATGGCATCAATATCAACGGCGAATGCATCACTCACCTTCGGTTTGCCGACGACATAGTCATTGTGGCGGAGTCGATGGAGGACCTCGGTGCTATGCTCAGGGACCTTAGTAGAGTATCCCAACAGGTAGGTTTGAGGATGAATATGGACAAGACGAAGGTCATGTCAAATGTTCATGTCTCACCTGTACCGGTTATTGTTGGGAATACCACACTCGAAGTTGTTGACGAATACGTCTACCTGGGTCAAAAGATCCAATTAGGTAGATCCAACTTCGACAAAGAGGTCCAGCGAAGGATCCAACTCGGATGGGCAGCGTTCGGGAAACTTCGGCACATCTTTGAGTCCAAAATACCCCAATGCCTAAAGACGAAAGTCTTTAACCAGTGCGTGTTGCCAGTGATGACTTATGGAACTGAGACGTGGTCCTTCACTGTTGGTCTCATAACGAAGCTCAAAGTCACACAGCGAGCTATGGAGAGAGAGCTATGCTCGGAGTCTCTTTGCGCGACAGAATCCGTAATGAGGATATTCGCAAAAGAACGAAAGTGGCCGACATAGCTCAAAGAGTAAGCAAGCTGAAGTGGCAATGGGCAGGCCACATCGCTCGCAGAACTGACAACCGATGGGGAAAAAAGGTTCTTGAGTGGCGACCACGAACCGGGAGACGCAGTGTTGGACGGCCTCCCACTAGATGGACAGATGACCTCACAAAGGTCGCTGGAAACCTCTGGTTGCAGGTTGCGCAGGACCGTTCGTTATGGAAATCTAGGGGGGAGGCCTATGTTCAGCAGTGGACGTCTTGTGGCTGATGATGATGATGATGAACCCATTCAATTTCAAGTTACTTTTGTTATGAAACCAGTTTCCTAAACGCAATATTTAATATAGCTACCATACAAACTTTACGCGCGACGCATAGAGAATACGACACAGTGACGTCACGCTTCTGTAGTGTTTTTGTATGAAGCGTTTTTGGGACAGTTCAAAGTTGTGATTTTAAAATCGCGATATCACGGGAAGTTTTTAAGATAACAAAGTAATTCTTTCACCTATGTTTCAGTTATCGAGTAGCCTTTTGATGGCACATTAAATCAAAAATGAGTCGTTATGCCTATTACAAGTTTAAGAGGTACATTTTGAACTAGCCGCGCCGCGGTTTTACCAGCGCCGGGTACTGCCCTGGTAAAACCGCGTTCCCTTTATTTTGCCAATATAAAATATAGCATATGTGTTAATCCAGACTATAAGCCGACTGTATTCCAAATTTCAACCCGATCCGTTTATACGTTGCGACATGATGGAGCTCCAAACATCACATTTTCCCTTGAAAGTATTAGTTGGATATTTGTACGCAGATCAGATAGTCGTTGGGGTAGACGGGTTCTGGACTGGCGACTGCGAATGACCAAACGTAATGTAGGACGTCCTGAGACTAGATGAAGTGACGATATACGAAAGACGGCCGGTGGCAGTTGAAAACGTAAGACCGAGGATCGGGTTGTAGGAATTATAAGACTGAGAGGCCTATGCCGAACAGTGGAAATCAAATCAAAATTCATTTATTCTGTCGACACTTTACTTAGAAACGTCATACATACAATTATTATCTTAGTATGTTATTTTACGAGTACAGTTTATTTTACACTGAGCAGGTCTTAATCGAGATTTCAGTCATTATTAAAATTAAGAACTAATAAACAATACTAATAGTGATATTATCACCAACGCACAAAAATCTGATGTTATTTTTCCCATAGGACAGTAGTGTTGAGAGTCACGAATTGGACGAATACGGCCTGTTGATGATGATGTATGCAAATCGTCGTAATAATTTGTCTATTATTCTTTTAAAGCATGACAAATTCACCTTTATATTCATATCAACAAGGACGTTTATAGCTCCAAGGTCAATCACACAATACGCGTACGCGTGGTAATATTTAAACGCCAAGTTGTTACACCGCGCTTTGGTCTAAACGACTTGCTCAATTAGAGATGGAGATAAAAATAATATTCGAAGATAATGGCTATTTAACGTCTTTATTGCCAAAGGAAGCAAAAAATACTGGCCATTGATTCGATGTAGACTAGTTTAGATATGGAACATTGACATTTTAAATAGAGTTGAGTAACATTTTAATTCGTTTTGAGAAAAGCTTGTATTTTAAAATCGATTAGTTTGAATATTGCTGCTTTTATACTTCATGTGTCTGGCTGTTATCCATGTTTCAGCACTATTTGTAAGCTGTCCAACTGAGTGCAAGTTGAAGAGGGGGATTGCAACCCTCGGTTTTTCCTTCTTGTCGCATGATTTTTGCACGGCATTGTGGAATAATGGATTAGAAGAGGTATATCTGGCTCCCATAAAATTTACAAGGGTCACTTGGTTTCTGAAGGTTGATGAAGCACTTGGTTTGCAGTTAGGGAATGTCAATAAATATTTGTTTATATAAACACCTATTTAAAATGATGATTTAATTTTAATAATGGTGATGTACGACATTATAATTATATTGTTATGTCATATGATATCATGTCGTAATACACAATATTTTCCTGCTTATATGATGAAATATATGAACATATCTGTATATCACATCATTACTGTAACAAGTAAGTATCCGAAATAAGACGAAATAATAATATTCGTCAAACAGCCACTGATTTCCCTCACTATTTTTTGTATTAGGAAAACGCAATAATAATATCTTATTTCTATCGCTACACAGATCAGCGTAGCGATTCTGAGTCCCAGTCGGATTGATCTCGACATGAAATCAAACCTCCCAGTCTTTGTCTTATTAATTTACAATAACAGAGAAAAACGTTGTTCGTTCCGAAAATGAGCCGATGGGATTACGTTCAGAATCACTACCCATGTGTACTAAGTAAATAAGAGCTTTTAATAAGTAAAAATCGGCAACCCTGAAATCTCTAGAAAAAAAACAGTTTCATTTAAAAAATTCACGTAGTAAGAGGCCCCTTAAACCTACGCCCGAGTCACAAGTCTCGGGATCTACTCGAGTTTTCTCTCTCTGCCACACGATGGACCCGGCACCCGCACGGTGAATCCATGGAATGCTAAGAAGATCGTCTCTCTCGAGTCTTACCACTAGTAAGTTGTATCTATACTAATATGTAGTATAAAGCTGGAGAGTTCATTTGTTTGCACGCGCTCATCTCAAGAACTACAAAACCGATTTCAAAAAATCTTTCACCATTGGATATGTATGTCATCCCTGAGTGCCATAAGGTACCACGGGCAAAAGCAGAGGGGACCGCTAATATGTTTATATTATATGAAATGACAAATGTAATTAAATTCTACTTTAAATATAAGATCTTCCAAGCCTTCAAAGCTATCCCACGACCAACGATCACCCATTAAACTCACAATCATATCTCCACCCAGGGTCTAAAATAAACACTCGTTTACCATATATGAGGATACGGTTATAGCGAGCCCTTTGACCGAGGATCAACAGATTTATATAAGGCTTTAGGATTAGTCGCTGTCGGCGAGAATAGAAGATCACGATTTCTCAATAAGCTAAAGCCAATTTGGTCATCATTATTAAGAAATAACTGTTAAATAAGGGCCAAAATGCGAAGTCAAATCTAAAGGTCAAAGTTGCCTCTGTGAAATTTCTAACTGAATCCGAAATATCGTTCAAAGTAGCTTCTTCAGAGTTATCTAAAAAACAGAAACTACGGATAAATAGCCGGATCCATAACCTGCCACGCTGGGCAATAGCACTTGACGTTAGTTTTCCTTAGGATTATTTCTTTTGACCGTTAAAGCTGGTTTCATAAATTCATTAATCTGCAATTGGAAAAATACTTTCTGGTCTAGGCGGGATTCAAACCTAACAACACCCTAGGATAGTGAGATCGACGTTCTTGCTGCTAGATATCGTTGCAATTTTATTTTCGCAGAATAATATAGGTATATATTTTTCAAAAATAAAAGTGGCCAAGTCACCCATTAAATCATCAACTATCGGCCACTAAAAGTTGCTGCAGAAACCGTGTGGCCACTTCAGAGATTTGCCAGAGGAAAAATCAGCAAGACAGACAGACCAACAAAAATAAAAATAAATATTTCTTAGGTACGTCCCTAAAAATAAATATCTTACGTCCCGTTCGGTATTTACTTTCATACGTATTTAGCAAAAAGCTGTTAATTTTAAATTACAAAGAGACATTTCAATCGTCTTTATACTACATTTAGATGGATAGATAAAAAGTAAGTATTTACTACATAATAAAACTACGTAAGTTTTGTTGTATAAAACAGGAGACACTTTTAAATCGAAGACAGTTAACGTTAAGTCGTAAAATAACAGAGTTAAAGAACTAGTAAAGAGTCAAGACTATAAAACCAGTTGAACTGTAATGTTCCAGAGCAATAATTAAAAAAAGCAACATGGGGGCTCAGAACACGATGCGTTAATGATGAGAAGAATATTAGAACTTTTTTTTACTATAATAGGTTCGCACTTGACCACCATATGCGATCTACGATGGAGCGTTCTTACCTAGAAGAAACCGATTCACTCTCGATTTGAAGACACCAAGATTGAACTTAATATCTACGGTTACGTCGACCATGATGTTCGAATAGCAAATTTTAAAAGGATGATGATTTCGTTAAAAATATACCATTCTAATTTGTCTGTCAGGCAGTTTATGGAACAATATGGCACATGTATATTTCTCTTTATTTATGTATATTTTTTAAATCGATCAAGAAATATACCTTTTTTATATTTTCATTTAATTTGAACATACATTTATGATTAGGAGAATACATTGATAATAGGTTGCTAGTCAATTAGTGGCCACAAGCAATTCTAATTAAATTAATGTTAATTCTTTTGCGAAAAAAAAAATCGTTCACTTATTTTTTTAAATAAAATATCACCCACATTAGGGAACAATCACCAACATGAATTTGACCAGCGTGGTATATTTTGACCTTGACTCTCTAATAAGAGAAGGCACAGAGTCCCAGCAGAAATATAAAATGGCTGCTTAGGTATACTTTATACTTATTAATTTACATGATTTTATCCAACTAAGCAACCAAGGCTAAAAAAAATAAACAAATAATACTATTGGAACCCTCGTCACGTTTTGAGAAATCTAATCTAAAACACAGACCTTGGCTTTTGATGAATATAAATCCCCATTCATCCGAACCCTAAATCCTTCTATAAATTTAAAAGATTAATTTTGTTGGAACAAAAACAGCATTTTTTGCTCGCTACATTATGGATTTACCTCCTGTGGATCGGCTATAAACTACACATCATTAACACAAGCGATCTTATTTGTTTTGACAAGAAACTCATTAAAATCAATCAATTTTGCAATAACTTTTGTTATTAATTTTACCCATAATCTATGCCTAACATGTATGTATGTTTTTTTTGTATGTATAATTGCTGCGGCGTCATCATCATCAGCTGTTATTACCTACTCCTGATTTTAAAGTTATTTATATGTACTCTCGTAATTACTACACTATTGTTTTAATCAATACTATAAAAAGTAAAGTACCTAACACAAATAACCATCATGCGACTAAGAAGCTTACCGCAGCCAACAACAAGAACAAAATTAAAAATTTTGATTAACTCCCGACTACCTCAGATTTGTTATCTGTACAACATTCTACTAGTCAAGCCCTTTCATTTGATACCCATATTAAGGGAGTGGTGAAAAAAGAAATGTATTTCGCCATTTTGTGGAAGCGGCCATCTTGGATTTGAAATTTGTCATAGTGTAATGTATTCTACTAGTCAAGGCCCTTTCGTTTGATACCCATACTGAGGTAGTAGTGAAAAAAGATTATTTTTCGCCATTTTGTAGTGGCGGCCATCTTGGATTTGTTTTTTTATAGTGTATAGTATTCTACTAGTCAAGCCCTTTCATTGGATACCCATATTGAGGTAAGTTGTGAAGAAATATTTTATCCGCCGTTTTGTGGCGGCGGCCATCTTGAATCGATATTAACCAAACATAGCTAAGAACATCCGCACGGATATTAACTTTCAAATTAAAAAAACCGCATCGAAATCGGTCCATCCGTTTGAGCTCTACGGTGCCACAGACAGACACACACACAGACAGACAGACAGACAGATAGACAGACAGACAGACAGACAGACAGACAGACAGACAGATAGACAGACAGACAGACATTGACGTTAAACTTATAACACCCCTTTTTTTGTCGGGGGTTAAAAAAGCTGATAACATTAACCTAACCTTAACCTCTGAAACGATTTTGATGTGACATCAACATACACATTACACAAGACTTCATGGCTCATGAAGAAATTCGTTCAGTCTTCTCGTGACCATGAAGGTCGTAACGCTGCCAAAACGATGATTTCATTTAATACTATTTCCTACTAATACTCGTATTATAAATGCAAAAAATTGGTGTTCATAGGAACTGACGATAGAAGTGAAAACTTATGACTCAGAAATTCAGAATTTGACAGCTCACTTTGGAAACTATGCGGGTGAAACCGGAGGGTGTGCCCATGAGCATGGCCATCTAGAAATGCGGGAGATCACTAATGGTAAATGTTGACGCATTTCTATAGGACTAATGACCATGATCCCAAGTTTTTTTTTTGAATAAATATTGGTGGACAATTCACACACAACACCATCTGACCCCAAACTAAGCAAAGCTTGTGTGATGGCAGCCAGATAGCTGATATAATACTTATGTAGTTTTAAATACATACTTATTATACATAGAAACACCCAGACACAGTGCAAACATTTGAATTCATCACACAAATATTTGCACTGGGTGGGGATCGAGCCCACGACACTCGGCTTCGCAGGCAGAGCTACTACCAACTAAGCCACTAGGGCAGTCATTAGCCACTAGGGTAGGCAGTTTACTCGAAGATTTCTCATCATGCCCGAGCGTGACGCTAGAATTCAATTCACATCCCACGAAAAGACTGTCTGTGGCGCGCAAAAAGAAGTTTTCAAGTCAAAAATTAGATTCTTACGCTCATCCACATCGGAATGTCCGAACGCATCGAGTTGATAATAAGCGGAAATTAAAAACACAGATTTTAATCTGGAATAGCATATAAAAGTAATACAATACAATTAAAGTTTTAAAAATCCTGTACCGCAAATGGTAAAAAAAAATTAAAGAGAATGAAGAATTGTTCACTTCAAATAAACTTTGTTACAATACGTCGCAGTTCAGAAAGTAGTACTAACATTACCATTAATTAAACTACTTAAACTAATTAAAAAGGGGTAACTGAACTCCCAATTAATGAAACTGTTCACCAACAATGTCCGCCGCCATTGAGTTGCATAACTGATAAACTAAAGATAAGGAACAAGAAAAAAGAGCTACGAATTGATAACCCTATTTCTAAAGATTAGTTTGTTACATTTAATATTATTTTATGTATACATAGTACCTAACTGTCTGCAGGTTTGTCCGAGTACATGCATAGTGACTTTCCTTAAACCTTTTAAGTTCTTAATATAAGTAGTAATGTGCAAAAATTGTCGAGTTTCGGTTTGTACGAAAAAGTTTCTTATTGGTAACTAACTGCGCTCTATGGTTTTACCCACCTAATTTCTGTTTTCGTAATATACCCGCGACAAAGTATCCTAGAATATTATAATCTTTCAAACAAACATTTCAATTTTTATTCCTTGAACACGTCAGAACGGCTGATTAGATGGGATTGAAATTGGGAGCACGGTTAGATCATAGTGTGGAATAGCACATAGGCTACTTTTTAATGCGGGAAAATTAAGTACTAGAAACTATAAAGGTAAAATCGCGAGGCACTGATAGTTTATAACTTTAGTAAGATTGTAGTTTAAAATATAGTAAAAATAAACAAATTATTGTCATCCTAAAATACTTTCCTTAAGAGGTTTGAATAAAAATTACGTTAAAGCCTCGTAAACACAGGAAGCGAGGTATTCCTACGCACTCGCCGTCACTCCGTTTCGTTGACAGTATGTTAAATAGTTGGCTATTGTCAAGCGAAGCATAACCAGAGGCTATCAACCTTTGACGGAACTTTGGGTAACGCAGGCGCTAGATTCAATGTCAGAAAACAATAGTGCACCACTTGTGGATGGTTTACTGACTTTTGGACAATACATTTGCTAATACGGCTGATCGATATGTATAAAATCTGAAACTATTCATGTGCTGTTCGAATATTATATTATTCGATTATTATATTTAAAAATCCATTCGATTATTATATTTGAAAATTCGTTCGATTATTATATTTAAAAATCCAGTGGTGTTTGTTCTTTGAGAACTGTTCACCAAATCAGCCGAAATTCACGAAAGTTGTCATTGGTATGTTGTTTGGTCCAACTTAAGATATAAGTTATATTTCAATTAATGGTATTTGTATAATAATATCCAATCGAAGCCAGAACGAGTTGCTAGTAAATAATAACTAAATAATCCGAACTAATATTATATAAACGAAACTTTGTTAATATCTTTGGATCTACGTTACTCTTTCACGGAAAAACTGCTGAAGAGATCTTGATGAAGTTTAGCACGTAGATAGATATAAAGTAGTCTAGAATAACTAATTTTTATTCTAGGACAAAAACCGGATTGGAAATTGCAATATAATTGAATAAAATACATATAATTGGAATTAAAAATATAATTTTAATATTTAATTATATATATACAAAGTGTTGCAGAAAGGTGCAACAATGTTTATAGTAGTCCATCTACATAAAGTTATTAATCATATATGTGAAAATTAAACATGAGAACTCAACATTATTTTCCATAAATAATATTTGTCGGCGCGTATCAGAAAATGGTAGCACCAAGAAGTGACGATATGTGACGTCACTAGCGAAGCGTCGTGTCTATGGTAGCGAGGCGGGCATTTTTGACAGGACTTGTCAATTGAGGGCCGTCAGCGCACCAAGTTTGCGACGAATTGCTATAATTTTGTTAAATTTTAATTTACCTTTGTAACCCACACGCCGTATGAAATTATGTTTACTGATATGGGCCTTCCTGCGCCTTTATCAGAAGTGGGATAGAACCAACTACAAGTCGAAGTGAACCAAACAAATCTCACCCACTACCGCTGAAAAACTTTTGGGTAGCATGGAAGCATTACTTCCCTGAGTTCCAGGAGCGCTACAAGGTTCGGATGTCAATGATTGATATAAAGTGATAGTGCAAAGTAAAGATCTTCAAGAAGTGAATTTACCCTTGGCATTCACGGAGGAAATTTTCCAAATCTAAATGTATTCAGAATAACTTCGACCAAATGCTACGTTTACGAGTTGAACCTAAGGAAACAGCAACGGAATTCGCTCTGCTTGAAAGCTTGAAGAGACTATTATAATTTTATCTCCACTGTGTAAATTTGCCATAAGTTGCACACATGAACCGCAACGAGTCAAACTCTTTATTCTGAATTCTCTGCGGAGGATACTACATAAACGACATCTGGATGGCGAAGGACAAGAATGTAAAACGAGCATATTCAATGCAATGATTTACTATTGTGGCACTATTGCGGATTGTTAGGGCACATTGTAGCCAAACGTAGAAGACAACGTGATGAGATTGGCACGAAGTTGTAGATACATGTGGAGTCCATTGCGTACTACAGAGGAAACTACCAATGTGACCTGCTATATATGCGGTATATGCGATGTATGCGGTCACGCCGGGTACGTAGCGACTATTTTTTACAGTCAAGAAGAACTGTGGCAGTCCAGCGATTAAGAATATTCATCAGTGCGAACACCGCCTTTCTAGGCACCTTGCAGACATCATTGGGTGAGAGTCTTTTTCTGTTAGATAGCGGATCACCGTGTTTTCTTTTGAAAGTGGTTTGTGAACAGTTTGCGAGTACTATACTGCGCGTAAAAGTCTCTGTTATTTGGCGGTGCAGTTATACACTGCGCGACTCAAATCAAAACTAAAGTTCTGAATGAAAAGCTTCCAGTTAATTTAAGTTTTCACGTTGTTTCCGATAGGGTTATATTTTATTTCAAAGCCATAATAGTCGGTAGAGATATTTTTAGTAAAGGCTATGTATTAAAATTAACAACGACAAAATGTATGCTCTATTAGATGAAAGAAAGTAATTCTATTTACAGTTTAAAGTAATACAAACCTGATATTTCTAAAATTAATACGAATTGTGGGAGCTTTATATCCACTAACGAAACTAACAGGACTCAAAAATATTATGCATTCACACGTCACAATCGGTACTATTTTTGATCCGACTCTATTAGAAGAGTCGTATACAGAGGCTACGGAACCTGAAGTGATATTTTGCAAAGGTAAATGACGTATACTTCATGTCATCAAGTATTACTGCCGTTGATTGTCGGAGGTGGAGTCACGCTACTCCTACGAGCTGGAGACGTTAGTAGTTTAGTAGTAGTAGTCGTCGGCATTTTAAGTTCTTACGGAATGTAATTCTTCAAATTCAATTTGTAAAAAGATGTGACTCTAACATACACAGGTAGTGTTATCTATTTAACAGGCGTACGAACATCATTTATTGTAAAGGTCGACGAATGGTACAAACAGAAGTAACAAAGCTTCTCGCGTAATTATCTTCTTGAATTAAAGGTTCATTCACAAAGAAAGTTACGTTGAACATCATCAGGGTTGACTCTCCGTTGAACAAAGCGAGACAGCGATATTTGAGACCTTTTATTAAAGTCGGTTAATAATTATTTTCCTGAATCGGTAGAACAAACATATTATGTCAGGGACGGCATCATATTCAGAATAAAATCATTCGAAACCAGGCAGATTTTTTGGTTGCTTACTAGTTGCATAGTCCCTAATTTGGATGAAAATTAATCAGATTCATAATTTGAAACAACATTAAGGACAAACCCTTAGATAATCTCTACAAGAAATACTGGTTCCCTGAGATACAAAATTAAATTAGGTAAGGCTGGTCTGGTTGGGAGAGCGGCGACTGTGTTTCTGGAGGCCCCGGGTTCGGGACCGCACGCGCCACTGTCTTTTCTAGGGCGTGTGCGTGATGCCGCTGACTTGAAGCGGTAAGGTAGTGAGGAGACCGACGTGCTCCTGGAGTTCTCCGAGGTTATTTGTCGTCCGCCATCCCGCGCTGCGCCGGCGTGGTGGAGTGTGGCCTGACGCTCTCCTTGCGGAAGGGAGGGGCCTGAGTCCCAGCGGTGGGAACATTTAGTGGGCTGTTTAAGCAGATATGTCAAAATGCACATGTAAGTTCATTAAATCTTGTATTATTTGGAAAACACCAAAACGTCCGTAAGTAGCTCAACCCGTTCAGCTTTATTCAACCTACAACCATTAGGTGTGTCTAAATCTTGATTTGGTGCAAGTAAATGCATCAGCGAACATCAAATAGGTAAGCAAATCTGATGTTAAACGATTTTATTAAAGCCGCGGAAAACAAAACGATTTTCAAAGGGGGGTTTTAAAAACAGCTAACGGAATCAAACGAAACGGACAGGAAACTCAAAGGTCCTTTTTCTTATTACGTCAATATTCAATTACCTAGATAGTTCTCATCGAAAGTTATGTTATGCAAGCTATTAAAAAAAATGCGTCCAGTACCTTATGGACACGGACACTTGGTTGAAAGCACCGCTAATCTTCTGAACCCGTGACCATGACCGAGTCGGCGTCAAAAAAAGATGATGCAACTCAAAGAGATGACTTACTTACACTTGACGATAAAAGTGACACCTCGACCGCGTGTTCGGTCTACTTCGACTATGTCCGCCGGGTCTAGTACTATTACTGCTCAGTTAGATACTCTCAGTGCACGCCCTGAGACATGGGAAGTACAGTATGAGATTTAAATTTTGATGATCAAGATGATGATGATCGGTGTTAAGCTGTATCTGTCTTTGATTGCTCAGTAATTGCCCAGATTCACGACCCAGTTCAGATGTTGAGTTCTAGTAGTCTATCCTGGTCGACAGTGTCATCCGGGCTACACCTGCTAGGGTTAGCTGAAGGGATGCACTCGGTCGGTCCAGATGTGAAGTCGATCCTGATCGAACAGTGTCGTCCGGGCCATATCCGTATTGTCCGTATGGATTGGTTGAAGAGATGCACTCGTTCGGTTCAGATGGTGTGAAGTCGATCCTGGTCGGACAGTGTCGTCCGGGCCATATCCGTATGGATTGGTTGAAGGGATGCACTCGTCCGGTACAGATGGTGTGAAGTCGATCCTGGTCGGAAAGTGTCGTCCGGGCCATATCTGAATAGATTGGTTGAAGGGATGCACTTGTCCGGTACAGATGATGTGTTGTCGATCCTGGTCGGATAGTGTCGTCCGGGCCATATCCAAATGGATTGGTTGAAGGATGCTCTAGTCCGGTCCAGATGATGTGTTTGTCGATCCTGGCTGCACAGTGTCGTCCGGACCACAGCCGCAAGGGGTGGTAGTAGGTATGCACTCGTCCAGTCCAGATGTAAATTTGATTGAATAGACAGTACTGTGCGACATCTGAACTTTGGTGAGCTTTCTAGTGTGGTGCCAAGGTTAACATGAACAGCTTTATATCTATCTGATGATTGACGTGTAAATTGTACATTTATCAATAAAGAACTTTAACTTTGACTTTGATGATGTTGACAATGTGGTTTACATTTTGACGACAGTAAGTTATGGTATCAGGATGAACGAGCGAGTGTCCTACTGATTGGACAATGTTTATTTCAGAAAATCATTAACGCCCGAGGACGGTCGTTTGTCAGATTGGCCGTGTCGGCGCGTATCAGAAAATGGTAGCACCAAGAAGTGACGATATGTGACGTCACTAGCGAAGCGTCGTGTCTATGGTAGCGAGGCGGGCATTTTTGACAGGACTTGTCAATTGAGGGCCGTCAGCGCACCAAGTTTGCGACGAATTGCTATAATTTTGTTATATTTTAATTTACCTTTGTAACCCACACGCCGTATGAAATTATGTTTACTGATATGGGCCTTCCTGCGCCTTTATATTTATAAATTTTTTGTTTGTTATTTTATTTGACTTATTTATCCCTAATGGCCAGATCTCCGGCACGGATTTTTGACGTCGCGGCGTCAGCGGTCGTTTGTCAGCTGTAGTTAGGGTTGAAGCTGGTGATTTGGAGGGAATATTACGTCAAACTTTGACTCGTATTATCTCGTGATCCACCGTGCTGAGGGCAAAGAAACCTTGGGTAATGAAGTCTGCATCAGTGTTAGAATGGACTGGTAAAATAATATTGGGGGTAAATCCACCACGTTGTATATATTTAATATTATAAAGTGGAAAGTGTTGCAAGTACAGTTTGAACTCTAAGTAGAGCAAGCAAGCAGATGCATCTCTTATCACACCGCTCGCATTCCCGGCTTGATTGATAACACTCAAATAATTACTATAGCAACGTCTTACAGCTTGAACAACAATATCAATACATTCCTAGTATAGACTCTATGTTTGTGTAGTAGGGTTGGATTTGTATTTATTGAACGGATTATAACTGTGATTCACGTTTGGCTTGATTTATGGTATTGTTAAAGATCCACGACTTTACGAGGCGATGGCACAATGTTATACGACCTATATACTATCGTTATGTAATAGTATGTTGTACATTCTACTAACACTATAAATACGAATGTTTGGATGCTCAAATGTTTGGATGTTTGCTGGTCAATAACATCATAATGGCTAAATCTAAATTCATTCATTCATAATTTAAGAGCGACGCTCTTGTCGGTGGAGTTCCTTCCATGTACTTCTACACTCCGCCTTCTCCTTGACTTCCTGATACGACACTACATTTATCTTCTCCTTCACTTGGTTCATGTAACTTCTCCTAGGTCTACCTCTCTTCCTCCTCCCTTCTAATTTACCTTCCATTATTGTTCTAATGAAGTTGTCGTGTCGTATCAGATGTCCCAACATCTTCCCTCTTCTGTTTTCTATTGTTTCCATTAATGTTCTTTTCTCCTCTACCATCTTCAAAACTTCTTCATTGCTCTTCATTTCCTTCCAGCTGATTCTCCATTCTCCTCCAACACCACAAAATAAATAATAAATCTAAATAAATAATAAATATGGGTGGACATTTCACACACAACACCATCTGACCCCAAACTAAGCAAAGCTTGTACTATAGAAGCCAGATAGCTGATATAAAACTTATGTATTTTTAAATGCATACTTATTATACATAGACAACACCCAGGCACAGTACAAATATTTGAATTCATCACACAAATATTTGCTCTGGGTGGGGATCGAACCCACGACCCACGGTTCCGCAGGCAGACGTACTACCAACTAATCCACCAGGCCAGCTAAACGGATTGGACTGAAATTCACAGATATATATTTACAGTTTTGGAATTTGGTTTGAAAGTTTCAGGTTTGGAATAACACAATGGCTACTTTTTTCTCGGGACAATATCGAAATCGGGCGCAGGGAAAACCGCAGGCGCAGTTGATATGTTATATAGCCGTGGTGGCGTAGTGGCTGACTGTGCGGTTTAAAAAATATACCATCCTATATATTAGTATGTCAGATAAAAATTTACAGAGATATTTTATAGATCATCAAAGTTCCGGGTTGGGGGGGGGGGGTTTGTGACGTCACGTCTACATAACAATCGTATATAGACGTGACGTCACGAAACCTCTAAGCACTATTTTTTCTTAATTTTTTGTTGTAAAACAATAGAAAAAAATACGTATACAATATTTACTAAATTTTAGTTATTTAACTAACAGGTTAATTCGTTTTTTAATCACCACGCCTATTGGTATATATAAAAAATACGTCTGACCATACCCAATGATTAAATACATCCAAACACACGGAATCAATTTTAAATATTTACAAAATATAATCCTAAGTCCTTGCTTGTCACTTGTCAGTCTAAATGGAAATAAAATCCTGCCAAAAAAACGTAAAGTAATAGATATGCGAGAAAAACCACACAGAACCGGTTTTCAATGACACACTCGCGTATAATAAACATTTGTAAAAAACACTCGCAAGGCTTAAAAAATCCGTCCGTTTTAGTGCTAGCCCAAAAGGAGTGGAATGCTCTCACAGTTTTGGTGTTTTCTGAAAATTTCAGGACTAAAACGCCTAATATATAACTTTAAAATCATATAAACTTTCATAAGTATGTAGTGAAAAGCTTAATATTATATTACACTAGCTGTACCCACCCTGCCACGCTTCGCAAAAATTAAATAAAAACATTCCTTGATGCAGATTATATATCATTCTAAAATTTCAACTCGATCGGTGCAGAACTTTTTGAGATTTTGAAGCGTACACAAACCAACATAACATTTTTATATATATAGAGATTTTTCATCATCATTACAATGTGCCACAGTGAAGCGTGGCAGGGTACAGCTATTTTATAATAAAGAGATACTTCAATTTTATTTGTATATAGTGATCAAGATATTACTTTTTCCTAGTAACGAAGCACAAATTATCAATGAAATTGCATTTTGCTGTAGTTATTGAGTATGTTGCAATATATAGTCTCTTATAAGCCACCTCGTCGCTGAACATCAGGCCAGATGGCAATCAAGCGCAGACCTATAGATTAAAAAAACAGTTGTAGTCAAACGTAACCATTGCGACATAAAGTCACTTAAACGTATAAAGCCATTGATATTAATTATTATGTATGTCATTTATTTCATAACATTAGTTCTCATAACGCTCAGTTGTAATTACGCGCCGTTAACGTAAGGTCCAGCTATAAAATAACGATTTATACGCAGATATAACACGTTATTTTAGCTGTAGCGATACAAACTGTGAGTGATCAATGATTATTGCCGCTGCGATTTTAACGTTATTAAAACGTTGTTTTTGGTAACAGGAGTTAAACCGCTTATTTTCTTAACAGTAAGCACCAGATTTTCACCATTTACTCAAAGATCTGAAAATTTTTGAGTAACTGTAAATCGGTAAAAACTTAAGCAAGTATAGAAAGATGCATTTTATTTAAGGTGAGAGAATTATATGCGTGCACACTGACAACCAAACAACGACATAATGATTTCGACTGACAACTGTCTCTTCAGAGTGTTTTTTTATAATTTACACACATACTGACACACAAATTCGACAGACTGAAGATAGTTGCGCGTTATTTTTTAAAAGGACATATGGTCGGCAGCTCTGCTAACCTCTGCTGTCTAGCTAACTATGAGCTAGCGCGGAAATAATGTTATATTTGTTTTAACTATGTTAGGTTAACGCTTGACTGCCATCTCTCCTGATGTGACGCGACGATGTGGTCTACGATGGAGTCTGCTTACTTAGAAAAAACCGATTTGCTGTCGATTTGAACATTCCAAGATTGTAACCATCGGGGAAACCCCACTCAGGCAACGCATTCCACCGCCTAGACCTTCTTATCACAAATGTAGAGTCCAAATCTCTTTGTTCGGTCTTTGGAAGGTCAACCATGAAACGATGTCGCTTTTTCGATCTACGAGCAGTCAGAAAGAAAAAGGGCAAGGTGGAATGAGATCATGCAGATCAGTCGCATACTCTCCGAAATATTCCAGTTCGCGAATCTAGTTGCGCATTGGCATTAGTACTTTCATTAAGAAGTATCAATTAATTCTTGCGTATTTATGTTTAATTATATAGGTACACTATACAGAAACGCTTTTATTTATATCCAGCATGTTAAAACGGATAAATACGAAGGTCTCGCTAATCTCATGCGGTATTAATATGGCGTCATTATTGTTGTTTTAAATTCAACTTTTTTTGATTCCGCCACTTGTTGGCCGCGATGATGTCATTTATGAACACATAGACGCACACATACAAATATTTACTTACTAGAATAACAAAAGACGTATATGTGTGCAGCCACACAAAACAAATGAACAACATTACTCTGTACACAAGAAATAATTTTATATTCTGTTATGTTTTTAGACGATTTTAGAAATAGTTGAATTTTTTTGTTCGGTATAATCATTTTGACACATTTTCTTTCAATTATAGAAGTAGTATTTGATAATAAAAGTAATCTTCATCTCCTTTTTTTGGTGAAGTTTGAATATTGGCCGTATTTCATTAAAAAGAGATAGGTATACGAGTAAGATATACTTATATACTTATTATTACTGTTGCAGTGCCCTTAATGCAGGGTCTACTACATTTTTGTTCTATAGTTTTTAGATACAAATAAATGTATGTAAGTGCAATTTATAAATAAATAAATAAAATTTATTTTAGACTTATGGCTCTAAGTAGAGTCCATTTGGGGTAGTACTACATATTTCTTAGTTATTCTACTGATAAACAGTAAAGTGAAAACGTAACTATGTTCCGGTTTAATGGACAATGTTTTCAGGGTACAGAACAAACAGACATCATTGAACATCTCTGAGTGAATAGTACAGTGCCGTGAAAAGTAGTATTTTTTTTTAAATAAAGAGTGACGAGACGAGCAAGTTATTTGCCTGATGGTAAGCAACATGCTTGCCACATAACAGCAAAGTGAAACGCAGATATTGGAACATGAAGAATCCAAATCATTACCTAGCACTGCACTGCGCTCGTCACCCAGAGATCTAAGATGTTATATCTCTAAGCCTTATAATTTCTTTGCAAACATTTACCAGCAGTTTTACCTTTGCAAACATTTAATAGTAAGCAATGATTTTCGTCTAGAAGCGTGCTTACTTATGAACATATGATAAACCAATTCACTCTAGACGTCGTACGCTCAATCACGTCAGAATCGCTGAACTAATCAAATAAAAATTTGGAATACAGATAGACTATGGTGCGGAAAACATACACTATTTTTTATCACGCTAAAATTACGAGACGGAAAACTACGCAGGTAAAATCGCAGGGCGGTGGTAATAAAAACTAATTGTGCATTTCATATTTTTAGAAAATTAATCTCCCGAGTTTACCATCTCCCAGCGCCCGTCTTCGGCACTTACTTAGCTCGTAAAAATCTTTGAGACCGGGTTTATTTCGCTCATAACCTGGAAAGTCTAGGCAATTACAGATACCTGTGGGCAAACTTACTTTAATTACCTCCGACTTGGCTAATGTACAAACCAGTTTCATTATCTCAGAAAAGTCATATTTTATTAAGGGGTGAATGACACTCTTCAAAGTCAGAACATTGTTATTTAATCCAGTAGCTAGCGGTTCTATATTGTTCTTCTATGTATGTTCTGTGCTATTTCCAATGAAAATAGCACAGAACACATACATAGAAGGCAGAACAGAAATAGTAGCTAGCGGTTCTATTGTTATTTAATCCAGTAGCTAGCGGTTCTATATATGAAATGTTCTGTGCTATTTGCAATGAAATAGCACAGAACATACATAGAACAGAACATTGTTATTTAATCCAGTAGCTAGCGGTTCTATGTATGATATGTTCTGTGCTATTTGCAATGAAATAGCACAGAACATACATAGAACAGAACATTGTTATTTAATCCAGTAACTAGCGGTTCACCCCAGATTCGCCCGTGATGCATAATATATATATATATATAGCCTATAGCATCACGTACCCATCCATCGTACGTACATTACGTACCAATCCGTAGTTCCTGAAATTAGTGCGTTCGAGCAAATAAACTCTTCAGCTTTATAATATTAGTATAGATTGATCGTTTTCGATGCAACCCGTGCGAATTTTGGACCTTGTGTGCAATTTAGCGAGACCTAGAGAATCAATCAAATAATAATTAGCTGTATAATAACTTTGTAATCTACCTAGGTCATAAGGAAAATAAATAATACATGATTTACAAGCAGTGTCCCGTGGTTTTACTCGCATAGTTCCCGTTATTTTCCGAGATAAAAAGTAGCGTGTGTATGAGCACTTGCATACTATAATTTAACTGTGTTCCAAATTTCAGCCGGATCCGTTCAGGTGTTACGACGTGATTGAGCTACTAACATACAAACATGGGCGTTTATAATATTAATACACTCATGATGAGTGTATTAATAATATAAATGCCCATGTTATTTATCGAAAAAATAAGCAGCCCGCTAAATGTACCTACTACTCGGACTTGGGACTTTCTCTCACAAAGATAGAGTCAGGGTCTTATCCACCACGATGCCCATGATGATGATAGCGGATGCCAACATTCGTGTGCAGATCAGACGTGTTAAATTTAGTTAAATGCAATGACAAACTTGAGAAAAATACCCAGTGGTGTAGGCCGAATTCAAACTTATGACTTCAACTGTGAATCGCGTTACAGCCACGGCTTTATACACCACAAATATAGTGAAGGGAAGTAATAATTAAGGTGAAACCACAAAATACCATGACCTATAGCCGTTAATGGTTTTAAACTTCAACGAATACGTCACACTCTGACCATGAACATGTATCCGAGCAAAACGAACTATTAAATGCCTTAATCCATTTAAAAATGGCGATCGTTGTATGGCCAAAGATGAATGGCGTCATGCAAAAAGTGCCTAGACTGTGAGATCATTTCCTTGTAGCTTTCCGTATACACTACACTACACATGGATAATATTAGATTGTACAGTTTATAGACTTGGAGAGTATAAAATTAGAAGCGGTGTTAAAATTAGACTTGCTTCTATAGTTAATTGGTTTTAGTCGGTAGACTAGACTAGTAGACCACTGCAAGATCCTGACATATTACCGTGTGCCTGCACGGCGGACAATGCGTAAATTCGATTTCTCCAGAAAAAGTTCCTACAAAACTGTGAAAAATATTGACATAGGTCAATACAATTATGATAAAAACATATTATACTCGTATAATGCTTGACAGTTTTCTGTATAATAATTATCGTAATACACTAGATGTCCGCCCCGGCTTCGCCTGTGCTACATTATATAGCACTCATCGGGATCCCGTAGGTGTCCAACGGTGAAAGAATGACTGAAATCGATTCAGTCATTCCTGAGAATATCGCTTTCAAACAAAAAACCTCTTCAGCTACCTGCTATGCCACCTGTCGGAAATTTGTCATACCAACTCAGTTTTAGAAACAAATTTGATTAGCAAAGGTTACAGATTATACGCCTCGCAAAGGTTTATATTCAATGATGCAATCACTTGCTGTCATGTCAAAGCACGCTATGAAAACTCTCAAAATGGAATGTTTTTCCCCCGTTTTTGTGACACTCTTGATTCATGCTCCGCTTCTGTTGATAGTAGCCTTATTTTCTATAGCCTATAGCCTTCCTCAATAAATGGACTATCCAATAGAAAAATATTTCAATTCGGACCTGTACTTCCCGAGATCCTAGCGTTCAAACAAACAAACAAACTCTTCAGCTTTATAATGTTAGTATAGATTTAAGTTAACCTTTCAAACTTTGGAAATGTATACAGTTTCTATGCTCTACCGTTCGTATTATTTTTAATTGACGTGTAAATTATTCATTTATCAATAAATAACTTTGACTTTGAAATGTACTCAAATATATCCTGCTACAATCTTAAGGAAAGGAGAATTTAAAACTGTCTAAAATAATATCTGACGGATCCCGGATTCACGAGGCAGGAAGTTCATTCGACGATCAACAATCTGGTGAATCTGGTTAAAATATAATTAGGTATTTCTAATTCCTTCATCACTCTATATGACTAGCAATATCGATAAATTTTGGACTAGGGACACTACTGATTTGTTTTGCATCACAATTGAAAAACATTTTTGGAAGTGGTGGTTTTCCCTATCATTTATAAGAATTAAATAATAATTATTATCGTGTTTCAGTATGGCTACCTACCTACTGTGCGGTTTTATAAAGAAAATATGCTCGTTGGAGTGTATTGTAGTGGTAGCACCAAAGAAATCTAAATAACAAATTATTTATATTTCTGTGGGTAGCATACTATTTGCAGAGTCCGCCTGGGGAAGAACCACACCTGTACCAGTTATTCTGCTATCAGTGGAGACCATCTGGGGCATCCATAGGATTTTTTTAAAGTACAATTTGAAATATAATGATTTTAGTATATAAACTGACTTGGCTATTACACTAATTAAATTAATTATCGGGACCTTATATGTGACTTGGTTGGTTCTAGTTTCAAGAGACGACAAGCATTAGTAACATTGTTTTACTACACAAACATAGTATTTCCATTTCCCACTTTATTTTAAGTTTTTGTAAATACTTGTTGTATATATTTTGCTTTCTAAATAAGTGCAACAAAGAGAATGCATCTATGAAATTCAAGTTATGTAGAATAGAATTAAGATTAAGAATAATTAATAACAAACGTCCACATAACGTATAACGTCAGATAATAATCGACAAATTCACATAGATTGCCTTAAAATACCAGACTAGCTTAAGTTTCAGCCGCATTTTGCGGCCTTTTCCAAGGAGAAAGCACGCAAGTAACCGCTGTTCATTTGACACATATGATGCAAAACCAACGGTTCCCTGCGCGAATGAATCCAAAAATGACTTTCAGTGGGAGTAAATATGATGACATTTGTCAAATAGATTTTAACTGCAACTATCCTAGCCATAAATTTTACAAATGCTTCGACGTCATTATTACTAAGACTGCGGTATTAAGGTTTCTTCAAGACTGATACCTAAATCTATGTCTGTTGCTCAATCACGCTAGAACATTTTGAACACATACTCTAGACTGGAATAGCGTAGACTCTATCTCGGAATAACAACGGAAATGAGAACTATTTGTCTAAAACCACTAGTATTGCACAAACACTCCCACAGCTCTTAAATCTACTCTCCGCGAAGGTCATACCATTTTCGGTATGTGGTAAAAAACTTTGATACCAAACTATTAATCTTAAAGAATACCTAAAAACAAATCAGATATTTTGCGCAAGAATTGCGTGATGAGTGGAAGATACCTGACTCAACAATCATGAGTTTTTGCTGACGTAATGTTTGGCCTATAATTAATGGTTTTTGATTTGTCTGTAATTTTATCTAGTGTAATAATTGCTGATGTCATCTGATACGTTTTGAGCAATATCACGATCTCTGATCGTAATTAGATAGGAACTTGAAGGTGATCGTTGTGAAATATAAATGGTCAAATTAAAGACTTTAAACCACTAGGAATAGCCCGCGATTCTGTCCGCTAACAATTAACAAAATGGCTATGAAATACTCAATAATTTATTGCTTCATTACGTTACAGGTAGTAAGGAATACAGGAATTGATACATATAAAATTAAGTCATAACACAACGTACCCCAATTGATCTTTGCAATTTAAAGTTAATAAACATTTAATAATAATTTGGAGAGAAGTGTCTCATTTCACAGTCAAGAACCAAGTTTTTCATCCTCGAAATTTCATAGGTCATTGGTAAAAAAATCGCATATACTATAATAGGTCCATCGTAGATCGCATCATCGCTTAACATCAGGCGACATGGTGGTCAAGTACGAACGTGTTATAGTTAAAAATAGGCTTTCGAGACTAGCAGGTCTCTCAAGATCCTAAAAAACTCACGCTAATCATCAATTGTATTAAAATTAAAATTCCGTGAAGAACTCTACATCTTTTGTAATGAAAAGTATGTGTTATTATTTCTTTTATCGGGGATAACTATTTAAACTAAACGTCGACTTTATTTTACTTTTATAGGTTTGCACTTGACCACCATCTCAGATGATGTTCAGCGATGATGCGGTCTACGATGGAGCGTGCTCACCTAGAAAAAACCGATTCAATCCAAACTTGAAGAAACGCCCGCTAATAAAATAAAAAATAAGGAAATACCCACTCCAGCAACGAATTCCACACTAAAATCTTCTAATTACGAAAGTGGAAACTATCATCTATTTGAGCTCCACTGCATCCTTATAGCTGCCGAAACGTCGAGGTAATTAATAATAAAACTATTCTTCTGTATTTTAATTGCGAAAATTGGGATATTTGTTGCTCAAGTATGTCGGAACGTTAAAATTTGAAACACAGTTATATTATAGTCTGGAATAAGAAGCTACTTTTATCACAAAAAAGTATCGGTAACCAGAGATGCGCCTGTGAAACCGCTGGATCCTGTTAGTAACAAATATTTTTTCATAGAAAACCCCATAAAACAGTAATATACAAACAAATATTTTATTTTTATTGTTGTATTATCACCAAAACTTGATATGGATATAATTTCACTACCTTAAAAGGAGCAAATGTGACTGTATATTATATAATTTTTCAAATACGTAACACGAATAGCAGACAGATTCATAAATCACTTAGCCCAAATGTTTTTAATTTTGTTACTCCAACTGTTCTTTGAAGGAGCCGCGAATAGGCGTAGGTAGTGTGCGCCCCATTGACAACTATATAACCTAGACTAGTAATTGTCGGTGCCGTTATGGTGCCGCTTTCATTATTTCCCATAAAAATACTATTAGAATAATTTAAGCTGTTGGCAAAGGTACTTTTGCAAATTATTCTTAAAGGATCAGGTCCTTATCTCAGAAAATTAAAAGCATTTGTTTCAATTTATAATTCTTTTAATTGGATGTTAAACAATATATACCATCGCTTGTATTACGTTTGATTGCTTATTTAAAATGGCGGGGGATATTCATTTGATTAAAAATATAACGGAGCATAGATAATCCAATGAATATCACACAGATTATTAATACGGTAAAGTAACACTAAATAACTCTAAAGAGTGTATAACCCTTACATTCTAAGGCCAAGCAGTAATGTGTAAACATAACTGTGTTCCGGTATGAAGGGAAATGTTTCTAGATACATCACAGGGCATCGAGATAAATATTTTGATATCTCTCTGACGACGATCGCAGTGTTCTAGGTAATGATTTGAACTCTTCTTGTTAAATCTATAGACGATACTCGCAGCGCAGATCTAGGTAATGATTTGAGCTCTTCTTGTTGCTGTGTGACACTGTGTTTTTATGGGCAGGTGCGTTACTTACCATCAGGCACATATCCGGTTCGTCCCATTACTCTAGACACAGAAACAGTAAATTTTATTTTAAGCTACAATACGTATACTATTATACCTACTCTTCAAAAAGCACAAAATTATACTGAAAATTTCACCATACTACACAATATCTAACTGCTATAACTAAGCACAACTGAATTTATTTATTTTATTCAGGCGTGCACACCATTGCGACATAATATATTTCGTATATTGATAAATATTACCAAGTTGTATATTATGTTAGGTGGTTAAATAAAACGTTTTGTCATTAAATTCCTATCGCCAATTGTTCGAGCGTTACAATTTTGCCAATTCTGTAACTATGACTCATCGGAAATTTTTATACAATCAAGAAAATTTTAAACGTGGAATTTTACATCCAGCCAGTCCGCCAAAGCAAAGAGTCCGCGTTTATTTCTTGTTTACATTTTTTTCGACAAAATCGTTTATTCGTGACGCGCAAACATGCTCACCTTTTTCAAGAGACCATAAAAAATGTTGCACCGTTCCGGCAACCGGTCGCATGTCCAGTAATGAAGTCCTCAGTACTAACGGGCGTGTCCTGCTAGCTCGCTCACCTTGGACGGCATTTCCTACTTATCTACAGTGCGTGTCTGCAAACATTGCCCCTGTGCCACTTAATTTAAAATATAACTTTGGCGGGAATTATTTTTGTGCTAGGAATTTTGTCACTTTCAATGTCGTCGAGTTTCACTTTTTTTGTGTTTGGTGTTGTGGTGGCGGACTATTTTCTCTGTGTTCTACTGCATTACTTAGATTCTAACTACATATATTATGTTTCTTTGCGTGTGTGTGACGTCAAAAACATCAAAAAATTATGTACCGATTTATTTGACTTGGCTCTAAAATTTGACCGATGTTCGGCATTCATAGGTCTTGCCATGGATTATGTATTTGGGGAACCACATTTGAAGCAAGTTGAAGATATAAAATATTGCATCATTAGAAGTAGATTGTTTAGATTTTTGAACTGTAATGTTTTACATATGTAATGTTTTACTTAATTGTGTTGTCAACGAAATTTACACATAACACCATTGGACCTCAAATTAAGCAAAGCTTTTTATGAAAACCAAATAGCTGATATAATCTGAATTTATAATTATTGTAAAACATTCTTGTGATAATATTGTAAGCGTCGTCTAAAGCAGAACTTTTGTATGTTCTATACAATATTACGATAAGAAATCTTATAAGTTTTGTCAACTTCCGAAACTCGCACGAAAGGTATAAACTGTGTCATTCAATTACTTTTTATTTTTACATCTGCAAGTTGAGGTTTACTTTTTTGGCGCGTTTTTGTGCAGCCAGTAACATCAGTTCGACAACGAGTATTTTGCTATTTATGTTTGTGAAAACAGGTTTACTGTGTAGGTATGCAAATTGCCTCGTGGAATGTTGTAGTTTTGTCTTAGGTGTGTCTTCTTAAAAGCCTCATGTTAGCTCTGTGCTCGACGAGCGATTATTTGTTATCAATAAGTAAACTCTGTGAACTTGGCACTTCTTCATTCGTATTGGTTTCTATCAGGAAGTTTAGTTTCTAAACAACTTCTAAAGTTTTTGTTTCGTGTCGTTTTCCTTAGGAAAACAACTAACAAATGATTTATATTTTTTGTCATTACCAACATTATTATTTACACTTTTTTTATCACACTGCTAGGTATAAACTTCTCTCTAACTTTGTAAAGTGTCTCGGTCCTGTGCCAATGGAATTAATAACTGCAATAGTAACATCTTTAATGTATAGTGGTGTTGTTAAATCCAAACGTGTTGCTTACATTCAGGCTCACGTCTTGCTCGTTTCGCTACTTTATGTATTTATTTATAAATAAAAATACTCACCGAATGGTCACAAACTTGTTTTTTTAGTACTTCTTCTTCTTCTTTCTTTCGACACTCGATACGATACTTTAAGTACTCGTCTTCTTTGACGTATCGTTTCGAGTTCTATATTTTAGTTTCTTCTTACACATAGGTAGTTGTAATTTTGCAAGGAACGACACATTTTCTTACCACAGTTACCTTATATCTAATCAGCAACATTTGCATTTTGAATTTGTCAAAAACTTAATCAACAAATTTAAATTACATTTTCTCCTAGTACATTTATAATTCCCTCACAATAAAAAACGACTATTTGACTTGTAATGTCCTCACGTTTAAGTGTTTTAACATTTAAACGCGAGGACGTATCTCAAGGGTTCTTTTTATCGTTTAAATTCTGAACCCTAAACATAGAAGCATGATTGTCCTGATTGTTTGTTCATCACTTAGCACTCGAGCAGTGTTGCCATGTAATCCGGAAGTGTTATTTACTCAGGAATTCCATCAGTTCTCTGAGGAAGAGTCTTGTTAGACGACTGACGTTTATTGACCGTATAAAAACTATTTAATATCCTTAACGATCGTCTAGTGGAACCCTGCGGTTTAAAGAAAAGGTTTTAATGTTTTCCTGACTCGATAAGTACTTTTACTTATGGGAATACTTCTTCTGCTCTGTGACAGGAAAATGGTCTTGTCGAATTTTACTTTGTCATCAACTTGGTCTTGGATAATCATAATTCGTTCTCAACTTACCTTTGGACAATTTTGCTTCGTCCTCAACCTGAATTTGGATAGTTTTACGTCGTCCTCAACTTATTTTTGGTCAATGTGGCTTTGTTCTCCAGTTGATCTTGGACAGTTTAACTTTGCTCTCAACTTGATTTTGATCTCTTTTGCTTTGTTCTTAACTTGGCCTTTGACAGTTTAACTTTGTTCTCAACTTGATTTTGGTCTTTTTTGCTTTGTTCTTAACTTGGCCTTGGACAGTTTAACTTTGTTCTCAACTTGATTTTGACCAGTTTTATTACTTCGTCCTCGACTTAATTTTAGACAGTTTTACTCCACCCTCAACTTGGTTTTGGTCTATTTTGCTTTGTCCTCAACTTGGTCTTGGACAGTTTAATTTTATTCTCAACTTGGTTTTGATCAACTTTACTTTGTTCGTGACTTAATCTTGGACAATTTTTTTTTTTACAATTGTGATCATGATCCTTACTTCCTAAGCATGAACATTTAAATAATTTCTGAAATACTGATTTTTTTATGAACCAATTCAGATTTCATTTTTCATCCGACAGGTGAATTGTTGAGAGTGTTTTTGTATGTTTTATCAAAATTGGCCAAACAGTTTCAAAGTTATCATCTCTTTAGCTGCATTAAGAATTTTAAACGCATCATCAGTATTTTTTTTTTTTTTTTTTTTTATATGTTTACACTTGACCGTCATCTCGCCTGATGTTAAGCGTCGATGCGGTCTACGATGGAGCGTGTTTACCTAGAAGAAACCGATTCACTCTCGATTTGAAGACACAAAGATTGTAACTATTGGGGAAAACCCACTCAGGCAACGTATTCCACAGCCTAGAGGTTCTTATCACAAAAGTAGAGTCAAATCTCTTCGTTCGTGTCTTTGGAACATAAACCATGAAGCGATGTCGATTTTTCGAGCTACGAGCATTCCGATAGAAAAAAGGGCAAGGTGGTATCAGATCATGCAAATCAGTCGCACACTCTCCATAGTGTATCCGATAAAAAACCGATAGGCTGGCAATTTTTTGGCGATGATCAAGACTTTGTAGTCTTTTTCGCAGAAGAGAGTCATTGCCTAGGAGCCTTTTGGCACGTCTCTCGATCGATTCCAGGGCCTCCAGCTGATACTTAGCCGATCCATCCCAAAGGTGCGAGTAGTACTCTATACAAGAGCGAATCTGTGCTTGAAACAATGTGAGCAACTGTTCAGACTTGAAGTACTTCGCACCTTTGAGAGGACACCTAGTTTTTTGTCAGCTAATTTAGCCTTGGACTCGATATACGAGTATTTGCTTTACTTACAGACATGATTGGTGGGGTTTTTAATCTTTGATTTGTTGTACACTGTGGAACAGCTGAATTTCTTTGCTATTTCAGAATTGCATTCTTAACAAATATTTATGACAACATACTCGTATTATCTCTTTCGTGTTTTGTATTGCAACTGTCTCAAGTCTCAATATGTCTCGCTTCGTCAATTCTTGTTCTCAATACTAGAACACGTTTACCCTAGCGGTTATCGGTCCTGCGACAGATATGACCGTCCCATTGCCATTTCAGCTTGCTAATACGTTGAGATATGTCGGTAACCTTGGGTGTCTGATTACTTTGCTTTGAAATGATGAATGGAAACAGGTGACAACCAAAAACTAACAAAACCATTGTTTATGTAAAACAAGAACAAAATTAAAAATTTTAATTAACCCCCGACTACCTTAGATTTGTTATCTGTACAACATTCTACTAGGCAAGCCCTTTCATTTGATACCCATATTAAGGAAGTTGAAAAAAAATGTAATTTGCCATTTTGTGCTAGCGGCTTGGATTTGAAATTTGTCATAGTGCAAAGTATTCTACTAGTCAAGCCCTTTCGTTTGATACCCATATTGCGGTAGTAGTGAAAAAAATTATATAATTCGCCATTTTGTGGTGGCGGCCATCTTGGATTTCAAATTTGTTATAGCGTATAGTACTCTGCTAGTCAAGCCCTTTCATTTGATACCCATATTGAGGTAGGTTGAAGAAAATATTTTGTCCGCCATTTTGTGGAGGCGGCCATTTTGAATCGATATTAACCAGACATAGCTAAAAACACCTGCACGGACATTAACTTTTAAATAAAAAAAACCGCATCGAAATCGGCCCAACCGTTTGAGCTCTACGGTGCCACAGACAGACACACACACAGACAGACAGACAGACAGACAGACAGACAGACAGACAGACAGACAGACATCGACGTCAAACTTATAACACCCCTTTTTTTGGTCGGGGGTTAAAAAAGTTACAATAATTGTTTTCCAAAGCAGTCTTCATAAATAAAAGTAAAATTATAGTTTTGGAGAACTGTAGGATAACTGCATAGTCATGTGTCAGTGTCAGATAGTGGCAATGTTAGGTCATTAGGTATTTTATTTAAATTATAAATGTATATTTCTCAAGTTTCTCAGAACATAGGCAAATTTATATCGAGGGAAAATAACGGAAACAGGAACTACACGCAGGCGGGGATCCAGATGAGTGGGTAATGGGGATCGTGGTACCCACCCCAGGGGAGCCTCTGAGGTGGGTCCTCTACCTAGGTGGACCACTGATTTGAAAAGAATGCATGTACTTAGCACAACATTTTGTGGCATTACCGCTATGTGACCCCCGATTGAAGCCAAAGCTGGATCCGCCCTTGACTACACCGGTAATAGCTATAAATTAATATCGATAAGCATTTGTCAGATAATATCATCTAGCCCCGAAATAAGCGAAGCTTGTATTAGCTTATTTTCTTAAGATGTTTCAGAGCATTAATAATATAACATTAAAGGATACCCGTATCAGATATTACAACACATGCTGCACCTACATAAGTAGACACATAATCACTTGTGTCTCCAAATGATTGAGTAAATGTCAACATTAATAACATTAGATCTCCAAGGCCAACTTGAGATGGTCACTTAATTTATCAACCCACGACTTGAGAGATCTTTCGAATTACAGGGTCATTGAGTTTTATTCGTGATGTGTTCTGATTCTTAAGCATACTCAAATACATTGTATATTTGTAAAGCATAATAGTCTACATCTTAGACTATTATTAGACTTTAAAATATAACTAGCTGCGTCCCGTGATGTTACTTGCGGCCTACTATTATACACATCATGCATTATACCTCGATTTCATGCATTCTGTGTGTAATTTTCTCAAATTTTTCACAAAATAATTATATTTTTCTTAACACATTTTCACTATAATTCATTTTCATCAAATAGTATTTAACAAAACTTAATCATTTAATTCGGTATCCCACGATACCAATAAAATTAATGAGATAAAAAGTATCCAATATGTTATTTTCTGTTTGTTTATTTGTCAGATTTTAAAGTCTCAATACTTTAAAAACAAGTAAGTATGTATATAGAAGTGTTTTCTCCTTTTGCTTGCCTTCATATTTCTACTATATTTGTACAGATATAGTTTTGTACTCACTGGTCCTACTACTGTAACTGTACTATGTGCAAAAAATACGATAGCGTATTTACTCATTATTTAATTTCACTCAAATGTATTTTCCGTTATAGAGATACGTTGTATACAAACATACAAAGTTTTTCCTAATATTATTTTGAGAAGATCAAATATTTTTTTATGTTGCAGAAACTTGGTGATAGGGTTGTGACTACTCAGGGTGATCAGAAAAACCAAGTGGATCGTAAGTATTTCAAATGGACGAAGAAAAAGGAAGACAAACTGTTGGTCTACTGAGTTTTCCACTTTTTGTTTTGTAACATCTTATTTTGATTACAAATTGATTAAGTAATAATAAAATTTGAGGCATTGGCTATTCAAAGATCGGTTCATATGCATGATCCATTGTTGCAATAAATGTTTGTTTATTTTGAAATGAGAACAATAGGTTCTTGAAACGCGCGAATCATCCATCTTTTTAGCGGACACTGACCTGAGAGTGATCTAAGAGAGTACCTATTGACGTATGATGGGGTATTAGAGGTACGGAACAAATACTGGTATCGATTGGAACAGTTTTCGAGGGTTATTTATTGATTGTTTAAAGACATTCGACATTTTGGCCGAAGTTGATAATTGAATACATGCACCCTGTAATATGATTAACAGCAATAATAGATTATCGCAAATTAATGTGCAAATATTTACTGTTTGAAGGGCGATGTTTCTACAGAAATTATAATGCAAAAGAGATAAGTTATCTTATATATTTAAGAGAGTGCAGTGTAGTGTTAAGAAGCGATTTGGACTCGTCAAATTCAAATACTACTGTGTGGCACTGTACTGTTATAAGCAAAAAGGCTGCTTACCATCAGGCGCATATATTGTTTATCTTGTGAATAAGATAAAGTATAACAAAAAAAATTAGAAAGAAATTGGACCAAAACATTTTCTTTCACGTGTTCTAATTTACGTAATCATTAATTAGATTTCAAAGCTATGTATGTTATGCTTATAAAAAATCTGTAACGGATAAAATTCTGACCACAGAAGATTTTTGAAAAAATATTTGTAGAGCACTTAATAATTGTCCCTGAAGTCAAAACAACTTTTTTTTTTGTACTCGTACACAATATCATAAAACAGGAGACTTTCCTGACAGCAATCTCTACCAAGCACTTATTTCGGTTGCACTTACTAACTTATGGTGAAAAGTGAAAACGCACCTATTGTCTATTTACTTTTAGTATGCTAATTCTAAATCACTGTGATATGTGTATTTTTATAAAAGTTACCTACCATCAATAACATGTGTTATGTGGTTTTTTGTCACTGCTATTTATGGTACTGTGGAATTTTTTTCTAGTTGTGCTCTACCACTGATAGTGTAGCTTATTATTTAACCATTCGCGTTGTTACGTATTATTGTTGTCTATTCTATACCGTTGAAATAATTACGGAAGAATTCCCCCATAATAGTATTGTATAAGGTATTTCTCATATCATGGGAATTTACCACGTATATTTTGACGTTTTCAAGTGTTACGAAAATGTCGTTCAGACAGTTTTGCCGTTGATACTAGTATGTTAAATTGAGCTTTATAAGATACACGTTTGAAATAGTTTGATAAATTTCAAACGTGTATATTCTATCACATTCCAAAAATACATATATTTTTATAGCTAAAACTGTGTAAAATTGAAATTGCTCGTAGGTACGCGCTCGTATCAACATAGCATATTGCATAGGTGTGCTATCTTAAAGCTTGGTATTTCTTAGTATTAGCTTTTGAGTCATAGCTTCTTTAAAGTTTAAGTTTTAAGTTGATATCTAGTAAGGAAGTATACATATTTTTTTAATTATTTATGAAAAATGTGACACCACTGTTGTATACTTCACTGTGTCTGCAAAAAATAATTAATATATTTGGTTCTAATTAGTTATTTGTCTGTATTGTTGAAATAAAATTGAATTGTCTTAGCTAGCCTACCGTTTTGCCAGGAGAGTGCGATCAGGTCATCTTCGTAAACCCATCGCAGATCGTTGATGATCGCAGACATTTCAGCGTCGAGAGCCATCACTAGTATCCACTGTACACACACAACAGACCATGTCACACTATCGATACCAGCACAAATCACATCACTACTAGAACAAGCGTCAAAACACTACGCGTATTGCGAGCTGAATTATTCATTGAAAAAAAGCATTCCGGCTACATGACGGCAACGACCGCTTCGGGGACGAGATTGGGTGATAGAAAACACAAAAGGCAGCAATTTTAAGTGAGAATCGGTTTACGAAATGTAGAGTTTTTGTTGTTGACAGCTGATTTTTCGATCGCGGTTAGCGCATATGCGCCGGCGCATGGACAGACATGCGCAGTGCGCGGCAGACGCGGGCTGACTGAGGGCCGGTCGCCGGTCGCCGGCCGGAGTTGGGTAAACAAGAAACAAGCAATGCGACCCGGGTCGCCGGCCGGTTGACAACACTTGAACAAAACATTCTACATTTGGAATCAATCGATCTTCTTTGCGTCGACGTTGAAATTACGCTTCTATTACGCCTACTCTACTATATTAAACTTTTATACTAAATTTTTATACTTTTTTTTTAAATGTTTTAATTTAGATTTAAATGTTGTAATTTAGATTTGTAGTGAAATCAATGGACAACTCCCACCCATAGCAACCCAAGACGAGACGAAAAATATTTCTTGAAACATGATGTTAGGTGTCGGGTCGCTTGTAAAGTAGTAGGGTTATAAAATGCTCTCAAAAAGAGCAGCCATAGGTATTCAACATTCTCAATAAAGGAATCTATCATTTTCAGAAACATAGATACTTCAGTTTGGGAAGATGAATACCAAGAAGTAGAGAGCTTAATGAAAGAAAACGTACTTAAAGAAAAATGTAGAAAAGTTTTAGAATTATAAAGTTAAAAAATTTCAACGTTAAAAATACGTTAATTTAAATATACAATAAAGTACAGAGATAAATTAACTGGAACAAAAATGTTAGTGGGAAGAAAATTATGGAAAGGGCAATACGCAGGTAAAACCGGAGAACTGTACTAATAAGTAATAAAATAATATACAGTAGAATATATTTAATAAAATAATTAAATACAGATGAACAAGAACAAAAATATTTCTCAAAATATACATCGACTTCATTACCAAATTATTTAAAATCCACTATTTTATGTGAACTAGATCGTTTTAAACCTGACCCTCTCACAACCGACAGCTCCGACGCGATAACAAATTATAATCAGAATGAACTATAAATAAATATAACCATTAAATAACGATGTAATTAGTATTATTCATACTTTATCTTATTTGCTAGAGATAGAGAGAGTTAAACAAGATGACTCCAAATTGGGATGGTGATAAGCGAGATTGCGTCATGCAGCCTAACTCAGATGATGGTTAGTATTTGTTCGTCATCAATTTGGTGTTAGAATGTAATGAGATAGTGGAACTTTTTTGACGATGTTACCATGGTAACGGACGAATAATAACTTATATTTTGTTAATCAGGGCAACATTTAGATTAAACTTCGTTAATAAAGACTTTAGACTGCAAAGTCTGAGGTCGTAAGTTCGATTCCCGCCCAGGCAAATATTTGAGTGATGAATTTGCTTAGCTGTTGTGTTATAAGCAGACGTACTACTTACCATCAAGCATGCGTTTTGCTTATCTTATCAACATGCACATCTTCGTAATTTTGTTTTAATAATTATTTTTTTCTCATTTCATCTTTATCATAAAATTTCATCTCTATTACAAAATTATTACGTATGTTTGTTAATATAGATAGATAGATACTTTTTTTGGCACTTAATTATAAAGAAAAATAATTACAATAACACAGAACAAAAACATAGAAAAAAGTAGCAATTGGCGACCTTATCGCTAAGAGCGATTTCTTCCAGGCAACCGTAGGACGGTAAAAAAAGAAATTAATAATGGAAGACGGGGAGTGCAATTAGGAGTACATAGATACTTCCGAATGATAATTTGATAATACTAACAATTAATTTCAAATACGACAATATAAATACATAAATCAATTTTACGTCCTAATACACAAGTTTTTTACATATAGTTGGTTGTAACACCACCCAAAATCTTACAAATATTGATTCCTTATGAATCAAAAAGTTATCTGGTAGAGATCGCTTTAACAGCTTTTAACAGCTGACAGTAGTACTCAAAACTAAAATTAAATATTACCGTTGCGAATTTTAATGCAAAGTTACAGCTGGTCTAGTCAAGAGAACGGCGACTACCGATTTGGAGCCCCGGGTTCAAATCCCACGCGCACCACTGCCGTTTCGAAGTTAGATGCGTAAAGCCGCTAACATTAAAACGATGAAGGCAAACATCGTTAGGAAACCGGCAAGTTCTAAGAATCTTTCAAGGTCATGCGTCATCCACTAACCCGCACTGGGCCAGCGTGGGTGGTTAGTGAGTTGCTTACGCTGATTTTTATTTATTTCTATTTTGACTTTATGTATCAAATCCTGGCTTATTGATCGCATTATGAACAAACCACTCTAACACGACCTACAAAACAGTTTTCTGCAGAACTCCCAAAGATCCAAATATACTTTTTATTACTAAATGATCGAAAATCTTGACCTGGTTCCCAAAAAACATGGCAAAGATTCAAACGTATTCAACGCAAAAAGCAAGCCAAAAATACAAACTACTCTGCCTTCTGACCTTTGCCTTTCTCTTCAAAAGCAGACCGCGGCTCGCACTTGGCTCCGAGAGATAATGTTACACTTTTTTCATTCAGACTCATTTCTGTGGGTCAGTTTTGTTTTGACTGCTAATGGATGAAGTGAAATTTCATTACAAATCGTGTTTGTTACAACCAACCATCACATTGAAACGCCTAAACACTTGAAATTTGGTACATATTTAGGTTTTAATGTTAACATAATATTTATATAGTACCTATGGGGGTTTATCGCGAATATTTCGCTGTTTAAATACCTCGACGTTTCGTCAGCGTTAAAACCGCCGTGGTCACCCGTCGCGTGACCACGGCGCTTGTAACGCTGTTAAAACGTCGAGATTTTTAAACAATACATTATTCGTGATTAAACCCCGTAGGCACTATATAAACATTACTCTGTAATAACTGTTCAAATCACGAAAGCTTAAAAATAATGTAAACATGTTAAGGTCTGGAATAGCAGATGGTAGGCTATTTTCGTACCGAGAAAATAACAGGAACGCGAGCTATGAGGCTTTTGTGGTATAAGGTGTTTTAGCTCTAAGTAATTTCACTGGAAACATTAGCCTTCAAACCGGAACACAGTAATGTTTTCACACTACTGCTTGAAGTCAGGATAACTGGCACAGATGTGGTACTTCCCCAGGCGGACTTTGAAAAGAACTCTACCACTACAAAAAACCCTTCAAGGCAGGGAAAACCGTAGGCCCTGCTTGCGGGGCCATAGAGATGCTTTTTAGGGTTCCGTAGTCAAATGGCAAAATACGGGACCCTTATAGATTCGTCATGTCTGTATTTATGTCTGTCTGTCCGTATGTCACAGTCACTTTTCTCCGAAACTATAAGAGCTATACTATTTAAACTTGGTAAGTAGATGTAATCTGTAAACCGCATAAAGATTTTCATACAAAAAATAGAAAGAAAACAAAAAATTCAAAATATTTTTTTATCAAAACCATACGTGTATCTATGGAACGGTCAGAACGGTCATCAAAAAATGATATTGAGGTTCCTAACATATTTTTTTCTAACAGTTTGCGCGAGGGACTCTTCCAAAGTGGTAAAAGTGTAGCCCCCCTAACTTCTAAACTTCTAATATAAGAGAATGATAAAATAAAATAAAAGTGTATGTTGTACATTACCATGTAAACTATCTATAAAAATTGGTTTGAATGAGATCTATCTAATAAGTAGTTTTATTTTAATACGTCATAAATTGACTATTGTTAAAACACTGAATAAAGTAACAACGAAAACTTTTATATTATGTTACTTGCTGCTACGAAAGCCTTCATGGGCGAGTCCGACTCGCACTTGACCACTTTTAGTTAAAACCTTGTCCTTTTACATGGCGGCGATGTGAAAGGTTTTGAAGCCATTTTGAAGTTTCTAAGCAGCTTATTTAATTTAATTTAGAATAATCGAATTTAAACCTAATATCTTAACAGTTTAAATCGAATTTTCCTCTCTAAATTATAACTCCTAACATTAAAACTGGATTGGTAATTAAGATCTAAAAGTCTGTTATGTTTCTCATCCATTGTTTTAATAACAGTTGAATCTAACTGTTGATGTTATTGTGACGGTCTGTACGTCTCAAAACGGCTAATTATTTCGCACAGCAGTGTATAATTACAGCTGATATTACCATACAGATATGTGCAGTAGGCCGGGCCGACTCTGTCTCATTTCAATTGTCGGTAACTTAAAAGCTTTGTAGCAGTTTTTACAAGCTGTGTCGACACAACTTTTTGTTTTTGTTTCTACTCGTATGTAGGTATATACTTATTATCAACAAGAACAAAATTAAATATTTTGATTTAACCCCGACTCCCTCGGATTTGTAATTTGCACAACATTCTACCAGTCATTCTTTTGATACCCATATTGAGGTAGTTGTGAAAAAAGAAATGTATTTCGCCATTTTGTGGTAGCGGTCATCTTGGATTTTAAATTTGTCATAGTACATAGTATTTTACTACTCAAGCCCTTTCATTTGATATCCATATTGAAATAGTAGTGAACAAATTTTTTTTTTTTTTTTTTTAACTTTAATAGGTTTACACTTGACCGCCATCTCGCCTGATGTTAAGCGACGATGCGGTCTACGATGGAGCGTGTTTACCTAGAAGAAACCGATTCACTCTTGATTTGAAGACACCAAGATTATAACTATCGGGAAAAACCCACTCAGGCAACTCATTCCACAGCCTAGACGTTCTTATCACAAACGTAGAGTCAAACCTCTTTGTCCGTGTCTTTGGAATATCCACCATGAAACGGTGCCGCTTCTTCGAGTTACGAGAAGTACGATAGTAAAAAGGGCAAGGTGGTATAAGATCATGCAGATCAGTTGCACACTCTCCGAAGTGTATCCGATAAAAAACCGATAAGCTAGCAATTTTGCGGCGATGTTCAAGACTTTGAAGTCTTTTTCGCACTAGAATGTCTTTGCCTATGAGCCTTTTGGCACGCCTCTCGATCGATTCCAGAGCCTCAAGCTGATACTTAGCCGATCCATCCCAAAGGTGCGAACAGTACTCCATACAAGAGCGAATCTGTGCTTTGTATAACAAAAGTAATTGTTCAGATTTGAAGTACTTTCGCACCTTTGAAAGGACACCTAGTTTTTTTGCAGCTAATTTTGCCTTGGACTCGATGTACGAGCCAAAGTTGAGCGTAGAAGTCAAGGAAACGCCCAAAAGCTCAAGATGATCAGTAACCGGTACGGATACACCTCGAAAAGTAGGAGTATGTTGAAATGGACTCCTTTTTGCGGAGAACAGACACGCCTGCGTCTTACCCTCGTTAAACTTGGCCAGATTGGTTTCGCCCCATTCAGAGACTTCCTCAAGGGCCAAGTTCAAACGCTCAATCATACTCTCTCTCAGTACCTTAGTTTGCTGTCCACTGGCTCTCGCGCTAGATATGTAACTCTCTACAACGGTGCTATCATCTGCGTACCCAAAGATACCGGGCTTCAACAGATTGTTGATATGTAGCAGAAAAAGCGTCGCAGAGAGTACCGACCCTACGATAGCTTGCTAATAAGGCCATCATGCCAAACCCTGTCGAAAGCCTTCGAGATATCCAGGGAGACTGCAAGTGCTTCCCCGTGTTTCTCGATGGCTTCACTCCAGATGTGGGTGACATACGCTAGAATATCTCCAGTGGACCGGTTTCGGCGAAACCCGTATTGCCGGTCACTGAGGAGATCGTTAGATTCTAGGTACATCAGGAGCCTGCGGTTTAGGACACGCTCCATAGTCTTGCAGAGTATGGACGTGACCGAGATGGGCCTGTAGTTGGCAGGGTCAGCACGACTACCTTTTTGGGCACAGGTTGCACATTAGCAAGCTTCCATGATTTCGGTACTTGCCCAGTATGGAGAGAGTCTAAACAGGCGCGTCAGTACAGGAGACAACTCAGGCGCACAAGCCTTCAACACCAGAGCAGGAATTCCGTCCGGGCCACTGGCTTTGTTCACATACAGATTGCGTAGCACTTTACGAACCTCCATTTGGCGAATATGTATTTCCGGCATCAAGGTCGGACTGCCCGGTGGAGTAGGAGGTGTCGCACTACCAGCATCTAGACGCGAAGATTCCGCAAACTGAGATGCAAACAAGTTTGCCTGCTCCATTGCGGTGTGAGCCAGCGCCCCATCAGGTTTCAGCATTGGAGGCAGTGAGGAGCGGCAGAAGTTCGATTCGACCGATTTAGCTAGGGACCAAAACGCTTTGCTGCCCGCAGGGTACGAAGCTAGTTTGTTCCCTATTCGACTAATGTGGTCAAAACGAGCCCTCTGAAGAACCCTTTTGCAAGCCTTGGCAGCCCTGTTGAACGCCTTCTTCTTCCGGTGTGTGTCCCTTGCCTTACGCTGTCGAGCATCAACCCAGGCTAGGTAGGCCTCATGTTTGAATGCTTCAGCACTTTTACATTGAGAACCGAACCATGGGCGAGCTTTGCTGGATAATGGAACGTCAGAGTATGGAATGAAATATTCCATAGCCATGCAATACGTACGTATTGCATCAGTCACAGCATCCGCGCAGGCTGACGGATCATCAGAAGAGAAGCACAGTGACTGCCATGGGTAAGATGCAAAGAAAGAGCGCATCTCGTCCCAGTCTGCTGACTTGTATCGCCATAGCCGCCGGTTGCCCCTGGGGCTGAGATCGGGCGTATGGTAAACGGATACTGATTTCACCAGACAGTGATCGGAGCTGCCTAACGGCGAAGATACCACCACGGAGTATCGGTCTGGATCAGTTGTCAGCAGAAGGTCTAAGCAATAGGGAGTATGCGACTCAACGTCTGGTACCCTTGTGGCTTCTCGGACCAGCTGGGTTAGGTCTAACGACAAAGCAAGCTTTCTCGTTTCCACTCCAGCGTGGTCAGTGTCCCGGTATGGGTACAGCCAATCCTTGTGGTGGCCATTGAAATCCCCAGTAACACTAATTGGGCAGTTGGGTACTTCTGTTGAGCCGCGTCCGCTGCCTCACTCAAATAATCAGTGAGCCGAGTCGTCTCCTGATCTCCACTGTGCGTCCGATAGACACATGCATAGACAATTTTGTCGATGCCTGTATCTATCAGCACCCATAAAACAGAGAATCTGGTGTCCTCAAGATTACGGAGACGCCGACAGCAGATATCGTCACGGGCGTACAGGCACACTCCAGCACGAGGTTTGAAGTTGTGCTCCAAGGTGTACCCTGGATAGGTTAGGTACGCCACGTCCGACGGACATCTTATCTGCGTCTCCGTAAGAAACAAGAGTGACGGCTGCTCAGTCTCGAGGTGATGGTGGACTGGGGTGACATTTGAGTGCAGGCCTCGAATGTTAGTGAGGTGCACTTTGAGTGACACGGAGTGCAGCCGCTGTTTAACTCTGTTTCTATTTCTTGTACTTTTCATGATTTTTAAGAGAGTGAGTTTCGGTGGGAAAACGGAAGTAGACCGAGGTCGCACACTGCCAACCAACGGCCACAACACACAAGACAAATACACCAATGGGAAACTAGTCTGGAGACTGCAGGGACGCCTGAGCCCCCGGGATGTCTATCTGGCCTTGTCATCCGGTCGCCAACCGGCAGGATAGCGCATCCCGGGATTTTTCGCTAGATGGCGGGGCAGCCTTTCATGAGTGGCTAGCTCACTACTTGGGCCCCCAACTATCTGCGGTCGGTCGCGCCAACCGTGCCTCGGATCCCGCTACCCTCCATGACCAGCTTCCCGATTCCCGATGTAATGTTTCGGTGTGTGACAATGCGGTCTTGCAGGTATGCAGCAACTGTTCTGACCCGTTTTCCCAAATGGCGTCACCAGACTACATGCCGGAACACGGCTAGGCCGTTTGGCGGCACGACTCAGTCTGGCGGGTGGTCACCAGCCACGGCCGAAGCCTACCACCGGTATTTTGTCACCTGATTTGCACCACCCAGGGACCACGTGTGGGGGGTTCTGTATAGAGGTGCTTCCCTACGGACGGAGGTGACACGGCCCCCAAAAATTAATGTAATTCGCCATTTTGTGGCGGCGGCCATCTTGGATTTGAAATTTGTGATAGTGTATAGTTTTCTACTAGTCCAGCTAGGTCTACTAGTCATTTGATATCCATATTGAGGTAGGTTGTGAAGAAATATTTTGTCTGCGATTTGGTGGAGGCAGCCATCTTTAATCGATATTAACCAATCATAGCTAAGAACATCTGCACGAATATTAACCTTCAAATAAAAAAAACCGCATAGAAATCGGTCCATCCGTTTAAGCTCTACGCTGCCACAGACAGACACACACACAGACAGACATCGACGTCAAACTTATAACACCCCTTTTTTGAGTCGGGGTTAAAAATACAGACTAGTGCAACACAAAATTTGCTTCTTTCGCGGTTTGATTGCGTGCGTCCGTGGCTAATTCTCGTAACACGTATAAACGTTGTAACGAGTCGAGAATAGGTGGGCGTCTGACCGCAGTGTCACCGGCTTGCTTTGGTGTGCCGCGCGCGCGGGAGCTACGAAGATCGGATGAGTTTGGCATATGTAACGACAATAACGATCTAAAATTTATGTTATAGCATAGAATAGATAATATAGATAGACACTCCCCACCCCCCGCCAATTTCAAGCTTCCTCGCCCCTAAGGCCGTTTCGGATACGCTAGGAGTACTCAACGAAGGGCTGGTATCGAACATCTAATTCCTAATGAAATATCATCATGGTGGGTTGTTGTGCTGTTTACGGCTGTCCGTCAACTAAACGGGACAAGATTAAAAGCTTTATTTAATTTCCTAATGATAAAATAACGTAAGATTAGAAACTTTTCAATAACGTTGCTTTTTAATATTACAGGCTTTGCTTAGTTTGGGGTCAGATGGTGTTGTGTGTGAATTGTCTACCAATATTTATTTATTTATAATAACGAAGTAATTTTTAACTCAAAGTTCGTAACTTACACAGCCAGTAACTTACGTGCCCAAGCACGGATTGATAACGCCTGTAGGAATAATTATAGTGACAGAGTAAAGTTTCCTTCATGGGTAAGTTTAAAATAAAGTGCGAATGTGTACCTACTAACAGAAATAGATATCTAGGTACCTGATCTAATCTATCATCGGTTTCGTTTCATTTTACGCGGCAATACAAACACCCACAGATTTCTGAAACAATTTAGAAATCTGTGCAAACACCCTTTTAATTAGAGTAGTGTAATTTGGCTCCATTCTATTTATGTAACTCAACATTATAGCAAGTTTATAGACTACGTCACCAGGTGAACTCAAGGGGCACAACTATTCAATAAAACAATTCAGTAGCCCTAGTGCTAACGCACACATTCACGCGTGTGTACGAACGACATCTACGTAGTTGTGTGAAGAGTAGGCAACTCCACAGCGGCGTTTGTATGGAGTTTTAGTGGAGTGTCCGGGGTGTGGTTATAGTATAGAGCTAACCAAAGTTCACTTTATTTGAAATCACGCGTGTTAAATTTACGATCCTTTGTTGAATTTATGCACTCAAGCTTAGCATTCCATAATATAAATATTTTTTCCAACTAAAATAAGATGGAGTTTTTAGAACCATAAAACTACTTTTGTCGCTGTTTTTGAGATCCTATCGCTTTTAGATCATGCATATCAGCATTACATTCATCATCATCAGCCTGTACTTGTCCACTGCTGGACATAGGCCTCTCCCAAGATACGCCACTCAGCGCGATCCTCGGTCTTCCGTCTCCAACCGCCACCAGCTGCCTTTCGAATATCGTCACTCCATCTAGTCTCAGGGCGTCCTACACTACGTTTACCGATTCGCGGTCTCCACTCCAGAACCCGTTTACCCCAACGGTTATCAGGTCTGCGACAGATGTGTCCGGCCCACTGCCACTTCAGCTTACTAATACGCTGAGCTATGTCGGTCACTTTAGTTCTCTGATGAATTACTTCATTGTGAATGCAATCCCTCAGAGAAACTCCAAGCATAGCTCTTTCCATAGCTCGCTGGGCGACTTTGAGCTTACGGACCTTACATTACATTAGCAATATATTATTATAGCATCAGTCTCTCCGCAATGTATTTGGTAAAAAACCTTTAAATTTGCATCTTTGTGACTGAAAGCATCTTGACATATCGACCCATTGGACCCATAGCTTTACAGTTAATGCTTTTCCATTCATGAGCTATGCTATGCTTAATACAAAATAAACACTTGAACACAACTCTTTTTCCGTATTTCTCAACTCGATATTTTTTTAACTAAAAAGAGGCATTAAGGAGACGGCCAGCCTGATGGGATGCTTTGCCTCTGGTTTATGAGCATGAAATGCGTAATTATTAACCTTTTTTTAAATATCATACAGAGTAGCGGAACGAGTAGGACAAGTGCCTGATGGTAAACAACACGCTTGCCCATAACAGCACACATGCAACTATTGGAACATGTAAAATAAAAATCATTATCCAGCACTGCACTGAACTCGTCACCCAGATGATTAAGATAAATATTCGAGTATTCTGTAATTTTATTTGGTGTTTTGGTCGGACTCTTGACGAAGTCCGCCTGGGGAAGTATCACACCTTTGCCAGTTATTCTACCGCCAAGCAGTAATATGCAATCATTACCGTGTTCCAGTTTGAAGGGAAATGTTTCCAGAAAAAATACAGCTTAGAGATTATAATCTCTTAGATCTTTGGGTGACGAGCACAGTGCAGTGCTAGGTAATGATTTGGACATTTCATGTTCCAATAGCTGCGTGTCACTGTGTTGTTATGTGGCAGGCATGTTGCTTACCATAGGGCACATGTCTTGCTCGTCTCGTCACTCTAATAAAAAAAACTAGATTATTGTCCTTCAAACCGGAACACACACATTACTGCTTAGCGGTAGAATAATTGGCAAATGTATGGTACTTCTCCAGACGGACTCTGCAAAGACTCTTCCCGCTACAACCTCAAGTTACCACATCCACTTGTTTCTGTACTCCGGGTACAAGTTGACTATTTAAAATGTACCATTACTTGAGACGAGCGTGGGTGTCAAAAGAACTTCATTTGGTGCAACATCAGCGTTATTTATGGACCGCGCATGTCATTTACAACTGGATTATGGGAAATAAAACAATTTGGAATCACAAATCTTTTCTAGTTATGTGAAGCAGGTAAACAAACTACATCCTTTTCAGTAAAATTTAGTCTGAGTTAAGATTTTTGCTTATTTTGTGTTTTTTTAGGATAAAACTTGAATTATTCAGTTATTTTTGTAGCGGCGAAGGAATAGAGCGTAACGCGCGCGTTGGATGGACTCTTTTTGGATGAGTGAAACCTCGTGAGCTCACGGAACCGACATGCGTAATAGTAGGTATATCTATTCTGTAGTTATACAGATGACGTATTGTGCAAAATTAGATAGATAGATACTCTTTATTGTCCACAATACAAAAAAACAATATACAAAACGATATATCCTTAAAGCTAGTGAAACAAGTGGCGGCCTTATCGCAAAAAGCTTAAAAAATTAGTGCTGTTTAATTGATGAATTGAATGAATTCTAAGTCATTTGTTTTGTTTTAATGTTTTTAATTTTTTTCTACAAAAAAATAATAATTTCTAAGTACCCGCTTAATTCTATGCAATTTTGATTAAACTACGCGAACCTCAAAATGCAATCAACTCAAAATATGACGCTGAGCTGAACAGAGCCGCTTCGCTCTTTGAAAAAACGCAAATCTATCATTGATAAAAAATAACTAACAAATAAATATTGATAAAGAAAAATGCAAATAGAAAAAATCTTTATTGCTGTGTGCAGGTAAGATAAGGTGATACAAAACATTTTAAAAGTAGACCCATACAAACTTGCCTGTTCTTCTAGAGGCATGCAATATGTCTGACAAAACCGGAAAATATCTTGAACACCACTCGCACATCACCCCGATATCATCTATTTCGATCACATACGCATGTTCACAATGTTTACCGACAAATGTATGAGCAAATCAGACCATCTGGCCATCAGTTTTGTTTTGTAACTACGACAGTGGCTCCTTCACCGACTCGCCTAATTAATAATAGCTAATTCTACTTACTACTAATATTATAAATGAGAAAGTACGGATGTTTGTTGTTCTATCACGTGGCTACGGCTGAACGGATATAGTTGAAATTCGGAACATAGATAGCTTATGGTCGGAATACGGAAAATCAATTTAACCATTTAGCCATAAACTGAGCTAAAAGCTTGTACTACAGGAGCCAGTATCATATATACATACACATACATAGTTGATATGATATTTATGTATTTTGAAATGCATACTTATTAAATATAGAAAACACCCAGGGACAGACAGTACAATTATTTGTTTTCATCACACAAATATTTTCACTAGGTGAAGATCGAATCCACGATCCACAGTTTTACTGACAGACTTACTACCAGCTATTTAAGTTATACAGCATTCCCTCTATCAAGAAGAGCCAATATTTACAACTAATCCGATCTGATTGCATCCTCCTTGTGTACACAGGGCTCGACGCGCAGTAGCGTGATATCTGACCGGCAGGGCTGCTCAACCGAAACCAATTCATGCGCTATTTTTAAAAAATTGACTAGCTGGCCTGGCAAAAAAAAAATTGCCATGTAAATTACTAGCAGCTTACGGTTTAACACGTGTAGTTCCCCTTTCCGTTATCTTTACATGATTGAAAGTAGCCTATATTACAGTACTGTATAGTTCATACAAAACCAAACCAAACTAAGCAAAACTCGCCTAGTTAACCCTAACTTACATGATGCGACTTTGTCATCGAAGGTTATAGGTGTAATGTCTTTATTTGTAGGTATAATGTTGTGTTTATTTAAACAGTAAAGAGTTTATCTATCTATTTTAACTAACCTATCTTTTTTTTTTTGGTTCTATACGATAATGTGTGTTAGATAGTTAGTTTCATTACTCGCCCATGGGTTTTTATAAAATTGGTTATTGAAGCTACGAATTAATTATATAGTTTTGCGACTATACATTTTTAACTAATACATAAAACATTGGGTAAAACTTTTTAAACAGTTAATGCAATAAAGAACGTTAAGTTCTTGTAACAGTCAACTGCACAAACCGTACTAATGGTAAACTTGCATATCATATGAATAACTGAAATTGAATTTGCGGGCCTCAGATTGAGCGCAATTAATTCAATCAAATACATACCTTGAACTAACATAAATAATTTCTTTGAACTATAATAGTGTTTATTTGTTTGTAGACTGTCTGTTTTATTATCGTTTGGATGATTGGATACATACATCATCAAAATCATGTCTAAATAAACTAGTTAGTTAAATCCAACATGTTTTTATGGCCTGTGTCTTCTTCGATAGCCCATAAACTAGGGAGTAGAGACTAGCTGAGGGCACATACGCCACCCACATCATGTTCCCATCGTAGATTGCATCATCAGGCGAGATGGCGGTTAAATGTAAACCTATTCTTGTTAAAAAAGCGTGACGTCAAATGCACTCAAAGCGGCAAAATTAGACGGAAGTAAAGTTTTGTTATACGGTTGTTAGAATCGCTATTATCCTGAAATTATGACTGGCCTAAAATGTGGTAAAAAGTGTGCCTCCCCTGTAACTTCTAAAATAAACGAATGTAAAAATAAAAAAAAATTATGATGTACATTATCATGTAAACTATCAACGAAAATTGGTTTGAATGAGATATGGTAAGCAGTTTTTTTTAATACGTCATAAATTGACTATTGTTAAAACACTGATTAAAGTAACAACGAACTACAAGATTTTTTTATATTACGTTACTTGCTGCTACGGAAGCCTTCATGGGCAAGTCTGACTCGCACTTGACCACTTTTATTTTTATTATTAGTAGGACCATAGGATTTTTTTTGTGACTATATTTATTACAATCTAGCCTAATTTGGAAAGTCTAGGCTAGTGAGTAATTTTCTTATGACTTGTTTGCTAAATAATCAAGGAACATAGGTTTAATGTCATAATACTTTGTACCATAACTTTATTCTTTGTTTTCCTCTCCCTATGAGGGGCAGACAACGTTCCAAATTTGAAATTTCTAATTCCATTTTCGAACTCACCGTTCCGTGACACCTCAAACAATTACAGACCTCTAGACCGAAACAACCAAATTTTATAGACCTGTCATAATGGTCATAGCTACCTTGAGATAAGGTAATGTTGGTTTGATGGTTCCTTAGGGGAGTTCTAGTTACATTGGTTATATGTTCTGCTGTAATCGAAGCAATTTTGATGAAAACCGTTAGTCGTTCAGTCTGTTACTTGTAGGTTGCCTGTATACCATAGATAAATAGATATTATACAAAAATAAATTAATTTTGTCCTAACAATTAAAATTCTTTTTATAATAAGTATGTATTTAAAACTATACGAGTATTATATCAGCTATCTGGCCGCCATAGTGCAAGCTTTGCTTAGTTTGGGGTCAGATGGTGTTGTGTGTGAATTGTCCACCAATATTTATTTATTTATTATTTATAATTCTTTCTCTCTCTCTCTTCAGCTTTATAATATTAGTGTAGATTTGGCTCCCATAGTAAAGACATGCTTAGTTTTAAAATATAATAACATCACAGTGACACGCAGCTATTGGAACATGAAGAGCCCAAATCATTACCTAGCACTGCACTGCGCTCGTTACCCAGAGATCTAAGATGTTACATCTCTAAGCCCTGTAATTTCTCTGGAAACATTTCCCTTCAAACCGGAACACTGTAATGTTACATAGTTTTAGTATTAAAATTAACGTGGTTATTACACATATTTAATTGGATAACGGGACACTCACGTATATACGGTCGGTCAATCCGACTCGAGTTTTGGCCGCGTCCGGCGGCCTTTTTCAAGGCGAGTGCACACGCGCGGTGGCTGCCCGTTTGGCAGTGCCGTATATACGTGAGTGTCCCGTTATCCAATTAAATATGTTACATAGTTGTTACACATAGTTACAATGAAACCGCGAGGTAGTACGAATACGTCATCAAAGTAAGCAAATTATATATTTATGTTGATACATACCGATTCCGATATCAACATGAGATGTATATGAGACCACCTCTATAAAATTATTATCTAAATCGATTCACAATACATATAACACTCGTAACGTATATTCAAAAAAACATCCAACCTCTTTCTTTTTTGAAGTCGGCTAAAAATACTAATAACTAAGAATTAGTGTCTTCGTAAAAAAAGTATGCTAACTCTTTTAACGTCATACGCCTTAATAACGGCACGTCGCCTAATATTACCATCGAGCAACTCGATCTTCCGCGCAAGCACGGAAAAATGCTGTTCAAATCTTTCTGTCATTTCTTGCGGGAGGGGAACGTTGCACACTAGCACAAAGCTGCACTATTACATACAAAACATACCTGTACCGATCCATTGCCGATCATACTCATATAGCCAAATCACTAACACATAAAAAATAAAGCACCATTCACAAATCTAGCCCCGCCCTCACGCCACAGTATATTATCAAACTCCATGGTCCACGCGGACTTGTACTTTGACAGAGGGGAAACGCTGTATATAACTCAAGTCGCATAACTAAATGCCATAAAGCAATCTGTCTGTAGCAAAGAGTTTACATATACTACGTATAGAGTTAGATTTACCGCACGGTTCCGTTTTGTCAATCGTAAGCAGATGTCGTGCATACTTTATATGGCAACAGAGTGACGTGTTGCGACAGAAGTATGACACTTCCACAAGAGCGACAAGGCAAGAAAGATGCTACCCGTGCTTACGGTGTAAAGCGTTTGTGCCAGCTCTAAACGTAGTATATGTAAACTCTTTGGTCTGTAGTTATTAAATCTGCGGTGGTTGTTTTAGGCTATTACAATTAAAAAAGGTGTTCGGGGGTGAGGGGGTTGTTCCGGGGTGGGTGCTTGAATGAAATAACAGGCACATTTTAAATACGTTCTATCGAATGAATTCGGGTAAAAGCGTTTGTACTTAGTTTGTTTCAATTCATCTACTAAACGTATAACCTATGTAGGATTTTAGTTCGCTACTAGACAGAAGAATAGAGTTTTTTATAGTATAAAATGAAGGGACGAACAGTACATATTTATAATTTATGCCTGACTGTAAGCAAAACGCTTGCCCATAACAGCATAGTCAATCAGCTATTGAAACAAGAAGAGTTCAAATTATTATCTACTATTGCACTGCGCTCGTCACCCAGAGATTTAAAATTGATATACCTCTATGCCCTGTAATTTCTCTGTAAACATTGTACTTAAAACCGGATCACAGTAATGTTTTCATGTTACTCTTTGGGGGCAAAATAACTGGTAAAGATGTGGTACTACCCCAGGTGGACTCTGTAAGGAATCCGATCACTACCAGCGAATCAAAGTAAAAGCAAGCCTTTATTGACTTTCTTACACTTTGTCTACAACAACCTATTTCAATTCATTACTCGTTCTCCAATGCCAGTGACTCTCCCGAATACTCGAACTTTCATATCTAAGTACAGTCTTAAATTAAATATAGTCACATGTACAAACCCCAAAATGTCACCCTGAATATTTGAGACCCACACAAAAATGTATTTCCAAAGAATTTCCCTCGTAATTGGGACCGCTCGCTAGCAAAGGTCGCCCAGAACAGGCAAATTGTATTTTTAAGATCGCTTATAAAAATATATTGTACTGAAGTATTGCTTAATGTTAAAATATTTGTTATATCATAAACACAAATGATTTCACTGCTGGGACTCGGGGTCTACTCTCGCCAGGAGAGATTCAAGGCCATAATCCGCCACGCTGGCCCAGTGCGGGTTGATGGACGACACATGACTTCGAAAGATTCTAGGTACATGTCGATTTCGTCACGATGTTTTCGTGCGCCGTTTTTAAGTAAGCGGCATTACACACATGACTTCGAAAAGACAGTGGTGCGCGTGATTTTGAACCGGAGGTCTACCGGCAGTCGCCGTTCTCCCGACTAGACCAGCCGTAACTTGCAAAGATTTTGTTATCTATACTAATATTATAAAGCTGAAGAGTTTGTTTGAACGCTAGGATCTCGGGAAGTACTGGTCCGAATTGAAAGATTATTTTTCTATTAGATAGTCCATTTATCGAGGAAGGCTTTAGGCTATAGAAAATAACTCTACTATTAATTGAAGCGGAGCATGAAACAAGAACGTAACAAAATCGGGAAAAAATATTCTCCTTTTGAGAGTTTTCGTACGTTTCGTGCTTTGACATGACACATGACAGAAGATTGCGTCATTGAATTTCAGTAATCTGTGCATTGAATATAAACCTTTGCAATTTTTTTTTTCTAAATCTGAGTTGGTACGACCAATTTCGGACAGGTGGCGTAGCAGGTAGCTGAAGAGGTTTTTTGTTTGAAATCGATATTCTCAGGAATGAGTGAACCGATTTCAGTCATTCTTTCGCCGTTGGATTTATACGGGATCCCGATGAGTGCTGTATAATATACCACGGGCGAAGCCGGGGCGGGCATCTAGTAAATCAATATACGAAACGCGCATTGGCGGATGATACTGTGGCATTGATGGCATTTTGTAGTGGAAGGACTTTTTGCAGAGTCCACCTGGGGAAGTACCACACCTTTGCCAGTTATTTTATCGCCAAGCAGTTATGTACAAACATTACTGTGTTCCGATTTGAAGGGCAATGTTTCCAGTGAAACTATAGAGGATAGAGGTAAAACATCTCTGGGTGACGAGCGCAGCGCTATATGATGATTTGGACTCTTTATATTCTAATAGATGCGTGGCAGTGTGTTGTTATGATTAGGCATGTTGCTTTCCGTCAAGCAATTGTCCTGCTCGTCTCGTCACACTATACTATACAAGAACAAAATTAAAAATTTTGATTAACCCCCGACTACCTCGGATCTCGGATTTGTAATCTGTACAACATTCTGCTAGTCAAGCCCTTTCATTTGATACCCATATTGTGGTAGTAGTGAAAAAAATAATGTAATTCGCCATTTTGTGGTGGCGGCCATCTTGGATTTGAGATTTGTTATTATGTATTGTATTCTACTAGTCAAGCCCTTTCATTTGATACCCATATTGAGATAAGTTGTGAAGAAATATTTTGTCCACCATTTTGTGGAGGCGGCCATCTTGAATCGATATTAACCAAACATAGCTAAAAACATCCGCACGGATATCAACCTTCGAATAAAAAAAACCGCATTGAAATCGGTCCATCCGTTTGAGCTCTACGGTGCCACAGACAGACACACACACAGACAGACAGACAGACAGACAGACAGACAGACATCGACGTCAAACTTATAACACCCCTTTTTTTGGTCGGGGGTTAAAAAAACATCCAAAGACGATTCCATTGGAACTTATCGGTTTCTTCACGATGTTTTACTTCACAGTTTAAGTCAAGGGTGATGACAAAAATATATCTGCGCTTGAAAAAATACTTACATGCGCTGAACCTGCTACCTCATGTTCGTAAAACCTCACGTTGCCACTTTGCCATCACAGCTTACGCCACCCAACATCCAAACAGCAATTACTGTACAATGTAATTGAATGGACACTAAACCAGGCGTAAAGAGACGTTGTTTGCGTTCATCAAAATACAAAGTTAAATAAATTTAATTCGCTAACAATGCTTTATTACATTCTCGGATTGCACGGAAGCCGATAAAAAGCACTTCCGAAAAGTATTGGATCAAGTCACGGGCCATGGAGCACTAATGAAGTTGATATGGCATTTTAGTAATACAATTTCCTATGAAAGTCAAAGAAATGCGTTAATTTTACTTACTTTCCTACTAATATTATTACTAGCAGAGCCCCGTGGTTTTAGCATAGTTTTCGTATTTTTTGCGATAAAACAGCCTACGTGCTATTCTAAATATCAACCCGACCCGTTAAGAAGTTCCTACTCGATTGAGTTACAAACATCCAAATTTTTACTTATTGTAGTATTAGTTTTTTTTATTAGTAGAGTACTTCTTCGAAATTTCATTCTATAAATAAATAAAATAAATATTGGTGGACAATTCACACACAACAACACAATTTTTTGACTGATACTACAGGATACTTGGTAAATAGTTTTAATTGAATTATAGTGAATCGTAAAGTACGAAATTTTTCTACGCGGTTTAAAAAAATCTAAATTTGATTATTTAAAAATTTCATTGAACTAAAAGCACTTATGAATACCAGTGCTATGTACTGTATGCACTCGTATTTTGGTGGTTTTTATAATTATCGTAAAACATAAGATAATGTGAAACTCATAAATGGATCTTACCAATAAAATTTTATAAAACACAATTTTTATATGTATGTGCCATATAAATATGTAATAAGACAAATTGATACTTATTATTAGATTATGCATGAGTTAACATGTCACATCTACTTTAGTTACTTTCCTAGGTCCAATCAGAAAAATTGCGTCTTTTGTCTCTCTCTCCCGCAGTGAGTGTGTGAGGGAGAGCGAATGGAATGTGAGCTGGTTATTGATATGAAAGCTTGTTTTTTCCAACTTATTGCAGATATCTGATAGGCAATGGGGTGGGAAGTGCTTACGAATGGCATGGAAACTACTTTTATTATTAAAAATACATGAAAGGAAAATTTTTGTTGTGTTTTTTGCAGAGTCGGTCTAGGGATATACCACACCTTTGCTAGTGATTCTACCGCCAAACAGTAGTGTGAAAACATTACTGTATTCCAGTTCGAAGGACAAAGTATCCGAAAAAAAAATACAGAGCAAAGAAGTCAAGTTGTAATATGTATCTGGGTGACAAGCGTAATGTAGTGGAACCTATGATTTCAACTCTTTATGTTGAAATAAGTGCATGGCACTGCGCTGTTATGGGTAGACGAGTTGCTTACCATAAAAAAAATGTGTCGCTCGTATCGTCACTAAGATATAAAAAAAAAAATAATAGATAATCCAATCAACCATAAAAATAAAAGAATGGATCATTGTACGGATTCTATAAAATTATTATCTATTCTATTCATTTTATAGCCGATACACGAAGTGCCAAGTAGTTCCCTTTTTCAGCTTTAACCAAACAGCAGTAAAATATTGAGTCATCAATTTTTTTTACAACTTGAAAGAATATCACACACTAGCAGTATCACCCGGTTTCATTCGCGTAGCTCCCGATCCTGTTATTTTACTGGGATAAAAAGTACTCCATTTGTTATTTCGGTTACTATTATACTATTCATGCACCAAATTTTACCTAGATCTCTACAGTGGTTTTTTATGAAAGGAGCAACAAACATCCATGCATACTCACAAACTTTCACATTTATAATATTAGTAGGTAATATACTATGTATATTGTCATTGTTTCTGTGGACAATTGTCAAGTGGAATAAGACTGGTCGGCAACCTAAGACCAGAATTGGGCAGATATTGCCCAGAAGTGGACCAAAACTGGATCTGAAATATGCCTTTTTTCTCTCTACATGGTATGTTTATACTTCTTTTTACAATAAATGAATGATCAATATTATAAATGCATAACTTTGGATGTTTTGATGTTTGTCCTCAATCACGGTTGAAATTTGAGACACAAATAGATTATAGTCTGGAAAAACACATACTGCTATGCTACTTTTGCTACCGCATACATGCATGGCTACTTTTTGTACCGGAAAAATATCGAGAACTCGATACGCAGACGAAACCGCGAGTCACTGCTATTTCATCAATGAAGCACTTTGATTTTATTTAGTGTTTTAAAAAATATTTTTTTATGTTTTTTTTTTCTAGAAAAATTAATAGCAGTGAATCGGCTCCACGGCTCCCGGTCCGACGCCCAAGCACAGGATCTCAGGCTCGGCATCTAATTACCGACAAAGTAAATAAATCAAAGGGAAGTGCGACCTTCGCCGCCGTGACTCATCCTCGGCCAGTGCCGCGCATGCGCGACTTTTTTATTGGCGGCTAGTTGCGCCTCGCGGGTTCACCTCACCTCAACTATTTATAATGAAAAAAGTCACCAGTAGAAATACGACAAATCGAATAAAAATACTTTACTAGTAGCGCCCCACGATGTTACCTGCGTAGTGGACGTTCCAGAGTTGTTGTTTTTTTAATTTAACGTAAGTATACGATTTTGGAGGAGGTTATATGTCTCCTGTGACTTCCTTCGGACCGCATCTGACAACAAATTACTTATACACGTAACGGACACGGCGCACGCGCATCCAATGGAAACCTCTAAACGACGTCCACTACCAAGAGAAAATCTGACTTTATATCCAAGAGATGATCATGATACTTTAAGGACTGTAAACCTTGAGACATATGACCACCTATACCCTGTGCAAGAAAATGGATACAAAAGGCGATTTTATCGCTAAAAATGATCTCTTCCAGCTTCCAGATATTGTAGTGGTAGGACTCTTGGCAGAGTCCGCCTGGGGAAGTACCACACCTTTGCCAGTTATTCTACCGTCAAGCAGTAATGTGCAAACATTACTGTGTTCCGGTTTGAAGGGCAATGTTTCCAGAGAAATGACAGGGCTTAGAGATATAAGATCTTAGATCTCTGGGTGACGAGCGCAGTGCAGTGCTAGGTAAGGATTTGGACTCTTCATGTTCCAATAGCTGCGTGTCACTGTGCTGTTATGTGTCAGGCATGTTGCTTACTATCAGGCACATGTCCTGATCGTCTCGTCACTCTTTATTTAAAAAAAGTTAACTTTTTGAGTGTTTCCATTTAAAACGTGCGTCAGAAGAAAGTTAACTTCTTACATAACCTATCAGAAATAAATGTCGGAGCACGACGCCAGTTGTATAACATATCATTTAATTATACGGTTTAATAGACACGTTTAATAATATCTAATTTGAAAGAGACAAATGGAAAACTTAATCAAACCGATTGTATATTTATACACGCAGTTAATTTGGATTTTAATTAGCATTTCTGATGTGACTCGGTCATGCTTTAAATTGATGGAGAAGGCTTGGCAATCGTGATTTCAAATGTTTTGGAGACGCGAAGCCAGCTTTGATATTTACAAGTACCTATTGAGATTTTTTTATCTGGGCAGAGCCTTTATTTAACAAACAAAACTAAAATACAATGAGAACTACATACACTACACTACAAACCTAACTAACTACTTACACTAAGCACACCTGAAATATCCATAGACCACTGTAGGTCTACAGATAATCAAGATGTTCAAGCCCACTACCAATCGAAAGCGTACCAGCATGCTGGTGGCATTACCACGCTGAATGGCAATGCTTATTGAGATTGGAGGGTAACGTCTCCAGAGAAACTATAGAGTGAAGAAACAGCTAGCAGAGTCCGTCTGGGGAAGTACCACACCTTTGCCAGTTATTCTACTGCCAAGCAGTAACGTGAACACTGTGTACTGTGTTTAAAACAGTATTGTGTGGGTTTGATGGGCAATGTTTCCAGAGAAATCACAGGGCTTAGAGGGTATAACATCTTAGATCTCTGGGTGATGAACGCAGTGCAGTGCTTGGTAATGATTTGGACTCTTCATATTCCAATAGCTGCGTGTCACTGTGCTGTTATGTGGCAGGTATGTTGCTTACCATCAAGCACATGACACGCTCGACACGTCACATTTTGTTTAAAAAAAACGATTTTACGAGCGCGGTTCAGTGTAAGGCAGTAAATATGTACTCTTCGTTTTAAATAGCGAAGTACTGTATTAAAGATAGGGTCTTATTTACATATAGGGGCACGTCTTGCTTACTGGTCGAGTCGGGAGAACGACGACTGCCGATTTGCAGACCCTGATTCGAATCCCACGCATACCAGTGTATTTTCGAAGTGTTGTACAAAACCAGTGAAGCCGCTATCTTACGGTCTGAGACCAAAATACTAGCATTTATTGGACATCAGCATGGTCATTCAGCAACATCCTACACATTTAAATAAATACACGGGTAACTCCCGTTTGATATAGTCAGTCCAGTCCGACTCAAGTTTCGATCGCGTCCGGCGATCTTTTGAAGGAGAGAGTGCGTTCGTGATCGCAGCTCGTTTAGCACAAACTAAAAACTAGCTAAACGAGCTGCGATCACGCTCGCGCACTAGTAGAGTCAAACCATTTCGTATTGTTGGCACATCAACCATGAAACAATGTCACCTTTTCAGACTAGAAAAAAGGGCAAAGTGGTATTAGATCATGCAGATCAGTTGCTCACTCACTGAAGTGAAAACCGATTAGCTAGCTATTTTGAAAACTTGTGTAATAAATTGTGATCTTATCACTACAAGTGGTATCTTCCAGGTACCTTTATTTGACAATACCTATATCAAATCAAAGGGGGGGGGGTTCCCATGCCACGAACGTAACGTTATAGTGTAACGCCTATAACCAATTATTTAGTTTCAAACTATAATTATTTGAAAACTGTTATAAATTAATTAGAATCCAATTGAATCAATTAACCGTCATTGAAAACGCCATCCAGTCATTAGATAGAAAGCGGAGACAAAATTATTGTGCTTTAAAATAGAGATGAGGTAAAATGTATCGGATATTATTTATGCCGATATGACGGAGAAGTACCTTCCAGCTATTCTACCGCCAAGCAGTAATGTGAATACACCAGTATGTTCCAGTTTGAAGGACAATGTTTCCAGTGAAACTACAGGACAAAGAGATAAAACGTCTTATATCTCTGGCAGACGAACGCCGTGCAATGCTAATGATTTGGAGTCTTCATATTCGAATAGCTGCGTGTCACTGTGATGCACGTTGTTTGCTATCAGGGACATGTCTTGCTCGTCTTGTCACTGCATACTACACAAAAGGTGGTGGTCGAGACAAGACAGAAGAAATGATGGTCACAACTACAACAGCTCGGCACCATCACGGGCCAAACGCGGACCAAAAATCGGGCGATGGCGCGTTGAGGGCGGGAAAGTTTAGGCTAACATCCAAATTTTACCAAATAAGTGTTAGTATGATTTGTAGATGATTAGGGCAAGACAAATGCTGGTCATTATGAAAATAGAAAAGCCATCAATGAGACACACACAGCTGTGGATGTCGGTGGTCTGGCAAAAACCAACAACGGTCCCCTCACAAAAGCGTTAGATTGATTTATTTATGCTAATCAGTTTTCCCCTATAATTAGTTTTATTAATTGATAGCTATTTAATTTATTTAAGGATTAGATAATGTCGAAAGTGGTATTTAATGGCAGTGACTCAATCCCGACTGCAATTTATTAAGGCATTTGAGTTATTAGAAGGAGATAAAAAATTGATAAATAAACGTATTTCGCAACGTTTTAAGTATTTTTTCGAAGGTAAAGCCGTAATATTAGTTCCAATACAATTAAAATACGAGGCTCGAGTCATTTGCTTTGACTAATATGCCTACTTTCATCACATGAAATAGATAAACGGAAATTTCTAATTTACATAAACTTCTTAATTTTAGAAAACAAACAGATATTGATGGTGCCCATTGGCTATATACTTACGCGAAATGTATAAACACAGTGTCTGTACAATATAATTCAATATAGATTGTGTTATCATATACAAGAAGCGCCCCGCGGGTTTACTTGTCTGGTCTCCGTAATATCCCCATAATGTGCTATTCCAGACTATAGGTAATTTGACTATGTTCTATATTGGAACGCAATCCGTTCAGCCGTATAGACGTAATATTGAACAACAAACTTACAAACTTCAACAATTTACAATATTCGTATGAATTAAAGCGACTATCTCACTAACAAATGGGCAATACTTCCAACGTCCGACAGGTCCGTTGTAGATATGAACGATACATGTCTGTCTACAGTGGAAGAACCTGATAATAATTAATAATTGTTTAAGGTTACGAAAAACCCGTAGTACTTAGTTCTTCATTCATAATCGTTGCGTATGTTGCATGAATGTCTCTCTCCTCGCGTGCTGTATGCGTCAAAATTATTTCTGACATGCACATCCACTTGGTAAATCAAGATTGTAAGTAACTTTAAATATGCCAACTTCTGAAATAGACAAAATCAGCATTGGCTAAATAACGAATTATATAATGACAATGAGTTAGTTTTCAATTAAACTTCGAGGTAAAATCGAATTGAAGAAAATCAATTCCTTCCCCGTTTCTGTGCGAAAATTACCATAGTGATTGATCGTAGCCACGAGAATGGATACGGACAGATGGTAAACACGAGCCGAGGTGACCGACCGGTGCATCGCCCTGGGGTGCACATCATGCAGTACGGGACAGATTTGAAATAGCGAGTACTGATGTAATGATTTGGACACTTCATGTTCCAATAGCTGCATGTCACTGTGCTGTTATGGGCGGGATTGTTGTCACTTTGTACTAGGGATAAAAAAAACTGACCATCTTCATACTTCATAGAAACCCGATAGACGCATGTTAACGGTTTACGAAACCCAAAGTGACAATAAAGAAGTTTCTTATGGTGTCCCACAAGGTAGTGCCTTCCGTCCTACACTATTCCTTGCATTGCTACTACTGTTTTTACGACTGTTTCCTTCACCGTAACACTCAGTGGTGATGAAAAACTCGTACATTGCACGTGAAAAAATGGCTAAGGGTTCAGGTGGACTTCAAACCAAACAGTGATATTGTACATTCTAGTCACCAGGTCTTCAAACCCTTGCAGTTCTATTTTTAACGTTTATAAAAGAGTTATGGGTCGAACAAGACATGTGCTAATGGTGAGCGAAACGCCTGGCAATAACAATACAGTGTCATATGGATACTGGAAACATGACAAGTCGAAGTCGTTACATAGCACTGCACAGCGCTTGTTAACCGGAAACATAATTATTAATTCCTACGCCATGGAATTTATGTCAAAATATTGCCCTTCTGATTGACGGTGATGAATAACAATACTGATTGACGATAAATCCAGTCTCGAGGCATCAGTGGTAATTACAACTAGACTCTGCAACTCTTTGCAGATCTCTTCATATCAATATAAATTCCTATTAAAACTGACGTAATGGTCACCCTGTAAGCTACCCATTGCCGCGCGCGGGCACGCCTGCATTGTATGGTAATGCTAGTGTGTCCAGGAAGCCGTGATACCCAGGACATGTACGCTGAATAACGCATTAGGCTCCTGCAGCGATCATTGTAGGCTCGAATAATGTTTCTTGCCATATAAATGGATAATGATTAGTAAATTGAGTTAAAGAAAGTGGAATCGACGAATTCAAAAATTAGAGCGATTCAAATACATATATGGAAAACATATTGACCTGACTGGCATCGACTTCAAATAACGCTTATAATCTGATATCCGTGCTTATAATAATGATTTTAGATTATTTTTTGCTTTTGAGTGCCTATTTGTGGTTTTGAAGTGGGTTTAAGTTTTGTACAAAAATTATTATTTTACCCTTTTTAGTGCAAAACATGTTTTTATAAATGCATTTACATAATTTCGTATTGACAGGATCGAGTTTCATAACTTTTGCAACTACGTCATCCAGAAAATTGTACGCAAATTTTAGTTTATGGTTCATATTTCAAAAACCACAACCGATTTTGAAAGATTATGGATGGAAAGATATGGGAAATTTTAGTTTATGGTTCATATTTCAAAAACCACAACCGATTTTGAAAGATTATGGATGGAAAGATATGGGACCATTCAGGAAGTATACCCATCTGAACACAAAAATAAATTTTAAAATCGGTGCGGGGTTTTAACATGAAATCAAATTAGTATAAAAACATGTATTTTGGATTACCTCCTCCAGATTTGTAGAAAAAAGAGGTTCTCCTTGATTCGTTTATGCATTTCTTTTTTGGTAATGTATATGTATTATGTATTTTAGGTAGAAATATAGATCCGCTAATTTTAAAATCCATTACTTCAGTTGTTAATCAATATGACAGAACAACTACTAACCAGGCTAGCTCGTACAGTATTACCAACTTATCTATGGCATGGTCAAATGCGGAACTAATGAGTGACGAATATTAAACAACCTAGAAATTGTCTAATTTTGTTAACGCAGAAACAGATTTTGATCATAAAGCTATCGCAGATTTTACAGATAAATGAATTGGTCGTGGTGTAGGGAACATAAAGCCTATCTGTCCGGTCCGGTGGCCACCAGCGAAGCCCACAATAAATGCATCACGAACGCATCTGTTCCCGGATCGCATCCCAAACAGGATACAATGGCACAGTCCTTTTTAAGGATCTTCAAATCGTACTTGCGACAACAACAACACAAGTGTATTTTGTTAATAAACTAGCGGTATCCCAAAGTTTTACTTATAGTTGTTTTGAAGGACGTTTCAATAATTTTTATCGATTTTAGGTTTACACTTGGCTGCCATCTTGGCGACGATTCTGTCTGCGATGGAGCGTGCTTACCTAGAAGAAACCGATTCAATCTCGATTTGCAGACGCTAATATAGGGAAAACCCACTCAGGCTACGCATTCCACAGCCTAAACGTTCTTATCACATAAGTACCTCCAGAATCAAACCTCTTCGGTCGATTATTTGGAACGTCAATGATGTCTATATAATTTACGTGGTCTATATAATTTATCATCTAGAGAATCAGTACGGGAGATGTTCAAAACTATTAACATATTAACAGTCCCTTCATTGTATATTTATGAATGTATAATGTATGTAAGAAAAATCGAAGTCGTCTGCAGAAATTAACTGATCTGAATCCAAAAGCGCACCATAAACACAAAATTGTATTTCCTAAGTGCAGACTTCAGAAAACAAATAACTCTTTCAAATGTAATGGTATTCGCTTCTATAATGCAATCCCTGTACAAGTGGAAGGCCTCAATGAAACCAAGTTTAAAAATGAAATAAAAAGCTACCTATTGAGCAAGGCATATTTTAATATAGACGACTTTGTTAAAGATAGTAACGTATGGAAGAGAAATGTGTCGAAATTAGAATCTTGTAATAAGGTAAAATAATAGATTTTTAAGACTTTTGATGTTACATTGTTTGTACTAATGTAGTATCTGTATACTGTGTGTATTGATTATTTGTTATATTGTCTTCGACAAAGCCTTTTTACAGCTGCATGTAATTGACTAGGCCCCTTTACAGCTGCTTTATTCTTTTTGACGTTGTTATTTTATCATATTATTATGTACACAGATTCTTTGCCTTTTTGTAAATGACGTTACCAAGTGTTCTTATGAATTTATGGTATGAATAAATGAATTGAATTGAATTGAATTGAATTGATGAAACGATGTCTTTTTTCGAGCTACGAGCAGTTTAGATTTTTAGGGTAGACTGTCATCATGTTCTCACGTGATGTTAAACGATAATGTTGTCTACGATAGAGGGCATTCCACGAGGAACAACCCACTCAGACAAATCATTGCACAATCTAGTTGTTGTGTTCAAACCTCTTTATTCAGGTCTACCACGATAAGTTACCTACCTACCTACCCTGTATCTGCCGATAAGGATGTGTGGCTGATATTTTAAACGCTTGCATGTCCTAATATGATAAATGGGAATGTTTGAATACTTGATAATCACGTCGGAACGGCTGAACCGAACGGATTTCAAATTTGGGACAGAGTTAAATTATGGTCTAGATTGCCACAAGATACTTTTATCACGAGGAAATAACGAGAACGGGAACAGAATGGGTAAATCCGTGGTGTGTTACTAGTTATTAGTAAAGCTATTTTTCATTAAAAGTAATATATGTTAACGCCTGCCAAATTTGTTTGAGCAAACAACATAACAACATTGCTCTACAAAAACTAGTCCATTACGAGAGGACTATACGCAATAACTAGGCTAGTATAACAGACAACGTGTTTAACCCTGTTTTCAAACATTCTCTGAAGGGTAAAGCGAGCCTAAAAGCTTTTTTTAAACAGTAGATATAGAAATTTTCAACGTTGCTGCTGTAAAAATATTTCAACGCGACAAAAATTGTGTTTACACTTAAACGAAATAAAGAGGTAATTAGTGAATAGAGACAGTAATTATCCTACTTTAGAAGCGTCTCATGTTTTTCAGACGAGATTTTTTTATGAGATGGTAAGCAGCACGCTACCACTATCTATTATTTCTTTATGATTATTTCTTTGTGACTAACACCTGCCCATAGTTCTAGCCATTTTACATCTAAAATGCCAACCGCATCTAAGAAAAGAGATGATAACTTTAAAACGGCTGAACCGATTTCAATAAAGTATGTCTATAAAACTCCAAATTAATTCACCTTTTAAATACAGGTTCGTTGCCAATAGTTCCATGAAAGAACTACTGATAATAATTTACAACATTAGTTCCATTCAAAATGGATCTCGGTATAATGGAACTAGTGTCAATTTTGAGTTCCATTCACAGTTCCATGATGTAACCACTGATAATATTTTTTACACCAGTACCATACAGAAGTAGACAGACACATCAGATTGATTACATTCCGTCGTTTTAGCGTCTGGTATTAATAATAGTATTTTATTATCCGAATTGTGAAGTTACGGAATAATCTGCTAGCAGCAGTGTTGCCACGCTCTTAATTTTTGGGAACTTGTAAACTAAGAGTCACTAGGGATACCTGTTGATTAGTAAGATAATGTTAAAATTGTTGCAAAAATTAGGTCGTCTTATTCATTTAAACATGTAATAAAAGGCATGTAGTGAGTCAAGAGCCCTACTCGTTTCCCACGATAATTAGATAATAAATATTCTTTATTTCACAATTTGTTTCTTCTTCTCCCACTCCCAGATTTATGCTAAAAAATGACAAAGGACGGACCCCGGAATATGTGGAGAAGCTAAGTTTTAAACATGTAAAAAAGGGGTATAAGCTATTTGTGGAAGTAGTCTGGAAAAGTACAATAATATCTTTATACCTACTAGTAATTCAACCGACAAACAGGAACGTGCACATCACTGTGTTCCGGTTCGAAGAGCAATGTTTCTAGAGAAATTATAGGGCATTGAGATGAATTATGATCCATGTATAGATGGCGAGCGCAGTCCAGCACCAGGTAATGATTTGGACTCTTCAGCTCTCACAGCTGGGTGGAACTGTGTTGTTATGGGCAGGCATGATACTTATCAACATGGCCATGTCCTGATCCCTACACTCTATACTGTAAAAAGCTTAAACCACACGTAGATACAGAATCTAATATATAAAATTCTTGTGTCACAGTTTTCGTTGCCATACTCCTTCGAAACGGTTTGACCGATTTTGATGAATTTTTTTCTGCTTATCCGGTATCTGTGAGAATCGGCCAACATCTATTTTTCATCCCCCTAAATGTTAGGGGTAGTCCACACCTAAATTTTTATTTTTAATTTTTTAGACAAAATTTTTAGTTTCTATTTTTTTATGATACAACATACAAAAATACATAAAATCCTCAATTTTCACCCTTCTACGATCAACCCTTATTTTATTAGGAAAATATTTATATGGCAAAACAACGTTTGCCGGGTCAGCTAGTTATATATAACAATTTCATGTTTAGTTTCCATGACTTCTGCCAACAAAAGCCACAACCGCTAATTGGATACACACACGCAGAGGACACTGTGTACCCAATTAATGGTTTCTAGGATAGGGATACCAGCCAATTATTTAATTACGCTTCTATCATATTGTATTATCATGCTGTCAATATTCATATTTATTTAATTGTTGCGAAAATAAATACGCGTTAGATTTTTGAAAATATTGGAGAACAATTTTGTGAGTTTCGCAAGTTTACTAAAATTAATTAATTTGTGTCAGAAAGGTACCAGTGGAGTTTAAAATTTGTGTTGAGTGTGTCATCTTCTCTTTCTACCAAAAATTTAATTTACCGGAGTAGGAAAGTTGCGAGTTTATTTCCTGTACTTTTTTCGTAGAAAGAGATTTCAGATAGGAATGAGCAACATACTATGAAAAGAAATTGTTTAGTTTTATTATTTATGATACGATCATATGAAAAATAAAATTTGCAACACTGGTCAGGGACTTTGACTTTGACTTTGGGATAGTTTTTAGACGTCACTTCCGTTATACATTTTTCTTACGGTTTTAGTCTCACTTTTACGTTGCGTTTCGGTCTCGCAGCAAAACGTTTATCTTTCTCCTCCGAGCCAGCCGTAAGGAACTTCGTTCTTCATTCCAATATATATATTTTTTAAATATAGAGTGACGAGACGAGCATCATCACCAGTACCTGTCCACTGGTGGACAACATGCCTGCCACATAACAACAGAGACACGCAGCTATTGGAACATGAAGAGTCTTTCAAATCATTACCTAAATCATAAATATCGTGACATGAAATTTTATTAATAGGTATAAATATTTTTTGCGACAGATGTGTCTCAAATACATGATTAATTGAAGACTTTTACTTCAAGTACATAACATTAAACCTACAAAACCACGATAATAAATTGATGGACATTTCACACCCAACACCATCAGTCTGATCTCACTATGTAAGCCAGATAGCTGGTATATGAAATACATATGTATATGTAGTTGTAAATACAATTTGTATGCTCTTTCATTTGTTTCTATTTTTGACGTGACTACGTCTAGAAAATCGATGAACGCCAGCTGCATGCACGAAAAAGTGTCCCGTTATGTCCCGTTACGCTTATTGTACGCTTGCGCCGCAACTATCAATATTGTGTTACGACGTTAACACGTTAAACTATCGTCCGTAAATCAACCGACTTTACAGACAACGATTTTTTTTATTAAATAACGTGTAAATTGTACATTTATCTACGAGAACTTTAACTTGACTTTGCGTACTTATTTTACAAAAAACACTCAGACAGTACAAATATTTGATAAGTTTAGAAAACTTCAGTAGACTCCTACAACTTCAACTATTTCTGTATATTTTTGCATTTTCCCAAAGCTTTATCTAAACTTTATAAACTATAGATAATTTTAGACAAGTCGTGCGTAAATATAAATAAAAGTGTTGGTGCTAGCGGCGGCTGGCGGCCGGCCAGCCCCGCCACTCGATAGCGGCTTTGATAACGATAGCCGCGGCTACGCACGCCGCACACTATGGTACTCATTGACAGATCAGCAGTACTTTTGCTTCTCACATCTTTTAGCCGAGTTGAGATTTTTTGGTTAACAAAATTTTTATGATTTCGCGCCACTAACATGCTAATGAACCGGTGTAACGTCGGAGCGGTGGAGTAGAACATGTGCGTAAGAGACGTAATCATGGTCATCCCCAATCCCCACATCGCCAACGTAGCGAATAACTCTTAAGAAGTAAAATAAACCCTTATTTTGTATATATTTATGTAATGTAAAATCATGTTTTTTTGAAGTAAAAACTCTGTACACGGAGGTACAATTGAAAAGCTGGTCAACTGTAGTACTCATATATTGGGTACTGATCCGAAGACAAACATGAACCAACCTTAACAGACTCATCTAAAGTCACTAACATTTCGTTGGCGTGTTTTAATGCCGTACAGCGCCATCTAGTTTAGTTTTATGGAACTAATTAAACTTATCACAAAATTACTTATACAAACTTCTTTTGGAGCTCCTCAGACATGTTTTTCATGGACTGTGAATTGGCCTGAAGACGAATTTCAAAATATTGAAGTCACCACATAACACTAGGGAATGAAAGATATCTTGAGGTGAAGTTCGGAAAGAAAACTCGGGACATGGCCATAACCTCCGGTTTCAACCGCGTAGTTTCCAAGGTGAGCTATCAAATTCTGAGTTATAAGTTTTACTTCTATCGGCAGTTTTATAACTGCCAATTTTTTTTTGTTATACGAGTAGTATTGAATAACAAGATGAGCAGGAAATGTACCTGACGGTACACGCCTGCCCATAATAGCACATAAAGACTCCAAATCATGACCTATCACCGCTCTCTGCTCATCGGGTGAGATCGCTGCACTTTTTCATCTTGTAGAGATCATACTGCCAGTAATAAGTACAAGATGGTTCAAGTAGAAGAGCACCATCTTGTGCCAGTTATTACTACCCAGTAATAAGTCCAAAGCTCATCTCTACTCTCTCATCTCCCGATCTGCACTCTTTGCAGAGTCCGCTTGGGGAATTACCTACCACGCCATTGCCAGTTGGACTCTTTGTGTTCCAATAGATGCGTGTCACTGTACCGTTATGTACCTTCCCAGGCACATGTCCTGCTCGTTTTGTCACTCTGTACTATAAAAAAAAGTTATTTAGTTGTAATACCGTACCTACGTAGTGTGCCGGCGCCGCGCCGCCGCCGGTATTTGTTTACGTTGGTCGAATGAGCATCAAAGCGCTCGCGAGAGATATGAATGAAAGGTCAAGGAGACCCTCTCTACGCCGGCACACGCCACTGCTACACTCTAACCTACAATTACACATACAGATGAACCTACCACAGTATTTTTAAAAGTCACGCACAGATTACTGAAACGTTTGTTTTAGTGGCGAAGGCAAAGTTCTTTCGGGCAAAAATTATAGTTGATGGAAACCTGTCACGATCAATATTGATCGCATAATGTTTATAATGTACAGGATTTAACCACGATTTAATTTATTGTTTAAATACCTCAACGTATCACAGCATCACAACCGCCGTGGTCACGAGAAGACTCAGTCGTGATTAAGTCCTGTACATTATAAACATTATTGTGTCCAAATCCCGAAAGTTTACAAACAACCTTGATCGGTCAGTAAAACTTTATCAAAATTAGTCCATGCCAAAAAGAGCCACAAAGCTATAATATAAGTAGATTTTCATTTATTCTAGGTTTTTCAATGACGAATTTTACATTTCCTAATCGCGGCAACGTCTATTACATCTTGCGGTCGTTGGTTCAGATCTCACCTTTTTAAAATAGGTTTACATTTGACCGCTATCTCGCCTGACGTTAACCGACGATTTAGGATGGAGCATGCTTACGTAGGAGAAAGTGATTCACTCATAATTCGAAGCAAAAGCCACTTCTGAGCGTGTTTCCATGTACAGAATGCAGATGTACTAGTTCGTCATCGCCAATGGCTGTAATGGTGAAAGAAAAGACCGCGAGAAAACCGGCAGTTCCTTGCTTACCTCATCTGCCAACCACACTTGATGAACGATTGTGAGCTTGGCTCTGCCTTTTGAAAGCAATGACTACTTGGTGACGCTTGCGCGAAAGAGATTTGATTAGATGCTTAGTAAGAAGTGCGATGGCGGCGTCATCTAACAAGAACAAAAGGAAGTTGTGAAAAAAGAAATGTAATTTGCCATTTTGTGGTAGCGGCCATCTTGGATTTGAAATTTGTCGTAGTGCAAAGTATTCTACTAGTCAAGCCCTTTCGTTTGATACCCATATTGCGGTAGTACTGAAAAAAAATATATAATTCGCCATTTTGTGGTGGCGGCCATCTTGGATTTCAAATTTGTTATAGCGTATAGTACTCTGCTAGTCAAGCCCTTTCATTTGATACCCATATTGAGGCGGCCATTTTGAATCGATATTAACCAGACATAGCTAAGAACCCCGCACGGATATTAACTTTCAAATAAAAAAAACTGCATCGTAATCGGCCCAACCGTTTGAGCTCTACGGTGCCACAGACAGACACACACACAGACAGACAGACAGACAGACAGACAGACAGACAGACAGACAGACAGATAGATAGATAGACAGAAGACAGACAGACAGACAGACATCGACGTCAAACTTATAACACCCCTTTTTTTGGTCGGGGGTTAAAAAGATATGGGAGTATATAACCTACAGATGGCTATCAAGAGCAGAAACGCGGCGGTGAAAGAAGGGATGATTAGGGGTGAATCACAATCAGTAGGTTTCAGTTTGTTTGTTTCTGTAAATAGGTAGTGACGGCATATAACCCGAGCTATCATGCTCGTGTAAGATAACAACTTAGGAAATTTTTGTATTTTTTTTTTTTTTTTAAATCGACGATTACGACGAGACGATCAGGACATGTGCCTGATGGTAAGCAACATGCCTGACACATAATAGCACAGTGACATGCAGCTATTGAAACATGAAGAGTCCAAATCATTACCTACCTAGCACTGCACTGCGCTCGTTACCCAGAGATCTAAGATCTTATATCTCTAAGCCCTGTAAGTTATCTGGAAATATTGCCCTTCAAACCGGAACACAGTAATGTTTGCACATTACTGCTTGGCGGTAGAATAACTGGCAAATACAGGTTTATCAACCCTTAGTTATTAGTATATATAATTGGAACAGTATTAAACAACAACCCGATATCCGTGGCAACAACTAACAATATTTAATTTATCTGAATATTATCCACATAAAAATTTTTGTCTAACCGACATCTCAGCTCCCATGACAAAACAATCTACCCTTTGGTTTTCGAACCATCATCAGTTAAATAATGGATACGTTTAGCATTGAGTTAACTCATCATCATCATCTGCAGCCTGCAGACGTCCACTGCTGGACATAGGCCTCCCCCCAATGATTTCCACAATGTCCGGTCTTGTGGCGCCTCCATCCACCGACTTCCGGCGACCGAGACAATATCATCGGTCACTAATACACATTATAAATAGCATATTATAGATAGCACTGAGTACTTATTTTTAATTAATCCTAACAACCTCTTTGGACTACTACTTAGTCTTTTTCTTCGTTTTACCCGTTATGCCGAGTCCAATCGTATTAATTTATTCCAGCTGCCATTATATTTTATTGAACCTTACACTTGCCTATAGACTACTTTCAACGGCATCGTGTGTTGGGTTTCCCTCTTCGATAAAATACACATGCGTCATTGCGTCATACTCGTGAACGAGTACTGCTTGTCGTAAACAAGTACAACTCCTTTGCCAGTTATTCTACCGCCAAGCCTTAATGTGAAAACATCACTGGGTTCCGGTTTGAAGCTCAATTTTTTCCAGTGAAATTATAAGGGATAAAGACCTTCTAGAGTCTGGCCAACGAAAGTAGATACTGGATTTTTTTGCAAACTTTTTACATGACAACACTTCAGTGTTCCTACCATCGGGTATTTACCCTACGAATTTGGATATTTTAAACAGAAAGTACTTAGGGACACTTGATTCCAAAAAGGCATTTTCAAAACATACTGGTTTAAGCATTATATGCAATAAGTTTTAAAAATTCGTATGTGATCTAAAATTGTATTCATCAAAAAATAAGTACGACGTATGTACGTGTTGGCGATTATTTCCAGAGCAACACTAAGCCTTAAGTTGTCCTAATAAATAGATTCATTAATTACGCAATTTAATAGAGAAAAGTTTGTGCAATTTCATTTTTAAGAAATTAATTTTCGGCGATAATCCGAAAAATTTGGTAGAATCAGAATCAGTGTATGGTATCCCTATATCTGACGCAACAAAATAGCGTGTTTTTAATGTTTTGTAGTAGCTGGCTTGTGTTTATTTTTGGCGAGATTTTCAGTTTTGGGATGCCATGCTGATATATTTTAAATTTGCCGCGCTTTGTCAGTATCAGCTTTCGTTAGCCAGACTCTATATCTTTGGGTGCCGATCCTAGTCCAGGGCCACGATTTGGAATCTTCGTATCATCATAGCTGGGTGTTAGCTGTTATTGTTAGGTAACCAGGCATGTTGTTTACCACCAGGCACATGCCCAACTCGTCTCGTCCCTCTAAGCTACGATTAAAAGACTCAAATAGCTGAATTCAATACGATTCCAATCATATTTAACATTTATAGGGCGTTCTATACAAAAGTTATTATAAATCTCGATTTTTAACCCCCGACAAAAAAAATGGGTGTTATAAGTTTGACGTCGATTTCTGTCTGTCTGTCTGTCTGTCTGTCTGTCTGTCTGTGTGTGTGTCTGTCTGTGGCACCGTAGAGCTCAAACGGATGGGCCGATTTCGATGCGGTTTTTTTTATTTGAAAGTTAATATCCGTGCGGGTGTTCTTAGCTATGTTTGGTTAATATCGATTCAAAATGGCCGCCTCCACAAAATGGCGGACAAAATATTTTTTCACAACCTACCTCAATATGGGTATCAAATGAAAGGACTTGACTAGCAGAGTACTAAACGCTATAACAAATTTCAAATTCAAGATGGCCGCCACCACAAAATGGCGAATTATATAATATTTTTCACTACTACCTCACTATGGGTATCAAATGAAAGGGCTTGATTAGTAGAATACTTTGCACTATGACAAATTTCAAATCCAAGATGGTCGCTACCACAAAATGGCGAATTACATTTCCTTTTTCACAATTCCCTTAACATGGGTATCAAATGAAAGGGCTTGACTAGTAGAATGTTGTACAGATAATAAATCTAAGGTAGTCGGGGGTTAATCAAAATTTTTTATTTTGTTCTTGTAGTAGAACGCGGCGCAAATGCACTAAAAATGGGCGAGACCCCTGCCACTTCTGGGCTTAGCGAAAAAATCGCTTGCCATCGGAAGGGACAAAATGTCAAAAATTGTATCTTCTGCCAAAAACTTTCCTTTCTGAATGAACTTTCCTGTGGTGGCAAAAATGAAACAAAATTAATAGAAATTATGGATGAAATTATACGAGTAAATTCCCTTGTATAGATAATACCAGTATTTATGTACAAGAATTCCCATAACGTCGGGGCGAGGAAGTAATAAATTGTGAATGTTTACAGCAAATCCAATTGGAATCTTACTGACTTCCTTCACACGATAGTTTTATTAATGTGTAATGATCATTTACAACAGGGCATCATTAGTCTATTTTAAAACAAGACCAATAAATAGTTATCGCTTCTTAGCGAATACGTTATTTACGCAAACTATACTTATACAGTTCAACTTAGTTTAGTAGTGGTAGGACTTTTGGCAGAATCCGCCTGGGGAAGTACCACACTTTTGCCAGTTATTATACCGTCAAGCAGTAATGTGTAAGCGTTACTGTGTTCCGATTTGAAGGGAGTTCCAGAGAAATTACAGGGCTTAGAGATATAACAACTTAGATCTCTGGGTGACGAGCGCAGTGCAGTGCTAGGTAATAATTTTGCCTTTTCATGTTCCAATAGCTGCCTGCGTGTCACTGTGCTATTATGTGGCAGGCGTGTTGTTTACCATCAGGCACATGCCATGCTCGTCTCGTCACTCTTTGTAAAAAAATCAGCTACTACTACTATATTTGGCTTTTATATGTAATACTATATTAAAAACGTTTGTGGTTAGTTTTCAAAGCGGAATCTAAAAGTTACTCAAATCAAATGTTCCACCGGTCACTTTCAATAATATAATTTTAGCACGCGTATTTAACTTTAAAATATCTAACTGGGTAGTTGGGTGACTGAGTTGCTTGGAGTTGGCGTTTGTGGATATTGAGAGGAAGTGCAGAACCTTGTCCGTCCGAGCCATTAAGTATAATACCTGGTTGACCAAGCTTTGCTCGGTTTTTTAGCGGCCCGCCCCGGCTTCGCCCGTGGTACATAATATATATAACCTACAGCATTCAAGGATTACGTACATATGAAAAAACGGTGAACGATTTTTTTAATCGGTTCAGTAGTTCCCGAGATTAGTGTGTTCAAACTATATATATGCTATAGGCTACCTTTGATCCACAAATTATCGTGCTGTTTACTGGGTCAGAAGTGACACCTGTCACAATGACGATTGATCAGTTTTCGACCGGAGAGGAAAAATGATTAAATTACTAAAACGGCTATTAAAAAATAAGGGTTGATCGTAGAAGGGTGAAAATTGAGGATTGTATGTATTTTTGTATGTTGTATCATAAAAAAATAGAAATTAAAAATTTTGTCTAAAAATTAAAAAAATAAATTTAGGGGTGGACTACTCCTAACATTTAGGGAGATGAAAAATAGATGTTGGCCGATTCTCATAGATACCGGATAAGCACAAAAAAATTCATCAAAATCGGTCAAGCCGTTTCGGAGGAGTATGGCAACGAAAACTGTGACACGAGAATTTTATATATTAGACTATATTTATCGCACCCCCATCAACAAATCATTTTAAAGAATAATGTAGCTAATAATTTGGACTCTTCATGTTCCAATAATTACGTGAAGTTATGCTGATATTATGTTCTGATCACATGAAGAAAAACAGAAAAGAAACATAAAATTAAAAACAAAATTTAAAAAGGTATAATAAAAAAGGTCATTTTTTTTTTTTATTGAATAATAGGCGAGCAGCATTAGCTGATATGCCTGTATCTCAGTGTTGAAATAACAAATTATAGGTATTTTGTCTTTTACTATCCTTTTGTCCAGTTGATTCAAATTGAATCGCTGACACGGCAAGAAGAAGAATCCCGTCACACGTTTTTTTATGAGTGAATATCAGATTTTTTTTTGTGTAGTTTGAAATTGGCTCATTTCATCAATCATGTCATCTCACTCCGTCACCTTTACATATTCGGTATCCCAGAACAGTAATCCGCGACAGAACTTCCTATCTGACCTAGACATCTGGCTTTTAACGACTTGATACAAATTTTACGAGCGCCACGCAAACAGTTGAAGACCATGGAAATTTACTTCTAGAGACTTTGAAACTCGTGAAATTTGGCAATAGCTTATTACAAATTGTCTTTTTACAATCGCTTGGAAAGTTATGTTAATAGTCTATTTCGTTTGTTACGAAATAGTCGAATTTTGATGTGATGTGAAGTGACTTCTCTTGCCGCATTGTGTACTTTTTGTATGGGGGGAAAAGTAGTAGTGTTCGTCCCCACCATGGTAATGCAAATGTAGTGTTGGAGCACGTATAGGACGGTACGTCAGACGTTTTTTTGGTTGAGTGAATTTTTTTCAGTTCGTGTCACCGACTTATATAATAGCTGTAAATATATCTGTTGCTAAACAGGTGACGTAGTTCGTTTAATTCTAGCTAATACTACAATTCTAAGTTATAAGTTTCCACTTCTGTCGGCAGTCCCTATGACTGCATTTTTTTTTGTATAGAAGAATCAGCATAGGTATGAAGTTTGTCCTTGCTTTGCCTATGATACATATTTAAATCAATAACCTTTTTCAATAATTTGTCGGTAAGATTCTGAGGTGTAGATGTTTATCAATGTTTTGATTTATTTAAGTTATACTTCTTTTGGGGCATTATTGTAATAACTAGCGACCCGCCCCGTCTTCGCACGGGTGCAATGCTGATACTAAATATGAGTACCTACTAATAGAATTCCGGTCCGGCGGCAAGACGTTTCGTTTTACGTAGTCACATAAGTCACAGTTTTTTGTGATGGATACTTTTTTGGCGCGACGGACGCACGCAATGTTGATTGATGGAACGAAACGTGTCTCACACCATAGAATAGATAGTATAGCTCACACTAAAGATGTGACAGCGGTTTGTTTGTCAGTGCCATCAGAATTTAACGAAATTCTCCATGACCCGAATTTTGTGGACATACGAGTATGTTGTCGACTCAAAATCATTTTTTATTTTTATTTTGTTATTCATATAAGGTTTCGATCAAGTCTACCGTACCCCTTGACCAAATTATTAATATAGATGATGAGAGTAATATTTACCACGCTCTCACACCGTCACGAATAACATTGTAACTGAGTTTAGGTCGAAACTTGCGTTGAAGATATTATTGTGTGATATTACGCATGGTGCGGTGCGCCAGCTTACTTGAATGAACTTGGCTGGCCACACTGACGTATGTCTATATGGTGTATTCTATGTTTGAAGTTACACTTTTTAGCATTTAAAAAAATATAAAAAAATAATAATAACTATTGGGGTGCCCCATACCTAGAACTGAAACGCATACATTTTTTTTTCATTAAACCATATTATACGGAATACTTAATTGGCGCGAGAGAAACTATCAAACTAGTAAAATGTGTGTGTGTTTTTTTTAGCTTATTTGCTTTTACTTAATATCCTCATTCGTTTTTTAAATCCTCATTATTGTCATCTTCAAAAGTATTCACAACATTACTCTAAATACGCATTAAGAAAGTATTCTTCTTCATTCAAGGGCTTCTATGCTGGTCTGGGAGCGATAGAAAAACTGCGAATGCGCCAGCTGCCTTTCATCCCGTGCAAGTTGTAAGAGTCGACTGAGGGAGTGCACGCGTACAATTTTCATCTTTAGTACGGCTTTCCTCGCGGGGTTGAGAGGTCAGACGGCAGTCGCTCTCGTAAAAGCAAAAATTAGCCACATCAAAAAAAAATGGACAGTAAAAAGAGCAAAGATCACGTATACGGCTAGGGCGCCGCCGCAAAACGGCGCGCTGGAGCCCCGCCTGACTCCTGCGACAATTATGCGAGGGCTACCGTGTCAAGGGCGGGCACGGTTAAAGAAGTTAGCCCCAACAACACCCACACGGAGTAAAATCCGCTTCGCGACACTAAACATTGGCACCTTGACTGGACGCGCAAGAGAGTTGGCCGACGTACTCACCAGACGGAGAGTGGCGGTAGCGTTTCTGCAAGAGACTCGGTGGAAAGGCAGCAGATCCCGGTTAATTGGGAATGGCTACAAGTTAATTTACACAGGTGCACCTGGAGGAGAGAAGGGGTAGCCGTGGTGCTCTCCGGGAGTTACACGACTTCATTCTAGAGGTAAAACGCTTTGGCGATCGGCTCATGACCGTGACGGTCCTTGTCAAAGGGGTCGTAACCCACTTGATAAGTGCCTACGCACCGCAGGCTGGTTGCAGTGACACGGATAGGATGCGGTTCTGGACTCAACTTGGTGAAGCGCTAAACGGCATCCCGTTATCACAGGACATCGTTTTGGGTGGCGACCTAAATGGTCATGTGGGTGAAGTGTGTGAGGAGTTTGAGCGTGTTCACGGTGGATTTGGATATGGTAGTCGGAACGCGGAAGGGGAAGAAATTCTCCGGACGTGTATGGCTGCGGATCTGGCCATTGTGAACACGTATTTCAAAAAGAAATCCGAACACTTAATCACCTATAGGAGTGGCAGGCACGCGACTCAAATCGATTTCCTGCTCACCAGGAGACATCACATTAGCAGAGTAGCCAACTGCAAAGTCATACCCGGCGAGAGTCTCTCGCCCCAACACCGCCTTCTTGTCATGGATCTCTGCGTGAGGCCCACTGACAGGCCCGCTGAGATCTATCAACGCCAAATCAGGTGGTGGATGCTTGATAAGACCGCGTCCAAAGAGTTCACCTCGGTTACTGGTGACAAGTGCACTAGTGCCGAGGAAGAACCAGTCCAACAACATTGGGACAAAATTCAGGCAACCATCACCGACGCGGCGAAGAAGATTCTTGGCATGTCAAAGGGTGGACGCAAATGTGACAAGGAGACCTGGTGGTGGAACGCGACAGTCCAAAGGGAGGTAAAAGTGAAGAAAGTCCTCTTTAAAAGTGGCAAGCGTCCAGATCCCCGAAGATTGCGAGGCATACAGGGTTGCGAAACGCGAAGCTAAGAAAGCTGTAGCCAGAGCCAGACATGACCACTTGCAACCACTTTACGACAAGTTGGAATCGTCTGAGGGGCAGAAGCTCATCTATAAGCTGGCACGGTCGAGAGTCAAAGCGGCACTGGATATTTCTAAGTGCCGCTGCGTAAAAGACTCTGGTGGCAATTTACTGTATGAAGAACACGCGGTGAAGGAGAGATGGCGCTCATATTTCCAAGAGCTACTCAACAAACAACATAAAGAGGTACAACCACCGGACCTCCCTCCAAACCAAGGACTTGTACCACCGATAACACCTGAGGAAATCCACGGAGCTCTTCGCCGCATGAAGAACCGGAAGGCTGTGGGTGCTGATGGAGTCCCTATCGAAGCCTGGAAGGCGATGGGTCCTCGTGGTGTGGACATTTTAACACAACTGTTTAACCGCATACTCCTCACAAGAAATATCCCCAGCCAGTGGAGACTGAGTATTATCACTCCAATTTTCAAAGGTAAGGGTTCTGTGCAGGAGTGTAAAAACTACCGCGGTATCAAACTAATGTCCCACACCATGAAGCTCTTTGAGCGGATAGTGGACTCCCGGATTCGACAGGAGTGTGCTGTCTCTGGGAGTCAGTATGGGTTTCGCCCTGGTCATGGAACCATGGACCCTGTTTTTGCCCTAAGGACTATCATGGAGAAATACAGAAAGAAGAATACGCCTCTGCATTTTCTGTTCTTAGATATGGAGAAGGCCTTCGACTGTATTCCTCGTGAGGTGATCTGGTGGGCACTGAGGTCCAAGGGGGTACCAGAGACTTATATTGACATTATCGGAGACATGTACCTCGATTCCGTATCACTGGTGCGGACTGCTGTTGGCGACTCTCAACCGTTTCCCATTACCGTTGGAGTTCACCAAGGTTCTGTCCTTAGCCCTTTTCTGTTCAGCGTGATATTAGACGAAGTGTCAGCCAGCATCAAAGATACCCATGAGCAACCCCCGTGGCTGCTAATGTATGCTGATGATGTCGCGCTGGCGGATTCAGATAGGGGGCGATTGGAACGACGTGCGAATAAGTGGAAACAGTCGCTTGAAAACGGTGGTCTCAAACTAAATGTGGCGAAGACTGAGTACTTGGCTTGTAATAGTATAGATTCCACGTCAGTCCGCATAGGCGAAGATATAGTTGAGCGGTCAGACCAGTTTAGGTACTTGGGATCTATACTCCATGCGTCCGGGGACATTGATTGCGACGTCAGGGCACGCATCTCAGCAGCCTGGGCTAAATGGCGTGAGGTAACTGGTGTCATTTGTGACCCCAAAATGCCGGTTAAGTTAAAAGGACAGGTCTATAAATCCATCATTAGGCCTGTTCTTTTGTATGGCAGTGAAGCGTGGCCGTTGCTTGAACGACATAAGCAAGAGCTGCGTGTCACGGAGATGAATATGCTGCGTTGGATGAGTGGAGTGACGCGGAAGGACCGCATCAGGAACTCTCGCATCCGCGGAAGCCTTCATGTTCGTGACATAGCAGACAAAATGCAAGAGAGTCGCTTGCGCTGGTACGGCCACGTTTTACGTAGACCGGCAAGCCACGTGGTAAATAAATGTCTGGCCATGCCACCTCCGCCGGGACCTGGTAGAAGAGGAAGGCCCAGGAGAGAGGCTGGCTTGACGTCGTAAGGGATGATATGCGTGCCAATGGTCTCACAGTGAAGGATGCCGAAGACCGTGCGAAGTGGAAAAGTAGAAGTAGGAAAGCGGACCCTGGGCTCCGAAGCGAAAGCTTGGGATGTAACCGGGATTTAACGCTAGGATGATGATGATGATGATGACGCATTAAGAAAGTAATCAAGAAACCCGTAGGTCTAGTGCGGTTTTCGTCCAACTGTGACTCTATCTGAGCTTTTATAGGCAAGTTTATGGCGGTTCCGATCTAATCTACTCGGTATACGTAAAACACATAAAACCGCGATGGGGTGCTGTTTACTGAACCGATGGTTTGCTTCGTGAGGCGAAGGGGTAGATTTTCAATTATTTTTTTGAAAATTTGATTGTATGTAACATTAATCGATAGAGACCAAAGCAAAGACTGCTGTGAAGACTGGGAGTGCTGGACAAATACGTGCGGAAAAAAGCCTCCGGTTACGGCTGTAACTTAAGTTCGACTGGACTGACTGGCAAGCGCGGATCCACTACCCCTACCCTCTCTAGGGAGAGGTCCGGTACCTAGTGCCCACAAAGCATGCATGTACTTATTGCACAGACCACGACTATATGACACCCCTCCCGTTCTTGCTGACAGCATCACACGTTAGTTGTCCGTGAATTCATTTAAAATACAGAATGATACGATGTTAGTTTCCATGCTAAAATATTAGTAAGACTGTGCATAAAGGCTGCATACACTGGGACTGCACTGCTTGGACTCGAGTCCTTTCCTATAAGTAAAATCAAAGAGCCAGTCCATAACCCTCCGCGCTGGCCAAGTGATTCTAGAAACATGTCAGTTTCTTCAGGACGTTTTCTTTTACCGTTTTTAAGTTAGCGGCATGGTCCGCACCAGGGGCTACCGGTAGGTATACCGCCAAACTAAAAATGTGCTTTGATAAATGAACTTTGATATTCCTGTCTCTTTTCTTCTCGCTTGAAATGATAGAGACAGCAATAGCAAATCCATAGCCTATTTAGTTAGGCGGTAGAGAGGTGGGTCGGTAGTTGCCGTTCTCACGAGACCACTCGTAACTAGACCGGGCTTATCTTACTAGACCACTCGTAACTTACTAGACCAGGCTTATCTTACTAGACCACTCGTAACTTACTAGACCAGGCTTACGTTACTAGACCAACCGTAACTTACCAGACCAGGCTTATCTTACTAGACCAACCGTAACTTACTAGACCAGGTTTATCTTACTAGACCAACCGTAACTTACTAGACCAGGTTTATCTTACTAGACCACTCGTAACTTACTAGACCAGGCTTATCTTACTAGACCAGGCTTATCTTACTAGACCAGGTTTATCTTACTAGACCACTCGTAACTTACTAGACCAGGCTTATCTTACTAGACCAGGCTTATCTTACTAGACCACTCGTAACTTACTAGACCAGGCTTATCTTACTAGACCACTCGTAACTTACTAGACCAGGCTTACGTTACTAGACCAACCGTAACTTACCAGACCAGGCTTATCTTACTAGACCAACCGTAACTTACTAGACCAGGTTTATCTTACTAGACCAACCGTAACTTACTAGACCAGGTTTATCTTACTAGACCACTCGTAACTTACTAGACCAGGCTTATCTTACTAGACCAGGCTTATCTTACTAGACCACTCGTAACTTGCTAGACCAGCCGTAAGTTTCCTGTGAAGTGTAGTGAAATCTACCTGACCCCATAAAACACCGCTGAAGAGGTTGTGCTTACGGGGCCCTTGACCGCGGCCTTCCGAGGCCGGCGCCGCCCGACGGTACACGAGGGACAGGGCTCGGCAACAATACACAAACGTTTCTTCACATTAGCGTTCCGCACCGGCTTCGCCCGTAGTACATCAATATATATATACCTAAATTACGCATCATGTTGTTTGTCCGCGATGGATCCCTTAGCTATTTAGCCGATTTTAATCCAATTTGCATACCGTTTTGATCCAACTTTGACCGTCGGAAGAAAGGCATGTTTTTTTAAATAAATTAATAAATATATACCGTTTATTTGAATTTTTAATTTTTATTTATGATGATTTTTATATGACAGTATCAGATCAAACCTGAAACGGGCTGCTAGTATGTAGAGGTATATAGTCTATACCACTCAGAGATGACGCACACATCCAACGGTGTCATAATTTTAGGAATCGGTCCAGTAGTTTCTTTTTTAAATAAAGCATGACGAGACGAGCATGACATGTGCCTGATGGTAAGCAACATGCCTGCCACATAACAGCACAGTGACACGCCGCTATTGGAACATGGAGAGTCCAAATCATTACCTAGCACTGCACTGCGCTCGTCGCCTAGATATCTAAGATGTTATATCTCTAAGCCCAGTAATTTCTTTGGAAACATTGCCCTTTAAATCGGAACACAGAAATGTTTTCACATTACTGCTTGGCGGTAGAATATCTGGCACAGGTGTGGGACTTCCCCAGGCGGACTCTGCTAGGAGTTCTACCACTACACTAAGAAGTAGTTCCTAAGATTAGCGCGTTCAAACAATAAACCTTTGCTCTATAATATTAGTATGGATGCATACACATACATTTGGTATTGGTAGGATACTTAGCAGAGTCCCCCCCCTCCCCCGCCTGTAGATGTATCACGAATTTGCCAGTTATTCTAGCCAAGCAGTTAATGGAAACATTTCTGTGTACCGGTTTGAAGGGCAACGTTTTCTAAGAAATTACAGAGCATGGAGATAGAACATCTTATATCTCTGGGTCGACAGCAGTGCAAGGTAATGATTTGGACTCTTCGTGTTTCAATAGCTGCGTGATACTGTGCTGTTATGGGCCAATATATATTACAAGATTTTACCGCTCCAAAAAACATCCAAGACGTCCCAATCCACTCCTCCACGGCTGCTCCACAGCTTCATTAATATAGTAAGATCCCAGAGCCGCCAGACGGCACGTATTTTCTGATGGATGAAATGTGGACGATTGAGTAGAATTAGTATGTACTAAGAACACATGCTTACCCGCTAACTTGCTTAGACGGTGAATTTTGAGATATGGGGTCCAGAAGATAAATATATTACTCACTTCACGTATTTTCTGATAACTGATTTTCACGTATGTTATAGGCAGTGAGTATCTTTAAAACCCTTACTGGACCCTATTTATCAAAATTGTCCGTCTAATCAAGTTAGCGGGTAAGCATGTGTTTTTAGTACGTGCTAACGCTACTCAATCGTCCCCATTTCATCTATCAGAAAATACGTGACGTCTGGCGGCTCTGGGATCTTGACTGTAACATGTCAGGGACTCGAACAATATATTTTCAAAAGTAAGGCAGAAGTTTTCGCTACAGAAACCCGTCAGCAAAAAGTTCGTTCTTCGCCTTCTGTCTACAACCGTAATACGTCCAGTCAGCATTGTTTAAATCCAAATATACCATTCAACGGAGCTCTTTTCATAGCCCGGCTGGCGTAATCACTTGCCTTTGTGACCGCGCCTTCCAACCTCTCGTTTTAAATAGAAAAATGGGGATTACAAAAGAAAGCAGCAAAAATGTTATGGTGTTAATTGTTTGACGTATTTGTATTTAAAATTATTTGTTTTTAGAATTACTCTCTTCACTGTTTTGTCGTCTTTTACACAGGTTTGAGAGTGAGGAATTCTGTGTTTTAACTGATTTAAAAAAAAGAAGGAGGATATAATGTTTATAATGTACAGGACTTAATCACGATTTAATTCATTGTTTAAATACTTATGTGTTCAAATCTGGATAAATAAGATAATCTGGATATGGAAGATTGTAAGATGTCGTTTTTGAAGTGAGAACTTTTTTTGGCAAGGCACAGATCAATTTTTTGCGGGCTGTGAATTGAATTCTAGCACGCTCGGGAATGATAAGAAATCTTCGGGTAAACTCGGGACCATGGCCATTCATTGGCCATCTAGAAATGCGTCAGCATTTCCCATTGGCTGACGCATTTCTACATTTCCATGCCATGATGGCCAGGCCACGCCCTCTGGTTACACCAGCATAGTTTCCAAAGTAAGCTATCAAATTCTGAGTTTATAAGTTTTCATTTCTATCGGCAGTTCCTATACTGCCAATTATTTTTGTATGTAAATTTACATGGGCCTACCTCTAAAGTCTAAAGGTGCCTACTCCTTTACTGGGTGCTACCTTTACCTCTTTACCTTTACTTCTATGGCCCTACCTTTACCTCTTTATTACGTCTGAAGTATCATCAAAATCGATCTACCACAAAAAAAACTATCGAAATCGATACATAATAAGACGTTTTCCAGACGCAAAAATACTTGTCAAATATAGTTTTAATTGGCGGAGCTATCTCGTAACTTACATACCAAAAAAAAATTGGTTGCCTGTAAAGTCGGTATACGGGCGAAAGTTTTACGTGACAACGACTTTGAGTGGTAAAATAATTTTACGGAAGGGACGCGTGCCTTTCACTTTTTATGTCTGTCTCTCTCGCTCTTAGGCGGGCTAACCATGCCCGAGTGGAAGGGACGCGTGCCTCTCACTCGCTCTCGTTGTGAGCGCATAACGTGAGCGGAGCGTAACGCAGTTTCTTGAAGTGTCACCCGGCAAACCAATTTATAAAACGTTGTCACGTCAAAAAAGCATACAAAATAATGGGATAATGGGGCGTTGTCTAGACGCAAAAAGATCTGTCAAAGACAGTTCCAAAGTTCACCATAGGTGGCGCCACTTTTTTTATTTTGTTAGAGAAATTTCACAAAACCCGACAGTGGTGCCACACTTGGCAATGTTTATAACTATCTTTGACAAGTCTTTTTGCGTCTGAAAAACGCCTTATTGAGAATGAGAATACCTCTTTTTTTAAACCCGATAAAAAACGCTCAATTCTGGCTGAAGCAGCTTTCATTTCAAGAATAAATAAATAAAATACAACGTTGCTTAGTGCATTCCACGGCCACATGATAAATGACAAAGAGTACCCTCAGCTCTGAAGCCTGGAGGACCGTCGGAAGAATGCCAGATATGGTTTTATACGGCAAGGGAAATGGCACGGAAAGCGAGGTTTTTGAAATTTCTGATCTAAATTCTAATTTTAAACGAAAACAGAAATAAACATTGTGAAGCAGTTATTCTTATAACTTTTGTAGGCTAACACATGATCGCATTCTCGCCTGTTGTTAAGCGAAGATGCGGTCTACGATGTACTTACATAGAATAACATAGACAATTTAAACGACTTGTGCTTGCATAGTATTCATAAGTTGTGTGTTTGTATAAGACATGACAGAACGAAAGAATGTACCGAAATTATTGTATCTCCTAGTTTGTACACAGCTTCACAAAAAATGACAACAGTTTTTTTTTTAACTTTAATAGGTTTACGCTTGACCGCCATCTCACCTGATGTTAAGCGACGATGCGGTCTACGATTAAATTGAAATGGCACTAAGTACCTACCTTGACCAAAATAGAGACAATCAAGATTTTGTAGCGGTACTACTACAGTTAAATGCAAACCGCCAAGCAGTAATGTGAAAACATTCCAGAGATATTGCAAGGCTTGGAGATATAACATCTTAAATCTCTGGGTGACGAGCGCAGTGTAGTGCGAGGTAATGATTTGGATTCTTCATGTTCCAATAGCTGCGCGTCACTGTGCTGTTATGGGCAGGCACGTTGCTTAGCATCGGGCACACGTCCTGCTCGTCTCGGCACTCTTTATTTAAATATCAAAATAATGATATTATGTAATATTTGTTATTTTTAAGACATCCGATCAAAAAAACGGACAAGTGCGGGTCGGATTTTTAAATGTTGTACCTAAACTTATAACATAGAAAGTAGGTACCTACAACGTTTCATTGATGTTTGGTTTTACAATAACTCGATCAAAGATGTTGAACTCCACTTTCGTAATAAAATCGTCTAAGCTGTGGAATGTGTTGCCCGAGTGGGATTCAATTATAAAAGTACCTAATAAAGAGCGCAAAAATACAGAGGCCTATATTAAACTTTTAGCCGTAACGTAAGAATGATGGTGTTGATAATGATAAAACTTTGTACATACTGCTGCTGCTGTGTTTGTTGATCTATAGCTATAGTTTAAGTAAAGAACAAACCTTTCAAATAATAACTTTACATGTTATAAACCTGACTACAAAAAAATCAACAGATAATAAAACATCTAATCAACAAAGGTAACTGGGGTGATTGACGAATCTAACGATATCTTAATTGTCAAAAACCATCTAGCCGTTTGGAAGACACGGAATAAATAAATTTACAAACACACAATATACGCGCGAAAAACATAACCCTTTCTTCAGTCGGGTAAAAAAGCTCGTGTTGCGTTAAATTAGATAAAGTCTTAAGAAGCTGATTGGTAATTTCGACCGTCAGTCCACCAGCCCGGCTAGCTCAGTCGGTAGAGCATGAGACTCTTAATCTCAGGGTCGTGGGTTCGAGCCCCACGTTGGGCGAAATCTTTTTGCTTCACTTTTATTTTTATAACTTTCTTTGATAAAACCACACCTGTGATAAAAGCTAATAAAATAAGGAAAAATGTATTTTATCAAGAAATTCTTACCTGCAATTTTCCTTTCGCGCATTTTCCTCCACAGCTGCTCAGCTTTCCTCATAGGCCAATTTTCTACTTTGGCACTGAAACTTCTAAAGAACTTGTATTCTTTAAAGTGCGACATTCTGCGTTCCATCTTGCTCGGCCTCGGCTCGGGAGGTGGCGGTGACGGCGCCTTAGGATCACCAGAAGGAGACGCCATTTTGAATTTTTCAAATCTCGAACGTTAACTTCCTAATCTCCACGTTTTCTAACTGTGACTTTTCCGTTACTTTTTATTCGAAATACAAACTTTTCTAAATTTTTACGGCCAATAAGATTCTATTCAAAATAAATTCGGTTTACTCCACTTGGTCCCGTTTATCGTCCATTCTTAAACTTCCACTTTATTAGCATTTTATTTTTGAAATTAGAATACATTTTTGTTACAACTGAAATTCTCGAATTGCGAATTTTACCGAATTTCGGGTATTGTAATTGGAATTCTATGTCAATTATTATAAAGTTAAATTTTAATTACTATTAATTACAGCTAATTACACTTCGCTGGAACAGTTTCCAATTTCGCGTAGCGTTTTATTTAATTAACCTGGAACAAAGATAGGAGAGAATTAACAGAATTAGCAGTTTAGCAGACGTTAGCATAATTGTACTGCGGACGTGGACTGAAACATTTGTATATTGGTTTGTATTGGTGTTGCTATAAAACAGAGGTTTGTGTTAATTCTCTTAAATCTCTTTAAAATTTGATCAGAGATTCACAAGTATGTTAACAAGTAAGTAGGTAGATAAATTTGTTGGGTCTGCAACTTTTGACTTCACTCAATATTTTTAAAATTCTAAAAATATAATGTCGCTCGTCCATTGTTCAGTTTTATATTCCATCAAGATACATCCCTTATAAAAACATAAAACCCTGATAAGGAAAATTAATAAGATGATTGATGAAGTCACGGATACAGCTATACAAAGTATTTAACCTTCATTGTGAATATGTAGATATTTATTCGGTAAAATTATTCGGCATAATATGCCATATATTATATTTAGCACTATACTAGAGTAAATGATATTTGCATTTCAAATTTCAATCTGATCTGCCTTTCGGGGAGATGAAGCAACATATAACATACTATAGTCAATGGCCCGCGGTTTTACTAGCGTACCCGCTACCGTATTTTTCCCTAATAAAAAGTACGTGCTATTCCAAATAGTAACCTATCTGTGTCTCCAAATTTCCACCCGATCCGTTCAGCAAATCCGCGGTAATTACACTTTTTTTTATTTTGTACTAGCGGCCCGCCCCGGCTTCGCCCGTGTTACATATGTATAACCTACAGCGTTCAAGGATTACGAACATATGAAAGAACGGTGAACGATTTTTTTAAATCGGTCCAGTAGTTCCCGAGATTAGCGTGTTCAAACTATATATATATATGCTATAGGCTACTTTTGATCCCCAAATTATCGTGCTGTTTACTGGGTCAGAAGTGACACCTGTAGACATTTGGCGGGACCAGCGGCGGGAGTTTTCGACCAGAGAGGAAAAGATTAAATTACTAAAATGGCTATTAAAAATAGGGGTTGATCGTAGAAGAGTGAAAATTGAGGATTGTATGTATTTTGTATGTTGTATCATAAAAAAAATAGAAATTAAAATTTTGTCTAAAAAAATAAAAAATATATTTAGGGTGGACTACCCCTAGCATTTAGGGGGATGAAAAATAGATGTTGGCCGATTCTCATAGATACCGGATAAGCACAAAAAATTTCATCAAAATCAGTCAAGCCGTTTCGGAGGAGTATGGCAACGAAAACTGTGACACGAGAATTTTATATATTAGATATGAAATAATAAATACGAATTTTAGAGACGATCTTCTTAGCATTCCATGGATTCACCGTGCGGGTGCCGGGTCCATCGTGTGGCAGAGAGAGAAATCCGAGAAGATCCCGAGACTTGTGACTCGGCCGTAAGTTTAAGGGGCCCCTTTCTGACGTACATCAACACTCACTTTCACTACTCGTTTTTCCTTCCCTGCCCAGCCAAATCTGATATGAGCCTACTAGTTCAGTTTTAGATACTCGTTCCAGTATAGAACTTACTGCACTTCTGGATAAGCCAAGGTCTTTCAGCAGGTTATAGAGAGATTTTGCTGGTGTACCTCTCGCTCCCACTTCTACAGCGTATAAACTAGCTACATAGCCGTTTTTGTTAATTCGTTGAGGAGGTAGTAATACTTATTTTGTTTCATCGCGTGGTATTTAGGTATATTCGTTTCCCACGGTACGGTAAGTTCTACAAGGACTATGCGTTTCGTAGCTCTAGAAAAAAGTAAAATGTCCGGTCTGGATGACGAAACACCCACATCCTCTGGGATTTTGTAGTGCTTTTCATACGTGTCCATTAAAATAGTCCAATCAGGTGCTGTACCCAGGATTGAGTAAGGCTTGTTCCTGGAGTTTGAAGTTGAGCCTTCTTTTACAAAGTTAATTTGTCTTTTGTTTGTCGTCAATCCCTTTTGGGCTCTAGCTACTGAAAGGCTCATGGCCATAGAACAAAAGTTGACGTTTTAAATGTACTTCATTAACATCCCCTTAAAAGAACGCAGGCTGATAACCAATAACTCTGTATATTAAGAAGAAGATGTTACATACATATGTCGATGTTTGTAATTTTTGCAACTAAAAATATTCAGTTACGTAAATCATCCGATCTTCCACGCTCATGATATCAGCAGGAAAATATAATAAAGTATGTTCCCTTTGTGTGAGCTCTAAGTTTTTATCAAGGTCGCAGAGAAATTCCAAACGAGTGGAGCACAGCCTTTATAAACGGGAAGCTAAATTAAATATTTTAGAAATCGCTGAAGCTTTCCATGTACAGATATTTTTTGCGAAGGCTTTTATGGCGTAGGGTCAACAGTAAACCGCGTACGTTGGATGGATATGATTTTGTCTGTTTGCAGATTTTTTTCGATTTTATAAATATATTCAGTCGACAAAATTTTCATACACTATTTAGCCATGTATTTAGAACTATAGTATAAGTATTATAAGGCCGCCATAGTAGAAGCTTTGCTTAGTTTGGGGTCAGATGGTGTTGTGTGTGAATTGTTCACCAATATTTATTTACCTACTTATAACTATTTGGTTACATGGGGTACATTTTTTGGTACCCAAGGGATAGCACTAGGAGCCGAGGTCGTAAAGCAATAAGGTAGGAAGTTGACTTAACAATGAGTTTAGCACCACTTTGGTTGAGAGTAGCGGCAGGCAGAAATCAATGAAGAGAGTTGGACGGCCTATGCTGTAAACCAAACTCGAAATAAGAGATAAAATATAAATAAATATTATTATAATTTAGGTGTAATTTTAGTTCTTAAAATACTAAATATTTTTAATGTACCTAATATACTTATAGTTTCTACCTAAAATATACACTTAAGGGCGTTTGGCCCTAATTTTGATTTTTTAAAACAACTTTAAGGCCTTTAAAATAGTGTATTAAACTCTGAAAAAAATATATATGTAATAGTTAAGGGTCTAATCTAGTGCAATTCGCAGTCAGTAACACGATTTAATGAATTTTACTTGATAGAAAAAAATCCCAAAGTTACCCCTTTTCAAAAAGATTTTTCAAGTTTATGACTAAACTAATTAGTTTTTTTGCTAAATTTTTGTACTCAACGAAAGCCACTAAAAAGTTATAGATGCGTTCGTAGAGTTTGGCTTGATAAAAAGTATCAGTTATTCACTATGTTTTAATATCTACCATATATATAGCGCGCCGTTCGGCAAGCCTGATCAGTCGCGTTTCGGCGCTCACGGACGACGGGTCTGTGCTTGATTTTGCAATTTTGACAACCGATAAATTTTAAATATTACGATCATAGTGCCACAGTATAACAATATCAGCAGGTATTACTAGTGAAGCACGCTATGATCTTGATTTTTGATACCGTTTTCATTGAATTGCAAATAGACGCTGATACTAATTAGTACGCTGTTTATTTTATGTTGTACACCAATAGGCGAGTCTCAAAAACTGACGTCGATACCACATCAGTAAAAATTAAATGCGGATGCAATGGAAAATAGATAGTATCGGTAAAATATTCATCTGTTAAATCAGAGATCGGGATAAGGAAATAATGAGAGGAGAAATCCCTGCGTAAATCCCAAGTTAGGTATCATTTATGATTATTTGAACTTGGGATGCATTTATATGCCATTTAGGTAAATTCTTTGGTAGTAAGGTACTTAGTACTTGGAAGAAAAGTCCTCACATACAGATTTTACCACTTTGGAAGAGACTTTCGCAAAACTATTCAGTTTAGAAAAAAAATGTTTGGAACTTCAATACAATTTTGAACACCTTTCCATAGATACACGAATGGTTTTGTTAGAATTTTTTTTTACTTTTCCAAGTTTGTGACACCACCAAAATTTATTGTTTTTTTTTATGAAAATGTTAATATTGTTCATAGAAATTTAGACATTCGACCAAATTTGATAAGGAGCCTTTTAGGCATTAAAATTACTCGTAGAATTTAACTCTGCACTAAATTTCCGATTCGTATTTTTTATATAAGGCTTAGAATCATAAAATAATAACAAATCCAGGTGGAGCTTCCAGCGCCAGCTCGAAAAAAAATTTTTGGCTGATATTCTGAAAAAGTTATAAAGCCTATTATTATTGTAGAAAATAAAATTTCCCAATTTGTGTTGCCAGTAAACTTTTTTTTCGAACTTACCGATTACGATTTATTATGTCAAATTTGATGATAACAATGTAAAATAATAAGATGTGAATTCTGTTCCCAGTAGCATAAACATGTCCCTTTTTACCGGAATGGAAGAAGGGTTATGTTTTTCGCGCGTATCTTTTATGTTTGTAAATCTTTTATTTCCACATATATTATCTTCCAAACGGCTGGATGGATTTTGGTAACAAAGATATTCTAAGACTAGTCTGACTCGCCAAAGTGTCCTTAGATAGTAGGTAATATTTTTTTTACGTGTAGATTTTTTGTAGTCGGGGTTTTTAAATTAAAGTTTTCTATCATATTGCTCGTTGCTCGAATAAACAGCACCGTTCATCATCATGATTGAAGAGTTGAACGAAGAGTTTGGTCTCCACTTTTGTAATAAGAACAACTAAGCTGTGAAACGCATTGCCAGAGTGGGTTTTGTCGAAGGTTCGAACCTTGGGGTTACGAGGTACACTGTGTTTGTTTCTATTAGAGAAGCAAGTTCCATCGTAGACCACATCATTTTCATCCACTATTATCGGCATCATCGCAACCGTATCATTAAATGGGTTATAAATCGTAAACGGTAAGTTTTACAAAAATAGTTTACTAGCAACAAAAGATTTCTTCTATTTTTTACTGGCCTTTCATTACGTTTCAGCACATTTTTTTTAATTTTTGACGAACTTGTGAATTATTAGGAAACAGTTTAAAAAGATGCATGAAATTGGAAAAGCCTTTCTCAAATTATAGTGTGACCAAAAAGAAAAGGTTGAGTTTTGTATATCTACGAGTATAGATAAATTTAATATTTCTTCGTTTCACTTCACAATTCACAAAATTGTTATCACTAGTATAAACAGTATAAACAAATATTGAACAAAAAATGAGATTAAATTACACAGTCCAATATTTTAATGTTATTTCTGCACTGTGGCACCGATTCCGCGGTCGGTGACGGTCGCGAGAACAAGACAGCGTTAAATGCCTAATTTGACAGAACTACCTGGCCTTAATGCATGAATGAATGAATGAAATTTATTTATTCAGTTTAAATACATTACTTAAAACAATATAGCTTAGGTACTCACATAATATGTGCAAAAAATAGAATGTAAAAATCTGTAAATATTTTGGGAAATAAAGGCTTTGTTATTATTATGATTTAGCCAAAATATTAACAGAGTTTGTACTATGGAAGCTACAGGTAAATAGGTAGCTGATATAAAACGTCATCCACAAATTTCTCTATCCCTCATTTGGGAGTAGACCTCTCTCTTCCTTTAACATAATATTTATACTTATCGAACTAGTGGAACTGACCCTTCTTTTACAAAGAGATAGTTTAACGATTAAGGGCTTAACTCTAACTTAAGAGTATTCTACCTTATTCAAGTAGTCTTCTAAATTCAAGGCCAGTAGTGATGACAACCGTGCACTTAGAATAATTTAAATTTACCGACTCAAATTTAAAATTGAACTTAGCCACAAAATTTCAAATTTGTTTTTGGAAATCTTATACCTTTAAACGAGCAATTCTTGTAGGTAATGTATACATATGTAGAATCTGAATCTCGATAACGGCTCGAACGATTTTCATGAAATCATGTATACAGGAGGTTTCGGGGACGATACATCGATCTAGCTAGGTTTTATTTAAAAAAACGCCGTTTTATGCGCGTTTTAAACAATGAAAAACTGTTACATAAAGATTAATTAGAATGCGACGGTAAATTTCGCGACGCCGCGCGACAGTACGAGTATATTACCTCAGTCGGGAAGATGGGCGGTTATAATATGGTAGGTCCGGGTTCAGATCCAACCGGCCATCTTTCTTTTTTCAAGTGTATTTTTATTTTTTGAGAAAATCAGTATGTATCTAAGAACCGAGCAAAGCTCGGTCACCCAGCTACACTACCATTATATCGTCTAGATAAAGGTAAGCAAAATTTTAAGCGTCTAAAAAGCACTCAAACCTCAATAGGCGTGACGACAGGTCCTGCAATTATATATAATGACAGTATTTAAATAGAATAAAATATGTACCGATTTTAATTTTGATATTTTTTAGTTTAACTTACTTTATGATCATTCAAAGCTGGATGGACAAGTCCATTTTAAAAGTACGAAAATATTAGAAAATTTATTTAACATGGATAAACCATTCAATTTCAAGTTACTTTTGTTACGAAATCAGTTTTCTAAACGCAATATTTAATATAGCTACCATACAAACTTTACGTGCGACGGATAGAAAATACGGCACAGTGACGTCACGTTTCTGTAGTGACTTTTTGGGCGAGTCCAAAATTGTGATTTTAAAATCGTGATATCACGGAATTTTTTAAGATGACAAAGTGATTCTTTCTCCTATGTTTCAGTTACTGAGTAGCCTTTTGATAGCACATTAAATAAAAAATGAGTCGACATGCCTATTGAAAATGGTCAAAGGTGGCAAATAAATGCGGACAGGATTCGAACTCACGACCTTACGATTATGAAATCTCACATCTCCTGACCACCGACATAGACACTGACATTTAACAAATCTGTCAATTAAATAAAGATACGCAGCCGACATGTTTATGTGTTTTATTCTCAACGAAAATAAAATCCGAAAAGGCTGAGTGATTCACATTCAACAGTTTTTAACGAATTATGTAAATACGTAGTTTTTTACGAGTGCAGTTACGTTATAGGAGGCATAGAAATGAAAAATGCTAGATCAAAGCGTACAATAATCATTTTTCTTTATGTGTATGTAGTAATGATTGAAAAGACGAGCGGGACATGTGCCTGATGGTAAGCAATACACCTGCCCGTAACTGCACAGTGACACGCTATTGCATCAAATCATTATCATATCAATATCATTATTTTCACTCCAATAATTTTCTATCATTATACTGCGCTCGTCACCCATATATTTAAGATGATTTATGTCTATGAGACATTTCCCTCCAAATCGGACCACAGTGATGTGTACACATTACTGTTTGGTTTGGTGTAAAATTAAAAATTACAATCGTGAGGTCGTAATTTCGAATCCCACTCAATTTTGTCATCACTTTTAGGCTTTAGTGGTGAAAGAAAACATAGCGAAACAAACAACATTCCAAAGAAACTTTAGAGATTATGCGTCACTCAACAAAGCCGACTAGGCCAGTTTTTTTTAAATATAGAGTGACGAGACGGTCAGGACATGTGCCTGATGGTAAGCAACATACGTGACACAACAGCGCAGTGACACGCAGCTATTGGAACATGAAAAGTCCAAATGACGTCAGAACTCTCCTTGCTAATGAAAGCCCCGATTCCTAGCTGTAGGAACTTTTAGTGGGCTGCTTTTGCATGTTTTTGGACAACTCCGTATAAGAACTCCGTTTTTTAACCGCCGCGCCGTGAAAAATTAGAATTCTATGTGTTCGGGGGAGTATACCTACTTTTATTTTGTACGTGAAAGTGGATAGATATAGAACAAAAAACATAACCGTAAAACTCACACAAAAATTAAAATATTCTAACAAAGACACAGGCCACAACGGCCAGATAATTTCCTTTATGTTCCGAAGTGCTTCTAACGAGACCACACGCTCAAAGGCTCCGCTATAATGAGCTTGTTTTTAGGCCTTCAAAAGATCTTAATTCGGGCCAAGCATTCTTTAAGTTGTCAGAAGCGCCTGTAATTTCTTTGGTGAAGTTAAGTTGCGTGGGTAGGCAGCTAGCATGTAGTCTTTGGTTTCTGAGAACTGGTTACGAGGATGAATCTGCCAAGTACTTGTACCTTTTTTTTTAATATTGAGTGATGAGATGAGCACTACATGTGCCTGATGGTAAGCAACATGCCTGCCACATAACAACACAGTGACACGCAGCTATTGGAACATGAATAGTACAAATGATTACCTAGCACTGCACTGTACATCACCCAGAGATCTAAGATGTTATATCTCTAAGCCTTGTAATTTCTCTGGAAATATTGCCCTTCAAACAGGAACACAGTAATGTTTGCATATTACTGCTTGACGGTAGAATAACTGGCAAAGGTGCGGTTCTTCACCAGGCGGACTCTTACCCATTGTTATATAATTACCCATTTGACTGATCGTACGACTCCCCCTCCGCAGCGTTTTATAAGCATAATTGCACATCTAACCTAACATTGAACCCGTTTATGTCTTTCTTTGCGTCCTGCTCTGTCCTTAAAAGTTTGCATAACTCTATCTCGTTTTGTCCAATCATTGGTGGAAAGTAGTCCCACGTGACATAGATATTCGGCTTATCACAGCGCGATTTTTTACGTTGTCCTGCTCCCCCGCTGGTGACTTATGAATTTAAGCAGATTCGTTTCAAGTCCGATCAACAGGTTGTTCAATCTATGTGAACAGGAATGTCTCTTTTTTAGTTCCTTGTCCCAATGTCCCAGAAATTTATTCTGGGACGCAAAATAGTCCAATTTACAAAAACTGTGCGTAAATTTGAGTTATAACTAAGGTGAACATGCAAATAAAGTACTCCACTACAGTTACATTCTTACTTAAAAAATAAAATCATCTATAGCATTCTTAACGCATTATATGGGGCATTTTTTTACATTAGTTACTTTTAGGGTAATTAACTTTTTCTGAAGAAATTACTTTAACTTAGCATTTTTAACTATCTCACTATTATTCTAATCTCACCGATATCCTGTTTTTAGTAAAAACCAAAAAAAGTCACGTTATATATGCTGTATATTATGTGCCACGGGCGAAGCTGGGACGGACTACTAGTAATTTATAAGTAGTGTAGTGTAAGAAGAGAAAACATCTTCAGTGCAAAATGAGTTAACTTGGTATTAGAGTAAATTACAATCGTTATTAATTTTATAATAGCGAAAGTTTATAGGAATGTAAGTACCTATGTTACTCTTTCACAAACATTACTGATGGGGTTTTGATGAAATTCAGTTTATAATCTGGAATAACATAGGCTATTTTTTATTTCGCGAAAACAACGGGATTAACTACTACGCGTGAGAAAAAGCGGGGTGAAACATGTTGACTAGCTCAGTTCGTTGGTTTTTCCTGACGATGTGCGCTTTGCCAAAATTTGCTCTCACAATTTTCCCCTACGCCAAAAGAAGTATATCTTCAATAATTTGGCAAATCAGTTCACGCGTCTTTGGCCAATCGGTGTTTATCTTGGAACTTCCCAGTTTCCTGACGATGTTCCTCCACTGCCAAAGCCAATGGTGATGATAAACTAGTACATTTGTACTTGAAATTTTTTCTTTTTTTGATAAAACAAAAACCGCATATGTCGTCCAGATAAATGAAAGTAAATTTTAGTTTTTATTCATGTTTAAAAATCAACAACACCCATTTTGATAAAATTTAAACGAGACCGTACAGAGGTACACTCCGCGAGGCATAAGCTGAGCTTTGCATTTGTGTGAGTGTACATGGATAGTGTAGGTGTGACAACCGGCCTTAGGCGCGGCGCCATTCTGTCTCGCCGCGCTCCTGCCTGATTGGTGATCACTCACACTAATGCAAAGCTCAGCCTATACCTCGCGGACAAAATTTCAAGCTCCTGCCTGATTGGTGATCACTCACACTAATGCAAAGCTCAGTTTATACCTCGCGGAGTGTAGTACTGTGATAAGCTATATACATACAATCTATACAATCGAATCGAAAACCTCCTATTTAGAAGTCGGCTGAAATACTCTGAAGTACAAACTGATTTTGAACCCACGACCTCGAAATTGTAAAATCGACGACAGAATAACCGGTGTGAAGTTGGCAGCCAAAAGTTTCTGCCATATTATCCGACCAAATTGAAATGGTATTTTTTATGAAATTTGCTAAAATCGATAAATCTTATGCTGATGCCTTAAACCCAAAAAGAAAATGGTGAAACGTGATATATAAAACCTTATAATCCTCCGAAACAAACCAAATTAACTATATTAACACACTAACACAGAGGATTGCCAGTAACGCTTTCTTTAGCCGATTACTACCTGCCGGCCCCTAAAATTTAATACACTTGTTTACTAATTTTATTAACAAATGTATGCGTAACAAACTAAACATAATCAGAATGCGGCTAAAAGGTTTCTACACCCAGAAATTGCCATCTGAAATTGCTCGGGTACAGAAATCTTAGGAGGAAAAGTTGGCTGCTGGCTTATCGTGACCTCCCACAGCTGAAACTAGCCAGAAATCTTATCATTTCATCTAGATCTATACATATACTATCCAAATAAGTCAACAAAGATAAGACTTTATACCGCTTTAACCCTAAACCTGCCGCACGAACATGATTGGTGAAAAAGCTTGACTCTAAGACGCACCATGCTCGATTACGACCTGTAGGCCCCTGAAATACTAAAGTTTTTAGTATTATTCCAATTGAATTATACCTATTCTACCTGAAAAACATAGTGAGAATGTGGCTAAACGATTCCTTAACCTTCAAATCAGTTCATGAAGAATAAACGAAATTTTTATTCGCCAAGTCCACGTTTCCTTCAATACGGCGACCTGACGGCCCCTGAAATTCTGAAATATTGTGATATATTATTGTAGCCTGTTTCATGTGTTATCAAATATACAAAGTCAGAATGCGGCTAAAAGGTTTCTACACCCAGAAATTGCCATCTGAAATTGCTCGGGTACAGAAATCTTAGGAGGAAAAGTTGGCTGCTGGCTTATCGTGACCTCCCACAGCTGAAACTAGCCAAAAATCTTATCATTTCATCTAGATCTATACATATACTATCCAAATAAATCAACAAAGATAAGGCTTTATACCGCTTTAACCCTAAACCTGCCGCACGAACATGATTGGTGAAAAAGCTTGACTCTAAGACGCAACATGCTCGATTACGACCTGTAGGCCCCTGAAATACTAAAGTTTTTAGTATTATTCCAATTGAATTATACCTATTCTACCTGAAAAACATAGTGGGAATGTGGCTAAACGATTCCTTAACCTTCAAATCAGTTCATGAACAATAAACGAAATTTTTATTCGCCAAGTCCACGTTTCCTTCAATACGGCGACCTGACGGCCCCTGAAATTCTGAAATATTGTGATATATTATTGTAGCCTGTTTCATGTGTTATCAAATAAACATAGTCAGAATGCGGCTAAAAGGTTTCTACACCCAGAAATTGCCATCTGAAATTGCTCGGGTACAGAAATCTTAGGAGGAAAAGTTGGCTGCTGGCTTATCGTGACCTCCCACAGCTGAAACTAGCCAGAAATCTTATCATTTCATCTAGATCTATACATATACTATCCAAATAAATCAACAAAGATAAGGCTTTATACCGCTTTAACCCTAAACCTGCCGCACGAACATGATTGGTGAAAAGCTTGACTCTAAGACGCAACATGCTCGATTACGACCTGTAGGCCCTGAAATACTGAAGTTTTAGTATTTTTCCAATAAAATGATACCTATTCTACCTGAAAAACATAGTGGGAATGTGGCTAAACGATTCCTTAACCTTCAAATCAGTTCATGAAGAATAAACGAAATTTTTATTCGCCAAGTCCACGTTTCCTTCAATACGGCGACCTGACGGCCCCTGAAATTCTGAAATATTGTGATATATTATTGTAGCCTGTTTCATGTGTTATCAAATAAACAAAGTCAGAATGCGGCTAAAAGGTTTCTACATCCAGAAATTGCCATCTGAAATTGCTCGGGTACAGAAATCTTAGGAGGAAAAGTTGGCTGCTGGCTTATCGTGACCTCCCACAGCTGAAACTAGCCAGAAATCTTATCATTTCATCTAGGTCTATACATATACTATCCAAATAAGTCAACAAAGATAAGGCTTTGTACCGCTTTAACCCTAAACCTGCCGCACGAACATGATTGGTGAAAAGCTTGACTCTAAGACGCAACATGCTCGATTACGACCTGTAGGCCCCTGAAATACTGAAGTTTTAGTATTTTCCAATAGAATGATACCTATTCTACCTGAAAAACATAGTGGAATGTGGCTAAACGATTCCTTAACCTTCAAATCAGTTCATGAACAATAAACGAAATTTTTATTCGCCAAGTCCACGTTTCCTTCAATACGGCGACCTGACGGCCCCTGAAATTCTGAAATATTGTGATATATTATTGTAGCCTGTTTCATGTGTTATCAAATAAACATAGTCAGAATGCGGCTAAAAGGTTTCTACACCCAGAAATTGCCATCTGAAATTGCTCGGGTACAGAAATCTTAGGAGGAAAAGTTGGCTGCTGGCTTATCGTGACCTCCCACAGCTGAAACTAGCCAGAAATCTTATCATTTCATCTAGGTCTATACATATACTATCCAAATAAGTCAACAAAGATAAGGCTTTGTACCGCTTTAACCCTAAACCTGCCGCACGAACATGATTGGTGAAAAAGCTTGACTCTAAGACGCAACATGCTCGATTACGACCTGTAGGCCTTTGAAATACTGAAGTTTTTAGTATTATTCCAATAGAATGATACCTATTCTACCTAAAAAACATAGTGAGAATGTGGCTAAACGATTCCTTAACCTTCAAATCAGTTCATGAAAAATAAACGAAATTTTTATTCGCCAAGTCCACGTTTCCTTCAATACGGCGACCTGACGGCCCCAGAAATTCTGAAATATTGTGTTATATTTTTGTAGCCTGTTTCATGTGTTATCAAATAAACAAAGTCAGAATGCGGCTAAAAGATTTCTACACCCAGAAATTGCCATCTGAAATTGCTCGGGTACAGAAATCTAAGGAAGAAAAGTTGGCTGCTGGCTTATCGTGACCTCCCACAGCTGAAACTAGCCAGAAATCTTATCATTTCATCTAGATCTATACATGTATACTATCCAAACAAGTCAACAAAGATAAGGCTTTATACCGCTTTAACCCTAAACCTGCCGCACGAACATGATTGGTGAAAAAGCTTGACTCTAAGACGCACCATGCTCGATTACGACCTGTAGGCCCCTGAAATACTAAAGTTTTTAGTATTATTCCAATTGAATTATACCTATTCTACCTGAAAAACATAGTGAGAATGTGGCTAAACGATTCCTTAACCTTCAAATCAGTTCATGAAAAATGAACGAAATTTTTATTCGCCAAGTCCACGTTTCCTTCAATACGGCGACCTGACGGCCCCTGAAATTCTGAAATATTGTGATATATTATTGTAGCCTGTTTCATGTGTTATCAAATAAACAAAGTCAGAATGCGGCTAAAAGGTTTCTACACCCAGAAATTGCCATCTGAATTTGCTCGGGTACAGAAATCTTAGGAGGAAAAGTTGGCTGCTGGCTTATCGTGACCTCCACAGCTGAAACTAGCCAGAAATCTTATCATTTCATCTAGATCTATACATATACTATCCAAATAAATCAACAAAGATAAGGCTTTATACCGCTTTAACCCTAAACCTGCCGCACCAACATGATTGGTGAAAAAGCTTGACTCTGAGACGCAACATCCTCGATTACGACCTGTAGGCCCCTGAAATACTGAAGTTTTTAGTATAATTCCTATAGAATGATACCTATTCTACCTGAGAAACATAGTGAGAATGTGGCTAAACGATTCCTTAACCTTCAAATCAGTTCATGAAAAATGAACGAAATTTTTATTCGCCAAGTCCACGTTTCCTTCAATACGGCGACCTGACGGTCCCTGAAATTCTGAAATATTGTGTAATATTATTGTAGCCTGTTTCATGTGTTATCAAATAAACAAAGTCAGAATGCGGTTAAAAGGTTTCTACACCCAGAAATTGCCATCTGAATTTGCTCGGGTACAGAAATCTTAGGAGGAAAAGTTGGCTGCTGGCTTATCGTGACCTCCCACAGCTGAAACTAGCCAGAAATCTTATCATTTCATCTAGATCTATACATATACTATCCAAATAAGTCAACAAAGATAAGGCTTTGTACCGCTTTAACCCTACACCTGCCGCACGAACATGATTGGTGAAAAAGCTTGACTCTAAGACGCAACATGCTCGATTACGACCTGTAGGCCTTTGAAATACTGAAGTTTTTAGTATTATTCCAATAGAATGATACCTATTCTACCTAAAAAACATAGTGAGAATGTGGCTAAACGATTCCTTAATCTTCAAATCAGTTCATGAAAATGAACGAAATTTTTATTCATAAGTCCACGTTTCCTTCAATACGGCGACCTGACGGCCCCAGAAATTCTGAAATATTGTGTTATATTTTTGTAGCCTGTTTCATGTGTTATCAAATAAACAAAGTCAGAATGCGGCTAAAGATTTCTACACCCAGAAATTGCCATCTGAAATTGCTCGGGTACAGAAATCTAAGGAAAAAAAAGTTGGCTGCTGGCTTATCGTGACCTCCACAGCTGAAACTAGCCAGAAATCTTATCATTTCATCTAGATCTATACATGTATACTATCCAAACAAGTCAACAAAGATAAGGCTTTATACCGCTTTAACCCTAAACCTGCCGCACGAACATGATTGGTGAAAAAGCTTGACTCTAAGACGCACCATGCTCGATTACGACCTGTAGGCCCCTGAAATACTAAAGTTTTTAGTATTATTCCAATTGAATTATACCTATTCTACCTGAAAACATAGTGAGAATGTGGCTAAACGATTCCTTAACCTTCAAATCAGTTCATGAAAAATGAACGAAATTTTTATTCGCCAAGTCCACGTTTCCTTCAATACGGCGACCTGACGACCCCTGAAATTCTGAAATATTGTGATATATTATTGTAGCCTGTTTCATGTGTTATTAAATAACCATAGTCAGAATGCGGCTAAAGGTTTCTACCCAGAAATTGCCATCTGAAATTGCTCGGGTACAGAAATCTTAGGAGGAAAAGTTGGCTGCTGGCTTATCGTGACCTCCACAGCTGAAACTAGCCAGAAATCTTATCATTTCATCTAGATCTATACATATACTATCCAAATAAATCAACAAAGATAAGGCTTTATACCGCTTTAACCTAAACCTGCCGCACGAACATGATTGGTGAAAAAGCTTGACTCTAAGACGCAACATGCTCGATTACGACCTGTAGGCCCCTGAAATACTGAAGTTTTAGTATTTTCCAATAGAATGATACCTATTCTACCTGAAAAACATAGTGGGAATGTGGCTAAACGATTTCCTTAACCTTCAAATCAGTTCATGAACAATAAACGAAATTTTTATTCGCCAAGTCCACGTTTCCTTCAATACGGCGACCTGACGGCCCTGAAATTCTGAAATATTGTGATATATTATTGTAGCCTGTTTCATGTGTTATCAAATAAACAAAGTCAGAATGCGGCTAAAGGTTTCTACACCCAGAAATTGCCATCTGAATTTGCTCGGTACAGAAATCTTAGGAGGAAAAGTTGGCTGCTGGCTTATCGTGACCTCCACAGCTGAAACTAGCCAGAAATCTTATCATTTCATCTAGATCTATACATATACTATCCAAATAAATCAACAAAATAAGGCTTTATACCGCTTTAACCCTAAACCTGCCGCACCAACATGATTGGTGAAAAAGCTTGACTCTGAGACGCAACATCCTCGATTACGACCTGTAGGCCCTGAAATACTGAAGTTTTTAGTATAATTCCTATAGAATGATACCTATTCTACCTGAGAAACATAGTGAGAATGTGGCTAAACGATTCCTTAACTTTCAAATCAGTTCATGACAAAAGAACGAAATTTTTATTCGCCAAGTCCACGTTTCCTTCAATACGGCGACCTGACGGCCCCTGAAATTCTGAAATATTGTGTAATATTATTGTAGCCTGTTTTATGCGCTATAAAATAAACGTTGTCAGAATGCGGCTACAAGGTGACTACAACCAGAAATTGCCATCTGAAATTGCTCGGGTACAGAAATCTTAGAAGGTAAAGTTGGCTGCTGGCTTATCGTGACCTCCCGCAGCTGAAAATAGCCAAAAATCTTAACATTTCATCTAGGTATATACATATTCTATCCAAATAAGTCAACAGAGATAAGACTTTATACCGCTTTAACCCTAAACCTGCCGCACGAACATTAGTGGTGAAAAAGCTTGACTCTAAGACGCAACATGCTCGATTACGACCTGTGGGCCCCTGAAATACTAAAGTTTTTAGTATTATTCCAACAGAATGATACATAGTCTACCTGAAAAACATAGTGAGAATGTGGCTAAACGATTACTTAACCTTCAAATCAGTTCATGAAAAATTCACGAAATTTTTATTCGCCAAGTCCACGTTTCCTTTAATACTGCGTCCTGACGGCCCCTGATTAGCAGCATTCTGACTACGTTTATTCTATAGCGCATGAAACAGGCTACAATAACATTACACAATATTTCAGAATTTCAGGGGCCGTCAGGTCGCAGTATTGAAGGAAACGGGGACTTGGCGAGTAAAAAATTTCGTTATTTTTTATGAACTGATTTGAAGATTAAGTAATCGTTTAGCCACATTCTCTTTATGTTTTTCAGGTAGTTTATGTATCATTGTATTGGAATATTACTAAAAACTTCAGTATTTCAGGGGCCTACAGGTCATAATCGAGCATGTTGCGTCTTAGAGTCAAGCTTTTTCACCAATCATGTTCGTGCGGCAGGTTTAGGGTTAAAGCGGTACAAAGCCTTATCTTTGTTGACTTATTTGGATAGTATATGTATAGATCTAGATGAAATGATAAGATTTCTGGCTAGTTTCAGCTGTGGGAGGTCACGATAAGCCAGCAGCCAACTTTTCCTCCTAAGATTTCTGTACCCGAGCAAATTCAGATGGCAATTTCTGGGTGTAGAAACCGTTTAGCCGCATTCTTACTAAGTTTTTTAGAGAGCGCATGAAACAGGCTAAAATAATATTACACAATATTTCATAATTTCAGGGGGCCGTCAGGTCGCAGTATTGAAAGAAACGTGGACTTGTCGAATAAAAATTTCGTTCATTTTTCATGACCTGATTTGAAGGTTAAGGAATCGTTTAGCCACATTCTCACTATGTTTTTCAGGTAGAATAGGTATCATTCTGTTGGAATAATATTAAAAACTTTAGTATTTCAGGGGCCTACAGGTCGTAATCGAGCATGGTGCGTCTTAGAGTCAAGCATTTTCACCAATCATGTTCGTGCGGCAGGTTTAGGGTTAAAGCGGTATAAAGCCTTATCTTTGTTGACTTATTTGGATAGTATATGTATAGATCTAGATGAAATGATAAGATTTCTGGCTAGTTTCAGCTGTGGGAGGTCACGATAAGCCAGCAGCCAACTTTTCCTCCTAAGATTTCTGTACCCGAGCAATTTCAGATGGCAATTTCTGGGTGTAGAAACCGTTTAGCCGCATTCTTACTAAGTTTTTTAGATAGCGCATGAAACAGGCTAAAATAATATTACACAATATTTCATAATTTCGGGAGCCGTCAGGTCGCAGTATTGAAAGAAACGTGGACTTGTCGAATAAAAATTTCGTAAATTCTTCATAAACTGATTTGAAGGTTAAGGAATCGTTTAGCCACATTCTCACTATGTTTTTCAGGTAGACTATGTATCATTCTGTTGGAATAATACTAAAAACTTCAGTATTTCAGGGGCCTACAGGTCGTAATCGAGCATGTTGCGTCTTAGAGTCAAGCTTTTTCACCAATCATGTTCGTGCGGCAGGTTTAGGGTTAAAGCGGTATAAAGCCTTATCTTTGTTGATTTATTTGGATAGTATATGTATAGATCTAGATGAAATGATAAGATTTCTGGCTAGTTTCAGCTGTGGGAGGTCACGATAAGCCAGCAGCCAACTTTTCCTCCTAAGATTTCTGTACCCGAGCAATTTCAGATGGCAATTTCTGGGCGTAGAAACCTTTTAGCCCCATTACGACTATGTTTATTTGATAACACATAAAACAGGCTACAATAATATATCACAATATTTCAGAATTTCAGGGGCCGTCAGGTCGCCGTATTGAAGGAAACGTGGACTTGGCGAATAAAAATTTCGTAAATTCTTCATGAACTGATTTGAAGGTTAAGGAATCGTTTAGCCACATTCTTACTATGTTTTTCAGGTAGAATAGGTATAATTCTATTGGAATAATACTAAAACTTCAGTATTTCAGGGCCTACAGGTCGTAATCGAGCATGTTGCGTCTTAGAGTCAAGCTTTTTCACTAATCATGTTGTTCGTGCGGCAGGTTTAGGTTAAAGCGGTATAAAGCCTTATCTTTGTTGATTTATTTGGATAGTATATGTATAGATCTAGATGAAATGATAAGATTTCTGGCTAGTTTCAGCTGTGGAGGTCACGATAAGCCAGCAGCCAACTTTTCCTCCTAAGATTTCTGTACCCGAGCAATTTCAGATGGCAATTTCTGGGTGTAGAAACCTTTAGCCGCATTCTGACTATGTTTATTTGATAACACATGAAACAGGCTACAATAATATATCACAATATTTCAGAATTTCAGGGCCGTCAGGTCGCCGTATTGAAGGAAACGTGGACTTGGCGAATAAAAATTTCGTTAATTCTTCATGAACTGATTTGAAGGTTAAGGAATCGTTTAGCCACATTCTCACTATGTTTTTCAGGTAGAATAGGTATCATTCTATTGGAATAATACTAAAACTTCAGTATTTCAGGGCCTACAGGTCGTAATCGAGCATGTTGCGTCTTAGAGTCAAGCTTTTTCACCAATCATGTTCGTGCGGCAGGTTTAGGGTTAAAGCGGTATAAAGCTTTATCTCTGTTTACTTATTTGGATGGAATTTGTATAGACCTAGATGAGATGATAAGGTTTTTGGCTAGTTTCAGCTGCGGGAGGTCACGATAAGCCAGCAGCCAGCTTTTCCTTCTAAGATTTCTGTACCCGAGCAATTTCAGATGGCAATTTCTGGGTGTAGAAACCTTTTAGCCGCATTCTGATTATGTTTAGTTTGTTACGCATACATTTGTTAATAAAATTAGTAAACAAGTGTATTAAATTTTAGGGGCCGGCAGGTAGTAATCGGCTAAAGAAAGCGTTACTGGCAATCCTCTGTGTTAGTGTGTTAATATAGTTAATTTGGTTTGTTTCGGAGGATTATAAGGTTTTATATATCACGTCTCACCATTTTCTTTTTGGGTTTAAGGCATCAGCATTAGATTTATCGATTATAGCAAATTTCATAAAAAATACCATTTCAATTTGGTCGGATAATATGGCAGAAACTTTTGGCTGCCAACTTCACACCGGTGACAGAATATGCCATACTCGTATCTGTTTTATTTTTAACCCCCGACCAAAAAAGGATGTTATAAGTTTGACGTCGATGTCTGTTTGTCTGTCTGTGTGTGTGTCTGTCTGTGGCACCGTAGAGCTCAAACGGATGGGCCGATTTAGATGGTTTTTTTTATTTGAATGTTAATTACCGTTTGTACCGAGGTTTGTAGTCCGTCTGGTAATAATATAATTTTCGTATAATATTTTGAATAGTAACAAGACTGGCCCCATAGCTCAGTTCCTAGTGACCCCACACACTTAGCTATGGGTGATGAGTTCAATTCCCGCTCAGAATAAACTTTTTTTGTTTTTTTTTAAACGTGATGATTACGAATGTTTTTATAGATCGAGTATTTCTGTGCTTTTAAGATTGCCTAGATACGTGAATTATTTCAGCAATCTGGTTTTCATAGTACAAGCTTTATTTAAGTGTTTTGTGAAAAAATCAGACATATTTTTTTTAAATACATATATTTTATGTGTTTAGTTAAAATCAAACACTTTTTCATTACTTTTTAATATTTATCGTCATTTAAAGCAATTTTGAGATGCGTTTTTTCGAGTAATTTAGTTCGAAACATGGATAAAACGCTTAAAAATAATTTAACAGAAAAAATGTTATATATCTAAATAATTAGACACTTACATATGTGTCGTTTTCATAATGTTAATGTTTGTGTGTTTTTGAGTATGTGTAGTTTGTGAGTATTTCTTTTTTTGGTAAAGTATTCATCATTAAGAAATCATTCATATATATTTTTTATAATATACATGCATAATACAAGCTTTGCTTATTTCGGGGCTGGTTAGTTTTATGTCAGATACCAATATTCAATATTTTTATTTATTTAATCTTACGGCACCATATAGTACTATGCCACTTTTGAGCATGTTATATTGAGGAGACTAAATCGATGTCTGGCACTACACTGCGCTCGTAAGTTTATTTATCTTTGTGCTCTGTAATTACTCTGAAAGTATTGACATTCAACAACAGTAACGTTTGCACACTACTGCTTGGTGGAAAAGTAATTGACAAACAAAGGTGCGTGAACTCTACAAAGAGTCCTTCCACTACAAAGTCGTTTAACTTCAAACACCCCTATTTTTACGTCAGGGGTAAGGGATTTTAATACTTTACGTACCTCACTATGACGTCTTTCTGCTTAAAATCTAACAATAACATTAACACTAACAACTATTAACACTTAATATTTTATCACAAACACTAACACACAAAAACGGCTGACACAAAAAGGTTGTCACAAAAGTTCATTTCGCGGGCAAATTTTCGCACGACTCGCGAGCCGTCCATACAATGCGCTCCAATCTACAGGTCTGACTGTTTTGCCGTAGAGTTTCCCGCGATTCAGAAGAACGAGATAGAACTACAAATTTTCCGAGTGTTAAAACGAGACGCAACGAAGCTTTTCACGTGAGAAAAGCGCAGTTCGGAAACGGACAACCGATGTATAGAGGTGAATCACGGAGCCACTATCGAGGTATTTTACGATTCGATTAGAAACTTGTACTTGTTATTGGTTTGTTGACTTTTTCGGTTTAATCTAAAGTTTGTGGTTTATACGCAATGTGTATAGATTTAGCGTTATGCGGTATTATGGAATTCGCATACCATAAAGTTTATGTTAAATTAATATTTCATTCATTTGTTTGTGTGTTTTAGTTTTTAGCGTAGGCGGGGTAATTCAATGGGCTTACAGAAAATATATACGGTTTTATTTAAACTCATATTAATGTTATGTTTTTGAAGATTGGGTGGGTGTGGCGTGGGAGAATTTAGGGATGCTTGTGCAAGTATAAGATTAAATTTAAATGCCATTCACATAGTTTTTTGTTCTAAAAGTATCCAGAGGATTAAATAGAGCGTTTGATGTTGAAGAACATGTGATGTTAACCGTTTGCTTATTACAACAAAGTACTAAAATATATAAATATTGTTAAACATTCCTTTACATAACATTAATTAGCCCCAAATTAAGCAAAGCTTGCATTGTGGTAGTTAGATAGGTCATATAATGCTAGATATCATTTTTTATAATCCTACCGATATTATAAGTGTCAATGTTTGTCTGTTTGTTGTTCATTCACGTCGTAATGCATGAACGGATCGGGCTGAAATTTAGAGTACATTTAGGTTTTAGTCTGGTAGAACACATAGGCTACTTTTTAACCCGGAAAAATAGCGAAAACGCGGACTACGTGGGTAAAACCGTGGAGCACTGCTAGTATATACATACTTATGCTACATGAAATATTTGTACAGCGTGTTATTTTTTTTTTAATAGGAAGTGACGAGGCAAGCAGGATATGTACATGATGGTAAGCAACATGCCTGACACATAACAGCACAGTGACACGCAGCTATTGGAACATGAAGAGTCCAAATCATTACGTAGCACTGCACTGCGCTCATCACCCAGAGATCTAAGATGTTATATCTCTAAGCCTTGTAATTTCTCTGGAAACATTGCTCTTCAAACCGGAACACAGCAATGTTTTCACATTGATCCCCACTAGCCTCCAATTAAGCCACGAGGCCAATGACATGACAGAGACAAAACAACAATGGTTGATGTTCCGAAGACTCAAGTACAGAGATTTGACATTCACCATTCATTCACAAATAAAATTTAAACTATCCAATGCCATAAGAAGAAGAATTCTTATGGTGCCGTCTCCTTCCGAAAGTTGGCAATCATTACGGCTATTTGCACTCTGGACACCGCAAGGAAGAGCGATCTAGTAACTAAAGTAAGTAAAGTAATTATTTTACTTATTACTTTTTCTTTATTTTACTTTTACATTTACAGATGGAATGGTTACATATCTGGTACTTTTGTTTAGGTTTTGATGTTTAGATAAAGTTAATGTAATGCTTTCGTGAGTGGGTATTCCTTAATGGATATAATATGGGTAGTAATATGGTTCTAGGTAAGCGCGTTCCATTGTAGACCGTAGCGTCAATCAACTAGTAATGAAGTGGCGGTAAGCAACGAACCACTAACAAACAACGAAATACTTTCACATTCGCGGTGTAAGAGGCATATGAGCGTGTTAATATTTTCTTAATTTTAGAGAATAACAAAAAGCTGCTAGAATTCGACATTTCGAATTTCATTCAGACTTCTAAAAAATCGTTGTTTTTTATAGATGTATGTTTGCGTAACTACGTAAGAATTACAAATTTGATTGAATAACTGTGAAATTTGAAATGTCATAATTTTAGCCATCGATGTAAATCAAAAGATGTGCCCTGAGCACGTTAAAATTGTTAACCAATCCACTTGACCCCTAAAATCGCTAGCGGCGAGGTATATTGTGGTTCTACTTATTTTGGTGCTTGACAACGAATAGTGACAGGTATAAACGTCTGGCGTTCACCGCTTCCTACAACCGACTAAGAACGGAAAGAGTGAGCTCACTCTTCCCAACGATGACATAATTCTGGGCGCCTGAAGTTTGGGAGGGCACATCCATTGATTTATATCGATGATTTTAACAGCATATTTGTTTTCCTTTAAAATTAAGAACATGTAGATACGCTAATCTTCTTCTGATGTAAAAAATGGCGTTATACATGTCACTTCAGTAATTTTAATACATATTAACCCTATTAATATATAAACTAACGGAATTCTACGATTTCGCCCGCGTCGTCTCCGACCCCGTCAATTTCCTATGATAAAAAGCCAAAGTCAAAGTCAAAGCCATTTATCTAGATGGCCATTGTATTGTTCTACACAATCAGCTGTCCACAAGCGTCGGTGGCCGTTTACGGTCTGGTGAATCTTCGCCTGTTTGTTCTCTTTTTAACCGACTTCAAAAAAGGAGGAGGTTCTCTATTCGGCTGAATGTTTTTTCAGTTTCAAATAAATTGACGGACAGCGACTTCTGATAGAAGTGAAAAAATATTGGCAGTCATAGGAACTGCCGACAGAAGTGAAAACAGATAACTCAGAATTGTATAGATTACTTATAGATATATTACTAGAATAGCAAATTAAGGGTGAAACCGGAGGGCGTGACCATGAGTATGGTAATATCACGCATTTCTAAATGGCCAATGAGAAACTTTAACGCATTTCTATGGTCAATGACCATGTTTACCACCCCGAGTTTACCCGAAGGCTTCTTATCATTCCCGAGCGTGACGCTAGAATTCAATTCAAAGCCCACGAAAAATATGTCTGTGGCTCGCCTACAATTTTTCACTTCAAAAATCTTATAATTTAAAATGTTGATGGCAAACAGCACTAATCTTGTACAATACTTTACCTGTAGGTTCAGATATATTGCTACTACGATAGATATATGTCACTAACGCGAACTCACTAGTTCCAGTTAGTTGGTTAGTTTCCATCCAGCGGTTGCCTGGAAGAGATCGCTTTTAGCGATAAGGTCGCCAAGTGTTACTTTATTTATTTTTTGTATATTTTTGTAACTTTGTTTACTTGTGAAGTGCAATAAAGAGTTAATCTATCTATCACTAGATGACAGCCATCCAAAAATTGTCTAAGGCGCCCGACCTGTTACGCTGCTACACTGCCGCTCCGACGCTACGCCGCCGCCGGTGCAGCTGTCTGACATTAGCATGTTGGTGATGGAAACTCATTCAATTTCCAAAAATAGCTCTACGTGGCTATATAAATGTTTACTCCAAAATTAAAACCTAGTGTTGCATCATATGAAGGCTATTTAGATTCCATCTCGGAGAGCAAACAATGTTCGGTTGTACACAAACCGTGGTGGCCATTTAACCCCAGGTGACCCTTAACTTGTTGGCTTTCATTTTGATTGATAATTAATTCTCAGAAAAAAACAAAAACCGTATTTAATTAAAAAATAAATTGAGACACTCGTCTAAATATACATATTTTAATAACTTGGCACTCGCGCGCTGGAGCCCTGAGACACAATCCTTGTGCTTAGTTTATCCTCACGTGTGTACACTGAGTTACCGATTATTTGTGTCTTCTACTTTCCTTGTGTTATGTTAATAAATTGTCTTTATCTTTATCTAATATCATCATAAATAGACATCACTAAGTCATTTAGATTTCTAGATGGCTGAAAGTAAATTTTTGTTTTTATTTCAAAAACACCAATTTTGGTATAATTTTTATAGGAACACCTCTAAACTATCTTACAAATCAAAAAGAACCATCAAAATTGCTTCGAATTCAAATTCTTGCTAATGAAAAATGACGTTCATTGGAACTGCCGACAGAAGTGAAAACTTAACCTTATAGTATAATACAGTAATTATATTGCTCCATAATTACCTGCATACAGATATAGGTACAGCTATTATGGATGTCGCAACGCGAACTCCTAAGATTTCACTCATCCAAAATCCATCCAAGATTCATTATGGTCATCACACCATGATTAGAAGTAAGTATAGCCATTTAATCTAGATGGGCATGCTTAGACTTATTAATCTAGATGGGCATGCTTAGACTTATTAATCTAGATGGGCATGCTTAGACTTATTAATACGACAATGCTTTGAAGATTTATTCCAGACTAGCAACGCCCTCCGGTTTCACCCGCGTAGTTTCCATAAATAAAAGTAATAAAGCATAAATATTCTAAAAGTAGTTTATTAGTCTTACATTTTGGATGGGCGGCCTTCAATAAATTTGATGACGTCCTCAGATCTGTTGTCCTTCCACAATGTCTGAAGACCCGCCTCTACAATCAATGTGTCCTGCCCACCATGATATATAGTGCCGAGACATGGACGCTGACTAAAGAGGCTGTGTATAAAATGCAAGTTTCTCAGAGAGCCATGGAGCGAGCCATGCTTGGCATCAAATTACAGGACCGTGTGAGGAATGCTGAAATTCGACGTCGGACGAAGGGGCAAGAAATCGGAAAAGCAATCACTTCTCACAAATGGATTTAGGCTGGACACATTACCAGGCAGAGTGATGGCAGGTGGACTCAAGCAGTTACAGATTGGTGGTCGATGAAGAGCAAGAGAAGTGTTGGGCGTCCATCGGCTAGATGGGTCACTGACATTCGAACAGTCCCGGGTCATGCATAGATGAGACTAGCAAAGGATCGAGACAAGTACGTACACGTAGAGAGGCTTATGCTCAGCAGTGGGCGATAACGGGCTGAAGAAGAAGAAGTCTTATATTTAACCCCCTGTTAAATCCCTCAAACCTTCAATCTGCTTGCGTATCTGAGTACCGTACATCAGTACATAGTATCTCCATGTATTTTCCCCCGGTGACTAAACTTTCGTTATTGTATTTGTACAGAACGCTGTAAAAGGATCCTATTTTTTGAGACAGTGACTGTATTTGAGACAAAATTAAAGGTGCTATTACAAAGTTATGGCTGGTCTAGTCGGGAGAATTGCGACTGCCGATCCAGCGTCCCCGGGATCAAATCCCATGCGCACCATTGTCTTTTCAAAGTCATTTGCGTAAAGCCGCTAACTTACGGTGAAGGAAGACATCATGAGGAAACCGACATGTACCCGCACTGGGTCACGTGGTTGATTATGGCTTTGTCTCTCTCCTTGCTAGAGAAGGCCCCAAGTCCCAGTAGTGGGAACATTTAGTGGGCTGTTTATGACAGAATGAGAATTGTATAAATAAATATGATCCTATTGCTGGGCTTTGGGGTGTTTTGTCACAGGTGGAGAATTAAAGTCATATTGCACTACGCTGGTTGTACGGGTTTGCGGATGATACATGTTCTCTAAAGATGTTTCTTTCTTGGAACGCGCCGTTGTCCTCATGCAACAATGCTAGTGGTCACGCCCTCCGGTTTCACCCGCGTAGTTTTCAAAGTGAGCTAGAACTTTTCTGAGTTAGAACTTTTCATTCCTTCAGCAGTTTCTATGACTGCCAATTTTTGATTTCAATCTAAGTCACTGTGAGATGGTATACTGTTATATATCTGTTATTATTTTATAAAAGCTGCGAGTTTCTGAGGTCTGACCTTTCCACAGGTTAGTTTACAGCTGACTCTGAAATTAATTTCGCGTTTGATATCTCTGAAACGTAACAGGCGGGGCTACGCAGATCAAGGAAGGAACACACGGTATTTATTGTGTATGTGTTCGCTGTAGTGGTAGGACTCTTAGCAGAGTCCTACCACTGCGCAGAGTCCTACGTTCCGCCTGGGGAAATACAACACCTTTGCCCGTAATTCTACCAATAAGTAATATAAGTAATGTATAAACATCATTGTTTTCCGGTTCGAAGGGCAGTGTTTCCATTGAAATTACTGGACAAATCTATAGTCCTGGAATCAAACTTCTTAAATCTCTGGGTGACGAGTGCAGTGCAGTGCTATGTAATGATTTGGACTCTTCATGTTCCAAAGCTGTGTTATTGCGGGTAGGTGACTTACCATCAGGCACATGACATGCACTTCATGTCACTCTATATTAAAAAAATAAAACTTTACTAGTCGCTTCGGGAGGGATTCGAAATCAGGACCTACGGCTTAATAAGAAGACTCATTACTGACTATGCCGCAAGACTAGTCAATTGTTGTTTCTCTGAAAACTAAACAACATACCTCGATTTAAAATTATCACGCAGCTATTGAAACACACATAGTTGAAATCACTCCCTGGCACAGCACTGCGCTCGTCGCTTACAGATATAACATGTTCTATTTCATTGGTCTGTCATTTCTCTTACCAGACTACAAACAGTCAACCACTACATACAATCGCCCTAGCCTTCCTAAATTAGTTTTGACTAACCTATTGCTTTAAATGGTAGTCAATTTGACGGTGTTTGTCGTGGGTTCGATTCCCACTTAAAGCAAATATGTGTGTAATAAATACAAATTTGTGTTCTGTATCTGAGTTTTTCTATGTTTATTAATTTTGTTTGTATTTACAATTGCATAATTATTACCTATCTGGATTCGATAGCACAAGCTTTTCTTGGTTCGTGGCTGTACAGTGGTCTGTGAGAAATGTCTGCAAGTTTTTCATTTATTTAATTAAGTAAGACCCCTTTTGCTTTAGGGTTGTTTTCCGTGCAACCCTGTTTACGTGCACTGCTCCTAGCGTTTATCGTGAGTATAAATATACTTCGTATGTTTCATGTATACTTCGTTCGCGTTTACCCGTCATAAAACGTCTACAAACGCTGCAAGGATTTTCAACGTTTACGTCACAATTCATAGTTTTGACTCCTTTGTCTTGTATTAAACCAGATATGAAACATAATTAATAGCTTTTAAGTATGTGCCTATCATTATTAGTGGACAATTCGTACACAACACCATCTAACCCCAAACTAAAGCTTGTGCTATGACGGCAAGACCTGATATAATACCTTTGTAGTTGTAAATACATACTTATTATACATAGAAACACCCAGACACAGTGCGAATATTTGAATTCATGACAGAAATGAAAGTAAATTTTAGTCGTTGTTCATATTTCAAAACCCACCACACTGATTTCGATAAATTTATATGAGACTAAAACGCTCCACACACGAGTTCTAAAATCAGAGGAAATTACGTAAAAGTAGTGAGGAGGAGCCTACATCGCACCATATGATTGGTGATTTATGGTGTGACGTAGGCTCCTCCCACTAGTCTTACGTAATTTCCTCTGATTTTAGGGCTCGTGTGTAGAGGGTTTAACTCTCCCAAACAAACGAAAGGCATCAAAATCGATTCGCAATTGACAGAGTCATCGAGTAACATGTATACAATAAAAAGGCAGTCTTAGTAACTGCTGATAGAGGTGAAAACTTATAACTCAGAATTTGATAGCGCACTTTGGAAACTACGAGGTTGAAATCGGAGGGCGTGGCCTTGCATGAGCATGGTCATCTATAAATGTGTCAGCCAATGCGGAATGCTGACGTATTTCTAGATGGCCAATGGCCATGGCCCCGAAGTTTATCCGATGATTTCTTATAATTACCGAGCGTGACGTTAGAATTCAATTCACACGAAAAATCTGTCTATATCGCGCCAAAAGAAGCATGCGCGGTCCGAGGGGGGGGGGGGGGTCACAGGGGACATGACCCTCCCCAAAATCGTATACGTTAAACAAAAAATCTAAGAAAATTAAAAATATCTAATAGTACCTAGATTATTTTTTAACGCGGGAAAACAACTAGAACGGCAACTTCGCGGGTAAAATCGTGGGGTGCTACTAGTAAAATATTTTTACTCGATTTATCGTATTTCGACTTGTGACCCCCCCAAAACCTGAGGCTGCGTACTGGTGACCCCCTCCAAAATTCGAGGCTGGGCCCGCGCCTGAAAAGAAGTGTTCACTTCAAAAAGGTACTACCGATTGAGTCGGTTCCTCGGCCGGTCTTCCTTTTTGTCAAGGATATCTTCACTTTAATTGAGCTCCGCTGAACTTGACTACCATCTTTTTTAACCCCCGACCAAAAAAGGGGTGTTATAAGTTTTTAAATAAATATTTCTTCTCAACCTACCTCAATATGAGTATCAAATGAAAGAGGTTGACTAGTAGAACACAAATAAAATTCAAATCCAAGATGGCGACCACCACAAAATGGCGAATTATATTATTTTTTTCACTACTACCTCAACATGGGAATCAAACAAAAGGGCTTGACTAGTAGAATACAATGCACTACGACAAATTTCAAATCCAAGATGGTCGCTTCAACAAAATGGCGAAATACATTTCTTTTTACATTACTCCCTTAATTTAGGTATCAAATGAAAGGGCTTGACTAGTAGAATGTTGTACAGATAACAAATCCGAGGTAGTCGGGGGTTAGTCAACATTTTTAATTTTGTTTTTTTTAATAAAGAGTTACGAGACGAGTAGAGGGTCTACCGGCTAACCAAAACTGTCTTAGCTTTGACATTGCTCTCTTTTTAACGCGCTTATATTAGTTTGGTTTGTATGTAACCGAATTTTTGAATGTGATTTTCACCACTTTCTAAACTACGAATTGTTTCTTTCCGCTTGAAATGATAGAGATATAGCAAAGCGATAGTCGATTTGTTTGGCGGTAGAGGAGCAGGACAGGTCACCTGATGGTAAGCTACATAGCTTCCACATAACAGCACAGTGACACGCAGCTATTGGAACATGAAGAGCCCAAATCATTACCTAGCACTGCACTGCGCTCATCAACCAGAGATCTAAGATGTTATATCTCTAAGCTGTTTAATTTGTTTGAAACTCTTAGCTTGATCTCAGTTATATAATTGACTAGATGTCCACCCGGCTTCGCCCATGTGACATATAATATAGCCTATCGCACTCAGGGATGCCGCACAGTGATATCCAACGGTGAAAGAATTTTTCTTGGGAATATCGAGTTGAAACAAAAAAACCGCTTCAGCTACCTGCTACGCCACCTGTTGAAAATTTTCTCTCTGAAAACTCATAACAAATTTGATGAGCAAAGGTTTAAAACATATTTTAAGGACGCAATCTTAGACACATACTCTTTCGTCAGCGTACGGTACGAAAGCTCTCAAAAAGGAAACTTATTTCCCGTTTTCGTTACATTTTTCATTCATGCTCCGTTCCTATTCGTAGTAGCGTAATGTTGTATAGCTTATATTTAGCTTTCGTCGCAATCCAATAGAAAAAAAGAGGCTTTCAATTCGGAGCAGTAGTTCACAAGATCCTAGCGATCAAACAAATAAGCAATCAAACTCTTCAGTTTTATAATATTAAGTATAGATAATAATTGTCCGCCTGCTTTATCACTTTCAAGCTAAAATTTCGCCAAATGGAGTTTTATTCCTAAAATCCGAGTTAATTTCCAGACTATTATAACACCAATACTTCAACAAAACTAACGAAAGCTGGAGAAAACAAATGAAAACCCATGCGGATTCATCGCTTCCGCAAAACCACGCGAATAAAACAACTGGGATAAATCGTGAACTACCCATTTAAAAACGACAGCTATCGAGAATCAGACAATAAACCGATCGTAGCGCCACTTGAAAACGTGCAAGTTTGTTGGCACGAACGTTATATTCGTGTGATTTTCGATTAATATACCCTTTTACGATAATAACCAATCCGACTCGATACACTGGAATTACGGTTCAAATATCAAAGCTAATTAATTAACAAAAATAAACCTTACTGCTTAAGGAATACGATTCAATACAGACTGATATATTTTTATTGCGGCAATGAAATAAAGCAATCTCGATAATACGTAGCAAACTCTTTGTTTTAATCGAATTAAAACATATTTTAGTAGAGATAATCGTAAAATTTTTAGTAAAGTTTTAAGTTTTTATTTTATTTTTAAGTTTAGGAAGTTATTAATATAACTAATTGTTATTCAGTTATTTATTATTTCTTCTTAATTTCTAAGTTTTTTACAATAAGTATAAAAACATAAACATTATAAAAAACTTAAAAACTAGGGGCAGCGGCGGCGGGGCCCAAGCTACCGGTGGTTAGGGCTGCAGACTGAGGAACCTCCTGACGATGCGCGCTGTGTCGAGGATGACTGCCTTCTGGATCTGGCCCTTAACCCAACCGTCTAGCGAAAGTCTCTTGAGATGGTCGAGACTTTTCGCTATAAGGCCGTTTGCCGACTTGACTATTGGGACTATGATCGTCGAATCAACATCCCAAATGGCGGTAACCTCATGAGCCAAGTCAAGGTACTTGCGAAGCTTGTCTTTCTCGGCTTTCACGTGACATAACTTCAACAATAATAACAATTATGTCACTTTGACTATTTCTGAAGTCGTGGACCAAGTGGTAAAACCGTCCCATTTCAACCGTGGTGTCGAAATTTCGAATCCTGTCGGCACCTTTGAATATATTTCCAAGTCCAGGTGTAAATACTACAGATTTTAAGCTGTCTCGATTTCAACTAATTTTTTTATTAATATAACACAACTAGTTCATCAATATATCTGTATTTGTGCGGAATTGGGATAATAAGTATAAAAATATAATAAAAGGTTAGCTTGTCAATGTTTTAGTAAGCATTGTAAGGAGCTTTAAAGTTCCGTTTGGTCCAATCGGGATACCGGCGCCTGCCGATCCGAAGACCCTGGGTGAAAACCTCACACGCACCACTGTCTTTTCGAAGTCATGTTCGTAATGCCGCTAACTTAAAATGGTGAAGGAAAGCATCTTGAAGAAATCGAAATGTACCTAGAATCTTTCGAAGTCACATGACTCTCGAAGTCATCCATCAACCCGCACTGGGCCAGCGTGGTGGATTATGGCCTTAACTCTCTCCTTGCGAGAGAAGGCCCCGAGTCCCAGCAGTGGGAACATTTAGTGGGCTGTTGTTGTTGTTGTAAGTAACTTTAAACAAATACTACGACTATATATTTACAAAGCAAGATGTTTTATTTAATCTATAGTTGAAATTGGACTTATTAGCACAAGCAGTAAAGACAAGAAAATAAATATTAACTTCTTGCGTACTTAAGTACATAATAAGTACACTTACTTTTTTTAGCTTATTCGGTATTCCATATATTATACCTAAATTAATTGAACGCTAAAATCCAGTTAAACGTAGAATCCTAATTTTTCCACTGAAAATACAGAAAGATCCAACAAAATGTAATGTTTCCAATCACGTAGTACATAACGTTTTCTCCAATTCGCTCAAGGTTTACGCTCGATTGCTTTCTACTAAGCTTCTGATCAAATAAACGAGCTAAAAGCGAATTGAAATTGTGTACTGTAAGGTTCCGTAACTATTAGTACCTATTTAAATAAATGATTACCATACGTCACACAGTCAGGAAGTCAAGGAGAAGGCGGAGTGTAGAAGTACATGGAAGGAACTCCACCGACAAGAGCGTCGCTCTTAAATTATGAATGAATGAATACGTCACACAGCACTATTTTGTTGCGGTAGGACTCTTTGCACTTTCTAGCCGCTTGATAAACCGCAGTAACTATATTACACCAAATGATGAAAGCCAACAAATTTAACTCTGCGATCGGGCTTATGGCGGTTTTTTTTTGGTATTTTTATTTGGAAAGCCACTCTCATAAATTTGTATTTATTAGCATCTACTTGAACCTGTCTTTGTTTTGATGTAAATCTCATTAAAATTAAAAATGAATTACCTACCTACACATAAAAATCGTAATTTTACGATTTTTTTTGGCGTTGTCATGAGGTTCAAATGTTACATTTTCATAAGGACATTTAAGATTCAACGCCACCTAGGAAATATTGGGAGAAATAACCAAGTACATCTTGACACAGTGCTCAAGGACAGCAATATTTTGTACTAAGAACGACTGCGTTACCAAAACTTACAACGTTGTTACTGCAATTTTAAGATAAATAACTTATTTTTCCGGTCAAATGTTGTTTTCTGCGTTAGAAAATACTGTTGTATTTCAATATAAGTATAGTTTTTGCGCAATTTTGTACGAATATCTCATAAAATTAATTTATTTTTCGGAGGGACCAGTTTTTAGGCATCAAAAGGATTTTGGCCCAAAATAAAAAAAAACATATTTTTTTTGGTATAAAAATTGCCTCGATGTACTGAAATTTATTTTAAAAGTTCAATTTGTTTTATTGAATCCAGTTTTTGGTTGTTTCGTGTTTGTTATATCGTATTCAAAATTAATTTAACACATAAAATCACTATATCTTCCTTATAAATTAAAATGTAATAGCTTATAGACCACTTGAGAACCCGAAAAAACTCCAACTCAAGCGTCAAAATTGTTAGTTTACGTTTCAAGCACATTCATTATGATGAGACGAGAATGAAACGAGCAAGACATCTGCCTGATTGTAAGCAACATGCCTGATAATGATTGAACAGTGACACGCAGCTATTGGAACATTGAAATAACCAAACCATTACCTCGTACTAGGTATTCAATTGGACTCTTGCGCTTGTCATCCAGAAATATAAGATATTTCATCTCTACCATGTAATTCCATTGGAAACATTGCCCTTCAAATAAGAACACTCCGGAATAAATGTCAATACTTCCCCAAGAGGACTCTGTAAATATTTCCGACTATTGGTGGACAATTCACACACAACACCATCTAACCCCAAACTAAGCAAAACTTGTACTATGGCGGCCAGATAGCTGATATAATACATGTACCTATAGTTTTAAATACATACTTACTATATATAGAAACATCCAGACACAGTACAAACATTTGAATTTATCACACAAATATTTGCACTGTATAAATCTATAAGAGTCCTCTATTTTGCCATTTGGCAAAAACTGTTGTTTGATTTTTTTACCTTTTTGGCCAACTTTGCCTTTGGCCTAAATAGGTGCTACTTGAGTTTTTTTACACAAGCTTTTCCTGTGTTTCATTGGAATTCAAAACTATTCAAAGTTTCTTGTATGAGTTCGCAGTTGTCATAAATTTCAAACATGGGAGTTGAGTAAACATGTGGCTATTTCTGAACGAGGCTGGATGGATCTTGCAACTATTTCGATTTCGGTGTTCATAAATCTTTGGATACGCTTTTAATGGTGGCAGAGGGTTTGAGTTTGAATTAAAATGATTTGTACTTATGAGTATTGTTATATTAACATAAATAACCCACTAAATGTTCCCACTGCTGGGACCCGGGCCTTCTCTCGCAAGGAGAGAGTCAAGAGCATAATCCATCACGCTGATCCAGTTCGACCTCGAAAGATTCTAAGTACCTACGTACATGTTGTGTTTTCTCATGATGTTTTGCTTCGCCGTTTTAAGTTAGCGACATTACGCACATGCATGCACGCATTCTCATCACGGTTTCAAAAGCCAAAAGATACGCACTATTGTCATTTTTATGATCAATTTTTACTTCAGGCCAACCGAATTCGGAAGACAATTTCCACGATATATTATTACGAGTTTTTTGAAAAGAATACAAACGACACAAAATAATTTAAAAATTTAATATTGTACCCGATTATGTACTTTCCGTATTTTACATAAATATAACTTACTGATATGTAGTTTAAAACAAAAAAAATAACTTAGCTCTACAACATGCTACTAATTTTATATATACAAAAGTATGTTTTGTTTTTTAACGTTTTCACGCGAAAATTACTAAACCGATCATCGTGAAACTTACACATATATATACCTGGAGGTGTTAAAACTAGCATGGATTACTTTTTCTCTTGCTAAAATACCTGGATCGGGTACTGCGCGGCTGAAAAAACGAGGTACAGATTGTTTTTAAATATTTTAAAAATGTATGTACTGGTTTTATAGAAAAAAAGTTTGGATAGAAGAGTACGACGCGACTGTTTTGATTTTCCAACTATTTTAGTATAATTCTTATTTGAACACAACCTATCTGTTGAAGTGACGCGGAGAAAATGGAATACACATAGAAATTTTTCACCTTATATACCGCCCTGAGCAGCGAGCCGCGTTATACGAGTTGTGTACAAGTGCCACAATACAACCAATCTTATTACTGTGACGAACAAGACGGTAGGGGAGGCTGGGGATAAACGGCCGTGTTATTTGGTAGTCGAGAGTTATCATAGCATTCCAAATAATTGCAAAGTGGCAAAAATGCAAACACGCAGCGCTGTGTCGGGACAAAAATATTATAATCAAGAATAAATACAGCAAAGTAACGATAGGTACATTTATTCAGGAATTAATGGCATGCAAGCGTTTAAATACATTAGTGTCCTTCCAATTAAGCGTATGTGTGGTAGTTGTATCACGCAATGCTTTCAACATTGCGGTCAGGTTTCAAACTTGGCAGAATAACACTGTGGTGTTATGTGTCAGGCATGATGCTTACCATCAGGCACATGTCATGATCGTCTCGTCACTCTTTAATTAAAAAAAAAAGAATGGAAACGTTCTGACGATGTTTCCATTAAAGAGGCTTATGTGAACCAAAAAACTTTGGAGTATAGCCAAATTAATATAGACTTATCGACGTTTTAGATGTCAAACGGACTAAAAGAGAGAAAATTAAGCTTAAGCCAATTAAAAAAAATGGGGTGAGTTAATGATACTCGTACCTCCAACCTCAAAGCTTTTTCCCGACTGTTTAATATAGACTAACTCGAACTAAATTGAATCGTATCCGGCAATTGTGTCAAACTGTGGTTTATCCACTAAAAAAAAAACTTTTTTACTCATGCTAGACTGTTATTGTCGGTCAAATGCTGGGCATGACAAAAGTCTTACAAATGAAATTTGTTTTAGTATTAAAATAAACGTGGTTGTTACACATATTTAATTGGATAATGGGCCAAACGGGCACCCATGGGTACTCTCCTTGAAAAAGGCCGCTGGACGTGGCCGAAACTGGAGTCGGATTGACCGACCGTATACAGCGTGGCGCTTTGGTGCCGACATTAAATGAACACACGGGTAGGGTTACTGACCAGTAATCATACAAAAGGAGTGAAAAATAAATATTCGCTTATTTGAAAAAAAAATAGTTTCTAACAAACTAAATAATTGTATCAAGCGATCGAATGAAAATCACGCTGTGCACTAGATTCATTCAATAACTTCCGTTGTGTGAGTAAGTTGCGTGTGAGTAAAGCTGGCAACGCCGCATCTATCACGCCTTCTACCGCCTAACTAAATCGGCTTTGGCTTTGCTATTGCCATCTCTTATCATGTCAAACGAAAAAAAGAGAGAGAGAAACTACAAAGCTATGACAGTATTCGTTCGTGCGGTAAGCCCCCGAGTACCTATCAGCCGCCGCCGCCGCCGCGCCAAGCGGGGTCGTATGTACCTATCTACAGATACGTTTACATAATTTTTAGTTATTTCATTGTGATTAATTTAGAACGTGAGTGAGTAGGTACATCGTGAAACAGCAGATTCAACATCTGTTCACCACTAACAAATCGAATACCCAATAATAAACAACAAAGGTAAGCACACAAAATGTAAATAAATGCGTAGGTACCTAACCTATTGTAATTTTGGCGAAACATACCAAAATGTTGACTTTGAAATAATAAGATGCGTATTGTCAGTACTCATATCAAGGGCACTTCGCATTTTTCATTATTCCCACTGGTGGGACTAGGGGCCTTCTCTAGCAAGGAGATAGGCAGTTAAGTTGTAAGTACCTATACACCTCTACCTCTATATGCCTCTACGCACGGAGCGGCAACACAGCGCCTACTCCGGCGCCGAGTAATCCTTTGAAATTTTAGGTACAAACATCGGAGCGAAACTTTTTTGATCTGCATTTTTATAATGGTCTACATGACCGCCACTTTCGCGAACACTAAACCTTATTAAAAATGAAAATGAAAACGAATACTTGCCAATAAGTGTCCAGGTGAAGCCGAAATCTGTGATGCTCTGGGAAACTTGCACTTTGTCGATGACTTGCTTTGGGCGACAAATCGTTATCGCAAAGGCAGCTATTTGATGGGTTTCTGTGTCAACTAAAGTCATGTCTGCATACTATGGAGTTCCACAACACCAATTAAATAACTACTCACAAAACAAAATCACAACACAAAAGTACATAACATAAACTATTTTCGTACAAAAAATTAAACCGACTTCAAAACCACAAATAGGCACTCAAAAGCGAAAAATAAACTAAAATCATTATTATAAGCGCTACTCACTCATCTATTTGAAGTCGGTGCCAGCCAAATCTAACAGGTATAGGATAGATACTACTTACCTGTGCCTACATAGCATTCAATCTACTAACTTTTTGACCTGACTGGCACCGACTTCAAATAGATGAGTGAGTAGCGCTTATAATAATGATTTTAGTTTATTTTTCGCTTTTGAGTGCCTATTTGTGGTTTTGAAGTCGGTTTAATTTTTTGTACGAAAATAGTGTATTTTACTCTTTTTAGTGTACAAGAACATAATTAAAAATTTTCATTAACCCCCGACTACCTTGGATTTGTTATCTGTACAACATTTTACTAGTCAAGCTCATTCATTTGATACCCATATAAAGGGAGTTGTGAAAAAAGAAATATATTTCGGCATTTTGTGGAAGCGGCCATCTTGGATTTGAATTTTTTCATAGTGCAAAGTATTCTACTAGTCAAGCTCTTTCGTTTGATACCCAAATTGAGGTAGTAATGAAAAATATAATATAATTCGCCATTTTGTCGTGGTGGCCATTATGGTTTGAAATTTGTTATAGTACATAGTATTTTACTAGTCAAGCCTTACATTTGATAACAAAATATTTCTTCACAACCTACCTCAGGTTGTGAAGAAATATTTTGTCCGCCATTTTGTGGAGGCGGCCATCTTGAATCGACATTAACCAGACATATCTAAGAACATTTGCTATGGTATTAACCTTGAAATAAAAGAAACCGCATCGAAATCGGCCAATCTGTTTGAGTTCTACTACGGTGCCACAGCAGACAGACACGACACACAGACAGACATCGACGTCACTTATAACACCCCTTTTTTTTTGGTAGGGGGTTAAAAACAAGTTTTTATTAAAGCATTTACACAATTTTGTATTGACAGGGTCGAGATTCATAACTTTTGTGAAATCTACAACTACGTCATCCAGATAATTGTACGCAAATTTTCAGTTTTTGGTTCATATTTCAAAAAGTACTTGACCGATTTCAAAAAGATTTATATGGGACCATTCGGGAAGCATACCCATCTGAACACAAAAAGAAATTTTAAAATCGGTTCAGAGAAATCAGGTAACATACATAAAAAAAAAAAAAAACATAGGGGTCGAATTGATAACCTCCTATTTTTTTTTGGAAGTCGGTTAAAAAAGGCGTCTTTATCGCGGTATCTAACCTAATCTAATTGACACTGACTCTTACAATAAATTACCTACACTAAATAAACGACAAAAATAATGCGGAAGTTTTTTTCGCGAATAATTAAATTACTTAATTACCTAACTAAGGATTTAAAACAGTAAATTAGATATTTACAATTAAAGTTTTAGCGCAAGATATGTGTCAAGGACAACGGTCAACTAGTGGAGAGAAGGACAAGAAATTAGACGAGCACATCCTCTCTGCATTTCATTAACTCGCACACAAACGCTTGTGTTGTCTTATCTCTTTCTATTGTATTTGCCTTACGCCTGATTTTCATTGATCAAACATATGGATCTGAGGTCTGCGACCTAATGACCTCGTCACTTAAATTTTTAGAAACAGGTTGCTTTGAATTGGAATTTTTTGAAAATTGCAAATAACTCAGTGAATAAAAACGATACACGAAATTTAATTTTACAGAATGCCTAAAAATATGATGTGTGATATGTGGTTTCATTTAATGTCGGCACCAAAGCGCCACGCTGTATACGTGAATATCCCGTTATTCAATTAAATATGAAATTCGTTGGACTACGAGTATGTGTTGGCGTTGATTGCTTTCTAAGATTTGCATAGTTATTGATTGACATCTATGATCCATTCAAATAAATATTTTAAAAATATTATTTTCCGTAACAAAAAGTATAATAGAGAGATCTATTTAAAATCTGTGTCTATTAACTTCTTCTGTGTTTTGTTTTTTGTATAGTTAGCTTACTTTTAATTGAACTAATTGAACTTGCATGTTCTCTGCGGGCCGCGCGCCCGGTTATCCGGCACTGTTATGGAGCCGCGCGAACCGCCCTGCACCGCTTCGATAACTCGCTTGTGGTAGCTGTCAGAGACTGCGTGAATATTCCACGCTATAAAACGTGGAAGGCATGTCATACACCCATATCATAATTTGATAATTTATTATAATCTTATTATTCGCCTTTTATGATTTGTTTTCATTTATTTATTCGATGATTGTATTAGTAAAGTATATATTTTATGTAATTTTAATGATGGATGTTAATCTGGAAAATGATTTGTTTCATTTCATTACCCATGCATAAATATGAATGCATTGTTGGAATTTTTTTATAACTCTACAAATATGACAGAATGCGCCGTGTTACCCCTCGCTCCCCTGGCCGGCTTTTCTAATCAAGCTGACACAAAGCTAACAGCATGTGACCACTGGACCTCGGACCTTAAGGCGACGATCTTTTCATGTTTTCCTTTACATGCAATATAATATAATACGGTAGATAATCTGTAAATCAGTACATGTATTAAATATTGGTGGACAATTCACACACATCACCATCTGATCCCAAACTAAGCAAAGCTTGTAATATGGCGGCCAAATAGCTGATATAATACTTATATAGTTGTTAATACATACTTATTATACATAGAAACACCCAGACACAGTACAAACATTTGAATTAATCACACTTTTTTTTCTTGAATTTGCAATGCATTTGAATATTTGCACTGGGTGGGGATCGAACCCACAACCTATGGCTTCGCAGGCAGAGTTACTACCCACTAAGTCACAAGGCGAGTCACTAAACAAAGTCATGATCTTTTTAAAATAAATACACGGGCAATTCAACTCTCGTTTGATATAGTCAGTCCAGTCCGACTCAAGTTTCAATGCTAAACGAGGTACGAACACGCGCGCACTCGCTTTGAAAAAGATCGCCGGACGCGATCGAAACTTGATTTGGACTGGACTGAATACTATATATCAAACGTGAATTACCCGTATATTTATTTAAAATGTGTAATAACCACGTTATTCTAAAACATTATGATTATTAGTGAGTATCCTTAGTAGCATAGGAATCCACTGTTGGGATTCGGGACCTTCTCACGCTATTTTTTTTTAAATAAAGAATGACGAGACGATCAGGTCATGTACCTGATGGTAAGCAACATGCCTGACACATAACAGCACAGTGACACGCAGCTATTGGAACATGAAGAGTTCGAATCATTACCTAGCACTGCACTGCGCTCGTCACCCAGAGATCTAAGATCTTATATCTCTAAGCCCTGTAATTTCTCTGGAAACATTGCCCTTCAAACCGGAACACAGTAACGTTTGCACATTACTGCTTGGCGCTAGAATAACTGGCAAAGGTGTAATTCCCAAGGTGGACTCTGCCAAGAGTCCTACCACTACAATTATAAATACAAACTACAATACTAAATTGACCATGCTGGCCTAGTGTCAGTTGGCAAATGATGCTAGAAATGTCTTTATACGAGTAATGAGCATGCTTCGTGATGTTTTCCTTCACCGTAAAAGCCAGTGGATGTGTCAAACTAGTGCATCTGCACTCGGACAAATACTCGAAGACGCTGGCAGGATTTGATCCAACGACTCCGCAATAGACAATCCAGACGCCTCTAAAGCCGGCTTCAATTCAACCCCCACCGAAATATTCTACTAAATAAACGAAAAAATTTGTGTTTCAATAATTGAATTAACGTATTCAATTGGAATTTTAAACAAAGACTAATAAAGAATAACTCATGTGCTACTTTTATTGCCGGAACCTTCTACCGCCTAACTAATTCGGTTTTTGTTTTGCTATTGCGATCTCTATCATTTCAAGAAGAAATAAAAAAGAGAGCAATATATAAGCTAAGACAATTCTAGTTAGACCCTCCGGAGGTAAGCGAGTAAAACCGCCAGGTGCTGCTAGTGTAGATTAAGGTAGTTAGGTATAAATAAGACGAGGCGTAAATTGAAATTTCCCTAGTAGAATGATGTGTTTGTGTTGCAGAAGGAAAAAACAGTTTGTTTATTTCGATCTGAGGTTGTTCCTGATGTGATATTCAGGGGTCTTTATTAACATATCGGATAGTTCAGATATTCATGACATTTTGGACATCCTCGGCCCAGGGGCGTCACAATCAGATTAAAAAAATCTCTTTTGGGACTCGTTTTTTTAACTGGTTCTTTTTTCTGAGACACTTTAGAAGTATATTATCAGTTAATTCACTCCACAGTTTCGGATGGCACCCGCGAAGAGTTCAAATTCGAACAACCCCCGCTACGGACAAACTGTAGAGTATCATACTAATAGTCCTAGATCCCAGAGCCGCCAGATGTCACGTATTTTCTGATGGATGAAATGTGGACGATTGAGTAGAGTTAGTACGTACTAAGAACACATGCTTGCTTAGACGGGCAATTCTGAGATATGGGGTCCAAAAGATACATTAGGTACTTACTTCACGTATTTTCTGATAACTGATTTTCACGTATGTTATAGGCAATATCTTTAAAACACCGAGTTTTATAGCGTCTGTTAAGCATAACGGCCGACGGAAAGTGTCTGGTAGTATTGGGGCTTTATTTTTAAAGATATTGCCTATAACATGCGTGAAAATCGGTTATCAGAAAATACGTGAAGTAAGTAATGTATCTTCTGGACCCCATATCTCAAAATTGGCTGTCTAAGCAAGTTAGCGGGTAAGCATGTGTTCTTAGTACGTACTAACTCTACTCAATCGTTTGTATTTCATCCATCAGAAAATACGTGACTTCTGACGGCTCTGGGGTCTTACTCTATATACTCATATTATAAATGTCAATGTTTGGATACAATCAGGCACATGTCTTGTCTCGTCATTCTGTATTCTAAAAAAAAAGTTTTTATCGTATGCATTTCAGAAGGTTTGCAGCTGATTCAGCAGTTTGGACTGCTCGTAGCTATAAGTAGCGACATCGTTTCATGGTTGACGTGCCAAAGAAATTTTACCCTATATTTAACATAATGACGGTCAATGGATGGCGGTCAACTCTACACCTATAATAGTAAAAAAAACATCTAGGCTATGAAATGGGTGCCCGAGTGAATGATCGATAAATAATAAGAATCTTGATGTTCCTAAATCGAGAGTGAATCGGCTTCTTCTAGGTAAGCACGCTCCATCGTAAACTGCGTCGTCTCTTAATAGGTGGAATCGGGGAAAACCCGCTGAGGCAACGCATTCCACATTTCCATTTCCATTCTATTCATCTATTTCTTAAGTTTATAGTGATGAGACGAGCAGGTCATTTACTTGATGGTAAGCAACGTGCTTGCCCATAACAACACAGTGACATGTAGCTATTGGGACATAATCCCAAATCTTTATCTAGCTAAAGATTCATTGCAATGCGCTTCACCCAGAGATATAAGATGTGTTGTCTCTATGCCATTTAATTTCACTTCAAATATTGCCTTTCAAAACGAAACGCAGTAATGATTTCACAGTACTGCTTGGCAGTAGAATAAATAAGTAAATAAATAAATAAAATGGGTGGCCATTTCACACACAACAGCAACTGACCCCAAACTAAGCAAAGCTTGTACTATGGAAGCCAGGTAGCTAATATAATACTTATTTACTTTTAAATACATACTTATTATACATAGAAAACACCCAGGCATAGTACTAAATATTTGAATTCATCACACAAACATTTTGCGCTGGGTGGGGATCGAACCCACGACCCACGGCTTCGCAGGCACAGCTACTACCAACTAAGCCACCAGGCCAGCTGGCAAGCCAGAATAACTGGCAGAGGTGTGGTATTTTCCCACGCGGACTCTCCAAAGAGTCCTAATACAAAAAAATTGGCACTCATAGGGGCTGTCGATAGAAGAAAACGAATAACTCAAAATTTGATAGCTCACTTTGGAAACTACGCGGGCGATACCGAAGCGCGTGGCCATAACCATGGTCACCTAGATGATTCGAGTTTACCCGAAGATTTCATTCATTTAAGAACGTGACGCTTGCGCTCAATTCACAGCACACTGACACTACACAAAATCTGTATGTGGTGCGCCAAATGATCTTTTCACTTCAGAAACAGTAAAATAGTTTTTCAAACCCACTAACTACCCCTTATCTCGAAAGACGCAGAAGTCCAAAGCAATACGCAACTAGCAATGTTTAATTTAATAACGTTCGCCTCGCGAGATCCGGGCGAAAACAAAAAAATAATTTGTTGCGACAGCCCTGGGGACCACCCACTCAGGACTCGCTTTATAAAAGCTCAGCGGTAGCAGCTGCCTCTCAGAAGCGAAGTAGCAGCCCTGGGAAGAAGATCAAAGTATATCTAACAGCTGTTATGGTATTTTGTGTGGACACCGCTATGTGAGTAATTAAATTATTTTAAACATTGTTTTAAATCGTATCACGGTTGTTCCCTAGTTCAGTATTAGTAATTGCAAGCATTTACCGTAATTGGGATAATTACTGGGTCAAACTTTTACAAATAAATTACTGGGATTAGAGATAACTTCTTAGATCTCTGGATGACGAGCGCAGTGCAGTGTTAGGTAATGATTTGGGCGCTTCATGTTCCAATAGCTGCGTGTCACTGTGCGGTTATGTGGCAGGTATGTTGCTTACCATCAGGCACATGTCTTGATCGTCTCCTCATTCTTTATTTAAAAAAAAAGTTTTTAATTAGTAAGTGATATTTTGTAAAATTTTGGGAAACGTAATTTTTGTTTTAGGTAGATATTTTACACATGATTATAGCGCATAGAACTGCATCGAATATCATTTTCCTTCTTTTAATTACGTTAAATAAATTATGCTATCATAATGCACAAAACCATTCAAAAATAAATATCTCACACTGGTTCCGTTAATGTTCAAACACCTTGTTACAAAAAAGTTAATAAACAATTTGAGGGTTTTTGTACTTCTGTCACTCAGAACTCTAATTCGAAAAAAGTGTTATTAGGTATCTTTATTACTATCAAATGAAGTGGATCATTTCTATTATGTACCTACCTATATTAAATTTAAGCCATCATAATACATGTTTTAAATAGGTTTACTAGCCAATATCTAAACATCTTTCACAAAGTACCTAAGTGTAGCTTGTAGTCTAGCAAATCAGAATTTTTTTATGTGTACGTACATCGTATATAGTTTCGTTATTTTTCAAATTATTTATTAGATACATGCCCATTATAAGTACGAGTATATGACTTAAAGATATTGTGTTTTCTAAACCTATAAACCTTAGTTTGTCATATTTTCATTTTATGGTAATAATCAATAACGTGACTCGATAGTTATCTAGATTTATAATAAGTATGTATTTAAAACTAAACATGTATTATATCAGCTATCTGGGTTCTATAGTACAAGTTTTGCTTAGTTTGTGGTCAGATAGTGTTGTGTGTGAATTGTCCACCAATGTTTATTTATTTTATTTATATTGGATAGTCCATAGCTTTTGATAATTTAAACATAAATTAAACGTGTTGGATTTGGGTTTTGCTAATAAATTTAATAAAAAGTTTACAGTTTGTTCGGTATATTGATTGGGATGTTAAAAATAACTCTTTACGGTAAATAATAGGTATTTTTTATGAATTTTCTATAATAATACGCATGCGTTTATGTATTTTAAGGTATGGTGGAGTTGGCTATATTTGAAATTAAAGTGAAGGAGGTGCATGGTATTAAGTGTTTTCAGTTCTTGTTTTTTAAAATGTATTATAGCGAAATTGTATATCTTCCTTAAACAAATCTCTCGCTTGTTTGCCGAGGAAATTGTTAGACTTGGCATACTTACTGCTTTTGAATAAGGAATAAAGTTACTGCCGTATTCCGAACATTTTCGCGAGACAAAAACAATGTCAGTGGTATAGAAATTTACCTGTTTCACATTATTTCTGTATGCCAATATTATTAAATTTTAATAAAATTATAAGAACTTACAAAGTTAAGTTTAACTCAAATATTACGGTGCCGACTACTTCAATATTTTAGAATATCAAGAAGAGTAGGAATAATCTCTATATATAAAAATGTTATGTTGGTTTGTGTACGCTTTAAAAACTCAAAAAGTTCTGCACCGATCATGCTGAAATTTTACAATGATATATAATCCGCATCAAGGATTGTTTTTATCTGATTTTGCATTACAATGGGCCATAGTGAAGTGTGGCAGGGTACAGCTAGTTTAAAATAATTTTGAAGTGTACTTAAAGAAAATGATTGTTTCAGATTGTGACAAAATGCGTAAAAAAGCTTACGCTGTACTTATATTGCTGCTAGTCATCACCCACGATACTGTACTTGGAAAGGAATCCAACAAAACCAAACTTCACAAATCCAACAAAAAACATAACTCGAATAAAGAAAAATCTTACGTTGAAAGACTAAAAAGGTCTCTTGATGACAAAGAAGATAAGCCGTTCTGGGCAAACCGAGGGAAGAAAAAAATTGAGGCTTCTAATCAAAGCAAGAATGAAAACGATATAGAGAAGGTCACTAAAGTTCAAAAGCGAAGCGATTATTTTGAAAAAGAACCATTTTGGGGAGCACGAGGACGACGCCAAAGTGCTTCTGCCGAAAATTACGAGTACGATGAATATTCTGAACATCCAATTGATCAATCGAACTGTAAAAACTGTTACGGAACAATTCATTTTGACACTAACGATAAAAATTATAAAGATAGAAGAGTCGATACTTTTATACCGTTCTGGGGTAGCCGAGGTCGGCGCAGTTCGAATGAGGTAGACGAAAATGACCCATTTTGGGGTACAAGAGGAAGAAGACAAGAGGACGATCCGTTTTGGGGATCAAGAGGTCGAAGAAGAGATTCGCCCCCTTGGTTTGCCAAAGAAAGAAGGGAAGATGAGCCATTTTGGGGGAACCGAGGCAGGCGAGATGATGAGCCTTTTTGGGGCAGTCGAGGGCGGCGTGATGAACCCGAACCGTTTTGGGGTAATCGTGGCAGGAGACAAGATACTCTACCGTTTTGGGGTGCTAGGGGTAGGCGGGAGGAAGAACCATTTTGGGGAAACAGAGGGAGACGCGAAGAAAGCGATCCGTTCCGGAGCAGTCGAGGTAGAAGAAAAGAGGATTTAAAAGACTCCATAATTAACGCAATTAATACTGTTGAAGATGATATAGAACATCTGTCGCGACTCAAGCGCAGTGACTCGAGATCATTTTGGTCGAATAGAGGCCGCGATAGTCAGCTGAAGTATATGTTTAGCACACCATCCAGGAGCAGACTCGTAGCACAGAAAATTGGCAGAGAGTTTAATGCGGATTTAAAAGCGGAACCAGGTACAGTGCAAGACAGTCGAATCTTTGCTGAAGAACCGCATTACATTGTCGTTGAACGAAGCAGTAGGTCGTCTGGTGAATCCGAGGACCCTTTCTACATATCTCGCGGTAAGAAGTATTATTTCAACTATGGTCTTATTAAAGCTGCAAGAGATCGACGAGGCGCAATAGAAGAGATAGTAAAAACAGTCCGCAATGATCCATACTATATTGCCAGAGGTAAAAAGGATGTACATGCAACAGGTAGTAAGAATAATGCAACATCTGAAGAAGAACTAGCTAAAGTACAGGAATTAGTTTGCTCTGCCATTGATCTAGTAAATGCTCAGAGCAATACAAAAGTGAAACGGGAAATAGACAACGACAGAGATAGGAGAAGTATGCTGAAGAAATTAGCGGCCCAGTTGCAAATTGACCCATATTATGTGAGCAGGGGTAAGAAAAGTGAGAACGTATCTAATAGAAATCATTTACTGGAGTTTATAACTGAAGTTGCTGAAAAATGTGGCTAAGCCAATGATAGATAATTATCTGACTTAATTATAACTCAAACATATCATATAGTTTATAAGTATTTTATTTCTTTAGATGTGTATACTGTGCCATAAGCTCTATATCGGTGACCTGAATAAATAAAGGGTAAAATTCTTGAATAATGTTTGTTTCATTTATAAGCCAACGCCATTTAGGGAGTAATCGTTTATTATATTTAAATATAAATTTAGAAACATAGTAGAAATCCTGATCTTGTATACACATCGCAGTCAACTAGATTAATCACCCATTCAATTAACAGCCTAGCTGTTCAGTGACATAAACATGATTCAGCCATTTGTTCAAACAGCTAGTCAGAGTCAGAAACTCTCAAAATGGCGTCGGCAAACATGTTTGATGAGATTTTTTTAAGTAACATAACCGAATCTAGTTTCATTTACAGCATTAAATAAGTAGTTTCTTATGTCATATCATACAATAGAAAATGTCATATGCTTCACCTTGTTTATTTCTGTCACATGTTCACGCTATGGTACAAATTGCCTTACCATTAACCAGCCAGAGTATTGAATATTTAAAGAATAGATACAGCTGAATATCATTCAGGAAGTGGCTAAACAGCGCTGGTTAATCAACAGGCTAGGATATTCATGAAACGGCTGACTGAGCTAGTTGGCTACGACACATACAGGATTTTTTCATTTTATTCTGTCATTGTAATTTTGTTAACTTTGAAAGGTTTTCATTAAATGAAAGTTTTAACCGTCATCTCGTCATGGACGATATGGTCTACAATGGAGAGTAGGTGCTTACCTAGACGAAGCCGATCCACTCTTAACCTGCAGACATACAAACATGAAACCTTCGGGAAACCCCACTATTAAACAAATAACCACTGCCACTTCCTCATTCTCCGAACTGTTCCAACCCTAAAGCTGCCGATCTTACGGAACGTCAATTCCTCGATTTTTATATAGGTGATTCTGCGGTATTTTGCTAAATGTAATAAAGTAAATCTCCCAGTCAGTTCTTGAAAGGTTACTCTGCCTCTCAGCCTACGGACCTGGTTCATGCCCGCTGGACTCGAGACTCCAGGGACCCCTAGAGAAGTACCACGCGCGTCTATTTCTATTTTAGTTGGTCTAGGAAAGACCCCTTGCTATATCAAAAAGTTTATATACATAAACCAAATAAGAAGTCAATGTTATAGTTCGATTTTTTTAATAAACTCATTGATTATCAACGGAACGTCAACCATGTAAATATGCCAAGTTTTCGAGTTACGAACAGTCCAATAGAAGACATGGAATGTTTAAGATTTACAAGTATTTTTCGAACCGGGGTGTCGTTGCCTTAGATCGTTTTGGCCAGCGAGCAACACGGAAGAATCCGTAATGAAGATATTCGCAAAAGAACGCTAGTGCCGGGCGTAGCTCAAAGAGTAAGCATACTGAAAGGGCAATGGGAAACCCACATCGCTTGCAGAACTGACAACCGATGGGGAAGAAAGGTTCTCGAGTGGCGACCACGAACCGGAAGACGCAGTGTTGGACGGCCTCCCACAAGATGGGCAGATGACCTCACAAAGGTCGCTGGAAACCACTGGTTGCTGGTTGTGCAGGACCGTATGTTGTGGAAATCTAGAGGGGAGGCCTATTTTTTTACAGTGGACGTCTTGCGGCTGATGATGATGATGCGCTTAAGATGTACAAGCAGTCATCTCTCAACGTTCTGCGTGCACAAGAACACGAACAGATGGATTTCTATTATATGTGATTTATATTTCATTCGGTAAATCATGAGCTGCTATCACAGAAGCTGAAAAAATATGGAATAGGGGGCAAAACTCCTTGAATCTCTCTTATCAAGTCGTGAACAAACGGTAGAAATAAAAAATGAAGAAAGTCGCATTAGATCTAATCCACAGACCATTGACATAGGTGTACCGCAAGGATCATCGGTCGGAAATATTCTTTTTCTCCTCTTTATCAATGATATAAATCATTTAGATATTCAGGGCGACATCATCCAGTATACAGATGATACCACAATAATTATTTCAGATGATAATATAGATAACTTGATTATTAAACTCAAAGCAACTTTCCACAAATTAGAGGGCTGGCTTGGGCACAATGGACTTCATTTAAATAAAGATTAAAAAAACATTATGTTTTGAGGTTAACACCTAAAGTGAATACTTTCCCAATAAACATTCCTACGTTAATTGGAACTTCAACAATATACACAACAAATTCTGTCAAAATGTTAGATTTTGAAATTGATTCCGCACTAACGTGGATAATCATATAGATATCACATGCAAAAAAATGCCCAGAGGAGTGTTTGCTCTCAAACAATTAAAAACTATTACATCCTCTGAATGTTTGAAAGAAGTTTACTATGCATATGCCAATTCTTTAATGTCGTACGGAATAATTGTATGGGGCAGTGCAACAGATTAAGAGAGAATTTTAAAAATACAAAAGCGTGACCTCAGAATTTTGGTTTGTATCAAGTGTAGGGAGTCATGTAGAAACCATTTTCGGGATTTGCAAATTTTGACATCTGTATCACTTTATATTTTTGAAATTTTAAAATATGTTAGTAAAAATATGGCCGGCTCCACAAAATGGCTGACAAAATATTTCTTCACAACCTACCTCAATATGGGTATCAAATGAAACGGCTTGACTAGTAGAAGTAGAGACTATACACTACAACAAATTTCAAATCAAAGATGGCCGCCACCACAAAATGCTGAATTAATTTTTTTTGTTCACTACTGCGTATGTCACCCACATCTGGAGTGAAGCTATCGAGAAACACGGGGAAGCACTTGCAGTCTCCCTGGATATCTCGAAGGCTTTCGACAGGGTTTGGCATGATGGCCTTATAAGCAAGCTTTCTGGCTATGGTTTCTCTCCTGGGTTTATTGCGTGGATATCGGACTTCTTGAGGGATCGATCCATACGAGTCGTCATTGATGGCCGCTCGTCGGATCAAATGGCTATCAATGCCGGAGTCCCTCAAGGCTCGGTACTCTCTGCGACGCTCTTCCTGCTACATATCAACGATCTGTTGAAGCCCGGTATTTTTGGGTACGCAGATGATAGCACATTCGTAGAGAGTTATATATCTAGCGCAAGAGCCAGTGGGCAACAAACTCAGCTATTGAGAGAGAAAATGATCGAGCGGTTGAACTTGGCCCTTGAGGCAGTCTCTAAATGGGGCGATGCCAATTTGGCCAGGTTTAGCGAAGGAAAGACACAGGCGTGTTTGTTCTCCGCTAAAAGGAGTCCGTTCCAACTGGCTCCTACTTTTCGAGGCGTGTCCGTGCCGGTTACTGACCATCTCGAGCTTTTGGGCGTTTCTCTGTCATCGACGCTCAACTTTGGCACATATATTGAGTCTAAGGCTAAATTAGCCGCCAAAAAACTAGGTGTCCTCTCAAAGGTGCGAAGATACTTCAATTCTGAACAGTTGCTCACGTTATACAAAGCACAGATTCGCTCCTGTATGGAGTACTGTTCGCACCTTTGGGATGGATCGGCTAAGTATCAGCTGGGGACTCTGGAATCGATTGAGAGACGTGCCAAAAGACTCATAGGCAATGACGCTCTTGTGCGTAAAAGACTTCAAAGTCTTGATCATCGCCGCAAAATCGCTAGCTTATCGGTTTTTTTATCGGATACACTTTGGAGAGTGTGCAACTGATCTGCACGATATAATACCACCTTGCCCTTTCTTCCATCGGACTTCTCGTTGCACAAAGGGGCGGCATCGTTTAATGGTTGATGTTCCAAAAACGCGAACGAAGAGATTTGACTCCACGTTTGTGATAAGAACGTCTAGGTTGCGGAATGCGTTGCCTGCATGGGTTTTCCCTGATGGTTACAATCTTGGTGTCTTCAAATCAAGAGTGAATCGGGTTTTTCTAGGTAAGCACGCTCCATCGTAGATCTCATCATCGCTTAACATCAGGCGAGATGGTCAAGGTCTCTGGTGGTCAAGTGCGAACCTATTTTAGTTAAAAAAAACTATCTCAACATGGGTATCAAATGAAAGGGCTTGACTAGTAGAATACTTTGCACTACGACAAATTTAAATCCAAGATGGCCGCTACCACAAAATGGCTAAACACATTTATTTTTTCACAACTGCCTTAATATGGGTATCAAATGAAAGGTCTTGACTAGTAGAACGTTATACAGATAAAGATAATTTTGTTCTTGTTAACTTTAAAAAAGAAAGAGAAAATAATTGTAAAATGTATTCTATTTTTATTTTCAAGTTTTATGGATAAAAAACTTAATATAATATAATTTTGTATGTGTATCAATGATTGTGTAAAGTTATTTAGTGTAAGGTTGTATTTTAATTTGACGATTTCGTAGATTAACATTTTTTTCTATACACGGTTCTATACACGGTTCCTACTTCTAGATATTTTCATCTAAAGTTGCTAGAAAGACGAAATCGTCGTCACTACTACAAGTCTTTAAAAATTAAAAAGGCCCGTTTTGTGTGGCAGGCTCTAGGATATTATGTGTTATATATTGTATTATTTAACGTAATCAAAATAAAAAAAAGAAATACCTTATGTGATAAATTATCATTTTAGTGTTTATTTGTATTTTTATAGTAGGTAGATAACCAACTTGCCTGCCTATAACCGTACAGTGACACGCAGCTATTAGAACACGAAGAGTCCAAACCAATAGATACCTAGCACTACTGCGCTATGCTCGTCGTGTAATTTCACTGGACACATGTCCATTCCTGCTTGGCGGTAGAATAACTAGCAAAGGTAAGGTAAAGGTAAAGGTAGGTGGTACTTCCTAAGGCGGACTGCAAAAAATCCTACAAAAACTCACAAGTGTTTGGCACACCTACAAAAATCCACTATATATATCCACTATATGTATATTGTATATATACCATGTGAATATTTTGACACTTGAAATAAAAAAAAACACATATTAGTGCAATTTTCTTTATTACTCTTCAATATTATAAATATAGGATACAATGTCCAAATGTCCTATTTAAATTTAATGTTCTCACAATAATCTTTCGGTCAGGTAACATTCAATACAAATTCATTGAGCAACCACACATCGGAACCAAATTCGTTGGGTGGGGTATATTACATCAGTTTGGTTATTTCATTTAATTTCATAAATTTATTTAAGAATTCGAAATCTACAAGACTATTAAGAGTTATATGCTTACTAACTCAATAAAGTGTGTTCAAAATAATTTTACATCTACTTTATAACAATTATAAACGTATTTTCAGAACGTCAGATATGATTTTTAAGCTTCCGAGGTTGAGTATATTTAGCAAATATTACACAGGACTTGGTCGCGATCTTAATGTAATTTATTGAAGATTCGGTAAATTGTAATAGATGGTTCTTAAACTGACTGACATGACTGTATTTTTTCATCGAATCCAAACTTGTCCAGTCAGTGTTTAATATCGTAATATTTTGACAAACTACATTCCTAAAACTGACATTTCCGTTTTGGTTAAGCTGTTTTTGGTTGTTCACTTTTACGAAGTGTGTAATCAATGACTTTTACTCATCACTACACCAGTCATGAAACAATTTATTGTTCACGGCATATGTATTTTTACTGAAAAAAAGTAAGTGAATTCTGAATGATTCAGTCATTTCTGGTGGTATTTCTACTAGACAACTAAAAAAACTAACAACCGCCGTAGTAGGTTTCTTTGACATATTTTTTTGTCTAAATATATTTAATTCAATACATTTCGATCGCATTTATCCTGCATAATTTCAGTAATATAGAAATGAGTTAAAAAATCTGCAGAATTTTTTCACACAGCGCCATCTAGGCACAAACTAAACAAAGCTTGTACTATAGAAGCCAGTAATATTAAAGAGTTTAGATTTGAAATTGAGGAAGTAAGCACCGACTGTACAATTAATTGCATTGAAACTATGGCAACGAAATATATCAACAATTTCAAGGACCTAAGCTCCTTAGGTACACAAATTATTCAATATTTCAATACGTCTACGACATACACCTAACATTATATAAAATGACATTTCATATTGATATGGGTATGGTACATGTAAAGGTTTCAAAAAACACTTTCGCTTAAAAAGTCTTCAGTGTGAATCTCCGCAGAGAACATTTAGAACAGGCCAAAATGGACCTGCAAATGATTTCAATAATACTGCATGATGTAATGGCATCGACATTTAATGTCTTAACGATAATAATCTCAATCTCTCAATCGCCTCAGCGTTAGAATACAATTTAGGTTGCGCACGACGTCGAAACGAAAGCTGGGATATACTAACATCAACGTAAGTAGAATTAGGCTTCGTCCTTTAAGCACTGAACGTCCTTTCCGTGGCAAACGCTCGAGGATGCGCCTGTAGATACTGGATCCCTGTTAGGCCGGGGTGGGGGTTCAGACCCTCCAGAGGAGAAGGTGGTTAGTGGAATCCTCCCTGCCAGCGTCTTCTGTAGTGGATGAGCTCCGGAAGTCCTCGTATCCATCTCCCCCAGAGATGATCAAGGTTTCCTTGTTGCTCTGGGTGCTCTCGCTCTGCTTCTGTAGTTTCTCAGCGTTGGCGGAGCGTCGGCTCAGGGCTTTGGTCTTGAGCGACGCTTGCGCAGGTTTGGCGGGTTGTTTCGGCGCCGCGGGACTCTCCACGACGGTGAGGAACCGCACGTGGCCCGTGTGGCCGTACGGAACACCTGAGAATTAAACATACGCGTTAGATGCTCACGCTATTTACTTAGACTAAATTGTTACTTTGGTTCAAGTTCCTGCTCAGAGATTTTTTTTTGAAGCTTCAAGACAAGACTCTACCTCAGGACCAGTCTTTTTTTAGCTAATTTCTTGCTGAGGCTAAGTTCTCCATAAGGTTAGGTTTTAGCTCAAGCGACTGTCTTCCTTTACTCTAACTCAGGTCTTGTTTAGGCCGTATTACGGCTCAAATTTTAATTTAATTAAAATTTTGCTCGAGCTAAATTGTTGCTAAAACTTAATCATTGCTTTTCATCTATTCTTACTGAAACTAAAATCTTGCATTAGACGACGCTAATTTCATGCTCAAACAAAATTCTTGCTCAATCTGAATTTTTGCTGAAGTAAAATTATTGCTCAAAACAAAATTCTTCCTCAAACTAAATTTGTGCTCAAACAAAATTCTTGTTCAACCTACATTTTTGGTTAATCAAAATTTTTGCTTACCCTAAATTCTTGCTTAAATATCTTGTTCAAACAATTTTTTTACTTAACCTTACTTTTTGCTTAATTTTAATTCTTGCTCAAACAAAATGTATGCTCATCCTAAATTATTGCTCAAAAAAATCTTGCTCAAACGAAATTGTTACTCATCCTAAATTTTGTTACGTTGTTATGAAAGTGTAGTGTGTAGTGTTACCGGTGAGCGGCGGCACGGCGAAGGCGCCGGCGCGCGGGTCGGCGTGCCGCAGCGGCGCCGTGAGCAGCACGCCGGCGCTGGTGCCCACCCACAGCGAGTCGCGCAGCGCCGCCAGCGCCGTCACGCGCAGGCACGCCGCCTTGTGCTGCCGGATTATCTCGTCGCACCCTGAGGATAACACCGGGATATTATGAAGCATTATGAGCATGAGCAATGAACAGTCGGTGTATAATTTTTGAAATGGAAATCACTATCCCCAGTGAGAGCCAATGGATTTGTCAATTTTCCATCGCCGAAGTAAGAGTATAGTCTCATTTTTGATCTCCGAAAATCGCAGAGTTGCCACCACTACAAAAGGAGTTCAAGACGCGAAAGTTTCACAACTATATTCTCTAGATTTTGTCTCACCATGTCTCTGTTTTATTTAATTGAAATCGAGACTAGCTTATCTATCATTATGAAATTTTACTTTGAATCCAATCCTAAAATTGCGAAAAAAAATTTGTTCCATAAATCTTATAGACTGCACAATATTTTTTTGTATGGATCAGTCAACGTTGCTCTCAACGAGTTGTTGTAACACCGCGGCGTGGTCGCCTCTTAGTACCGAAACGTGGCCGCATCGTAGCATAGAAGAGTGGCCGCGTCGTAGCATTACAGTGTGACCGCGTCGTAGCACCACTGCACAGCGTGGCCGCGTCGTAACACCACAGCGCGGTCGGGCTGTAGCACCGCAGTAACTGCATCGTAGCGCCACAGTGTGGCCAGGCGAGCCACATGTAATGCCAGTTACCGTGCAGCATCTTGGTGACGTGCGGCGTCAGGTTGATCTCGGCCAGCTGGTCGCGCGTGGCCGCGTCGTAGCAGCGCAGCGTGGCCGCGTTGTGCAGCGCGAGCCAGATGGCGCCGCCCGCCACCGCCATGTGGCTGATCGGCTTCGACTCTACACTTATTTGGAATGTATCCTCCACCTGCACACACAAAACTGGAGATAAGCTTCTCGATACTACTGGAACATCCTGTCAGTACTCTAGCTACTTTTCCCTTCACCAAAGACTGACTGACTGACTGACAGGCTGGACTGCCCCTACTTGCGGGGGCGCTGTAACAGACATGTTCCACTAGCACTGTTTGTGCCTTATTGTATTGTTTGTTTTGAATTGTGTTTCTGTGTCAGTGTATTTAAATTTTACTGATTTTGATTTTTACTAATTATAATGATGACAGATTTTTTTTCATTATTTTATAAAATAACTTTAACGTAAAATAAATTGTATTTAATTCTGAATTTGATTGATTCTAATCGTATTTTGGTAATGTGGTTGGTATGGATTATTGGATTATAGAGACAGAAGAATAATATTTGAGTTATATAAGAATCAAGAGACAGTAATAGAAGTGGGAGAAGAACAAGGGAGGGCAAAGATAAGACAAGGAGTTAGGCAAGGGTGTCCACTCTCACCACTTATTTTCAATATTTTTATAAAATGTGCCATAAGAAAACTAATAGAGTCAGGAAGGGGTGGGGTTAACATTCACGGGGAAAAAATACAATTTATAAGATTTGCGGATGATGTCGCAGCTTTGGCTGAAAACTATAAACAGTTGGAAGAACTACTACAAGATATAGACTTAATATTCACAGAATTCGGAATGAAAATAAACGTATAAAAAAATGTTTAACTACTTCAAAGAAGAAATCAATAGCTGAAAACCCAATCAAACTTAACTCTATTTCCATTGACAACGTAACACAATTCAAATATTTAGGCAGTGTGATAACCAATGATTCCAGGTATACACCAGACATTATAGCTAGAATAGCAATGGCAAAAAAAGCTTTTAACAAAAAAAAGCTTCTGTTTAAAGCCCGAATATCAAAGAAGAATATTTTTTGATATTCGGCCAAGAGGCTGATTAAGATCTACATCTGGAGTATTGCATTGTATGGCAGCGAAACGTGGACCATGACTCAAAGGGATAGGGAAATATTAGAGGTATTCGAAATGTGGTGTTGGAGAAGAATGGAGAGAATCAGCTGGAAGGAAATGAAGAGCAATGAAGAGGTTTTGAAGATGGTAGAGGAGAAAAGAACATTAATGGAAGCAATAAAAAACAGAAGAGGGAAGATGTTGGGACATCTGATACGACACAACAACTTCATTAGAACAATAATGGAAGGAAAATTAGAAGAAAGGTAGACCTAGGAAAAGTTACATGAACCAAGTGAAGGAGAAGATAAATGTAGTGTCGTATCGGGAAGTCAAGGAGAAGGCGGAGTGTAGAAGTACATGGAAGGAAATACACCGATAAGAGCGTCGCTCTTAAATTGAATGAATGAATGGTTGGTATAGGTCATAGCAACCTGAAATAAACGTTTTAGGGTTCCGTAGCCAAATGGCAAAATACGGGACCCTTATATATTCGTCATGTTTGTCTGTCTGTCCGTCCGTATGTCACAGCCACTTTTCTCCGAAACTATAAAAGCTAAACTATTTAAACTTGGTAAGTAGATGTAATCTGTGAACCGCATTAAGATTTTGATACAAAATATAGAAAAAAACAAAAATGTTTAGGGGGTGTCCAATACATAGAACTAAAACTCAATTTTTTTTTGATCAAAACCATACGTGTGGGGTCTCTATGGATAGGTCATCAAAAATGATATTGAGTACCTTTGTATTATGTTACTTGCTGCTACGGAAGCCTTCATGGGCGAGCCCGACTCGTATTGACCACTTTTATTTATTTATTTTATTTATACAGAGCTACAAAAATTCATCAAAAGACAATGTCCACCACACTGTGACAATCATTTTATATTTACTGGGATTCTTATAAACAATATCAATGTTTCACTATTTTTATCTTAGGTTTACCATTTCAAATATATAACTCGCTGAAACTATAATAAAAGTTGTCAAGTGCAAGTCGGAATCGCCCATGAAGGCTTCCGTAGCGGCAACTGAGTAAAGCCAAAATAATAAGTTATGTTAAATAGTTTTTTTCTAAAATTCAATCAATTTAAGTGAAATATTAAATAAAATAATTTTTTATTAATCATATTCTGGACTGAAATTTTTTAGGCAACCCATTTGCAATACATTTGTTGACATATTAAATTACATATAAAACACTTTTCATCCAATAAACAGCTCGGTGAAGGTCGTTGTATAGCGGGATCTTAGACTATAACTGTTTCAGGAAGACTTTTATAGGCAGCAGCAGCAGCCTAACCAGCAGCGTGTTGGGGTGGGTAGTGTTACCAGCAGAGTGTTGGGGTGGGTAGTGTTACCAGCAGAGTGTTGGGGTGGGTAGTGTTACCAGCAGCGTGTTGGCGGTGGTGGGTAGTGTTACCAGCAGAGTGTTGGGGTGGGTAGTGTTACCATCAGAGTGTTGGGGTGGGTAGTGTTACCAGCAGCGTGTTGGGGTGGGTAGTGTTACCAGCAGAGTGTTGGGGTGGGTAGTGTTACCAGCAGAGTGTTGGGGTGGGTAGTGTTACCAGCAGCGTGTTGGGGTGGGTAGTGTTACCAGCAGAGTGTTGGGGTGGGTAGTGTTACCAGCAGAGTGTTGGGGTGGGTAGTGTTACTAGCAGAGTGTTGGGGTGGGTAGTGTTACCAGCAGAGGGTTGGGGTGGGTAGTGTTACCAGCAGAGTGTTGGGGTGGGTAGTGTTACCAGCAGAGTGTTGGGGTGGGTAGTGTTACCAGCAGAGTGTTGGGGTGGGTAGTGTTACCAGCAGAGTGTTGGGGTGGGTAGTGTTACCAGCAGAGTGTTGGGGTGGGCAGAGTGTTACCAGCAGAGTGTTGGGGTGGGTAGTGTTACCAGCAGAGTGTTGGGGGGGGTAGTGTTACTAGCAGAGTGTTGGGGTGGGTAGTGTTACCAGCAGAGTGTTGGGGTGGGTAGTGTTACTAGCAGAGTGTTGGGGTGGATAGTGTTACTAGCAGAGTGTTGGGGTGGATAGTGTTACTAGCAGAGTGTTGGTGTTGGGGTGGGTAGTGTTACCAGCAGAGTGTTGGGGTGGGTAGTGTTACCAGCAGAGTGTTGGGGTGGATAGTGTTACCAGCAGAGTGTTGGGGTGGATAGTGTTACCAGCAGAGTGTTGGGGTGGGTAGTGTTACCAGCAGAGTGTTGGGGTGGGTAGTGTTACCAGCAGAGTGTTGGGGTGGGTAGTGTTACCAGCAGAGTGTTGGGGTGGGTGTGTTACCAGCAGAGTGTTGGGGTGGGTAGTGTTACCAGCAGAGTGTTGGGGTGGGTAGTGTTACCAGCAGAGTGTTGGGGTGGGTAGTGTTGGGGTGGGTACCAGCAGAGTGTTGGGGTGGGTAGTGTTACCAGCAGAGTGTTGGGGTGGGTAGTGTTACCAGCAGAGTGTTGGGGTGGGTAGTGTTACCAGCAGAGTGTTGGGGTGGGTGGGTAGTGTTACCAGCAGAGTGTTGGGGTGGGTAGTGTTACCAGCAGAGTGTTGGGGTGGGTAGTGTTACCAGCAGAGTGTTGGGGTGGGTAGTGTTACCAGCAGAGTGTTGGGGTGGGTAGTGTTACCAGCAGAGTGTTGGGGGTGGGTAGTGTTACCAGCAGGTGTTGGGGTGGGTTACCAGCAGCAGCAGTGTTGGGGTGGGTAGTGTTACCAGCAGAGTGTTGGGGTGGGTGGTGTTACCAGCAGAGTGTTGGGGTGGTTACCAGCAGAGTGTTGGGTGGGTAGTGTTACCAGCAGAGTGTTGGGGTGGGTAGTGTTACCAGCAGAGTGTTGGGGTGGGTAGTGTTACCAGCAGAGTGTTGGGGTGGGTAGTGTTACCAGCAGAGTGTTGGGGTGGGTAGTGTTACCAGCAGAGTGTTGGGGTGGGTAGTGTTACCAGCAGAGTGTTGGGGTGGGTAGTGTTACCAGCAGAGTGTTGGGGTGGGTAGTGTTACCAGCAGAGTGTTGGGGTGGGTAGTTACCAGCAGAGTGTTGGGGTGGGTAGTGTTACCAGCAGAGTGTTGGGGTGGGTAGTGTTACCAGCAGAGTGTTGGGGTGGGTAGTGTTACCAGCAGAGTGTTGGGGTGGGTAGTGTTACCAGCAGAGTGTTGGGGTGGGTAGTGTTACCAGCAGAGTGTTGGGGTGGGTAGTGTTACTAGCAGAGTGTTGGGGTGGATAGTGTTACTAGCAGAGTGTTGGGGTGGGTAGTGTTACTAGCAGAGTGTTGGGGTGGATAGTGTTACTAGCAGAGTGTTGGGGTGGGTAGTGTTACCAGCAGAGTGTTGGGGTGGGTAGTGTTACCAGCAGAGTGTTGGGGTGGATAGTGTTACCAGCAGAGTGTTGGGGTGGATAGTGTTACCAGCAGAGTGTTGGGGTGGGTAGTGTTACCAGCAGAGTGTTGGGGTGGGTAGTGTTACCAGCAGAGTGTTGGGGTGGGTAGTGTTACCAGCAGAGTGTTGGGGTGGGTAGTGTTACCAGCAGAGTGTTGGGGTGGGTAGTGTTACCAGCAGAGTGTTGGGGTGGGTAGTGTTACCAGCAGAGTGTTGGGGTGGGTAGTGTTACTAGCAGAGTGTTGGGGTGGATAGTGTTACTAGCAGCGTGTTGGGGTGGGTAGTGTTACTAGCAGAGTGTTAGGGTGGGTAGTGTTACTAGCAGAGTGTTGGGGTGGGTAGTGTTACCAGCAGAGTGTTGGGGTGGGTAGTGTTACCAGCAGAGTGTTGGGGTGGGTGGTGTTACCAGCAGAGTGTTGGGGTGGGTAGTGTTACTAGCAGAGTGTTGGGGTGGGTAGTGTTACCAGCAGCGTGTTGGGGTGAGTAGTGTTACCAGCAGAGTGTTGGGGGGTAGTGTTACCAGCAGCTTGTTGGGGTGTGGTAGTGTTACCAGCAGAGTGTTGGGGTGGGTAGTGTTACCAGCAGCTTGTTGGGGTGGGTAGTGTTACCAGCAGAGTGTTGGGGTGGGTAGTGTTACCAGCAGAGTGTTGGGGTGGGTAGTGTTACCAGCAGCGTGTTGGGGTGGGTAGTGTTACCAGCAGAGTGTTGGGGTGGGTAGTGTTACCAGCAGAGTGTTGGGGTGGGTAGTGTTACCAGCAGCGTGTTGGGGTGGGTAGTGTTACCAGCAGAGTGTTGGGGTGGGTAGTGTTACCAGCAGCGTGTTGGGGTTGATGATCTTGATGTGCGCGTGCGCGGCGCACCACAGGCGGCCCGCCGACACCAGCATGGCGCCCACCGCGCCCGCGCCCGCGCCGCACACCGGGATGGCCGCGCGCTCCGCCCACGACCCGTCTGTCCAACACCAACGAAATACATTACACATATCGTAAATAATATGTAATGTCATGGAACACTGCGCAGGAATGAAATTCCTACACAAGCAACAAAATTAACAAAACCAATGGTTTTATTTTACTACGAGTATTTAGGATAAAATGATCTGGAAAATAATTTTGCAACAGTAGTAACGGGCATTTTTCACGTGTCAATTCCGTTATATATTTTTCTTAGGGTTTTATAATAGCCTCATCTTTTTTCTATAACTTGTATCATCGCTGAAGCTCAGAAACAGTTACATCACTCAATCACCATCAAAATTAAGGCAAATAAAGCTGCGTGAGAGCATTTGCATTTGCCAAGAGAGCACATGCATTTCCCTCGCGGTTGTCACAATCTCCCGGTATGCAGGGAATTATACATACTACACGGTGAGCTTTGCATCACCAAAGACCATTCGAGAGTACAATCTACAGATGGCCTTTAGGGACGTGGTGGATTTCTGAGCCGGGAAGATAAAAGATAGAAAAGAAGAATAAAGACTAAAGACCTTTAGAATTATGTCGAAAATGTTCCCTACTCCAACTCACCAATGTCTCGGCAGTACACCACAAGGTCCCCGTTTCCAAGCGCTACGAACACTTTCCCCTCCATGTATCTGAAAATAAAAGATTCCCTTCAAGAAGCTTTCCGTATCCTCAAAAGACCATTGGAGAAGTTGCTTTGTAGCTTTTGATTTCAGCTCATAATACGTGAGACCGTGGATACCACACAATTTGTCCAGTTTATTATATAACCATAGCTTCATATATAGACTAAACCGGCGTGCGAGTCGCCGGTCGCCAGAATTTACTTTTTATAAATCGAGCGATATGAATATTCTAACATCTGTAGTGGTAGGACTCCTAGCAGAGTCCGCCTGGGGAAGTACCACATCTTTGCCAGTTATTCTACCGCCAACCAGTAATGTGCAAACATTACTGTGTTCCGGTTTGAAGGGCAATGTATCCAGAGAAACTACAGGGCTTAGAGATATAACATCTTAGATCTCTGGGTGACGAGCGCAGTGCAGTGCTAGGTAATGATTTGGATTCTTCATGTTCCAATAGCTGCGTGTCACTGTGCTGTTATGTGGCAGGCATGTTGCTTACCATCAGGCACATGTCCTGCTCATCTCGTCACTTGTTATTTAAAAAAAAAAAGTAATTTTTGGTTGGTAAAGAAATTATGATTGATATTTTATTTTTATCCCTTAAAGTTGCTCAGAGTTTACTTAGTCTGTGTGTTACACTTATTCTTCAAAGAGAATATAAATTACTACGTATCGTTCTTCTTTTTCGTTCATAGACAATACCATTAGCTGTCGATTGAAGTTTTTTATGTATGTAGAGCCTCTACAGAAATAGTTACAGGTTTTTGTTACGGTATGTCAGAAGAAAAGGACTAAAAATAAAAATGGCAACCATGACGAAATTGGAGTTGTACGAGTGACTAAGATATGGGGTCGATTTGACGCTTGATATGTCTGTTTTATATATGCCTTTCAAAAATCTCTAGTCATCTTCATAGTAAAGTGTGACAACATCAGCAAGTGACGCCTGTCCCTAACAGCACAGTGTCACGCAGCTATTGGAACATGAAGAGTTCAGATAATTACAACACACATTCATTGCGCTCGTCACCCAGAAATAAAATAAGCTGATTTATCTCTATGCCCTGTAATTTCTCTGGAAACATTCTCCTTCAAACAGGGATACAGTGATGTTTGCCAAATGTCAAATTTATCCCAAACGTTGTCCGTTCCACTACTCACACGATAGAATGCACGCCGGAGTTGTGCTGCAGCTTGACCTTGTTCTTCTTGACGCGGATGTTGTCCAGGCAGTTGTAGACGTGGATACAGCCGTCCTCCGTGCCCAGCCACATGGTGGGCTGGAGCGCGCCCGCCGCGCTGTCCTCGGACGACTGCCGGCTGGCCGGGGAGGACAGCGTGCCTGGGGGGGCAGACAGGGTTCTGTTAGGCTATTGAAATCACTGACCGACTGATAAGACCGACTCTAGTTTTGGTGACCATGCTAAAGTAGTTTGTGATTTTCTGGAAATAAGGTCTAAAGTAAAACGGAACAGCGCGGCGCCCAGGTGTCACTTGGTGTGCAGTCAATCCTAATGGGCCGCTTTTTGTGTTACGGGTCGATCGCACGGCGTGCCATTGAACTAGCTATGAGGTATCGTATCCGAAACGAAGGCATTCTCAAATCGAGGTTATTGATATATCGCAATGTTCTAAAATAATTATTGGTCCACTAACTTTACTAAAATTACTTTATTATTAAATTTATTTTATTCTTTGTGTATACTAAAACAAATTGTTTTGCCAGACATATTGCATGCCTTCCGAAGAGGATAGTTAGTATGAGTCAACTTTTAAAATGATTTATTGTATTATTTTATCGTACATGCAAACAGCAATAAAGAAACGTGTATCTTGAAAAAAGATGAAGTAAAAAATCATGAGGAAACCGATATTTTTCTCGAATATTTCGAGGTTATGCGTCATCCACCAATCCGCAAAAGGTCAGAGAGGGATATTATGGCTTTAACTTTGTCCTTCCAAGGTTTCAAGTCTCACCACTGGGATCATTTAGTGGACTGGTTATGTCTATTACCAATATTTATAAGCTGAAGTGGCATGGACTGCTCAAATTTGTTGTAGGACCGTATCTGTCGTGGATGGCTCATAAAGTGGAAAGGACAAATCGGCAAGCATACCGTAGGATGCCCTAAAACTCGGTGGAATGAAGATATGTAAGATAGCAGGCAGTAGCTGGAACGCAAAAACCAAGGATATGGATGAATGCCGTATCGTAGAAGAGGCCTTGATCCAGCATTCGGAATTTATGGCTGTGGCTTCAGTCACTGAAGATCATCACTCTCAGATATAGGTGTCTTTGGAGCTCTATAAGAAAACGTTACGCACACGCCGATTCCGTCCACGCGTTAAAGCAGACCTAAAGAATGAGCAACTAAGCATTTATTTAAAGCAAAGCATAAGCTAGTATCCAGAACATTCGTTTCACAGTCGTGGGTTGAGTTGAGGTTTAAGATCGCAGTTTAAATCCGGCGTATTCGTCACAGAGTAATTGAAAAAATATGGAGTTAGAATCTACAACATTGTCATGCGTCAGACATTTAATCATGCAAAACATCATGCAATGTAGATGTTACCGGCCAACACTGATTTTAAGAAAAACTAGTTTTTCCTAGCCCAAAACAGTTCTTCCTTTAGGCGATAGAATAAACTACAGACTAGGCTCAACGTCGTCTAGACAAGGTTCGTTGTTTGTTCGTCGCCAACAGAAGAAACTAGTGTATCTTAGGCTGAACTAGTTGAGCCCAATATTAGTAAATACAGTTCAGAATAAACTAATAATCGATTCCTAAAATCGAGTTTGACCGGTAAAATATGCACAGGTCCGGCAAACATCTTAAACACGTCCTGTAATTGAATTAGACGAGACTGGTAACGTGGACAGTGGAACAGAGTTCGCCCAGTCGTTGTTCCAGACAACTACACCTACTTTTTTAAGTGAACATGGGAAAAAAAATATTTTGAAACGTGGACAACTAATCCATGTCCCAGATAATTGCCAGTAATTATAGATACAGAATTATTTAAATATACAAGAAGTGAAAAAGGAAAGAAGGGTTTTGAAACGTAACTGCTAAACGTAAACTGCGTAACTGTAAAGTCCATGTTTTAGATAATTGCCGGTAACTGTACCAATTTTTATGAGTGAGAATAAAAATATGACTTTAGAACATGCACACCAGGCCATGATCCCGATACTTGCCGGTAATTATACACAATTGCACAAAAAGTGAAAAAGAACAGAGGACTTTACAACGAGCATGCAAGTCCGTGTATGATTGTCGGTAATCAAACGTATCTTTTTACGTTAAAAAGGAAAGAAATACTTTACCCAACATCGCACGTCCGGTTACTAAGAAGGAATGAAATTTAGAAGAACATCAGAAAATATTTACAAACAGCGCTAATGAAACAATAAATGGAATCATGTTGTCTCATTCGTACACACACATGTATGAGTGAGAGAACATGACTCTATAATGTGTCTTGAAAATAAGGATTCGTAAAATAGTAAACTATACATAAGAGTTGAGTTAGTAAAGAATTGGACACATATATATATTTTTCTAAATAGTGAAATGAGACACCAATATATCTAAATACAACAATGTGCCAGTTCCAATAATGTCAATAAGATATTAGTTAGTTCTAAAAGACACCAATTTCTAAAGAATACAACAGAGAAAGAACTACGATCAGATTGAATGGTGTGTAGTTGTTAAAGAGTTTGCAATTGTCTGCTATTTATAACATGGTTTACGTAAGTGTTTGATGAATCTTGAATTGTTGAAAAAACTTTGAATGAATAATGTTGCCCCAAAATATGATGCCATACTAAAGGAACTATGAAAACATGTAATCAATGAAGTATTTAGAAAATTATATGAGAATTATATCTGCCATCTGAGTCCCATAATACAATCTTTGTACGTTTGAGGCTAGATATTGTTGTGTAAGAATACCCACAAACATTTTTAGTTTTTAGTAGCTGTGGGTGTTTAAAAAGGGGCTTCATAGATCATTAGAACCATTAATTACAGAACTTTTACAGTGTGGGTTTATACATTTGCTCGTAATTTTCACATACTCGTACACAGAGAACCAAAATAGAGGATTTTATACACTTCTGAGCTTATAAGCATAAACATAAAAATAGTTTTAAATTCTAACATTTTGACAACATTTTTTTTTAAATATATTTCGAAGAACTCTGGCCAATTTTCACCAGTTATGTTACCTCGAATGTGTCTTAACACTCTACCTATCACTTAGATTGACACGTTACCGTGTGATAGATATTGGATTATACTGGAAAACAACTCTACAACTATAGACCTCACTCGTGTAAAGGCCCCGAGCCCCAGTTGTGGTATGATTCAGTGAGCTGTTTAGTTCGCTACTTAGTAAGGCTAGTCTAGTCGGGAGAACGGCGAACGCCGAACCGGAGCAACCGAGTTCGAATCCCACGCGCATCACTGTCTTTTCGAAGTTAGCGTAATGCCGCTAACTTATAACGGTGAAAGAAAACATTGTGAGGAAACCGACAGGTACCTAGAATCTTTCGAGATCATGTGATCCACCCGCACAGAGCCAGAGCCTTGACTCACTCCTGGCGGGAGAAGGCCCCGAGCCTCATGTGTGGTGTAATTTAGTGTGTTGTCTATACGTAATGTCTGACCTGAAGAGATGCCCATGGCCTGCTTGTCGACAGCCGGGTTGGAGCTGCTCTTCATGACGGGGTGGGCGTGCGGGGCCGCGGTGGGCCCGGTGTGCGGGGAGCTCAGGCTCTTGCAGTGCGCGGGCGCCAGCGAGCCGCGCGCGCCGCCCGGGCCCGCGCCCTCCTGCGTCTCGCTCGTCGATGAGCCCTCGTCCTCCTCCTCGCTCGATGACGAACTGGAATGTACACATATTGAGTGACAACGTGGTTTAGCTATTAGTATGTTAACCAGCAGAGCTGTAAAGTTACGGCTGGTCAAGTCGGGAGAACGGTGACTGCCGGTCTGGATCCCCAGGTTCAAATTCCCCGTAAATATATGTATGTATTATTTCAATTACTGACTGTTACAAGCAAAGAGGATACATATACCTATCTAAGGTTACAAGTTTTACTTATTTTACACTAACCAATAGTGTAGTGTGAGGAATGTTAAAAAATATTAATTTATGTAGGTGAAATCGTACGTAAATACTGCATAAACCCTAGCTCGTATTGCGTGGTAGTGATTGGCGACCTACCTTCACAGTAATCACTACTGAGAAGCGACGAGTACGGTAGAGAGCACGGAATGTATTTCCGGTTTTGTATTATTCAAATTTTGCCTGTACCTAACATTTTTTCAAGTGAAACTGTACAAGTTGACATTCTCTCACAGTTACTTAACAACATGTTTGCCGCTATAATCAATGGTAACATTAGCATACAACCGACACGTTCCAAGAAATACATTTTTCGAAGATAAGTCACCTGTCAACCCGCTCTAGGCAGGCTTAGTGGTAGGCCTTGACTCTCTCCTTCCGATAGAAGGTATCAAAGCCTTAGCAGAGAGCTGGAGAAATAAAATAAATACAGGAGACGAAAAAACAATAAAACTAGTTTTTATAGACCTTATCGGTACAGCCTTCTTGGCCACCAATGAAAACCAATCCTACAACCGTTGGACTGGCCATGTACTTGAGATAGCTTTTTTGCCAACATGGTCCCAGTCTACGCATGGCCTGGCTTGCGGGGCACGCCGCAACTGTAGGATAAGGTTGTAGGCCCCGGGTTCGTGGTCGCCATAGAGCCGCCCGGGCCCTATAGGCCCAGTGCGACCCTGGGCGGGTGACATAACGTAATTTAGTAATTTTTTACATAGCACTACTTATATTAAATAATAAGTAAAATGAAACAAATAGGGTTTATGCTTTTCCATTAAATGTCAGTTAAAAATAACCACACGTGCACGGGAAACATCATTTTGCTAGTAGTGTCACGGGAAATTATTATAAATCATATTTGGTGTAAAATATAAGCAGAATTTATTAAGCACAAGACATGACATAAAAACATTTTTTATTAACAAAAAAACCGAACACAATGTCAGTCATTTCAATAAATTGGAGTCGGCGTGTTAATCCTGGAGGACTTCAAGCATATCTCGTACAAACGACAAGTGCTTACAGCTAGGCAGTGCCTTCGTGAGCACATCAGCAGTCATCTGCTCTGTTGGCATGTATATCAGTTCTAGCACCCTATTCTCAACAGCTTCACGAATATAGTGATATCTAATGTCCGCATGTTTTGTTCGCTTATGGAACACTGGGTTACTAGCCAGCTTCGCCGCAGACTGATTATCACTATACAGGGTTACAGTGTGACATTGACCTATCAACTCAGCAAGAACCGCACGGACGTATACCGCCTCTTTGGCAGCTTCAGACAAAGCTATATACTCCACCTCGGTAGACGAAAGTGCGATACACGATTGCTTATAACAACCCCAGGAAATAACATTCTTACCTAGCTTATAAATATACCCCGTGTAAGATTTACGATCCGCCCCGTTAGCCCAATCAGCGTCAGTAAATCCGCCAAAGCTTACTATCACTCGATTGCAAAGCTTCCTTGACATTCGTCGGCTCACTCAACTCTGTCTCGAGCGCAGACATCGTCCTCGGTACTCTCGGCCGTAAATTATAGGCTGGTCCGTCAGATGGTGGCTTCTTCTGGTTGGATCAGTAGATGAACTCGGCACCTGCTCGACAGCCTCAAACCACACTTCAGGCGCTACCGGTCTCTCCGCCTCAACCTCAGCCTCTACAGTTGGTAGTGATGGCATCTCCACCTCAAGCTCAGTCCCAGACTGATCACGAACATCCGCATCTTCAACGGTATCTCCGTCATCACTAGTCGGAAAGAAGATCTCCACGGGCCGTTTACTCTTGACACTTTTTCTAGGAGGGTCCTGTTTAGCCTTTCCGCACAACCGTTCTGTTGAGGGCTGCTTGCCTCCAAGCGAATTCACCGGCAACGGACCACACAAATCGGTATGGATTATATCCAACCGCTTTACAGCCACAGACTTCTCAGGATTGCTGGGAAAAAGAAACCGAGCTTGCTTTCCCCTTAAACAAACTTCACAGGCAACGTCTTTACAAGGGTCGTCCTGAAAACTAATATCATTAGCAAGTCCCTGCCTCAAAAGCTTCATATTGTTGGCGCTTAAATGGCCAAGTCTTTGATGCCAAGTTGCAGTGCTAATAGTAAGATTCGCCCGTAGACTGCAGGTCTGAAGTCTGTAAGCCCCTCCAACGTCATTTGCCTTAATCAAAACATCGCCCAGCTTAGAAATTGTACAACCAGTAGTATCAAAATTAACAATACAACCATTCTTAATCAATTGCGAAACAGATATGAGATTCACACACAGCTTAGGTATATACAACACATCAGTTAACGTCGCGCTATCCGACAATTTAACAGTACCTATACCTGTACACCGCAGTTTATCTCCACTAGCAATGGTGACGTGACCATCTCGCGATTTGAAGTCTGTCATCAAATCACGCCTGCCAGTCATGTTATTTGTAGCCCCCGAGTCTATGTACCACGAAGATTCCGAGTCAGTTCCAGTACTATATGCTGATAAGACACAGTTTCCTGAAGAAACCTTCGCGTTCCGGCAGTCTTTCTTCAGATGTCTTTTCTGTCTGCACTTCCAGCACCACGGTTCTCTCTTTCTAGCGGAATTATCCTTCGCTTTTGACTCATCCTTGTGCTGCTGCGCTTTTCTCGTCCAGGAGTCACTCGTACTAGCGCCTTTTCTTGTAGAATACAAGCACTCACTCGAATCTCCACGAGTAGTCCAACGTTGATCCTGTAGCAGTTTCGATTTGACTAGATCAGCAGTAATGACAGCTCCCGAATGCTCTAGTGACATGATCATGGGCTCGTACTCTGTCGGTAAACCTTTGAGCATCAACGCACCAAGAAACTCGTCATCAACAGGTTTGTTCATATTCGCCAATTGCTGCGCTAATGACAATACTTCATTGACGTAAGCTTCCATGCTAGAATAGTTCTCCAGTTTGACAGCGCACAAGTTCTGAAGAGTTCTCACTCTTGAACCGAGTCCTTTATCATTATATGCACGTTCCAGTGCATTCCAGGCGTCTTTCGCCGTATCCGCTGACATCAAATGTGAAAAACATGACTTTTCAACGCTCAAGCAAATTTTAGATTTTGCAATTTCGTCACGTCGATTTTTCACTTCGGACGTTGTTTTGTCATCCTTACCGTAACCGCTTATACAGATCCATAAATTGTCGTGAATCAATGCATTTTTCATAACAAATTTCCACTCGACGTAATTTTCACGTCCGCGTAATTTTTCATGTGAAAAACTATGATTTTTCGTTTCCGACATATTTACAATAACGTTGCACTATTTTTGCTGAACCATAACCTATTATAAATCATATTTGGGTAAAATATAAGCAGAATTTATTAAGCACAAGACATGACATAAAAACATTTTTTATTAACAGAAAAACCGAACACAATGTCAGTCATTTCAATAAATTGGAGTCGGCCAGGATTAGCAATAAGGTTTTAACCCTCCAACAGAAATATTATATCCCGTGACACTACTAGCGACAGTGTAGTGTCACGGGAAATATTATACCCGTGACACTACTAGCGACAGTGTAGTGTCACGGGAAATATTATACCCGTGACACTACTAGCGACAGTGTAGTGTCACGGGAAATATTATACCCGTGACACTACAAGCGACAGTGTAGTGTCACGGAAAATATTATACCCGTGACACTACAAGCGACAGTGTAGTGTCACGGAAAATATTATGACACTACTGGCGACGGTGTGGTGTCACGGGAAATACCCGTGACACTACTGGCGACGGTGTGGTGTCACGGGAAATATTATACCCGTGGCACTACTAGCGACGGTGTGGTGTGACGGAAATAGTATACCCGTGACACTACTGGCGACAGTGTAGTGTCACGGAAATATTATACCCGTGACACTACTAGCGACGGTGTAGTGTCACGGGAAATATACCCGTGACACTACTAGCGACGGTGTGGTGTCACGGGAATATTATACCCGTGACACTACTAGCGACAGGTGTGGTGTCACGGGAAATATTATATCCCGTGACCCTACTAGCGACAGTGTAGTGTCACGGGAAATATTATATCCCGCTAATATATAAATGTGCTTTTACCCGTTTCCGTTTCCGTTGCCAAGCGGTAGTGTCAAAGTAATAAACGGACATAGGTATACAAAGTATTCTATAAACATGTTTGTGGGTACCTGTCGAGCCGTATATTCTTGCAGGTGTCGTCGGGGTCCGATATACTGATCCCGGGCTTCGTCGAGGAGTTGGTGCTACTCAGCGAACTCGCGCTCCTGAAATCAACAGATTTCGAAATGAAAACTTTAGCTGCGTAGAGGAAAGTCTTATGCCCGCCTTCCACTGCGAGCGGAACGGACCCATTACGGACTCCGCTATACTCGTAACGATGATTTTTATACATGTTCTTCCACCAAAGCGGAGTCGAGCGGAGCGGAGTGAGCGCGTTAACAGAGTTAGGTGAGGTTAGCGCATTGAGCGAGTTGAACAAGTTTGCCACGGATTCCGTACGAAACTCGCTGAACTAGTTTTATTATATTTCATACAATTACTGAAAAAGAGTAAAGCAGATTGGAGCAAGCGAGTAAAGTTGGAGCAAACGAGTAAAGCGGAATGCATTGCGTTGAAACGCAAGCGGAATGCATTGCAGAAAATGAACGGACTAGTCGTTCATTTCCCGCTTTTCGCTTCGCCTAATTAACCTTCGACGATCATTTGTTCTATGTACTTACATAATACATAATCTGGCTTTGGTTAGTTTGGGGTCAGATGGTGTTGTGTATGAATTGTCCACCAATATTTATTTATTTCAAACTCCGTTCCGGTCAACTCTATCTCGCTCATTTAAGTTACGCAGTGGAAGGCGGGCATTATGGGTTCGAGTCAACAACATGGAAATCTAGCGACGTAGCGGCGTATTACTTTACCTACTATACTTATTATAATATATATTTTTTTTGTATTATAAGTCTGTAACGCTGTTACATTACAAAGCTGTATTGCTGTTACATTATGGTTGTATTGCCGTTACAAAATAAAGCGGTGTACTCACGGCGCGTCGTGTTCGAGCGGCGCGGGCGCGGCGGCCGGCACGCACGCCACGCACAGGATGCGCGCGTTGCACACGCCGTTGCATGACGTCACCTGCGGCTTCGGGGACAGCGTCAGCACGCACACCTGGCCCACGTAGCCGTCGCTGTTACAAACCTGCACACACACGAATGTTGATGCTTTTTAAAATATGTACATACAAATTTTGTAACAATATTAGTTAAGCCATTTCTTTCTGCGTTTCTAAGTTTTAACTTATCATGGAGTAGGCTGTCTGAAATTGAATTGTAGCGATAAATCCAGTAGGTGGTTACATTTCTATACATGTATGTTTTGGCTGTGTATGAAAAAAACGTGTAAAAAGAAAAAATTGCCTGTCCACATCATGTTTTATTATGAAACAGATAAAAAAATAAGGCTACAAAGGCTAAAAGTTGGATTTTATTAATAATAACGGTGGCTTTCCTACATTCTACTACGAGTAATAATATGGCGCATTTGTAAATGCAAAAGTTTGGATTTTTGTGCCTCAATCATGTCGGAAGAAATATTGTTTTTTAACTTTCACGATTTGAACACATAATGTCGGAACGTCTGAACGGACCGGGTTGAAGTTTATTTATATGTTGCTAGATGTCCGCCCCGGCTTCGCCCGTGGTACATATAGTATAGCACTCAGCGGGATCCCGAACATATCCAACGTGAAAGAATGACTGAAATCGGTTCAGTCATTCCTGAGAATATCGCTTTAAAAAAAAAATCCTCTTCAGCTACCTGCTACGCCACCTGTTGGAAATTGGTCGTACCAACTCAGATTTAGAAACAAATTTGGTTAGCAAATGTTTATATTCAATGACGCCATCTTAGACAGATGCTGTCATGTTAAAGCACAGTACGAAAACTCTTAAAAAGGAATATTTTTCCCCGTTTTGTTACATTCTTGATTCATGCTCCGCTTCTATTGATAGTAACCTTATGTTCTATAGCCTATATATAGCCTTCCCCGATAAATGGACTATCCAATAGGAAAAAAAATCATTCAATTCAGATCAGTGCTTCCCGAGATCCTAGCGTTCAAACAAACAAACAAACAAACTTTTCAGCTTTATAATATTAGTATAGATACACAGATTATAATCTGGAATAACACATTTGCTTTCTGTCCCGGAAAAATAACGGGGGCGGGAACTGCGTGGGTAAAATCGCGGTGGGTGCTTCTAAGTTATATAAAAACAAAACATATATTTTAAATTTACCTACTAATTTCTGGGAAAGTGAAGTCGATACTCCTGCTTATCAGAGAATATACCTACTCGCAGTAAAGTATTGTGGTAGCGGTTTAGACGTTCGAAAGCGCGTGAAACATGTGAACTATACCATACATGAATATACAATAGGTTTAGTTGCGTAGTTACCCAGACGTCGGGCGCGCGGCCCCTGGCGGCGGGCGCGGGCGCGGCGCACGTGAACTGCAGGCCGGCGCGCGTCTTGCGGATCGGCACCGGCGACAGGAACTCCGGCGCCACGCGCTCCGGACCGAACACGCCTGCGGAACGCGAGACACTCCGTCACTCTCACTAGTGAGTCGGCGTGGAACTAGATGGCGCTTGTATAGCTTAACACACGGTGACGTTTTGAATTACTCAAATGAAACTGTAGAAAGGGGAAACGCCACTGTAGTACTCTCATAACCAGTGTATCCGCGTGGAAAAAACGACACTTGTATAGCTAACACATGGTGAAGTTTGGGCTACTCATTAATGAAACTGTAGAGAGGGGAAACTCCACTGTAAGTACTCTCGTTACCTAGTGCGTCGGAGGGGAACTAGATGGCGCTTGTATAGCTTAACACACGGTGATGTTTGGGCTACTCATTCATGAATCTGTAGAAAGGGGAAACTCCACTGTAGGTAATCTCGTTACTTAGTGCGTCGGAGGGGAACTAGATGGCGCTTGTATAGCTTAACAAACGGCGATGTTTGAACCACTCATAAATTAAACAGTACAAAGTCATTGCACAATGTTCCTATTTACGAAACCAAATTTATAAATTATTTTTTATCCATGAATACGGTAAGGGCAGCGTATTCATTTAGGTCCATTTGCCCCGTACTATGCAGATTAGTGTTCGTTAAACATACACATTTGCTTTAGCTCTCGATCTTTACTCTAAAAACTCTTATAAATGTATTTTCTCTGAGACTAGATGAAGTCACGCTTTGTGAAAGGCAGCAGTCGGAAACGTGAAGCCGAGCATAGTGTGTGTAACTGAGTGGCGTCTCAAAGGAGAGGCTTATGCCAAATATAGAAAATGCGGGCTGATTATGATGATGATTAAACAGGCAAAAGTGTACATAGACTAATAGGATGGTTACACTTACATAATTTTTGTTTCGTTTCATTTATAAGTTCCTCCCAACTGTTTCTTTTTTCTGTCTTCGGGAAAATGATACTTAGATTTTCAGGACCATTTCTGAAATGAAAAACGTTCAAATTTAAACTCGTATTTTGAACGTTAGGCTAAAATAAAGTAATCTTAAAAAAATTCGTGCAGCTGTAGGCTCGAATCCATCTGTTGGCATGAAGATGATCGCTTTACTTATCGTCATATTGTTACATCACTTCTTTATGTCGTGATGATAAATGATAAATCGAGGCTTTTATTGAAGACTATGGTCGGAAGACGAATATTGGGCAAAGGCACGCCTCTGTCTCCTGGACTTCAGCTTGGGAAGAGGGTAAGTTTGATACGAGGTGCAGCGGTGGAGCTCCATGCAGCAGAACCGGTCGCCAGTCTGCCACTCGCCCAGGCACGCGCGGACGGCTGCCTGTCTACTAGGTGTCGACGTGGGAGGAGACGAGACGAAGACGCTAAGTTCCATGCAAAAGAGTTGGGCACCGGCCTGCCGCTTGCCGAAGCACACGTAGCACCATCTGATGGTTTCCTGGAAATTACTTTGCGAAGATGGTAGAGGATAGTTCATACGAGGTAGAGACACAGAGCTCCAATCAGCACAGCTGGTCGCCCGCCTGCCGCTCGACCAGTCACACGCGCGGACGTCAGCATGTCTGCAGCAACTGGCAGCATGGGAGGAGATAGAGCTTACGGTGGAGAGGCAGAACTGGTCGCCTTCGTGTCTTCTGGGTGTCAACAAGGGAGGAGGGTAGTTCTTACGAGGTGGAGAGGCAGAACTGGTCGCTTTCATGTCTTCTGAGTGTCAACATGGGAGGAGGGTAGTTCTTACGAGGTGGAGAGGCAGAACTAGTCGCCTTCGTGTCTTCTGAGTGTCAACATAGGAGGAGGGTAGTTCTTACGAGGTGGAGAGGCAGAACTGGTTGCCTTCGTGTCTTCAGGGTGTCAACATGGGAGGAGGGTAGTTCTTACGAGGTGGAGAGGCAGAACTAGTCGCCTACGTGTCTTCAGGGTGTCAACATGGGAGGAGGGTAGTTCTTACGAGGTGGAGAGGCAGAACTGGTCGCTTTCATGTCTTCTGAGTGTCAACATGGGAGGAGGTGGTTCTTACGATGTGGAGAGGCAGAACTAGTCGCCTTCGTGTCTTCAGGGTGTCAACATGGGAGGAGGGTAGTTCTTACGAGGTGAAGAGGCAGAACTAGTCGCCTTCATGTCTTCAGGGAGTCAACATGGGAGGAGGGTAGTTCTTACGAGGTGGAAAGGCAGAACTAGTCGCCTTCGTGTCTTCAGGGTGTCAACATGGGAGGAGGGTAGTTCTTACGAGGTGGAGAGGCACAGCTCCATGCAGCACAGGCGGTCGCCGGCCTGTCGCGCGGCCAGGCGCGCGCGCGCCGCGCACAGCAGGTCGCGCGCCGCGTCGTCCAGCGCGGCGTGCGGCGCGTGCAGCGCGCCCGCCAGCTCCGTGATGCGCGCTAGCGTGGCTACGTCCTCCGTCAGCGCGCTCACTTCCAACATCATCTTGCGGACGTTCTCGTCCTTGGCTGGAATCGTGGGACAATAGTTTTAGGTTGGGCTCGGAGTGAGCACTTCAGAAGATGGGTGTTGGACCGTTTTACGACAGTTTAGAAGTAGAAACTGTTGTTGGTGTGAATTGGACTGTTTGTAGTCCAGAGTTGTAAGCTATTGTAAGTAGAAGTGGCATTGTCTTGGAACATCCTAGAGGTGTAAAACTATTGCAGGAGTAAATTAGACTGTTGCGACAGTTAGGGTTCAAAAAACTATTGTAAGTGTGGAACTTACACTGTTTCGGGACAGCCTAGAGGTTTCACGTCTAGGTGACAACTATTGTGGGTATGAATTGAATAGTCTAGGGAGCTATTGTACGTAAAAGTTGCACTGTTTGCATATTGCACAATCTCCTTCCTTCTCTTTTTAATATCCGATGTGCAATCAGACTAAGCCAGTCTTCGTCGTTATCGGTACAAGGTAGATATTGCCAAGATTTGTACCAAACGCTTGAAGTCTACCTTAATCAAACGCACTCCAAAGCTGTGAGATACTTCGATCCGATTCTGAGTTTCCAACCAACTGTGTTTTGACACTCCTAAATTTCTAAAAAGTATTCAGAGTTGATACCACCTTAAACCATAAGAAATGGATTTATAAACCTATTTCCCAGAGAATATTTTATACATAAATTCTAATTAAATAACATTTTCAGCGAGGTATTAAAAAATATAAAAGACTAGATGTCCGCCCCGGCTTCGTCCGTGGTACATTATATAGTACTCATCGGGATCCCGTACATATCCAACGGTGAAATAATGACTGATATCGGTTCAGTAATTCCTGAGAATTTTGTTTTCAAACAAAAACCTCTTCATCTACCTGCTACGCCACCTGTCGAAAATTGGTAGTACCAAATCAAATTTAGAAACAAATTTGATTAGCAAGAGTTTCTATTCAATGACGCAATCTTAGACACATGCTGTCATGTGATGTCATCATGTCATCAGCACGATACGAAAACTCAACAATATTTTTTCCCCATTTTTGTTACATTCTTGATTGATGCTCCGCTTCTATTGATAGTAGCGTTATGTTCTATAGCCTTCGATAAATTGACTATCCAATAGAAAAATAATCTTTCAATTCGGACCAGTACTTCCCGAGATCATAGCGTTCAAACACTTCAGCTTTATAATATTAGTATAGATTAGTATAGATATATCGGGTAAGAGGCAACGACAGCTCATAAATAGCATCCTGTGCAGCTGACTTTTTTTCTGGAAACTGATACCAGTTGGAAAATTGTTTTTTTTATGTACGAAAATAACGATTTCGCAAAACAACGCTATATTTTATAGGTCCCTTACCTATAAAAATTTAATAAAAGGAAACGAAATGAAATTGATTTTATATACAGAAAATACAAAAACTAATTTTCCAGATACATAAACCGTAGACGAGTACAAATATAATCAGTTAAGAGAAATGGGATTATCAGAAATCTAAGTGGTTTAAGTTTGAACGACTTCGGCTTTATCACTTTTAAAAATGATGTTTAGATTTTTGGAATCATTATTTATTTTGCTAATTGCGATGTAAGAATTGAGAGGATCATCAGTCAGATATATTTGTGACGTAGATAGATTAGGTATATATAGTCTGTAACAGCACATAGGCTATTTGTTTTTTCTAAATTTATTATATCCTTAACAAACTCTATCCTAAGCAGAAAATTTAGAGTTCCTTCTAAGGAAGACAATTCTCTATAAAATACTTTTCCATACAGGAGTATTTTAAAAAATTCTATGCATACAGAGTCACGGACAGATGCTATATGAAAATAAATGTTACCTTTAACAATATCGAGATCAGCCAACGATATCCGCATCAGCAGTTTGTACTTGTTCCCCTCCATCTGACTCGCTATGTTACTTTGGTATGTCCTGAAACACAAATAACACAGAAATACGTCAAATATTCACCATTACTTTTTTAGAGTTATTAATTATTCAGAATTATTTTATGATTCAGAATGACGAGTAGAATAAAAAAAAAAATTGCAGTCATAGGAACTGCCGATAGAATGGAAAACTTATAAACTCAGAATTTGATAGGTTACTTTGGAAACGGAAACCGGAACTTTAAACCGGAAGGCGTGGCCTTGAGCATGGCCATTTAGATATGCTACGCATTTCTAGTTGACCAATGGGAAATGCTGACGCATTTCTACATTTCTAGACGGGTTATGGCCATGGTCCCGAGTTTACCCGACGATTTCTTATCATTCTTGAGCGTGACTTTATTTCACAGCCCACGAAAAATCTGTCTTTGGCGCGCCAAAAGGAGTTTTTCCGTCAAAAAAGTAGCTTATTTGATAACCCAGGTAATGTGATATGTACATACTTTATTCGATAAGTCAATACATAGTATTATCGACATACGTGAAAAATTTTATATATTTAAAAATGTTCGCTCTTATGGATAATATTACTAGCAACATTCTGCAGTTTCGCCCGCGTGAAAACAGTTCCCGTTGTTTTCCCGCGAAATAAAAAGTGACCTATGTGTTTTTCCATATCATAATCTATCTATATTCCGAATTTCAGCCCGATCCGTTTTTTGACGTAATTTGGCAACAAATATTCTAACTTCTAAATTTTCTTATTTTTTCGTTATATTTGTAATATTGGCGAAAACCACGGAAGTGCGATATAAAAAGTAGTTTTAAAGCCGGAAATGTCAGAACGAAAGAGATTATCCGCGCGAGGTCAGAGCGAGAGCGATGAAAAACAGATTTCAAATGCAATGCGACGCGGAAAAGTATTGTCACCTTGAGAACAAGCTTTATACTAATTACGATTTATGAGCGTGATTTATTGGACGGTTTGATGATGGAGCTTGCGGTTCCTCTGAACTTAACTCGAAATAAAACGCGGTTGAAATAGATTACGAGGATTTGATAGCGAATGTGGCAACAAGATTTTATTAATTATATTTTTAAAGCGAAAATATCGATTTTTTGTAATCTAATATAGCGGCGTAGAGAGACGTGCACGTTAGAGGTTTTCTGAATAACAGTATATCATATGTAGCTATATAGATGACGTATCAAACAATATTAGTGTTGCTTACTACTGAAATTCTAAGTTTAAAGTTTTTAGTTTATCGGCAGTCTCTTTGGCTGCCATTCTTTTTATTGTTAACAATAAAATCACCTCACCTGTTCACTTCACTTCACTTCTTCCTTCCTTCTACCTTCACTTCACCTGTTCTTCGATATTTCAAAAGTACTTTTCGTGGAACACTGATCTTTTTAAACGACTTCCAAAAAGGTGGAGGTTCTCTGTTCGGCTGTATGTTTTTTTTCTAATCCGGCCCACGGACGCTGGTGGCGGTCACGGTAACGATATCGCGAGTTCAATTGTTTTTTTTTCGTCACTAAAATGTCCAACATTCCTCAAGAAGCTTCACATCAAAAATGTGGCTTCAAAAACTCGATCGAATATTATGTTACTTACGGAATAGGTTTCTTGATTGTCCCCGTCCGTCTCTTCACGCTGGTGATCAGTAACGTATCATTGAACAAGAAGAGAGCTCTATCTTTGATGGTCCCCTGCGCCGACGGCATGGTGACCACCTCATGCCGCAAGTACGCCCGGTCCGCCGTCACCAGCCCCGACAGACCCTCGATCATCTGCTCCAGGTCTCTCAGCGTCTGTTGCTGCTGCTCTATTTCTAAACTCTCTCTCTGTGCAGTTTATCAGTTCTAATAGCTCGTGGATTTCTTTTTGTGCTTCTAGTAGGAGTTTGTGGTCGGGGTGTGATTGGTCTGAAACATTATTGGACAAATTATTATTACGTCAATAACTTAACTTTAATAGCTCGCAAAAGAGACATCGTTTCATGGTTGATTGTTCAAAGACTCGAACGAAGAGGTTTGACTCTACTTTTGTGATTACATAGAACAGGGATTCCCAAACTTATTTTGTCTGCTGCCCACTTTGATGAAAAATGTTTTTGCGCCCACATCACGGTACTTAATAACCACTGCAACTTCAAATTAAATTAATTAATTATTGTGAGACATATTAGCGGAGATTAAACATTGGTTCTAAACGAGATTTTTACTATTAACTCGCAAGAGTTGAGACCTGGGGCAGGCCAGTAGGTAGTATAAAATGGACTCCAAGCCTCTAAACAACCCACCCTTTTTTTCTGGGTATCTTAGAAGGGCGGCTCTTTAGGACTGCAGCGCCCACAAGGGGAGGTTATCGCCCACTTTGGGAAAGGTTAAGATAGAACGTCTAAGGCTAGAATGTGATGCCTGAGATTTTGCTCGACAGTTGCAATAGTGGTGTTTTCAAATCGAGATTGAATCGCTTTCTTCTGGGTAAGCACGCTCCATCGTAGCCACATCGTCGCATAACATCGGTCAACGTGGCGGTCTAGAGTAATCCTATAAAAGTTAAAACCTATCAAACCTATTGTTCGACCCTGTTCAGAAGATTTACAAATAAGACCAAACAAATCAATGATTAGAAAATTGTCACAAGAAAGAACCCCTAGATTTACTTTAAGGTTCAAGACAATTGAGTTCGCTGCAGGTTGTATGAGTGGGTCCAGAAGCAGCCGCGAGAAGGAAGCTGCTCAAATAGCTTCGGAGTCTACCTACAATTTCGATTTATTTCCATTCGCGGTGGCCTAAAACAATGAGCCGATGGGGCTCAGAGGCAAAAGCTTTTGTCACTGCGTTGGGTCGACTCTTGCAGGAAAGGGGATGTGTTTTTCCAAGTACAAATCTACAAATTTGTCAGCATCACTGGCTTTAACGGTAAAAACAACATCATGATTGAACTTGAACATTACTAGAATCTTTTGAGATCATGCGTCATCCGCCACCCACTGGGCCAGCGTTGTGGATTATGGATTGACTCTCTTCCGCGCCCATCAATTTATAAGACATTTACAAATCAAAAAACAATTACGTAGAAAAAAAACAACTTCAAAACCACAAATATGCATTCGAAAGCGAAAAATATTATATAAAATTAAAACTACAAGTACAAAGTGTTAAAAATGTCTATGGGACCAAATGTTTTTCTACATCAGACTAAAAATTGGCTGTCTGTGAAGTCGGTTGGTTTACGAACGATAGTTTAACGTGACAACGTCATAACAAAACATTGATAGATACAGCGCAAGCGTGCAATGAGCGTAACGGGACATAACAGGACACTTTTTCGTGCATGCAATCGGCGTTCATCGATTTATTAGACGTTGTTTCGTCAAAAACAGAATCACGTAAATGGAATCATAAATCTCGGAGTAATCCTCGTCCATACTGAATAAAACAATTGACAACCTCGTTCTGTTTGAGCACGTTATAAAAGTACCTGTATGTTTGATGAGCCTCTGTATCAGCAGCTTGTAGCTGGGGAACTTCTGCACGGGCTTGATGAGGAGGTTGTCCAGCGACAGCTTCCCCTTGTGGTCGCGCGCCATGGCGTCCAGGAACTTGGCGAACGCGGGCCGCGAGCCGGCCGCCGTCTTGATGGTCTCCTTGGCCTTCTTCAGGTTGTTGATGAACGACATGTACGTGTCCATCACGGTGGGTTTCGTGAACTGGACAGGTAAATAAGCTATCTTTTTACGTGTAACACAATGTCTACAATTGTCTGGACGAAATCGCTTTTAGCGATGAGATCGCCGATTGCTATTTTTTAACATTGTTCTGTTTTTCTTTTTTATTCCATTAATAGCAATTAAATATTAAGTTGTGTATTAGCAATGGCAGCTCAGAAAAAAATGTGTTCGATCGATCGATTTTTTGAAGCCATGGGGTGGGCTAGAACGAAAGTTTTCGATTCTAAATCGTAAGGCTGTAGGTTCGAATCCTAACTGCATCTTTAAGTATTTTTAAAAGTATAAGTACAAGTTAATCATAAGAAAAACCGGCATATACCAAGAAATACATAAAAAGAAAAGGGAAGACCAAGACATGGTAAAAACCTTTCTACAACAAGACGAAAATGACGGTTACAAAGTGCACGCTATGAATTTAGAAATGCAAAGTGAGTGGTTAACCATAGGTGAGTTCTGTATCCCGTTAGCTCTAAAGTGGCGCACCTTGATCTACGACTGGTCTCCTGCCTTATTAAAATTTTATCTAAATGCATTTCAAATGACCCTCCCTGACCAGAGTAACTTGGTAAGGTGGGGAAAAGCCTCTGAAAAATGTTGCTATACTTGTGGAGAGGCGATATGTACAGCAAGGCACATATTGGTGGGATGCAAGGTGCTCCTTAATGGGGGTCATTACTCACAGCGCCATGACAGAGTACTTGAAATCATACGTGAAGCCATGAGCCTTTCAGTAGCTAGAGCCCAAAAGGATTGACGACAAACAAAAGACAAATTAACTTTGTAAAAGAAGCCTTAACTTCAAACTCCAGGCACAAGCCTTACTCAATCCTGGGTCCTCTCTTGGAGGACATGCGTTATCCGCCAACCCACACTAACCATCGTAACAGATATGGGTTGACTCTCTTTTTGCAGGAGGAGCCTCTGAGTCTCCGAAAATTTTGACTCAATAAGACTCACCACATCTAAGAAGACGTCTCCAACTTTCTGTTGCAGGTCCCATTGCTCCAGCCTCCTCCGGAGCTGTTCTAGGAAAACTTGGTGCACGTTCAGGATCCCGGGAACCTGGTAGAAGATCTCATCCACCAGGAACGCGTCCAGTAAGCCTGCGTTCTCGGGGCTCTTCAGGGGCTGGAGGTATTTCTGGAAGTGGGGACGTTGTTTGTGTATTTGAAAATGATGGTTAATTATTGAAAAAATTTGAAGTTACATAAAATTGTAGTCGCATAATTTTATTTTCTCCTAAAACTCCATAATTGTCTTCAAATTGAAGAACATTTATCGTCTTCCATATTTTTTATGAAAACTACTACCATAAAAAATAAAGCACCTTATCGATTTTTTATAACATACATATGTGTGTGCTATCTTGTGTGTGATATCTATCTTGTGTGCTCATAATAAATTTCGAAAAAGCGACACCGATAAATAGTTGATATTGCAAAAACTCGAACGAAGCAGTTTATATAGTTACTTGTAGATAACCACGAGTTAAACATTCTCTCCGAATGGGTCTCGCCAATCGATACGATGTGAGTGTCTCAAAAGGAAAATGAATCGGTTTCCTTTAGGTAAGCGCGCTACATCTTATATCATATCGTCGTTTTAAATCAGACGAAATAGCCCTCAAACACAAAACTATCTTTGGGTAAAACTTTCGAATCTGTCCGCAATATGTACGACCATTATTCTTTATCTTTTTAAACGAGAAATTCTTGTGTATAAGTACCTATATGTATATAGAGGTATATAGAATCTGAATCTCGGAAACAGCTCGAGCGATTTTTATGAAAGTAAGTATGCAGAGGGTTTCGGGGTCGATGAATTTATCTACTCATAGCTAGGGTTCATTTGCATAAAACGTCGTTTTATGCGCATATTTTGACAAAAGGTAAATTTCGCCATGTTGCGCGTCAGTGTATAGCTCAAGGAAATTGAGCGGTAACGAAATAATAGATCCGAGTTCGAATCCAGACGGCTCCTCTTTTTTTCAAGTGCCTTCTTTTTTGAGAAAATCTACTGCTGGGACCCCTTTATCTATATAATATATACTCAGTGATTAAACCGAGCGAAGTTCGGTCACCCAGGTACTCTACACATAAACATTGATGGTAATTTCTTACAGTGACCGGACGAGCAGGACATTTGATTGATGGTTAAGGCACACTCCATCCTGCCCATAGCAATACAATGTCACGCAGCTATTGGGACATGCAGAGTCCAAAACCTAGCACTGCGTTCGCCATCCCGATTTGTAAAAGGATATATCTATATGCCCTGTAATTTCTCTAAAACATTTCCCTTCAAACTGAAACAGTAATTTTTACACATAACTGCTTGGCGATAGAACAACTGGTAAAGTATGGTACTTCCTCAGGGGGCCTACACACTGAGGTCCTGGATTGTTTGCGTTCAGACCATAGGGGACTCAGCATTTGCCTTCCTACTTGTATAAAAAGGGCAGAAAACAAGGTGCTTGTTAGGCCTGTAACGTTATCTCGCATATCAGCTTTAAATAATGTGATAGGTAATCATTTTTCCAAAAGTTTTTTCGATATGACAATCGACAGTCCTAATCAAAACTATGCTGATTTTTTTTAAATGTTAAGTTCACAATTTGATAGTATCTTTCAGACGAAGTTAATTAATATTAAGAGCCGGCTCACGTCGTCGCACGAAATTCAAAAAGTTTGTGTTCCGATATTTCCATCTTTAGTATTATCTAGAAAAAGATAATTACGTTCAAAAAATAGGCCGATCTTTCTTGTTGACGTTTCCTTGTTTCAATTTTACTAATAATAAAGCCTTTAGTCGTAGGGAACGATCTCCCATGACCATTTCGCCGAAAAGTCGCCGCCGTGTCAGTTTCAGACTTCTAAATCTACAAGTGATACTCAAAATTTATACTTAAAAAAATATGGGGAACATCATACACATATTTTATTAATTCATTCAAGTCACATATATCTGAATTTTGGTCCCATTTATTAGTAAAAAAAACAAAATCATAAGCCAATTTTAAGTTTTATATTGCAGTTTTAGCGTTGTCTCTGTGTAAAATACACAATAACTCCAAAATAAAAATTAGACACGATAATACTTTGTTCTTTGTAGAATCCAATTCTATAGTTACTTTTCAAATCATAGTTGTCAATTTTTCAAAAAATATAAATTACCAGCAGTCGAAATTACAATAAATTACGCTGCGCAATTTAGTATGCCGCGAGCGGCCGTCGGGGGAGGACCTGCGTCAGTAAGCGTGGGAGTCGGTTACGTAATATTTCGCGCGTTTATGACATAAACTAGAATAATTATAGTGCGACCACAAAATTTTAATTCGTTTGGCGTTTTATAACGTTTCATTCTGATTTTTCGGATCGGACCATCACATTTGATCTTGTTTACTTCATGAAGAAGCAGAATCGGTCAATTTTTTTTTTGACGTGACAACGTCTAATAAGTCGATGAACGCGATGGCCGCCACCACAAAATCGCGAATGTCATTATTTTTTACTACCACCTCAATATGGGTAACAAATGAAAGGGCTTGACTAGTAGAATACTATGCACTTTGACAAATTTCAAATCCAAGATGGCCGCCACCACAAAATTGCGAATGTCATTATTTTTCACTACTACCTCTATACCATGACCAATGACCATGACCATGACCAATTACAATGACCATGAGGAACGGATATGACCAATGACTACGACCAATGGCCATGACCAATGACTGTTCCGACGTGTTTGAGCAACGAACTTCCAATATTAATCATCATTATTTTACTACTACCTCAATAAAGGTATCAATTTAAAGGGCTTGACCATGCACAATGACAAATTTCAAATCCAAGATGGCCGCCACCACAAAATGGCGACTGTCATTATTTTTACTACCACCTCAATATGGGTAACAAATGAAAGGGCTTGACTAGTAGAATACTACGCACTATGATCAATTTGAAATCCAAGATGGCCGCCACCACAAAATAGCGAATGTCATTATTTTCACTACTTCACAATATAGGTATCAAATGCAAAGGCTTGACTAGTAAAATACTACGCACTATGACAAATTTCAAATCCAAGATGGCCGCTACCACAAAATGGCTACTGACATTATTTTTTACCACCAACTCAATATGGGTAACAAATGAAAGGGCTTGACTAGTAAAATACTATGAACTGCCACAAATTTCGAATCCAAGATGGCCGCCACCACAAAATTGCGAATGTCATTATTTTTACTACTTACTACCTCAGTATGGGTAACAAATGAAAGGGCTTGACTAGTAGAATAATATGCACTATGACAAATTTCATATCCAACTGGAAGGGTTTGACTCATCGAGTAACGCGATCTTCCGCGCAAGCACGGAAGGAGCTGTCTTAACTAAAAATCATAGATGACAAATAACTAAAGTATAGAGTGCTAACACCACACTAGACGCCTAGTGCGCGTCGTAGGCAGATGATGTATAGCTACATAGATATGTACGTTGGGGATTACTAGGGATGGGCACGCGTGAAACGCAAAATCATTTTGTTTGCGATTGATGCAGGTTCAGCGCGGTACAAACATCTGTAAATATAATTATTTCGTGCGATAACATCTAAAATATAAGTACCTAGGTATTTTAGTTTTATAGAGTTAGTGCCCGTGCAGGTTTAAGTTTTTTTTTTTGTGGTGGCGGCCATCTTGGATTTGAAATTTGTCATAGTGCGTAGTATTTTACTAGTCAAGCTCTTTCATTTGTTACCCATATTGAGGTAGTAGTAAAAAATAATGACAATCGCCATTTTGTGGTGGCGGCCATCTTGGATTTGACATTTGTCATAGTGCGTAGTGTTCTACTAGTCAAGCCCTTTTTATTTGATACCCGTATTGAGGAGGTAGTGAAAAAAATGTATCTCACCATTTTGTGGTGGCGGCCATGTTGATGTTGAAATTTGTTATTGTGCATAGTATTTTACTCGTCAAGTCTTTTTATTTGATACCCATATTGAGGAAGTAGGGAAAAAGAAATGTATTTCGCCATTTTGTGGTGGCGGCCATCTTGATTTGAAATTTGTCATTGTGCATAGTATTTTACTCGTCAAGTCCTTTCATTTGATATTCATATTAAAAAGTAGTGAAAATAATGTCAGTCGCCATTTTGTGGTGGCGGCTATCTTGGATTTAAAATTTGTCATAGTGCATAGTATGCTACTAGTCAAGTCCTTTCATTTGTTACCCATATTGAGGCAGTAGTAAAAATAATGACAATCGCCATTTTGTGGTGGCGGCCATCTTGGATTTGACATTTGTCATAGTGCGTAGTGTTCTACTAGTCAAGCCCTTTTATTTGATACCCGTATTGAGGAGGTAGTGAAAAAGAAATGTATCTCACCATTTTGTGGTGGCGGCCATGTTGGATTTGAAATTTGTTATTGTGCATAGTATTTTACTCGTCAAGTCTTTTTATTTGATACCCATATTGAGGAAGTAGGGAAAAAAGAAATGTATTTCGCCATTTTGTGGTGGCGGCCATCTTGGATTTGAAATTTGTCATTGTGCATAGTATTTTACTCGTCAAGTCCTTTCATTTGATACCCATATTGAGGGAGTAGTGAAAAATTAAACGTATTTCGCCATTTTGTGGTGGCGGCCATCTTGGATTTGAAATTTGTCATAGTGCATAGTATTCTACTGGTCAAGATTTTCATTAAATTTGATACCCATATTGAGGTAGATTATGAAGAAATATTTAGTCCACCATTTTGTGGCCATCTTGAATCGATATTAACCAAACATAGCTAAGAACCAATGCACAAATATTACCCTTAAAATAAAAAAAAGAAATTTTACTAGTTATCAGATTTTTGAAATGCAAGAATAATTTATCGTAACGTAACGGGACAACGAACGTAACGGGACAATAAGTCATCAAGTTTCGTGCACGCAGCCAACGTTCATCGATTTAGTAGACGTTGTCACGTCAGAAAATCTCATCAAAATTTTTAGTACACTGCCGTTACGGCTCAAGATCGTTCTGTCCGCCTAAACGCTCGAGCTGAATCGAACGGACGCACGCTGACAATGTTGCAGGATTTTACCTAAAGTTGAGTTCTGTCGTTTTGTGAGAGGGCTCTTAACGCAAAACCTAACTTCGCTGAATGGGCTACACCGAGACTATTTAAAAGTCGAAACAATTTGTATAATTTATATAAACTAAAGACATACTTCAGTGATGATGCAACAAAAAACTATATTAATAAATACTCAAAAATTAACAGAAATTCATGTATACAAGCTAAAACAATATTTATTCGAGATCAAATTAAAAACTCTAATAACATGATAAAAAACACATGGAAAATTATAAACAAAGAGACTGGCAGATCTAAAAGTCGTGAAAAGATAAACGCACTTCGGGTTGGTGAAGAAGTAACTACAAGAAAATCGGAACTAGTAGATGCTTTCAGGACTATTTATTATTATTATATTTTGTAATATTTTGCTGATATTCCTTGAAACAACTAAGCACTTAACATCGTCCCCCTTGCTTGCTGAAGAAATGTTGAAAGAAAATATTAAGTGCCCTTCATCTACATTTGAATTTCATCAAGTGACTGCTATTACAATACTGAAAACGTTCAAAGATATTAAAGTAAAGAGTACGGAGGACTTATGGGAATTATCAGTAAGAGTACTTGATGGATTATAAATAGCATTGCTCCATACTTAGCGGAATTGTTCAACGAGTGCATTGGGGGTGGCACATTCCCTGACATGATGAAATATAGCAAAGTTATACCACTGTTCAAATCTGGAGATAAAAACGAACCTGGCAATTACAGACCCATCTCTGTATTACCCTGCCTTAGTAAAATATTTGAGAAACTTCTATCTTACCTTAATGTTAATAACCTATTACATGGCAACCAATTTGGATTCACAAAGGGACGTTCCACTATTGTTGCAGGCGTTGAACTGAATAATTATATATTAAGTGCCTGGGAAGACCATCACGATGTTCTGGGTGTGTTTTGTGACTTGTCTAAAGCTTTCGACTGCGTTCATCATGATACTCTTTTAAAGAAACTACAGTTCTATGGGCTATCGAAGCCAGCTCTAAATTGTATTTCTTCTTATCTTAAAGATCGTGTGCAGATAGTTGAAATTGATGGTGTGCAATCAAATGAGTCCCCTTTAAAAATGGGTGTACCTCAAGGGTCCATCCTTGTACCCTTATTGTTTCTTATATACGTTAATGATCTACCTTTTATGATAAAAACCCAAAAGAACGTAGAAATAGTTTTATTTGGATTTAGAACTAGATTATTTGCATCAAACCATTTGAATGTAATGTCTAAAATTGCGTTTATTTCTGTGAAATCATTTATTCCTCTTTTAACCTTAAAATGAAGTGACGTATCATCAGCATACGTTTTTTTACGTTTTAGACATTACATTCAAATGGTTTGATGCAAATAATCTAGTTCTAAATCCAAATAAAACTAAATGTATAAAGTTTACGCTATGCAATGTACTGGGCTGTAAACTTGATATTAGACTGAAAGATAAAGTGATCGAACCCGTATAATCTACTCTTTTTCTGTCCATTTCAGTGGATTCAAAGCTACAGTGGGGTCCTCACATAGAGAGACTAGCTGAGAGACTTAGTTCAGCTGCCCATGCAGTTCGTCAAATTAAGAAAATATCTGACGTGGAAACAGCTAGACTTGTTTATTTTGGATACTTTCATAGTATTATGTCGTACGGGATTTTATAATGGGGATCGGCCGCGGATAGAAATTCAATTTTTATATTACAAAAGAGAGCAATCCGTGCTCTGTATAATCTGTCTGCTAGAAAATCATTACGGGAGATGTTTAAAAGTATAAATATACTATCAGTCCCGTCGTTATACATTTAAGAAAGGATAATGTATGTGAGAAAAAACCGTACTCGACTGAAGAAAATGTCTGATTTGAATCCAAAAGCACATCATAAACATAAAATTGTATTTCCTAAATGCAGACTACAGAAAACCATTAACTCTTTCAAATGTAATGGTATTTATTCGCTTCTATAATTTAATACCTGCACAAGTGGAAGGTCTCAATGAAACTAGGTTTAAAACCGAAATAAAAAACTACCTAATGAGCAAAGCATATTACACTGTAGATGATTTTGTAAAGGACAGCAATATTTGGAAAAGGAATACGTCAAAATTAGAACTATGGAGTAAGGTAGAAGAATACTAAACATTAATGTAAATTTGTTTAAGTACTGTATGTATTCATTATTTAGGTAATTTGTTTTTCACCATGACAAAGCCTTTTTACAGCTGCACCTAAATGACAAGGCCCCTTTACAGCTGATTATTTTTTTATTTGACATTATTCTTTTGTATTATTTTATTATGTACACAGATTATTTATGTACTATATAATTTTATTGTAAGTGACGTTACCAAGTGTTCTTTTGAAATAATGTTTCGAATAAATAAATGGACTTGAATTGAATTTACTCTCCAAAGACTCCTACTACTACAGAGTTACCATAACAACCGTACAGTCACCCCATTACGTACAACAAAATGGAACCTCCCGAAAGTTGGACAGTTGTGTGTCAAATATGAAGGGAAAATGATAAGAAAACAAAGTTTGCTGGAAATGTTTGAATAATCTTTCCATTCTTGGAAAGTTCTGGAACTTCTGATACATTTGCTTGAGTTGGAACGAAACATGATAAAACAAGGTAGTAAAATATTTAAAAACCTTAATTCCATTTCTTAACAAGTTTTACTATAAGTAGTTTTAAATTAAGTCTCTAGACTTCATAAAATTTAATTTAAGAGCCCTCTCACAAAACGACAGAACGCGGGGTTTTCGACAGAACTTTTAAAGCTTCCATGAGTTTTGGCTGGCATCGTGGGTTATTTGGTAGTAATACGGTCCATAGAGTCATAGAGGTAGATTATCTAGTTAGAAGCCTGAACACATATTTGTGAAGAATGAAATGTTTATTCTATATGAATGTTTCTAAGTATCAAAAGGTTTAGGAAACTTAACATTGATACAACATTCAGCATGATCTTCGAAACGAATTAACAAAAAACGGCTATGTAGCTAGTTTATACGCTGTAGAAGTGGGAGCGAGAGGTATACAAGCAAAATCTCTCTATAACCTGCTGAACGACCTTGGCTTGTCCAGAAGTGCAGTAAGTTCTATACTAGAACGAGTATTTAAATCTGTACTAGTAGGTTCATATCAGATTTGGCTGGGCAGGGAGAGAAACACGAGTAGTGAAGGTGAGTGTTGATGTACGTCAGAAAAGGCCTTAAACCTACGCCCGAGTCACAAGTCTCGGGATCTACTCGAGTTCTCTCTCTCTCTGCCACACGATGGACCCGGCACCCGCACGGTGAATCCATGGAATGCTAAGAAGATCGTATCTTTAATACTCATATTTGATCCGAATGGATCCTACAAATATTATAAACTAGCGATCCCCCCCGGCTTCGCCTGTGGTACATACATAACCTATAGCACTCAGGTATCCCGTTCATATCCAACGGTGAAAGAATTTTTAAAATTAGTCCAGTTGTCCTGAATTAGCGGGTTCAAACAAAAAACCTCTTCAGCTTTAAATACTAGTATTCATATGTATGTGTGAAAATTTCGTATGTTTCAATGTTTGTGGCTCAAGCCCGTAGGGACGGATTGGGTTAAAATTTTCAAAACAAATAGATTGTCTGAAATAGCACATAGACTATTTTTTCGCCCATAAATTACCGGAATCCGCAAGCAATTTTTTCACGGGGTTTTCTATAAATTCATAGGCCATCCGACGAGCGGTTTTGGTTCATTATTTTTGTTTAATTTTCCTGTGTACTTAAATTATCTCGGTATGAATGGAAGACGGAAGGTTCGCGAGGAAAGCCTTTGTGTTCCACGATAAGAAGGCTTTGTGTTTCCTTCCAGAATTCCGTTTGTCTGTATCTCACTGACAAATTATTATTTAACACAAGGGAAAATGTCTTTAAATAATAAAGCTTATATATTAGAGAAGTTTTAATAAACGCGCTTCGTAGAACGCAATTCTTTCTAATTTATTTCTCTTACAAATGTAATAAATCTCAAAGTTCTCAAATGTGTGGATCTTTATTGCTCAATCACGTCGGAATATTTGAACGGATCGGGTCGAAATTTAGAATACAGCCTTTTCCAAAGTGGGTGATAACGCCCTCTTGGGCACAAGGTCTAAGGGGGACCAGTAAGAAATCCAGAAAAACATGCGGACGTTGTGTAGTCTGGGAGTCCATTGTGTACTCAGGTGTCAAGTTAAATCTGGCGGGTAACAGTAAAAGTCTCGTTTAAAATGAATGTTAAACCTCCGTTAATTTAAGTTATAGTGGTTTTGAAGTATGTGAAAAAATGGGGGCGCTAAAAATATTTTATTCTCAAAGTGGGGAGCACACAAAATAAGTTTGGGAACCTCTAAGTTAGATTATAGTCTGAAATAACACATAGGCTACTTTTTATCCCAAGATAGTAAAAGGAACGAGAACTACGCGTGTGAAACCGCGGAGCGCTTCTAATTTGTCATACAAGAACAAAATTAAATTTTTTGACTAACCCCCGACTACCTTAGATTTGTTATCTTTACAACATTCTACTAGTCAAGCCCTTTCATTTGATACCCATATCGAGGTAGTTGTGAAAAAAGAAATGTATTTCGCCATTTTGTAGTAGCGGCCTTCTTGGATTTGAAATTTGTCATAGTGCAAAGTATTCTACTAGTTAAGACCTTTCGTTTGATACCCATATTGAGGTAGTAGTGAAAAAAAAAAATATAATCCGCCATTTTGTGGTGGCGGCCATCTTGGATTTGAAATTTGTTATGGTGTATAGTATTCTACTAGTCAAGTCCTTTCATTTGATACCCATATTGAGGTAGGTTGTGAAGAAATATTTTGTCCGCCATTTTGTGGAGGCGGCCTTTTTTAATCGATATTAACCAAATATAGCTAAGAACATCAGCACGGATATTAAACTTCAAATAAAAAAAACCGCATCGAAATCGGCTCATCCGTTTGAGTTCTACGGTGCCACAGACAGGCACACACACAGACAGACAGACAGACAGACAGACAGACATCGACGTCAAACTTATAACACCCCTTTTTTTGGTCGGGGGTTAAAAAAATAGTTAAGTACAAACCACATTCAAAACTCACTAGCCTCAACCTACAACATCTACATCTTTCACATCATCGCATTTCCCCGTCAGTGTGTCCGCCTCGAATTTAGAAGAAAGCTATTATTCCTTTTAACGATATTACTAGATTTAAATTATTTCAAACTAGCTGTGCTCGTTTCAACCGCGTTTTAAGGGTTTCCGTGACGCCATCTGTCGAAAATTTGTCGTAACTTAGAAACCTTTAGATTATGCACAACGACTTTGCTAAAGATCGTCACATGACGAAATTTTTAGTTATGATTTTATAAAGGGCATGTGTACAACATTCATTTTTATGTATAAAGACAAAGGCGAGGACATCTACTCTCTTTCGACGAAAAACTTATTTAAATCTAAGCCCGCACTCTACCACTACAATAAGAGTATTCATCATCAACAGCCCACTAAATGTTCCCACTGCTGGGACACGGGCCTTCTCTCGCAAGGAGAGAGTAAAGGCCATAATCCACCACGCTGGCCCAGTGCGGGTTGGAGGATGACACATGACTTCCAAATAAACTAGGTACATGTCGGTTTCCTCACGATGTTTTCCTTCACCGTTTTAAGTTAATAAAACATATATATAATCATCATCATCATCATCAGCCGCAAGACGTCCACTTGACTGCTAAACATAGGCTTCCCCCCTAGATTTCCACAACGAACGGTCCTGCGCAACCTGCAACCAGCGGTTTCCAGCGACCTTTGTGAGGTCATCTGTCCATCTAGTGGGAGGCCGTCCAACAATATATATAATAAGAGTACTTTAATTAGAGTATAAGAGTACTTAATCAAGCTCTAATGAGAATAGGCTTGGAACATTTAAACGTCAAACAATGTTCCACCGGACGAAAGGTTGTAGAATGGGAGTAGGGAAGCCGTGAGTTTATTTCGAAATTACGTTTTTAATAGAAAGAGAGTCCTGATATTCAACAGCGGATTACCTTCCCGGTAATACATACAATTTTTTTTTAACTATAATAGGTTCGCACTTGACCACCATCTCGCCTGATGTTAAGCGATGATGAGATCTACGATGGAGCGTGCTTACCTAGAAAAAACCGATTCACTCTCGATTTGAAGACACCAAGATTGTAACCATCAGGGAAAACCCACTCAGGCAACGCTTTCCACAACCTAGACGTTCTTATCACAAACGTGGAGTCAAATCTCTTCGTTCGCATTTTTGGAACATCAACCATGATGATGTCGCCCTTTTGTGGAACGAGAAGTCCGATAGAAGAAAGGGCAAGGTGGTATTAGATCATGCAAATCAGTTGCACACTCTCCGAAGTGTATCCGATAAAAAACCGATAAGCTAGCGATTTTGCGGCGATGATCAAGACTTTGAAGTCTTTTACGCACAAGAGCGTCATTGCCTATGAGTCTTTTGGCACGTCTCTCAATCGATTCCAGATTTTTTGTGGGCAACAAGACACGTCATCGTTTGAGGACACTAATTAGGCTATTAACTCCTGAATTTAAATTACCTCTACATGTTAGGTAAATTAGGTACCGAAATGGAGTAAGCAAGAGAATAGTAGTAGTAAGAGCTGATGTATCATTAATTTCTGTGTCATAACGCCATACAATTTTATAATATTGTTTAGTTAATGTTTTTTGTGAAGTTACCGGTTCGGAAGAACGGTCACTGCCGATCCGGGTTCCTGGTGCCTAATGCACTTAAAAACGGTAAAGGAAAACATCGAGAGGATACTGACGTGTTCCTCAAAGATTTCTTAGTCATGCATCACCCACCAATCCGCACGAAGCCAGCGTGGTGGATTATGGCATTGACCTTGCGAGAGACGGCCCCGAATCCCGACAGACGAAAAATTTTGTGTGTTGCTCATGATAGTTTTAGATTAGTTGCTGTTTTTAGGGTCCGTAGCAAAATACGGGACCCTTATAGTTTCGTCATGTCTGTCTGTCTGTCTGTCTGTCCGTATGTCACAGCCACTTTTCTCCGAAACTACAAGAGCTTGAGCTATAGAAACTTGGTAAGTAGATGTAATCTGTAAACCGCATTAAGATTTTGATACAAAAAATAGAAAAAAATAATTTTGGGGTGTCCCATACTTAAGACTGAAACACAAAATTTTTCTTTAATCAAAACCATACAATTTGATTGTCTATGGATAGGTCATCAAAAATGATATTGAGGTTCCAAACATATTTTTTTTCTAAACTGAATAGTTTGCGCGAGGGACTCTTCTAAAGTGGTAAAAAGTGTGTCCCACCCAACTTCTAAAATAAGAGAATGACAAAAATAAAAAATAGTGTATGATGTACATTACAACGAAAATTATAGTAATAGTAAGTACTTAGTTTTATTTTAATACGTCATAAATTAAAATAAAACTAAGTACCTACTTATTTATATTATGTTAGTTGCTGCTACGGAATCCTTCATGGGCGAGGCCGACTCGCACTTGACCACTTTTTTTTATTGTACTAAATGACGAGCAGAACAATATGCGTGATGGTAAGCAACATGCCTGTCCATAACAGCATACGCAGCTATTGGAGCATGAGGAGTCCAAATCATAACCTAGCACTGCACTGCGCTCGTTACCCAGATATATTAGATATTTTATCCTTATGCCCTGTAATTTCACTGGAAACATTGCCCTTGAAACTACAACGCAGTGATGTTGTCACATTACTGCTTGTTGGATAGAATAACTAGCAAAGATGTGGTCATCGAACTCTTAAAAACGGAAGAAGCGGCACACGCTCCTCAACGATGGCGATGTAAAATCAGGTGACGTCTCCTGATTGAGATAAGTCGCAACGTGAGCGACAAATGGAGCGCATGTGTGCTAATAATTCCACGAAATTCGATTTGAGCTATTACAATGCCATTTTGTGTGCACAAATAGTTCAAGACCAAGAAAAAGTTTCGTGGCATCACTTTTCTTACGTAATTACACAAAATCTTTGATTATTTCAATTAAAATAATAATAATATTTTTTGTTGTAAACAATTTGTCATTCGTAAAAAGGGACAAATATATATACATGGCGTGAAAGAATGGGACATGACAAGCGATATGTTGATTGCAGTGATAACGGGTAAAACACTCCTTCTCTTTCAACCAGTGTATTCGTATGTCTTTCTATTTTTATCGAAAAAACTTTGCTATGATGTCTTTGTCATTCATTACAACATATCTCACGATGGAAGTGTAGTTGTGAGCACGTTTTGTATTTGTGTGAAATGTTCGCCACATTATGTTGTTTTCATATTAGAACATAGGTACCTCATTTTCCTTTCCTTAATTTTATCAATGGGTGTGGAACTTCCCCAGGCGGACTCTGCATAGAGTCCTACCACTACAAAATTGATACCGCTAGTATTGTTTGGAAATATAACCTTGCATTGTGGGCAGCAGCGAACCGCGCAGGTCGGGAGTGATCCGCGTCTAACAATAACTGACCTACATCGCACTTGCGGTAAATTTCCCGAGAAATTTACTGCACACGGGGTTACCAGTACAGGTGCGGAGACACTACACACCTGGATCACATATTTGACTGCCCTAGTGGCTTAGTTGGTAGTAGCTCTGCCTGCGAAGCCGAAGGTCGTGGGTTCGATCCCCACCCAGTGCAAATATTTGTGTGATGAATTCAAATGTTTGCACTGTGTCTGGGTGTTTCTATGTATAATAAGTATGTATTTAAATCTATATAAGTATTTTATCACTGGCTGTCATCACACCTTTGGGGGTCACATTGTGTGTGAATTGTCCACCAATATTATATATTTTATTATATTACGAATAGAATCTTCGGTTCACGTCTATCAGCCCCTCCCCTCGTCACCGACGTCGAGCTCTTGGCCTAGCATACGCAGCCCACTAAATGTTCCCATTGGTGGGACTCGGGGTCTTCTCTCGCAAGGAGAGAGCCAAGGTCACACGGTCCCAGTGTGTGTTGGAGACAATATATATATATATATATAATACTAGATGCCCGCCCCGGCGTTGCCCGTGGTACATTATATAGTACTCATCAGGATCCCGTATTTAGTACCTGCGGTGAACGAATGACTGAAATCGGTTCAGTCATTCCTGAGAATATCGCTTTCAAACAAAACACCTCTTCAGCTACCTGCTACGCCACCTGTCGGAAATTGGTTGTACCATCTCAGATTTAGAAAAAAAAATAGATTAGCAAAGGTTTTATATTCAAGAGGTATGTAATCTGTGATATTCAATGACGCAATCTTAGACACATGCTGTCATGTGTCATGTCAAATCAAACAAAAACCTATTCAGCACGAAACGTACGAAAACTCTCAATAAGGAATATTTTTCCCGATTTTGTTACATTCTTGATTCATGCTCCGCTTCTATTAATAGTAGCGTTATTTTCTATAGCCTATAGCCTTCCTCGATAAATGAACTATCCAATAGAAAAATAATCTTTCAATTCGGACCAGTACTTCCCGAGATCCTAGCGTTCAAACAAACAAACAAACAAACTCTTCAGCTTTATAATATTAGTATAGATATAATACATGACCTCCAAAGATTCTACGTACACGTCGGTTTCTTCACAATGTTTTCCTTCCTCGTTTTTAAGTTACCGGCATTACCTTGTTAGTTGGGATTAGAACCCGGGATCTCCGGATTAGTAGTCGCCGTTTTCCCGACTAGAGCAGTCGTAACTTTGTTTTCGTCGACCCATTAAAGCAGTGCAATTCACAGGGCTTCTCATCTGCTACAACTACGAGTAAGTTGGTACAATGCGCCGCCTGTAGAGAGTTCTGGTTCTGACAGACTCCGGAGCCTGTCTAAACACAGTTGCCACGTTTGGGCTCTTCACGTTCTAATAGCTGCGCATTACTATGTTGTTATGGGCAAGCGCATTACTTACCTACCATCAGGCGCCTGTGCTGCTTATCTCGTCCCTCTGTACTATTTTTCTTTAAATGAGTGACAAGACGAGCAACGACATGTACCTGATAGTGAGCAACATGCCTGTCACATAACAGCACAGTGACATGCAGCTATTAGAACATGAAGAGTCCAAATCATTATCTAGCACTGCACTGCGCTCGTCACCAAGAGGTCGAAGATGTTATATCTCTAAGCCCTGTAATTTCTCTGGAAACATTGCCCTTCAAACCGGAACACAGTAATTTGGTTTTGTACTTCCCCAGGTGGACTCTGCCAAGAGTCCTACCACTACAAAATGCACATAACATACTAAGAATATAGCTGAAATTCCTAAAACTAGTGTTTATTATCGTTATTTTTTTGACATACCTTGACTAATATCTCGAGGGACTCCACGTATGACTTCTCCGTCTCGTAGAGTTCCACCACTACGTGCGTCCGCGTGTCCTGGAAACAAACAACACTCATATTACATTGTTGTTTTAATTTATACAGAAAGATTGGCTACCTACAACGAAATTTGAAAACATCCACCATTTTATAGTGGCGACCATCTTGGATTTGAAATTTAGTAGTCATGCAATCTATCATATTGAAGGAATCGTGAAAAAAAATATTGGTTTGCCTTATATGGCGGCGACTATTTTGGATTTGAAATGTATTATAGTGTATAGTCTACTAGTCAACCCATTTCAATTGATAACCAATTTGAACATGTGAAAAAATATGTGATCCATTTTGTGGTGGCGACCATCTTGTACCGTCTTATTTTACATCAAACATAGCTGAAATATTCTCGACTAATTCGCCTTTCAAATGAAAACAAATCAACACTAGTTAACTCGTTCTGGAGCTACGATGCCGCCGGCAGATACACAGAAACACGTCAAACTTATAATATCCCATTATTTTTGCGTCAAGGATTAAAAGGATACATATCATCCGCGATTTTTTTTGTGAATGATGCTTTACTTAAGTTCAAAGTACTACAGCATATCACGAAGAAATTTATGCAAATAAATTCTAAGACAGACAGAAACAGTTTATTAAGCATACCAGAAAACATATACAGTGAAAAACAATAGTACAGAAAATAACTCATAACTCACAGACTGGTTAACTAACTAGTTAATAAACCTCCCCGAACAGAGCATTATCATTATTTACAATGCATCTTACGATTCAGTTCAAATAGACACAATACCTGCTCAAGAAGACAAAACGACTAATTTTGTGACATGCCAGCAAAGCGTTGAAGCTGATATGAAATAGATGAAAGCTAAATTGTTGGAACTGGCAAAGATAATAAACCTGCAATACTACAGTAAAAATTATGAATTGGCGCATTAGAACGGACACAAAATGATGAGAACGCCATCGTTCTATTTCAAATACAATGCTATGGAGTTGATCTGGGTTCAAGACAAAAAAAACTCAACACGCAACAAAACAAAGCTGCTATTCTCCACTAACGAAATAATGACATTGCTGAAAAAATCTTCAGCCGAAATCACTAAAGGCTGGAAAATTTAATAATTATATTTGCACATAACAATAGCCCAACTGACAATTTTGGCTCATTGGAAGAAAATGATCGAACGAAGGTTCAATCACAAATACTCATACAAACATGAATCGATTTATCGAAAGTATAGAGAGATAAGTCGTTTGGTTACATCACTAGTTTCGTCGCGATGACAATTGTTAACACGGGCCTTATTATTTTTCAATTAGATGTGTATAAATCTGTATATTTGTTTACATAATAAGTACTACTATTTTAGATAACATACACATATATAGATTAACTCTATAATGTAATTAGGTAATGAAAACAAAACGATAGAGACAAAAACTTTGAAATTAAAACATAGTAGCAAATTGCGACTTTATACCTAAAAGCGATCTTGTTCAGGCAACATTAATATGGAGGAAGAGATACGAAAATAGAAAGATTTTTCTAAAATATTAAATAAGTTTGTCAAAAATTTTACAATAGTATCGAAAATGTAATAATTGTGTCTTAAATTTGTCTTGAAAAATGTACAAAAAAATCTCTAATCGATTGAGTATAATTGGTCTACCATAATATACAATATTATTTGTGATGTACTTAATCTTTTTTGTGAGTTACCTATAAATAAATGAAATGGTCGAACATAAAGGCAGTCACAAAGGTCCTATATAGTCCTACTATTGCAAAAAATCTTTCATATTTGAAAACACGGCTTCAGGTTATCTTCGCGGCCAGTACAGTTGGCAGCGAGCTCCCTATCAGCGATGTAAAAGCTATAAAAAGCTCCTGAATCATCGTGTTTGGACATAAATAACCAACGTTATCACAGAGCACGTGCACGGCGTATACCACTCGTATCAGCTTTTTTTTTTTTTTAACTATAATAGGTTTGCACTTGACCTCCATCTCGCCTGATGTTAAGCGATGATGAGATCTACGATGGAGCGTGCTTACCTAAAAGAAACCGATTCACTCTCGATTTGAAGACACCAAGATTGTAACCATCGGGGAAAACCCACTCAGGCAACGCATTCCACAACCTAGACGTTCTTATCACAAACGTGGAGTCAAACCTCTTCGTTCGCGTTTTTGGAACATCAACCATGAAACGATGTCGCCCTTTTGTGGAACGAGAAGTCCGATAGAAGAAAGGGCAAGGTGGTATTAGATCATGCAGATCAGTTGCACACTCTCCGAAGTGTATCCGATAAAAAACCGATAAGCCAGCGATTTTGCGGCGATGATCAAGACTTTGAAGTCTTTTACGCACAGAGTGTCATTGCCTATGAGTCTTTTGGCACGTCTCTCAATAGATTCCAGAGTCCCCAGCTACATACTACTACCGCCTGCTACTAACCGCGTGGGCTTTATCAACCCTTCGACCAATGTTGGACGTAGGTCTCGCCCAGAGTCGCGTTAAACATTCCTAAACACCTTGCTTCACTTTCGGCGACTCACGTTTACAATTCCTCTACTACAAGTTCTCTACCTACATTCTTAGCAAATAAATAATTATTTCATTTCAATTTTGGCGGGAAACGAGTGTCAGGTTACCTAAGTGCGTTTGTTTACGCTTCGACATATGAAGTGCCGCGTTACTTGTACCTGTTTAAGCCCATTATGCTCAAGAGCGTTTCAAGACGCTTCTGGCGGTATCGTTTGTTTAAATTAATGTGGTTGAAATGTAAACTAACACTAAATTTTGAGACTAGTGTCGGATTTTTTCGAGTTCTCAAGTTGGAGTTACTATAAGTATGTGTGATAGAGATAGATAGAGAAACTCTTTATTGCACTTAGATAACAAAACAAAATCCAGAAACACCTTCGAACAAAGTGACAATGGGCGACCTTATAGTTAAGAGATTTCTTCCAGGCAACCATAGGATGGTGAAGAAGATATATATGAATAAATAAAGTATAAGTGGCCAACTATTACTACTTATATTAATAATTTTACTCATCCCAATACACAAATAAGTATAAAATAAATCAAAATAAACTTATACTTATATAACGTATACCATGTATAACAAAACATAATACATATACTAGTATGTATAAAGAAAAAAAATTAGGACAATTATATTGCACAATTAGGAGCATAATGTTTTATCAAAAATAACGAATTCACTATGATGACTACAACTAATATAACTGTTTGACTTGGTCCTCACAGACAGCAGAGATAGAACTTGCCTAACGTTGACGGGCAAGGGTTCCACATCTGCTTGGACACCAAATGACTTGTCCTAAAAAGTTTGACTGCGCCCCGACCTTGTTTGGAGGAACGAGTTATATTTCGACCCGAGCGGCACATTATGTGCTTTGCTCCAAAAGGTAAAAAGTTTCTTCAAATACCGCGGAAAAGTGGGGTTAAATGACATCTTATAAAGACATGACATAATATGAGCATCCCGACGGAAGCGAACGGGGAGCCACTTGAGCTGTATACGAAATTGAGACACATGATCATACTTGCGTAAGCCAAACACAAGTTTTATCCAACAATTCTGGAGATGCTCAACTTTGGAGATAGAGGTTACATAATTACATATTTTTTTTGTTTGTTTTACAATTTCGATTGGCGTGCTCCTTTATATCTCTCGTACCTAGCCTGCACCACTACTGCCTAGTTTGCCTTAAGGTGCGTCCCCCAGCAAAACGAGTTTTTTGTCGAGTTTTCAGAGCTATCTACTGCTAAAAAATACATATCTACAATCTTGGCTTCAAAATTAGTTAAATATAATAAATATCAACTGCTAAAAAACTACATATCTACAATCTCGTTTAGAGTGCTAAACGAGCTGCGAACTTCAAAATGAGTACTGTTAATTTTTTTTACCCGTGTTTATGAAAATTGTTGTTTAAATAACCTCTTCACAACGAAACCATAAAAATAGAAATAATTGTAATTATCATGCATCTACTCGAAACCCCCCATTATTTGGATTTTGTACTTACACCTACGGATTGGCAATTCCATTACGAACATTTCTGTAGAAATTTTTTTTCAAAAGACCAAGATCTGATTTTATACAGAGTTTAGTCTAAAATTTGCACGTAAAACAGCGACAAATCCTACTGTTTCTCTCTTGTTCTTTCTTGCGGTGTGCGATGAGGTAAGAAATACTCAAGGTTATTTGGTCGGAGTACGGCCTTAAGTTTGAAGTTCAAAAATTGTTTTATCCAAAATTTAGTTTGAAGTACTCGTAATAGATAAAACGATAGCAACCATGTCAGTCAGGGCCGGTGCCGGCGTTGATGGCATGGTCGTTATCAGTAGCAACCTCGCTCCATCGATCCGAGGCTCGCGTCTGTCGACTATCGCACTCAATAGCTACAACTATAATACTGTACGTAAATCCGAAAGTCCTGGACAAAATTCCACAGTTCTTATAAATAACATTACCCTGAGAATTACTGCAAATTTCTTTGTTGCCAAATACAGAGTAAACGAATCTATCACAGAAATTATTGTATCAAAATTTGTCAAACGGACATAAAGAATTATAATAACAAATAATTAGTAAAGCTTGTACTATGTGTCATGGACATATAAAAAAGTAGGACGTAGTCTCGCTAAAACACAAACTGTGTCTATAGAGTCGACCACATAATATGCACGTATAATATCACATACAGGCTGACAGGCACACATCAGTGGGTCACTACACCCGCAAACTCGTGTATATATATGTGTGCGTGTCAGCCTATCTTAGACAACGCACACGTGCATATGTGGCTGACTCTATAGACACAGTTTGTGTTTTAGCGAGACTACGTCTGACTTTTTTATACGTCAATGCTAAGTATATAACTTGTTATATAGCTTGAACTATGGAAGTATGAAAGCTAGTAAGTGTAGAAATAATAAATACTCTTAATTAAGACTGAGGAGTGAGGACTGGGAATTAATTCATTGGTGATAGAATTATAAACATTTACTAAAATAACAAGTGATAAAGCATTTAATTTATACTGAATTAGCTGCGCCCCGCAGTTTTGCCCGTAGGTCTCGATTACGTAATTTTCTCTAGACAAAAAAGTTATTTAGTATTCCAGACTATAACCCAACTGTGTCAAATTTCAACCCGATACGTTCAGCCGTTCCGATGTGATGGAGCAACAAACATGAAAATTTATTATTATTAATCATAAAGCTCGAATGTTTGTGGCTTCGTTAAATTGGAACGTCTGTGCAAATTTGGATGAAATTTAGAAAGCAGATAGATTATAGTCTGAAATATCTTATGACTACTTTTTCTCACGGGAAAATAGCGGGAACGTAAACTGCGCAGGAAAAAACGCATGGCGCTGCTAGTGTTTGATATTAGTAGGTTTTAATATCTGCGGATAATTTATAGGCATAAATTGCATCTTATCTTTCATTAATTAGGTCCATTTTATCTTTGTTTACTTGTTAAGTGCATTAACTCTTATGAGTTAATCTATCTTTTTATACACATTTTCATTATAGTACGGAATATAATTATTTCAGTCAGTATAGTTTCTCCATACTCGGCCTGCGCTCCACTACGGAGATCGCCGTCTAGCTTCGCTCGCTACGCTCGGTCTCGCTTGACTTGTTCCCTTGAGCTTCTGGCGGGAGCCCACCCGGAGTCAAATCTCAATCATAGACCCAGATCTCATCATCATTATCAGCCGCAAGACGTCCACTGCTGAACATAGGCCTCCCCCCTAGATTTCCACAACGAACGGTCCTGCGCAACTTGCAACCAGCGGTTTCCAGCGACCTTTATGAGGTCATCTGTCCATCTAGTGGGAGGCCGTCCAACACTGCGTCTTCCGGTTCGTGGTCGCCACTCGAGAACCTTTCTTCCCCATCGGTTGTCAGTTCTGCGAGTGATGTGGCCTGCCGATTGCCACTTCAGCTTGCTTACTCTTTGAGCTATGTCGGCCACTTTCGTTCTTTTGCGAATATCCTCATTACGGATTCTGTCGCGCAAAGAGACTCCGAGCATAGCCTCTCCATAGCTCGCTGTGTGACTTTGAGCTTCGTTATGAGGCCCACAGTGAAGACCCTGGTCTAAGTGCACCATATTTCTTAGGTGTTTGACGACGGTACCTATATCAAGTTAGGGGCTTTCAAGTTTTATCTGAGAAATTAGGGTGTTTAAAAAAAAGGAATATCGCAAGATATAATCTGTCAGCGTTTTCTGATTAATAAAATAAAATAATATTTATTTTAAACATTGTTCATTACAAGTATGGTCACCATACAATTTAAGCAGTAGTACAATGCGGTTAAACATTGGCCGCCGTTCTGAAGAACGTATCGCAATGACAATCCGGCTAATTGTTGAACCGCCGCGTCACAAAACGGCCCTGTTTTTCAAAACAGCTAGCCGTAATATAATACGGCGAATTATAAATCCAGCTGCGACATTTATAAAGTTCTAGTTTAAGTTACGGCGAGTCTAGTCGGGGTAACGGCACCTGCCGATCCGGAGACCCCGGGTTCAAACCCCACATGCACCACTGTCTTTTCGAAGTCATGTGCGTAATGCCGCTAACTTAAAACAGTGAAGGAAAACATCGTGAGGAAACCACATATACCTAGAACTTTTCGAAGTCATGTGTCATCCACAACCCGAACTGGGCCAGCGGCCTTAACTCTCTCCTTGCGAGAGAAGGCCCGAGTCCCAGCAGTGGGAACATTTAGTGGGCAGTTGATGATGATTGATGATAAAGTCCTGCGTGTTATTACCGACACCATAACGATCGGTTTGTCCTACGCTACGCCAATTGGGGCGCGTATTTATAGAATCGGCCCGTTATTCCATCGATCCTTCATACGGCTGGTTCTTTGATGGCGGATTCTTTTTCTTTTGTTCAACTTTGATCGTATTTTTTTTCTAACTTATTTTTTTTGCTTTTGTCTTTCTGTTTTATTACTTTCTGTTTTGCTAATTCTCTTTTTTTTCGTTTTTGTTAACATTTACTTCTTTTTTTTTCTTTCTTTTCTCACTTTTTTTCTTTTGCTAAATGTCGGACATTTTGAAGTGAAACTACTTATGCGACTTCCGACAAGGTTGCTATTAACATTTAACGCTACCATGGAGGGGAAGCCAAAAGCACTGTTGCGGGGAAGGGGGAATAGAAAGATACAGTGCGAGAGTGAACAGTTTCACTTCTTCCGCGCGGAGATTTTTTTTTTTGTTCTGTTGGGAGTGTTAGTTCAGTTTTGTTCTTCTTCGAAGATTTTTTTTATTGTTATTGTTTAATTTTATGTACAATGAGAGTTTTACATAAGATTATGAAGCTTAAAGAGTATTGCTCTACTCACCGTGATATACATTATCTTATTTAGAAATTGTGACAAAATAATTTTAAAAAATCACGTATTTTTGTGTGTATATATTGCAACTGTAGTAATCAGCTGTTTAAATTAGCTATTAATGGTTTGATTTTTAACCCCCGACCAAAAAAAAGGGGTGTTATAAGTTTGACGTCGATGTCTGTCTGTCTGTCAGTGGCACCGTAGAGCTCAAACGGATGCGCCGATTTCGATGCGGTTTTTTTATTTGAAAGTTAATATTCATGCGGATGTTCTTAGCTATGTTTGGTTAATATCGATTCAAGATGGCCGCCATCACAAAATGGCGGACAAAATATTTCTTCACAACCTACCTTAATATGGGTATCAAATGAAAGGGCTTGACTAGTAGAATGTACATTGTACAGATAACAAATCTGAGGAAGTCGGGGGTTATTCAACATTTTGTTTTTGTCTTTTGCCGAGCGCCTGACGGAGCCACGCCACTGTTTTGTCGAGCGCCTGACGGAGCCACGCCACTGTTTTGCCGAGCGCCTGACGGAGCCACGCCACTGTTTTGCCGAGCGCCTGACGGAGCCCACTGTTTTGCCGACGCCTGACGGAGCCACGCCCACTGTTTTGTCGAGCGCCTGACGGAGCCACGCCACTGTTTTGCCGAGCGCCTGACGGAGCCACGCCACTGTTTTGCCGAGCGCCTGACGGAGCCACGCCACTGTTTTGCCGAGCGCCTGACGGAGCCACGCCACTGTTTTGCCGAGCGCCTGACGGAGCCACGCCACTGTTTTGCCGAGCGCCTGACGGAGCCACGCCACTGTTTTGCCGAGCGCCTGACGGAGCCACGCCACTGTTTTGCCGAGCGCCTGACGGAGCCACGCCACTGTTTTGCCGAGCGCCTGACGGACGGCCACTGTTTTGCAGCGCCACTGCCACTTTTTGCCGAGCGCCTGAGGAGCCACGCCACTGTTTTGCCGAGCGCCTGACGGAGCCACGCCACTGTTTTGCCGAGCGCCTGACGGAGCCACGCCACTGTTTTGCCGAGCGCCGCCGGAGCGGAGCCACTGTTTTGCCGAGCGCCCGGAGCCACGCCACTGTTTTGCCGAGCGCCTGACGGAGCCACGCCACTGTTTTGCCGAGCGCCTGACGGAGCCACGCCACTGTTTTGCCGAGCGCCTGACGGAGCCACGCCACTGTTTTGCCGAGCGCCTGACGGAGCCACGCCACTGTTTTGCCGAGCGCCTGACGGAGCCACGCCACTGTTTTGCCGAGCGCCTGACGGAGCCACGCCACTGTTTTGCCGAGCGCCTGACGGAGCCACGCCACTGTTTTGCCGAGCGCCTGACGGAGCCACGCCACTGTTTTGCCGAGCGCCTGACGGAGCCACGCCACTGTTTTGCCGAGCGCCTGACGGAGCCACGCCACTGTTTTGCCGAGCGCCTGACGGAGCCACGCCACTGTTTTGCCGAGCGCCTGACGGAGCCACGCCACTGTTTTGCCGAGCGCCTGACGGAGCCCTGACGCGCACTGTTTTGCCGAGCGCCTGACGGAGCCACGCCACTGTTTTGCCGAGCGCCTGACGGAGCCACGCCACTGTTTTGCCGAGCGCCTGACGGAGCCACGCCACTGTTTTGCCGAGCGCCTGACGGAGCCACGCCACTGTTTTGCCGAGCGCCTGACGGAGCCACGCCACTGTTTTGCCGAGCGCCTGACGGAGCCACGCCACTGTTTTGCCGAGCGCGCTGACGGAGCCACGCCACTGTTTTGCCGAGCGCCTGACGGAGCCACGCCACTGTTTTGCTCCCAGTACTCGGTTGTGCTAAACTATAAACGTTTCGAAATTCCAAACAAAACATCCATATCTCGGGCTTTAGTCATCGCCCAAACATTTCCACGTTATAAACAAGCCGAAACGGGTATTCTTGCGAACAGTCGAGAATATTTCAAATTGTTATTCCGTGATTTGTGTATTACGGGAGAATTGTTAGGCATTTTTTATTGATTTGCGAGTTATCAACGTGTGATTTTGGCGGGAAATGTTAGTCTGTGATCGCGTATAGCGTCCCTAGTGTAATTAAACGCGACGCGATTTGCCATTTACATATAAAAGGCTTCTGAATGCAATTGGAACTTGAGTCACTCTCCTCCAACCATATCACACGCGAGTAACCCACTAATTAACTTTAAATGTGTAGCACTCTTACATAGAAAGAGTGACAAATAAAAATACAACTAAACAAGAACAAAATTAAAAATTTTGATTAACCCCCGACTACCTTGGATTTGTTATCTGTACAACATTCTACTAGTCAAGCCCTTTCATTTGATACCCATATTAAGGGAGTTGTGAAAAAAGAAATGTAATTCGGCATTTTGTGGTAGCGACCATCTTAGATTTGAATTTTTTTATAGTGCAAAGTATTCTACTAGTCAAGTCCTTTCGTTTGATACCCATATTGCGGTAGTAGTGAAAAAATAATATAATTCGCCATTTTGTGATGGCGGCCATCTTGGATTTGATATCTGTTATAGTGTATAGTATTCTACTAGTCAAGCCCTTTCATTTGATACCCATATTGAGGTAGGTTGTGAAGAAATATTTTGTCCACCATTTTGTGGAGGCGGCCATCTTGGATCGATATTAACCAAACATAGCTAAGAACATCCACACGGATATTAACTTTCAAATAAAAAAAACCGCATTGAAATCGGCCCATCCGTTTGAGCTCTACGGTGCCACAGACAGACACACAGACAGACAGACAGACAGACATCGACGTCAAACTTATAACACCCCTTTTTTTGGTCGGGGGTTAAAAAACATCTCTCTTAAGGTAAGATGTAACCACTTTATAGAGATTTGCGTCTTAAAGACATCAACATTAACAAGACGTCATTATAAAGTTGAAGAGTTGATTTGTTGGAACACTCTAATCTCTGGAATAATAACTTTAAAATTGGTCCACACTAGATCAATTTTAAAAGTGCTATTGGATATCTACTTGTTCCCTGAATGCTATAATAGGCCATGTATGTAGGCGAACCACAGGCGGACTCTAGTACTAGATCCTTAGTTTACAATACTTTGCCAGTCCGTTTTTCTATTTCCTAATTTAAACGGCGATGGATTTTCTAAAATATTTATAAGATCTATAAGATCTTGGTCTGTAATTTCACTTGAAGCATTGCTATTTAAACCTGTATTAATGTTTTCACATGATGTATGACGGTAGAATACTAATACAACTATGGTACTTTATCAAGGGATTGTACAAAGACCACATTCAATCAGTTGTTCAAACCCAAACGAAACAGACTTAAATAAATCAATGGTTTTACCGTTACTGGTAACCAATACGTTTACAGCGAGAGCGGCAATATCTCACTGAAACAGAGAAACAGTACGGAAACTAGATCCAGCCTCTTTATCTTCCTAACGAAGCAAATAGGCAATACTTTACGGGATTCAAGGCGGGAAACGGGCTCGATGGCGGATATTACATTTCACTATTGAATCACAAACGCCGTTTAGTTTTTATTATATTTCGGAGATGGCCAATTTTGTACCAACATTTGTAGACTATTACTAACACTACGGTGTCTGTTTTTAACCCCCGACCAAAAAAAGGGGTGTTATAAGTTTGACGTCGATGTCTGTCTGTCTGTCTGTCTGTCTGTCTGTCTGTCTGTCTGTCTGTCTGTCTGTCTGTCTGTGTGTGTGTCTGTCTGTGGCACCGTAGAGCACAAACGGATGGGCCGATTTCAATGCGGTTTTTTTCTTTGAAAGTTAATATCCGTGCGGATGTTCTTAGCTATGTTTGGTTAATATCGATTCAAGATGGCCGCCTCCACAAAATGGCGGACAAAATATTTTTTCACAACCTACCTCAATATGGGTATCAAATGAAAGGGCTTGGCTAGTAGAATACTATACACTATAACAAATATCAAATCCAAGATGGCCGCCATCACAAAATGGCGAATTATATAATTTTTTTCACTACTACCGCAATATGGGTATCAAACGAAAGGGCTTGACTAGTAGAATACTTTGCACTATAAAAAAAATCAAATCCAAGATGGCCGCTACCACAAAATGGCGAATTATATAATTTTTTTCACTACTACCGCAATATGGGTATCAAATGAAAGGGCTTGACAAGTAGAATGTTGTACAGATAACAAATCTAAGGTAGTCGGGGGTTTATCAAAAATTTTAATTTTGTTCTTGTTTTAAATGAAATCATTTTTAGGCATGCTGGGCATTTTCAACCGAATTCAAAAAAGGAGGAGGTTTTCAATTTGAAACATTTCAACAACATTTTTTTGAAGTAATAACTTCGTTTGGTGCGCCACAGATAGATTTTTGATGGTCTTTGAATTGAATTGGAAATGAATTGAATTCTAGCGTCACGCTCGGGAATGATTAGAAATCTTCAGCTGAACTCGGAACCATGGCCATTGGTCATCTTATGAATGTCTAACAAATGATGGATGGATTTCAAGATGGCCACGCTCATGGCTACACCCTCCCGTTTCCCCCGCGTAGTTTCCAAAGTAAGCTATCAAATTCTGAGTTATAACTTATCACTTCTATTGGCAATTCTTTTGACTGCATATTTTTTCGTATCTGTTACGTGGTAGCTGCGCTAATTAGGAATGTGGTCCCATGAAAATTTTGTCGAAATCGGTATGTTAACTTTTTATCGAAGAAAATTAAATTATTTATAATAGATAGAAAACAAAAGAGCAAAATTAAAACAGTTCAGGCAAAGCTATTTGTAAACATTTAAAAATATTTTAACTAAACTAACTACTTCAAAAAATTTTACGTAAATAATACAGCATCGGATTTTGTCACTCATTTCAAACGTTACCATCATCAAGTTTACGAAGACAGTTTACTCCAGTTCTACGATGTTTTTTTTTTAAGTAAGAAGTGACGAGACGAGCTGGACATGTGCCTGATGGTAAGCAACATGCCTGACACATAACAGCACAGTGACACGGAGCTATTGGAACATGAAGAGTCCAAATCATTACCTAGCACTGCACTGCATCACCCAGAGATCTAAGATGGTATATCTCTAAACCGTGCAATTTCCCTGGAAACATTGCCCTTCAAACCGGAACACAGTAATGTTTCAGCTCAGACCACAAACTAATGGTAAATCCTCAAAGCAAAACGACTCATATAGTGAAGATAAAGCGCGCCTCGGTCCGTACACTTAAGTTAAACGTGCCGTCAAGCCACTATGTGCTTTGACAGCTGCTTTCATAAACCCATTGTTCTATGAAGCCTCGCTCGAAGCTTTTCAAACAAGGTTACCCAAGACTCATGTACTACGCCGAAAGATAAATAGTGTACTCTTTAAACTTCACTTGTTCACTTTGAAAGACAGCGTTTCCAGAAATAGACCGCATAAAAATAAATCATTTTGTATTGCAGTACTGTGCGAGGTAATAATTTGTATGTTAGTTTAGAATCTTCATGTTCCGATAGCTGCGTGACATTGTGTTGTTATAGGTAGGTGTGCAGCTTGCCGTCAGGCAGAAAATATCGCAAGGAAACTGACATGTTTCTAGTATATTTAAAAGTCGTGGCTCATCAACCAACCCGGACTGAGCCAGCGTGGTGAATTATCGCCTTAACTCTCTTGGGAAAGTAAGCCCCAAATTCTGAACATTGAAGGACATTTAGTGCGCTGCTTATTCTATATCGGACTGACACAGCAAATCTAGCCCATAAGCCGTCTCTCCATTTTAAAACCTAATTCAAAGATCTTCCTTAAAACCACAGTTCATCATCATCATCATCAGCCGCAAGACGTCCACTGCTAAACATAGGCCTCCCCTAGACTTCCACAACGAACGGTCCTGCGTAACCTGCAACCAGCGGTTTCCAGCGACCTTTATGAAGTCATCTGTCAGTAGTAGTCATCTGCTAGTAGTGAATAAACCACAGTTAGTACACAAGTACAAACTTAACGTAATATCTTCCGATCCACAGTAAAACCACATTCAGTACCAAAACACGCGTTAAATTTACGAAGCAAATTTACAACCTCTAAAGGACAGATGATCCAGGATACCGGAATACGGCGCCATCAGGCAAATTAACCGTAAAACATGGAGTAAATACGTAATAACCGGTATAATACCGGTACTTACGAATACTACCTAAATTGAGTCATACGGTACATATTTTATGTACCAACCTAAAAAGGGTCTATTTGCCATAAAAAATAATTGCGCTTTTGCTGGTTTTCTCGTTTTTTTTAACCCCGACCAAAAAGAGGGGTGTTATAAGTTTGACGTCGATGTCTGTCTGTCTTTCTGTCTGTCTGTCTGTCTGTGTGTGTGTCTGTCTGTGGCACCGTAGAGCTCAAACGGATGGCCCGATTTCAATGCGGTTTTTTTTATTTGAAGGTAAATGTCCGTGCGGATGCTCATAGCTATGTTTGGTTAGTATCGATTCAAAATGGCCGCCTCCACAAAATGGCAGACAAAATATTTCTTGACAACCTACCCCAATATGGGTATCAAATGAAAAGGCTTGACTAGTAGAATACTATATACACTATAACAAATTTCAAATCCAAGATGGCCGCCACCACAAAATGGCGAATTACATTATTTTTTTCACTACTGTCTCAATATGGGTATCAAACGAAAGGTCTTAACTAGTAGAATACTTTGAACTATGACAAATTTCAAATCCAAGATGGCCGCTACCACAAAATGGCGAAATACATTTCTTTTTTCACAGCTCCCTTAATATGGGTATGAAATGAAAGGGCTTGACTAGTAGAATGTTGTACAGATAACAAATCTGAGGTAGTCGGGGGTTAATCAAAATTTTTAATTTTGTTCTTGTCGCGAAATACGATTTACGCATATGCATCGTTTCTTATCATTTAGTATCCCATGGGAACTAACTATAAAATGTCACCCACAGTTTACTGTTTTTCATGATTATTTTTTTCGCCAAAAATATGATTCATGCAAATTAATAATTTCGTATTATTAGGTATCCCGCGGGAACCACTTCTTTCTTTAAAAGCTCATGTGTTGTGTTAATTAGGTTATGTAAATACTTACAAACAAACTTTATAACATTGGCAATACCTCTTTAGCGGGTAGGACGGAGGACATATAGGAAGACATAAGCTTACCAATAAAGATGATGATCCTAATATTATAAATTTAAAAGTTTACGTTGTTTAGATGTTTGTTGATCAATCACGTCGAAACGCCTGAACGGGATTTATCGCGGGAAAATAACGAGAAATGTAAGAATAAAGAGAGTTAAACCGCAAACCACTACTAGTAGTGAATAAAATGTCCTTAATTAATTAAACCTTTGCCTCATTGTTGGTGTTGTTCTACAGAGTTGGGTGGAGTAACCAAATAGAACAATAATACCGAGCAAAAACATCTGAAAACCAAGTTGCTATTCCCTTACAATAAGGTCCATTTTAATCTGGCAAAGTTGATCTTGTGATATGAGTATGTATTATATGAAAACATAAGCCATGAAAATTTTCAACATCGAAATGTACAGTATATATTCCCTCTGGAATGTTTCTGTTCTCTTACAGTAAGTTCTATTTTCGTCTGGCAAAGATGATCTTGAAAAGGTATATAAAAACGTTTAGAGGTTTCAGATGGAAATGAACTTTATCACACTTAACTTAAAATATCTTCTAATTGTTTGACGTGACAACATCTAATAAATCGATGAACGCCGTCTGCATACACGAAAAAACGTCCCGTTATGTCCCGTTTCGCTCATTGTACGCTTGCTAAGTATTATTGATAAGTGTAGGCTGCTCATAAGCAAACGCAAGAAAAAGATTATGAGTGACAGTATTTTTTGTATGGCTCCTCTTCTATATAATAAGCTGCCAAATGCAATTAAAAAACTTAACTCATCCATGTTCAAAAGTAAATTAAAAAAGATACTGGTACCCAAATGTTATTACACTGTGAAAGAATTTTTAAATGATAGGGAAATTAATTGGAATACTGATGTATAGATTTTGTATTTTTTTATACATGACATTTTACATTCCATTAACTTCCACATTAAATTCCATTAGCCAAATTAGTGTCCACTGTCTATATTTTATGAAACTTTAGATTTAACTAATGTTAGATCAGATAATATATTGTAATGGACAGGTTGAATCAGATTACTTTATAATATATTGTGAGAGTTCTTTGAGTAGGTATACAAATATTAAATTTTATACATGTTAACATTCTTTTACACACATTGACATTGTTTTATTTTATACAAATTGAATTATTATTATCATTATTTTTGATTATTATTTTTTGATTTTTCTATACATAACATTCTTTAAAATTGCTCACACGGCTAAACTGCAAGAGCTACTACTGCAAGACCTTAGATTCTACATGAAACCACACACTTGTCAAAGTCCATAACATCATCCTGCTGAAGCACAAGACGTTGGCGTAATTGTACTCATCAAACATATCACACTAACATAACACACCGGGGATAGAAGCCAGAAATTAATACATGATGAATCAGATGACATATATGATACAACCGATTAAAAGTTAAAAATGAAAAAAGAAGAAGACTTTATCAGCTGACTATTATTATCATTGTATAAATTCAGACCAATGGAAACTGCGTTGCCAGACATATTGCATGCCTCTAGAAGAAGAGGCCAGTTTGTATGGGTCAATTATTTAACTGTTTTGTATCATCTTATCTTACCTGCAAACAGCAATAAAGATTTTTGTATTTGTATTTGTATTTGCGCCGCATCTATCAATGTTTTGCTATGACGGTGTTACGTTAAACTATCGTCCGTAAAACAACCGACTTTACAGACAATCAATTTTTTAACCTCATTTTTGGAAGTCGGTTAAAAAAATACTGTTACACACAGAAGTATGTACGCCTCGACCCCGTCCCAAGCGATTGTTCGAATGCAGAAAAAAGATGTCAGTCTGAGATGACAAGATGTCTTTCGTTTTTTTCCACCGCGGATTATGTCATAAGGAAATTATTCATGAAAATGTTTGACGAGGGTCCAATCTTCCAAGACAGCAGTGTAATGGTTTGCTCTATCAAGGCTTTATTAAGTTTTATTAAGTCGAAAGTTGGTACTTTCACTGAATTATTTTCCTTTTGATAGGTTTTTTCTCGACGAGAACAAGAATCGATCATGGACGGGCTTCGACAGCCTCTTAGAGAGATGAGATGGAACTTTTCCCATAATCATTTTCGATGGGCGTTTTGGAAATATATATACTATTAGTAAATAGATACGTGTAATAATATTCTTTAGCTAACACACAGCTACGTATTCGATCAACGGATGTTTTTTAGAGACGAGCACAGTTCAGTGCAGTCATTTAAATATATATAAGGAAGAGTCTACGAGGGAAATCTACGCATAATGCACCTTCTTCTTGTATCGTTATAGAGTCACAATCTCCTTTAGCATTAAGCTTTCATTCAAATCAAATTATTTAAACATCGAGGGCATTGTCAATGTCTGAGCGTAGTCGTGGTGACAACATTATTGGTTCGTGTTGTGGACAGAGCAGCATCATTGGAGTAATGTCGAGGCATATGAGGATTGTGTAGACAAGAAAGTGCTAGTACAGTTGATACAATCAAGTAATCTTAAGCCACGAATGGGCTGCTCCTATAATAACTATACTTACTGCTCTGGGAGGATGCAGCTTAGGCAAATGGCAATTAGGCAAACACTCGATGTCGAGTCGATTACTAGCGGAATCCCAACCGGTAGTGATCGGCTCTACAGACGAGCACTAGAATTAGATTTTAAATGTCCCAACTCCCTCCTATTTTCCTCTTCTTCTCCTTATACAAGAAATTTGTAAAAAATAAATATTTAATTGTAATGACAAAGATCACGGACCCCGGAGTCTGTGGAGTGGCTAATTTAATAAAATAAAAAAAACTATACTTACTACTTACTGTAATATGGAATTGTGACGCTAAATATAACATTGTGAAGACTTTAATGATTTTCATTTATGCTAGCACTGACCATTAACGCCCACGATTAGAATCATACAGTCATGCTATGATAAGGCCTTCCTAATGTCGATGGGAAACTCACAAAAGTAATGTTTCCCCGACATATATATATTTTTTAAATAAAGAGTGAAGAGTCGAGCAGAACATATGCCTGATGGTAAGCAACATGCCTGCCACATAACAGCACAGTGACACGCACCTATTAGAATAAATCATTACCTACCACTGCACTGTGCTCGTCACCCAGATCTATAAGATGGTTTATCTCCATGCCCTGGAAACATTGCCCTTCAAACCGGAACACAGTGAGCTGGTATGCTTTATGGTACGGGAATACAGTCACCTGTGCAGCCGCCACGGCCGCAGGGATCTCGTCCACGCCGCTGCGGGAGCTGCGACTCCCCCGGTCGGAGCTCTCGTCGTCGGAGTCCGACGTGTGGAACGACAGGTTCGCGGGCCCGGGGCTCGGGTCGCTCAGCCGCAGCTTGAGGCAATCCCGACGCATCTTCACCAATTTACAACTTTCATTCTTGTCCAATAAAGTCTGTTTTTCTTTATCTATCACAATTTTTTAAATTGTTTTCCAACAAAGATGGTTTTTCTTTGGCTGTCACAATTTTTAAAATCCGTAGTTTTCTCTTCTTTGTAGTCTGTGGTTGTAGTCAAACGAAGAAATATGAACTTTATTACTTGGTCTGTAAAGTTTATTTTTCTTTGTCTATCACAAACGTTAAAATCCGTGGTATTTTCTTTGCAGTATACGGTTGTTGTCAAACAAATAAGTAAGAACTTTAACATATGGATTTTAAAGCCAATTTTTCTACACTTTGTTGTTTCCGAAGGAATCACAATTGGTAAGATAAGGAGTTTTCTTCTTCTATGGTCTGTGGTGGTTGTTAAAGGAACAAATATGAGCTTTAACTTTTGATATTTAATGTCTCTTATTCATTAAACTTTACAATTAGTTCCAAACGAAGAACTATGAACGTTAACACTCGGTCCATAAAGTCTTTTTTCCATTATCAGTCACAAATGTTACGACAATTTTTTTTCTTTTTTTCTGTAGTAGTCTATGGTCATTTTCAAAGAAGTGTGATAAACCTTTATCTTTATTTTATAAAGTCTGTTTCCCTTTGTACTCTATAAAGTTTGAAGGATTCGTGAAGTTCTTTTTACTATAGGCTCTTCATTCTTCTTCATCTTCACAGTTCATTTTATGCTCCATTTTTTCAATAACTTTACTTTTGTTTACCGTAGTAGTCTCGTCATTTAGTAAATAATTCATTTCGTCTCCAAGATCGTTGTTATCACTTAGGATAATTTCTTTTATCCAAAAAATTACGTCCTTCTATGTACTGTTATTTTTTTAATTTTATTTCTCTAACACTCATAAATACTTATGTCGTCACAATAGTTCAAGATTTCAACTTTTTTTTCTAAATAGGCACGATGATTATTATTTGATTATTTATATTAAATATTCTTTATTTAAAAGTTTATATATCACTCGAGTATTGAAATTGTTTTAGTTAGACTAGTCGATTTGTACACTTTGTTAATACTGATTTATATTACAGTAGATTATTATGTTCGTTTTTTTAGTAACTTTAATTGTTAGTTTGTCACTGTTCTCTTCGATATTAATGTTTCAGGTTTCTTGTATCTTTGGTTATTCTTTGGGAATGATTAATCTCACTAAGTTATTTCTGGAACACGGTTATTTTTATTTATTTATACAGCATTATACTCAAACTAATAGATTTGTGTTTAATACTGTGATTTTATTTTTAATGGCATGGCGTCCCTTTCCGTGTAATATGCTTATTTTTATTGCGTTTCGAATTTTGTTTAAGTTTATTGACACTGCGTATTTTTAAGCGTATTTTGCATAGTAGCTAGAACGCGATATTTCATAATCCTGAGGTTGCAGGTTCGTATTCCGCCTGCACCTTTCCGTTTTTACCAACTACAGATAATATAAAGTTGGCTTTCGCCACTGGTTGAAACGGTGAATGAAAAACATCGTGAGAAAGCCGACCCGTTTCAAGAAAGATATTCTTCTAGAACACATTTAATTCTACATCATAATATTACAATTGGTCAGTAGAATGGATTTTGGCATTGACTCTTTTTCTTTGTGAGAGAAAGTTTTACAGATACCCAACATTAAATAAGCTGTTTATGGTTTAATAAATAAATATTGGTGGGCAATTCACACACAACACCATTTGACCCCAAACTAAGCAAAGCTTGTAATATGGCGGCCAGATACCTGATATAATACTTATATAGTTGTAAATACATATTTATTATACATAGAAACACCCAGACACAGTGCAAACATTTGAATTTATCACACAAATATTTGCACTGGGTGGGAATCGAACCCACGACCCTCGGCTTCGCAGGCAGGGTTACTACCCACTAAGCCACAAGGCCAGTAATGATCATAGTAAGTCACCTAGACAGTGCAAGTTATATTTCGTTTTTTGATTATTCTCAATGAGAATATTTATATAAGGTTTAAACATTAATCATCACACATTCTGTAGAAAATTAAAAAATTAAGCAAAAAAGAGTTTTGGATGATAGATATCATTTAGTTACGCCGGGTTTCCCTACAACAAACGACAGACGTTCGTTGGCAGACCACCAGATGGGTCGATGACATCAGATCCGACGCAAAGATTACGTGGATTAGATCTGATCGGGATAGAGATCAATGCCACAAGGGAAAGGAGACCTAAATACCGAACAGTGAGTCGATACGGGATGAAAATTATTCACATTATCATTATTTTTCTGAAAAATAACTTACTTCAATTTAGAAATGAAACTAACACACTTTAGGCATTTGAATTAATTTTTTGAAACCAAATTATTTGAGTAATTATTTCGTTGGCTCTAAACACATTGTTCCAATGAGACAGAGAAGTTTCATACTAAATAAAGATGCCATCGATTAACATTTTCTATTTTGTTAAATTATGAAAAACCACCAAAACAAATTCGATAAAAAGTATAAGGAACTACTTCTGAAGTATGATCTACCAAACAAAAAAAATAATCATCAAAATTGATCCATCAATCGTAGTCTATAGATTTTAGCATGTATTTTACGCGTTACACACATGTCTACAATAAAAACAGATTTACAGTATAAACAATTTTTTTATCGCGTATAGGTCCACGTTTGACCACCAACTCGCCTGATGGTAAGCGACGGTGCGCTCGAAGATGACGGACGTTGCCCTAGAAAGTACATATTCACTCTGACCTTGAAAAGTTCTAGATTGTATCTCTCAGGGAACAAGGAGGCCGGCAACTTATTCCAGTCTAAAGCTGTACGTACGAGAAAAGTGGATTCAAACTGTTTTGACATAACAGACGAATAGAAAACCTTCTCTTTTTTAAATCGGTTAAAGTAGCTAAGCAATAGGATCGTAAAAATCATACAGTTTCGCGATCGTCAGACCTACGCCTAAAGTTATAAAGGCTTATAGAGTTTCCACTATTTCGTTTCGTCACTCAAGATTATAAAAAATACAGCATTTGGTTAACTAACTACTTATTATCTCATCTAAACTTTTATCGTTTAAGTTTACGGCTGGTCTAGTCGGGAGAACGGCGCCTGCCGATCGGGAGACCCCGGGTTCAAATCCCACGCGCACCACTGTCTTTTCGTAGTTATGTGCGTAATGCCGCTAACTTAAACGGTGAAGGTAAACATCGTGAGGAAACCGATTTACTTACCTAGAATCTTTCGAATTCATATGTTATCCACCAACCCGCACTGGGGCAGAGTTGTGAATTATGGCCTTAACTCTCTCCTTGCGAGAGAAGGCCCCGAGTCCCAGCAGTGGGAACATTTAGTGGGCTGTTGATGATGATTGATGATGTACCCTATATAATTTACAACTTTACTGTATTTATGTGTACATTCCAATATAGTATGTATGTATGTATGTATCTCTATATTGGAATGTAGAGGTACATCTTACAAGGTTTCGAGTCGAAATTGAAATACAATTGTGTTGAGTGGATGTGAAGGGTCTTCGTGGGAAGAGTATCAAAGAAGAACTTTTCGGGTCAAATAATTTGGATGGAGCTTTGTTTCAGATTTGACTGTATATTTATTTAGTATATTTTAACAAGCTCTCATACCTGAAGTTTTGAGCGAGTTTCGTCGGCAGTCGAGAAAATATGTTTCATCACAAATTTTGCAATTTGGCGAATTTACGTCAACCATTTCATGTTTTGCTGGAAATTTACGAAATTATGATTTTCTGAAAGTGGCGTCTTGTGTTGGAAACATAATTCTGTAATATTTAAATTGATAGGATAAGATGTTTTCATCAAGTGAACGGTATTAAAATGAGTTTTTTTTATTTATAGTTTTGCAACATCGACAAGAAAGTTTTTTGTGCGGAAAATCAGACCAGTGAAACATGATGTAACTCATTTATACACTGATATACCAAAAAAATGCCAGTCATAGGAACTGCCGATAGAATTGAAAACTTATAATAACTTAACTTTGATACCTCACTATGGAAACTACGCGGGTGAAACCGGAGGGCGTGGCCATGAGAAATTTGATGGATTTTGAATGAAATCGAATTGCTGACGCATTTCTAGATGGCCAATGGCCATGGACGAGTTTACCCGAAGATTTCATATCATTCCCGTGACGCTAGAATTCAAAAATCTGTCTGGGGCGCGTCAAAAAAAGTTGTCACTTCAAAAAGAAAGCAACTAAAACTGGATCGCTGCCGACAAGGCGCAAAAAATATTCAAAAGCCCAGTTTACAAGCATCGCCCTGCGGTTTTACTCGCGTACTTTTAGTTCCTGTAATTTCCCCGCTATGAAAAGTAGCCTAAGTATGTTATTATATCTAGAAGATATTAGGTTCCAAATTTCAAACCTATTTGCTCAGCTGTTCCGATATGATTGAGCAACAAACATCCAAACTTTACCATTTATTATGTTAGTAGGATCTACCCCGGTTTTATACAAGTGAGGACCTCGGTAGATTAAAACGCAGTAAGTTGCGAAACAAAGTGTTTTGTGAACTGTTGTGTAACTGAGGCTTTCAGTCTGCAGGCGTTACTTTACGAGCGCTATTCTGGTGCGCACAACATCACTTGTTCCACTCACTCCAGTAACGATAAAGGAAGTTGATGGAGAATCTCGAGCGACTGAGAATCGTCCTCAGACTTCAGGACCGAAAAAGTTAATGTGAATTGCAGGATATATTACCGCAATGTTTTTTCGTGTTGAAAATTAGAGCAGTAAAATATGATGGGGGAAGGTATGATGTAATTCAAACGGCGGCTTTAACATAAGTCATCAGCAATATGTAAAAATGACTAGCCTTACAGGGAAACGTTTAAAGCTTGTGCTTAGGCTAAGGAGAGGCGTTGTATTCAATATGAGGACTACTGATAATATACCACGGGCCAATCAAAAAACATACGAATCGGGGTGAAATTTATAATATATATACTTAGATTATATTTATTGTCTGGAATTACACGTGGACTACCTTTTATACCGAGAAAATAACGGGAACCGGAACTACGTAGCTAACAGTTAGTGAGCGCTGTTGGTGATAAATAAAATATTAATAGTTTAAAAAACTAAAATAAATGTTTTTAGCACGCTTTAAAATTTGCAAAGTTTTTTTCGTATTCCTGACAGCAAACTCTTTCATTTGATACCCATATCATGGGGGGCGCATTTCAAATAGCCCGTCCACCATCTAGGACGTCTGCCATATTGGATTTAAGTCACGTGACTATTTTTTTCGCATTTCTGGGTAGATTTAAAACAGCCAGTCCGCCATCTTGGGGAGGCCGCCTTTGGATTTGTAATGACGTTTCTTAGCTTGTTATATATTGTCATCGGAACTCAGAGCGTGTGTAAAATTTCATCCTAATCGAAGACCGGGAAGTGGGTCAAATTAAGATTCCAAGATTTTCTTACATACATTGTTACAAGTGAAGCTAACTAAAGCGTACTAAAAAGAACAAACATCTCTGCAAAAACTTGGACTAGTCCAATTGAAAATGACGGAATTCATTTCCGTAAGAACCAAACAGAATGTTATAAATTCGCGGTTACTACATTAACATACCTCAGATGATCGCCGGCCGCCGGTCGGTTGGCACGCAGTAAACTTCCCCCGACATCAATCAGCTGGTCCGGTGCCTACAGCTGCCAAGACTGACCATGCTGGCTAAAATGACGACTACTGTTGCAAATGTTGGGAAATTTGCATCAGTTGTAAGCTTTGCACATTTCAATCTTTATTATTGTACTAGCTCCGACCTACGTTTTTAACCCCCGACCAAAAAAAAGGGGTGTTATAAGTTTGACGTCGATGTCTGTCTGTCTGTCTGTCTCTGTGTGTGTCTGTCTGTGGCACCGTAGAGCTGAAACGGATGGGCCGATTTCGATGCGTTTTTTTTATTTGAAGGTTAACATCCGTGCGGAAGTTCTTAGCTATGTTTGGTTAATATCGATTCAAGATGGCCGCATCCACAAAATGGCGGACAAAATATTTCTTCACTACATACCTCGATATGGGTATCAAATGAAAGGGTTTGACTAGTATAATACTATACATTCTAAAAAAATCAAATTCAAGATGGCCAAAAATGGCGAATTATATTATTTTTTTCGCCACTACCTCAATATGGGTATCAAAAGAAAGGGCTTAACTAGTAGAATACTTTGCGCCATGACAAATTTCAAATCCAAGATGGCCGCTACCACTAAATGGCGAGATACATTTCTTTTTTCACAACTTCCTTAATATGGGTATAAAATGAAAGGGCTTGACTAGTAGAATGTTATACAGATAACAAATCCGAGGTAGTCGGAGGTTAATCAAAATTTTTAATTTTGTTCTTGTTACCCGAGGGTCTACCGCCTACCTACAACTGTCTTAGCTTTGATATTTTTCTCTTTTTTTCGCTTGAAATGATAAAGACAGCAATAGCAAAGCTATAACCGATGTAATTAGGCGGTATCCCCGTATATTATATTCCCGTTATTTCTCCATGATATATATATGTAATAGTCAATGATAATGATCTGGACTAACACATAGGCTACTTTTTATTTCAGGCCATTAATGAAACACAGTTATAATAACTGAAATAGCACATTAATGAAACACAGTTATAATAACTGAAATAGCACATTAATGAAACACAGTTATAATAACTGAAATAGCACATTAATGAAACACAGTTATAATAACTGAAATAGCACATTAATGAAACACAGTTATAATAACTGAAATAACACATTAATGAAACACAGATATAATAACTGAAATAGCACATTAATGAAACACAGTTATAATAACTGAAATAGCACATTAATGAAACACAGTTATAATAACTGAAATAGCACATTAATGAAACACAGTTATAATAACTGAAATAGCACATTAATGAAACACAGTTATAATAACTGAAATAGGACATTTTGCCTCAAAAATGACGGAAACTACGCGGACGAACCCGTGGAACTCTGCTAGGTCATAACATGATCAGTATTATGATTGTATGTACTTTTACACATCGATATAAACTAATGGATGTGAAAATACACCTTGAAATTGTTAAGAAACGGCGTCTCTGTGTGCATCATAAAAGGTTTACACACAGCCAATGTACTTGATCCCTAGAATCTAGAGATACGCTGTGATTCTACTTATTTTGGTTGTTGGCAACGAATAATAGCCGGCGTTCACCGCTTCCTGCAACCGACTAGAATGGAAAGAGTGAGCACATTCTTCCCAACGATGACATAATTCCGTGCATCTGAAGTTAAGGAGGGCACATCTTATGGTTTATATCGATGCTTTTACACATCAATTTATCCCGCGTATTACAACTGAGTACCTACGTACACTAATCGATCACATTCCACTTCTATTAAACCGATCTCTTATTTACGCTCCAGATATGGATCCGACTGACGGTCTGTCAGTCAAAGGTGAAGTTTTGTTTGTAGATTACGTATACAGATCCGAGAGAACCACGGGAGCGAGATAATTATATCTATAAATGAGAGAGATTTATCTAAATTTAAATTTGTAAGTACATCAATGTGTGAAGCATAAACATTTATTACGAAAATTTCCCGTCTCGAGGAGCATGAAATTTCCCACACTTATAGTTTATTGAAATGCAGAGCAAAGTTATTTTATCATAAATACTTTACACATTCTTATACGTCCCCGAATGAACAAATAAAACATTAAAATCGGTCGATTCGAGGAGACCAACCACAAACACCATCCACCACCATCCACCATACACCGCATCGTTCATCAGGCGAGATGGCGATGGCGGTCAAATGGAAACCTACAATTGTAATAAAACCCTTTAACACGAAATTTTCTTATTATTTACTATTTTTACTGATAATAAATAAATCTGAAAGCGTAAATGCATTTAACATTTTTATATGGAATACTTTTAGGTTATGCTTCCATTATGCGTCCTGCAGGCTTTTGGGTATACTGATGTAGTACTTAAGTACCTACATTAGTTATTAAGTTTTAACTTCGGTAGACAGTAAAGATACCACTGGAGCATACAATTTTTTACTGGCCTCGTGGCTTAGTGGGTAGCTTTAGCTGCGAAGCTGAGGGTCGTGGGTTTGTTTCCCACCCAGTGCAAATATTTGTGTGATGAATTCAATATATGTACTGTGTCTGGGCCTTTCTATGTTAAGTGTTTACAACTAGCTTCGCTTAGTTTGGGTAAGATGGTGTATTTATTTAGTAGTACCTGGTTGCCCGAGCTTTGCTCGGTTTTTTAAAATAATATTTAGGCGTTACGAATTACGTAGTGATGACTTACTTGAATTAAATGCGTTTATAAAAGGCTAATAAGTATAAGATTTTCTCAGAAAAAAATAACAAAAAGAAAAATTGCGAGTGAAACCATCAGGATTCGAACCGAGGCCTGTTGACTCCGAGGGCGAGCATGTTCTGTCTGCGCCATTTAGACTTAAAGAACAGTGGCGAAATAAGTTATCGTATTCTAATGACATCGTAGGAGTTTTTCATTGTCTAAAAACGCGCATAAAATCATCGATATAATTAAAAGAGTTCGATGCATAAAATGATGTTTTAAAAAAATAAAACCAAGCTAGATCGGTTTATCGTCGCCGAAACCCCCTGTACACATAATTTCATGAAAATCGTTCGAGACGTTTCCGAGATTCAGATTCTGTATACCTACATACATATATACCTACAAGAATTGGTCGTTTAAAGGTATAAGATAAGATTTAATGTAAAGTTTGTATTATCTTTCTTTGAAATGTAATTGTGCTTTTATAAATTCAGAACTTTGAGTTTGCAGACCAACTGCCGTAGGTATATTTGCAAAAAGTAATACATACCTATGTATTTCAAAATTGATACACCCCATTCTATGGCCTCGTGATCTCTACTTGAGATCTAATCAGTAAATTATTACAATCTATAAACGCCCTTGGACCGTGGACTTCATGATTTAGTCTGATTTTTATCTGAAATAGGTGTTTTGACTATCATAGCGTATTCAATATATATTGAAAGAAATAATGCTTTATAAATGATCTTAATGATGGGAGTATGTAAATAAGTTATTCTAAGTTTTACCATGCGTGTGAAGTTGAGAGACACACCACACATGAGCAGGCCAGACCAATCAATGTTTCCACATCTGGGACTAGAGCCCTTTTCTCTCAAGGAGAGAGTCAAGGCCGTAATGCACCACGCTGGCCCAGTGCGGGTTGGTGGATGACACAAGATTTAGGTACATGGCGGTTGCATCCCGATGTTTTCCTTTACCGTTTTAAGTTAGCGGCTTTACGCACATGACTTGGAAAAAACAGTGGAACGCATGAGATTTGAACCCGGGACTCCAGATCGGCAGTCGCCATCATATCGACTAAACCAGCCGTAACTTACTAGATCAGCCGTAACTTACTATACCAGCCGAAACTTACTAGACCAGCCGTAACTTTGAAGTTGAGAGACTATTTCGAGTAAAACATAGTATTTAGCATTGTTTGTTAGTTATCGCGTCAACACATTGTATTCGTCTATAAATAAATCCAATTTCAAGGTCATTAGCATTAAGTTGCGAGGTTAAATTTTACTGATTAGCTAAAGCCTGAATTGTACTTTGCAGCGTTATAAATAAACGTTTATAACTTATGACGTTTGATTTTTTTTATTTTATTTTGGAATGTCATGGAAATATTTTGGATTTAATTTGGAGTTTATTTTATGGTTGTAACGTTTGTTTTTCGAAGGTTAAGTTTCAATCTGAAGTTTTCAATTTGACATGTGCCGGATGGTAAGCAACAGTGACACGCAGCTTTTGGAACACGAAAAGTCAAAATTAATATCTACCTAAACACTGCGTTCCGTCAACCAGAGATATAAGATGATCCATGCTCTGTACCTTCTCTAAAACACTATCCTTCAAACCGAAACTCAGTGATGTTTGCACGTTACTGCTTGTCAGTAGATTAAATGGCAAGTGTGCTTCGTAACTCTCCAATCTTAGGCATGGCCAGTTAAACAACGAAATTTCGTAAAAGAAATCATAATAATACACCGATGGGGATTATAGAGGGATCATCGCTCCCGAGCTCGGTTATCGGAAAGTTCCGCCACCCTTGAGACTCTGTTGCCAGGCTTCCGCCCGCGCCCGCCGACCTCCGAGCCTTCGCAACCATTGTCTTGTGGACACGACAGGATAATAACCAAATATGTACACAATTACTGGGATCCGTTACATTTAACTGATAAAATCCGTAGGAAATAACAATCAAGACTCGTAGTAGGCAATAGTTAAGAATCGTAATTCGTAACATGTTTCACGTAATACTGACTGTCGAGTCTTGATAAATGACTCGTAATAGTCATTTATCAAGACTCGATACATTTTATCAAGACTTGTATCAGATAATTTTCAGGACTCGTGATAGATATTTACGTTTCCTTGAGACCCTGTCACTTTATAGGTTTCCGGCTTCCGCCCATACCCGCCGCATTTTTAGCTTTCCGAACCATTGTCTTGCGGACACGGCAGGACAAAAACCAAATACGTGCATAATTATTACACAATTCTTGGGACCCACAGGTACTCTATTAAAATTCGCACGAAACAATAATCAAGACCCATAATGTAGACAGTTCAAACAAAACTCGTCTATGAAGATAAAAAATAATCGTAGTAGACAAAGACTTGTTAGAAATTATAAGAATCAAGACTTGTGTTAGACAATAACATAAACTCGTCGGAAACAATACTCAAGACTCTTCTATTAAGATTGATAGGAGATAATAACCAAGACTCGTGGTAGACGATCACAATGATTGTCAGAGGCAACTGTCAAGATTCGTACGAAACAGTTATCAAAACCGGACAAAATTATACAACTCTGTAGAAACATCGTTTCAAGACTCGTATTCGACATTTATAAAGACTTGTAGGAGACATGTAGGGACACAAGGTTTCTGATTACGCTGCCTTTAGCCCGCCAGTCAGTTAGTCATTGTTACACTCGGATCGCGGACGCACGCTGGAAATAAATACCAGTTAAGTGCATACCATCTTTGATTTATTCCCGAGAATATACCCTTAGTAGGAACACATCTACAGACATTATCTAAGCCTTATAGGCAAGTACATAGAGAGACTTATATATAACACCAGCCCCTATATAACGCTAAGCGGTGACGGTGGCTGGAACGTTAAATTGGTGACCCCGACGTGATTTGAACACGCAACCTTCTGACCTCGGTTGCTGGAACGTTAAAGACAGTTAAGATCTTACGGACTTGTATGAAATAAAGATAATTACGTAAACTCAAATAGCGCAAAGAAATGTAGGAAAAATAATCAAGACTCGTGGTAGACAATTGCAAGGACTTTAAGCAAGCTTTGACCAAAGTCAAGACTCGTACGACACTATTTGTAGAGAGTATAGCGAGAATTAAAAAACTTGTGACAGTAAAGAGTTGTACGAGGTTTTCACTAGTGGCAGGGTACAGATAGTTATTAATAAGATTCGTAGAACTTACATAGTGATTGTAGACATAAAATACATTAACCGATATTTGTACAAGACAATTATAATCAAGAATTCTGGGACATAATTATCAAAATTAGTATAATCTCACTATCAAGGCTCATAGTCACAGAAGGACGAGTCAAAAATCAATACTCGTACAGAACTGCCAAGAAACGTAGCGGAAAGTTATGAAATTTGTACCATATAATTTTCAAGATTAGTAGTAGCATACCAATATAATTAAAATAAATAACCGTAGAAGATAATTGGGCATCTGCTGTTTAAAACCCATAAAATTTGTTTAATCTATAATGCTTATTAATTTTAAGAATTCAATCACTAGAAAAAGCTGGTAAATCATCATCATCATCAGCCGCAAGACGTCCAGTGCTGAACATAGGCCTCCCCCCTAGATTTCCACAACGAACGGTCCTGCGCAACCTGCAACCAGCGGTTTCCAGCGACCTTTGTGAAGTCATCTGTCCATCTAGTGGGAGGCCGTCCAACACTGCGTCTTTCGGTTCGAGGTCGCCACTCGAGAACCTTTCTTCCCCATCGGTTGTCAGTTCTGCGAGCGATGTGGCCTGCCCATTGCCACTTCAGCTTGCTTACTCTTTGAGCTATGTCGACCACTTTTGTTCTTTTGCGAATATCCTCATTACGGATTCTGTTGCACAAAGAGACTCCGAGCATAGCTCTCTCCATAGCTCGCTGTGTGACTTTGAGCTTCGTTATGAGGCCCACAGTGAAGGACCACGTCTCAGTTCCATAAGACATCACTGGCAACACGCACTGGTTAATAAAGACTTTCGTCTTTAGTCATTGGGGTATTTTGGACTCAAAGATGTGCCGAAGTTTCCCGAACGCTGCCCATCCGTTTTGGATCTTTCGCTGGACCTCTTTGTCGAAAACGAAGACTAGTAAATGTGTGAAGTGAAAAAGAAAATTATGTTTTAAATAAATATACGGGTAACTTACGTTTGATATAGTTAAATTTATTATGTTGATATTATATTATTATATGGAAATTATGTTGAGAATATTTTTTTTTTTTTTTTTGAAAAACATGTTATTGCTTATTCACTAACGTATTAAACTGCCCTTGTAACATTTGTTGATCTTTCGGAGAGTGTGCAGCTGATCTGCATGGTATAAATACTGCCTTTTTCGATTCAGTTTGATCGCAGCTCTTAAAAGCGACATCGTTTCATGATTGAAAATCTTGAGACTAAATTAAGAAGTTTGACTCCAATCTGATAATACGGACATCTAGGCTGTAGAATGCGTTGTCTGAGTGTTGTTTCTCAACAGATAATGTATTTTTTTCGATGGTTACAATCTTTGTGTCTTCAAATCGAGAGTGAATTGGTTCCTACTAGGTACACGCTCCATCGTAGACCGCATCGTCGCTTAACATCAGCAATCAAACGCAACCCTATTATTATCGATGTAAAAAACTAGAACAACGAGAGCGACCGTAGGACGCAACTAGTTTAATTTTACAACTTTTCTATTAATACCGTATGAATCGGTGCCAGTATTATGAGATTTTTATTGTTTGTAGGTATTGTTGTACCGATGAACATTAAAATGTCTGAAATAGATACATATCATAGGAAAGGTATGAGACAAATTCAGCGTGTACTAAAGTTGTCAACAGTGAAATAAACTCGACCGTATCATCGCTTTACATCAGGCGAGATGGCGGTCAAGTGCAAACTTATTTCTACTTCTTACTAATTAAAGACGAAAATTTGAATGTTTGTTGCTCCGTCACGTCGGAACACCTAATACTGAGCGGGGTGACATTTGGAACAGAGACTCTAGAATAGAACGTAATACGTTATGTACATCGCCTGGAAATAGCTCGCAAGGGTAAGGTCGCAGGGCGCTGCTAGTCATATTATATATTAAATTATCTCTGTCTGTCTGTATGTTTGTCTGATACGCGTTCACGGCTAAGCTACTGAAACAATTTAAATGAAATTTGGTACGAGTACAGAGATGGCCTACAACCACAGGCTACAGGCTATTTCCTTTCCTTTTCTTCCTAATCCAAGATTCATGTAAAAAAAAGAAAACAAATGACAAAGGTAACGGACCCCGGAGCCTGCGGAGTTGCTAAATTTATTACAAAAAACACCACAGACTACTTTTTAATACGCAACGGGATTGTAAGAGGTTGAAACAAACGATCAAAGAGTGTACAGAGGTTTCATCAGTTTTAAACCTTGTAGGTTGAAAATTATTTTTTGTGTACATATATCTAGGTATACAAATAAATAAAAAGGAGTGTCTGAATGAAATATCATCTGAATCAAAGTAACAGCTTTATACAAAGTTCAAATGAACCTATTATATTTCTAAAACACTTTTTTTGTCTGTCCGTTTGTTCCAGCTAATCTCCGTAATGGCTGGACCGATTTTGACGGAACTTTCACTACCAGATAGCTGATATTCTAAGGCATAATATAGGCTACTCATACTTGAAGAATATAATTTGGGCTCCGTGAAAAAAAACTCTTAAAACGCGAGTGAAACCGCGAGCACAGCTAGTTTATTTTAACTTTATTATTATTAATTAACAAGAAGCGAATGCCCGTGTCTTGACGCACCTGCCTCGTGAAATATTCTTCAAAACACACTCAAATATACAATTTATACCTCAATTACATTTATCTGCGATTGAAACAATCGGTTCCCGACCTGCAACCAACGAACAGCCACCGATCCGGCGCCACTATCGTAATACTAAGCATGTTTATGTTTCTTCAGAACAACTCAACATACTTTGGTTTTCCATAGCTGGGACTCCATTTTGTTTTTTACTTTTATAGGTTTACACTTGACCGCCATCTCGCCTGATGTTAAGCGACGATGCGGTCTACGATGGAGCGTGTTTACCTAGAAGAAACCGATTCACTCTCGATTTGAAGACACAAAGATTGTAACCATCGGGGAAAACCCACTCAGGCAACGTATTCCACAGCATAGACGTTCTCATCACAAAAGTAGAGTCAAATCTCTTCGTTCGTGTCTTTGGAACATCAACCATGAAACGATGTCGCTTTTTCGAGCTACAGGTCTAGGTCTTTTACAAGGGGAAAGGCAAGGTTGGAATCCACCACGCTGGCCATGCGCGTGTTGAAGGATATCATATGTAAAGATGTATTTATGGAATTACGAGTATACTTTTTTAATTCAATTCATTGATTTCGAACCTTAAGCATCTACACTTGGTAACGTTAATAACTAACAAAATATCAAATATACAATCATTACTAAATTAAACTATATCAAATCACATCTAATTAGGCGGCTGTAAAATGGCCTTGTCAGTAAATAAATAGCGGCTGTAAAGGGGCGTTGTCATTAGCATAAAAAATAAAAATAGTTAATAAATATTTCATGAAAATTAATTTAAAATGTCAAGTGTGTAAGGGTGTGGTCACGTTGTATTGTAAATTTGATAATTGTTTTTGCACATTTTTACTGTCATTAAGAAATAATTTGTCAGTATAATAAGCCTTACTGATTAGATACTGGTTTACCTACGATATTTGACCTCGCCGTGAAAGCCAGTGGTGATGACTTTCGAACATATATACGCCCTCACGATTGACATAATATACATACGTATATTTTTATTTACTCGTATTTTAGAAGCAAATGAACACAAACTATTGACATGAACAAAGCCTGTTACTTTAACCAAGTTAGTTACGAAATAACGAATTAGTCACTTGACGGTATATAAAAGAACCTTCCCCTTTGCGTATTTGACGAGGTCTGATGATTTTTCCAGAGATTCAAAGAATATTCAGCCAAAGAGATGAATAATTATCTTGTCCTCCAGACAGCGCGATGCAGTACTGGACAAAAAATACAATGATCGGACCTCTTCGTGTTCAAACGGCGTGGCACTGTTTGTCATAGGCGAGTTGGTAACCATTAGAACCAGGTTTTCATCATCATCATCATCATCATCAGCCCGTGTTCGTCCACTACTGGACATAGGCCTCTCCTATAACACGCCACTCAGCCCGATCCTCGGTCTTACGCTTCCAACCGCCACCAGCTATCTTTCGTATATCGTCACTCCATCTAGTCTCAGGGCGTCCTACACTACGTTTACCGATTCGCGGTCTCCACTCCAGAACCCGCCTACCCCAACGGTTATCGCGTCTGCGACAGATGTGACCGGCCCATTGCCACTTCAGCCTGCTAATACGCTGAGCTATGTCGGTGACTTTAGTTCTCTGACGAATTACTTCATTGCGGATGCAATCCCTCAGAGAAACTCCAAGCATAGCCCTTTCCATAGCTCGCTGAGCGACTTTGAGCTTTCGGACCATTTTGACTGTCAGTGTCCACGTTTCAGCACAGTAGGTCATAACGGCACCAGGTTTTGCTCGGCTGTTATTTTGAATCAGTAGTGAAACTTGGTGAAGATATAATTATGTATTGATGATTTGTTGTGTAGAGTTATTGTAGTCACGCGTCATCTATCAATAAATAATCAATAATCAATGGCCTTGACTCTCTCCTTGCGGCCCGGAGTCCCAGCAGTGGGGACATTTAGTGGGCTGTTTTTATTCTGGCCGTTTTTTATTTTATTTATTTTTTAGTTCCGGTTTTCCTCCGAGGTGTTCGCTCGCGGCGCGTGCGCAGGTCCGCGATGGATCGTCGTTTCTGATATGTTACAAATGGCGCGGAGTTTTGACAAGGTTCCGTATGTTTTATTTTTATTTGAGGTTAAAATGTTTATTTTCCAGAGACTGAGTTATTCTAAACATGTAGTAAAACGTGTTTTTTTTGAGTTTCTTTGACCTATTTCTTGTATATCTTTCTTTGCAGAAGTGTCAATGTCTACGAAATGTTGGATAATTTATTTGTCAGATATTTGTTTTGGCAATTTTTTTATGTTATACGTAAAGAAAAGTATAAAATAACTGCTTTATGAGAGAACTATTTTCTTTTTATTTTGTTAAAACAAAAACATAATAGATATTTTTGCACCGGTTACCGTTCGGGGCTATCATCAGATTACTGATGACAAATTGTATGTAAGAAGTGTGTCGTTGTCTAATAAACAAATTAATTATAATAAAATGCAAAGAGATACATGATCATACACGTCTGTGTGTCGAGTACAGTGCATTGCTATTGAGTTATTTGGATTTTCCATGATCAAATAGCAGGGAGGTACTGAATGTGATAGGTAAGCGAACTGCTCATCATCAGGTGCAAGTCTTGCTCGCAACGTAACTCTATTATGTATTGTAAATAAATAAAACAAATTAAAATAAGATAATAGCAGTCGGCTAAAGACGATGGGCATGCTTTTCCCCAACATTGGTACATAGCGAGCTCTTAATAATACTCAAGTATTGTAATTATTGTTATGAGTGAAATTATTGTATTTCGTATTATCATGTCGTTTAGAATAATGTGATTTGTATTTGTTATTTTATTTTCTTTTGAAGCTCGTTTATACACTTTGATCAAACAATAAATATTATGGAATATCAATAGTTGTAGAATATATTCTATGTATGTAGGATCACGTATTTATCTGCAATAACAGTATCACCTACATACTCGTATTCTTCGGTGAAATGTCGGGAAAATACTCGTAACATCTTAGATGTAATTTTCCCCGAGTCATGACCACTGAAAGTGCTCGTCACACGACAACCCAGAAAACTTGAAGAAATCAAAAAGATTCGACGAAAACAAACATCAAATCTCATCAATAAACGAAAGTCCTTAATTATTCCCGGAAAATCGTTATAACCGCAAATATTCCGTGAAAATCGCACGCATTCCGGGAAATATTCCGAATTATCAATGTATAGCGTTTCCACTGAAACTGGTCTTGTTTACATGCCAGCAACGAAACGCATCGATTGAACTGTGCCCTCGGAAAATTGAAATACGCAACAGCATTTTCCGAGCCACGTCGTACGCACGAATCACAGTCGAAACGCAGCCCAGGGACCGCCATGCCATAAAATTCATATAAAACACTATTTTTGTATCGTATTTGTAAACGATAACACACGCGTCTCGCTCGGGCGCTCACATTCCGATGCACTATCACTGTCACACGAATCTCCTTTTACAGATTGAATCGTATTTTTTTTAACGTTGAGGTCCTTTTTTAATTAATTGTGTGTTGTTTGGTGGAACGCGCGAAGACGACGCAGCGTCGCGACGACCACCTACAGTGGCGCCGCGCACGGCACTGAGGGGAAAATGTCTGGGCAACAGGAGACTGGCGTATCCCTGCATTCATTTCCTCCTTACCCTTCTGGAAATACGGCTGAAAACTGCGTGAATGCTGTGTGGAAAGTTTGGAAAATATGCGTCAGGATGTCCCTTTTGTTCGAACCGTCCGTTCCGCTCGTTTAAGTGGATTCCGAGTCATTAGGGAGGTATGGCATCGGTAACTTAGTTAATATTCGACGTAATTACTAGACACTACATTAAAATTATGATTAATTGAGACTTCATCCAGAGTTAGCGGCCTGTAATCAAATTTAGGAACTTTAAGCAAACAGTGAATGAAATATATTTAAAAAACCAATCAGATTAATTTGTTCATGATAATTCTGATGAACTTAGCGTAAGTTTTTACTTATGTAGTAGAGTGTAGCTTTCGTTTTAATTTAGTTTTTTTAACCGGCTTCAAAAAAAGGAAGGGGTTCTTTATTCGATTGAATGTTTTTCTGTGTGTATGTTATGCGATAGCTCCACGAATTGTGAATGAATTTTGATGGTTATTTTTTGTTTGGATATAGTTTGTGCTGTCATGTTTTTTTTAACTATAATGGGTTCGCACTTGACTATCATCTCGCCTGATTTTAAGCGATGATGCGATCTACGATGGAGCGTGCTTACCTAGAAGAAACCGATTCACTCTCGATTTGAAGACACCAAGATTGTAACTAACAAACCCCCAGGCAACCCATTCCACAACCTAGACGTTCTTATCACAAACGTGGAGTCAAATCTCTTCGTTCGTGTTTTTGGAATATCAACCATGAAACGATGTCACCTTTTTGAGATACGAGAAGTCCAATACAAGAAAGGGCAAGGTGGTATTAGATGTAGTGCCGCCTCCATGCACCGACTTCCCGCAACCGAGACAACATCATCGGTCCATCGTGAGGAGGTCCGTCCTACACTGCGTCTGCCGGTTCGTGGTCGCCATTCGAGAACCTTTACTCCCCACACTCCCCAGCGGTTATCGGTTCTGCGAGCTACATTGCCACTTCTACTTGCTAATTTTAAGAGCTATGTCGGTGACCTTGGTTCTTCTGCGGATTTCCTCGGACTTTGTCACGCAGTGAAACTCCGAGCTCTCTCCATTGCCCGTTGCAAAACTTTGAGCTTGTAAGTATATCATGCCAATAGTTGGCGATCACGTTTCAGCGCCATATGTCATCACTGGCAACACACACTGATTGTATATTTACTTTAGTTAGTATCCATAGACAAGGATAAATTAAAAAAAGTATACTTTAGACTTTACATAATGTGATTAGGAGTATTTTGTTTATTTAAATTAATGTTGATTTTCAACCATAGGCGACCACAAATCCTGACAGATCTCCCACCCTAATCCTACGGGTCTTAACAGATTAATTCGGGAATCCGAAAACGGGAAGATTTTTTTATAAATATTTCATTAAGCTTCCATGAATATTATACAAAAAAAATCTAGTATATTTTATGCTTTTAAACGAATGTGAGTACCCCAACAAAGAGTTGTTGGGGCGCTCACTTTCATATTCCGAAATCCAAAACTACGTACTGATAAAAATAAAAATAAACTCTACATTGTCCACACACCAACAAGAACAAAATTAAAAATTTTGATTAACCCCCCGACTACCTTAGATTTGTTATCTGTACAACATTCTACTAGTCAAGCCCTTTCATTTGATACCCATATTAAGGGAATTGTGAAAAAGGAAATGTAATTCGCCATTTTGTGGTAGCGGCCATCTTGGATTTGAAATTTGTCATAGTGCAAAGTATTCTACTAATCAAGCCCTTTCATTTGATACCCATATTGAGGTAGTAGTGAAAAATATTATATAATTCGCCATTTTGTGGTGGCGGCCATCTTGAATTTGAAATTTGTTATAGCGTTTAGTACTCTGCTAGTCAAGCCCTTTCATTTGATACCCATATTGAGGTAGGTTGTGAAGAAATATTTTGTCCGCCATTTTGTGGAGGCGGCCATTTTGAATCGATATTAACCAAACATAACTAAGAACACCCGCACGGATATTAACTTTCAAATAAAAAAAACCGCATCGAAATCGGCCCATCCGTTTGAGCTCTACGGTGCCACAGACAGACACACACACAGACAGACAGACAGACAGACAGACAGACAGACCGACAGACAGACAGACAGACAGACATCGACGTCAAACTTATAACACCCCTTTTTTTTTGTCGGGGGTTAAAAATAAAACAAAGAACTCTTCATTTTTAGCGTTCCGTAGCCAGATCGCAACAAAAAATCGCCATCGCAAATCGCGGGACCCTTATCGATTCGTCATATATTATCATATAAAAAATTATCTAGTAAGTAGTTTTATTTTAATACGTCTTAAATTCACTATTTTTAAAACACTGATAGTAACAACGAATTACAAGAACTTTTATATTACGTTACTTACTACTACGGAAGCCTTCATGGGCGAGACCGACTCGCTGTTGACCACTTTTTATTTATTATTTAATTCACGTGAAAAAATGCACATCACTCTGTCAAACTGTACAATACAATACAATACAAAAACACTTTAATACACCACAAAACAGAACAGAAAAACAGTGATTAACTTAAAATTAAACATTTTGGGTACAAAAAGCGATCTTATCGCTAATAGCGATCTCTTCCAGATAACCTTTTGGTAACTAGGACAATATGAAAGTACGGGCAGTGGTAAGGTATCCTTGATACATGTACACAATTAGTTTCATAAATATCATACTAATAGAAAATAGAAGTAATACAAACAAATACATAAATAAAATAACACAATACACATACAGTGGAATATCTATATAACGACACTGAAGGGACTGCCCATTTTATGGCGTTATAGAGAGTTGTCGTTAAATGGTGTTAAGAAAAATCAGAATTAGAAAAATAATAGTTTATTTAAAAATAGTATTAGTAGTTATCTAGTACGAATAAAATGGCGACCTTATTGCTAAGAGCGATCTCTTCCAGGCAACGAATACCAATGTGTTTTAAGCTATATCGGCTGTTCACTATACTAGTATTAATTACTGGATATTTACCTCTTTTTTTGTGGTCGGACTCTTCGCAGAGTCTGCCTGGGGAAGTACCACACCTTAGCCAGTTATTCTACCGCCAAGCAGTAATGTAAAAAAGGCCACTGTGTTCCGGTTTGGAAGGAAATGTTTTCAGTGAAATTACGTGACGAACGCAGTTACGAGCGCAGTGCAGTGCTAGGTAATGATTTGGACTCTTCATGTTCAAATAGCCGCGTGTCAGTGTGCTGTTATGTGGCAGGCAGGTTGCTTACCATCAGGCACTTGTCCTACTCGTCTCGTCACTCTATAGTCTATACTATAAAATATACATATAAAATGCCATTGTTAACGGAAAAGTAACCCAGTTTCATACATGATACATGAAATTGCATCGAAATATCGGGGACTCATTCCACTACAAATTTGTCTGTTTGTGTTTGTTTGACGTTAAAAACGTTGGATATTTCTGCAGCGAATCGACTTACGTCAAAATTTGACACGTATAAACTTAACTCGAGAACGAGCATTTTTTTTTATATATACGAGTGATGTAGACGAACAAGACATGCGGTTAATGGTAAGCAACATGCGTACGCATAGCAGCACAGTGACACGCAGCTATTTGAACGTAAAGAGTCTAAATCATCGTCCAGAACTGCATTCCGCTCGTCACCATGAGATATAAGACGATTTACATGTTGACCCTGTACCTAGTTTATTTTAAAACATTGCCCTTCAAACTGAAACACAAGTTTAGTACTAATGTTTGCACAACTTTGCAAAGAATAAGAATGGAAAATTGCGACAGCTTCTTTAGCAAGTTAAAAAAATGTAATTCGTTCCACAACATACATTTTCTAGCTACTGAAAATACACGAAACTACTGAAAATTTTCCTACATGCATTGAGTTGTTGGAAAGGACTAAATATGGATTTTGAACTTCGTATTCCATAAATAACTGGGTACCAGGAATTACATAACCATTAGTGGCAGGAGGCGGGTGTTCCGGGAATCGAACCTGTATGCAGTTCACATTACAGTACGTATACAAACCAATCAATACCATAGAGAACGAAAAGCCACGAGAAGTTCTATGTTGCTCTACATTTGTCGTTTGCCAGGCAGAGATCGCTCTTAGCGATACGATTGTTTATGTGTATCTTGTATATCCAACAACTTTAAATGAGCAATTCTTGTAGGTATAAATATAATGTGAATAGACTACAGGCCCGTGAACAAAATTTATGGGCCAAATGAACCACCAAGAGACCTATGTAGGATGATAGCAGCGTATAAAATAATAAGATCATCTTATATCATATAACCCATAAATTTTGTTCACAGGCCTGCAGTCTAGAATCTCGGAAACGATTTTCATGAAATTATGTACACGAAGGGTTTCGGGGACGACAAATCCATCTAGTCTGGTTTTATTTTTAAAAAATACCGTTTCATTCGCGTCTTTAGAAAATGAAACACTGTTACATAAACATTAGAATGCGACGGTAAATTCCGCGACGTCGCGCGACAGTATATTAGCTCAGTCGGGGAGTTGGGCAGTCGTAATATGGTAGATCCGGGTTCGAATCCAGCCGGCCGCCTTGCTTTTTTCAAGTTTTGTATGTACCTGTCCAAGTAACCGAGCAAAGTTTGGTCACCCAGGTACTGTTCGTCTTACACACGTAAATTCAAAAACGAACGTAAAATATGTGGTGTCACAGGATACCAGGCAGAAACGGATTTCCATCATATAATACAGAAGGAACGCAATTTGCAAAAAACTTAATTTTATTATTTAAGGTACGATCATCTTCATAGTGATTCATATTCATAGTGAAGTTTATTCATAACTACCCACATATTATGTTACTTATATTGAAATGATTTTGTAATGCATTAGGTTGGTGGTGGGTATTGTTGTTTTGTATTTTTTGTTTCTTTGAGTTTTTGTTTGTGTACCGTTGAAAGATGTCGGGTCCGAGATACAGGGTAACCTAGTTCGGGACCGACGCACCAATGTTTTGTAAGATATCTTTTTTAGCAAATAAAATTTTATTATTATTATTATTATTATCTGACAAATAAAGTTGGCAGCACTGATCACTGACAGTTTTACGCGTCACTTCCGTTATATATTTTTCTTGCGGTTTGTTACCTCAATTTTTTTTTCAGTTTGTTGTGCAACATAATCCTTATTTCCTGTAAGCCTGCTTAGGTAATGATTACTACTCGTAGCAGTATATACTTATGTGTCGCATATATACAGGTGACGTAATATTCAGCATTGTGCATAAAAAGTTATAAGCTTTCACTTCTATTGGCAGTCCATATGTTTTTTTTTCATTTCTCAATTAACAAACACCTCTATTCTAATAGTCCATAAAACAACAGTCCTCAGGATGTTTAATGATTGCAGAGGCGCTATGAGGTTCAGACTCAGATACGGCAGGTCTAGTCGGGAGAACGGCGACTGCCGATCTGGAGGCTTGGTTCAAATCCCACGCGCACCATTGTCTATTCGATGTCATGTGCGTAACGCCGCTAACTTAAAAACGGTGAAAGAAAACATCGTGAGAAAACAGACATGTCACAATCTTTCGAGGTCACGTGTCATCCACCAACCCGCACCGGACCAGCGTCGTTAATTATTCCCATAACTCTCTCTCTCTCTCTCTCTTTGCGAGAGAAGGCAGATTAGATTAGATTTATTTATTGACCTTATAACATATAGTTACACTGGGCAAGTCACAGATACAATAAAGTTAACTTTATAATCGGTGGAAAAACAAACAAAATTAATTATTATTATTCAATTAGAGAAAAAATATAAATGACAAACCACAACTTATCAATGTTACATCAGCAGAACTAGTGCAGCCCCAGGAATGGGAACATTTACTAAGCTGCTTATACTATGAGGTTTACCGTCTGTATTGATCGTTAATATAATGATATTTTAGCACAATTCAAGTTATTTTCTCAGCTTCATCGTAGAGTTTTCCGCTCCGGTTGTCAGTTCGCATCGCTTCCATCGACGGAAACTGACACAATGAATATTCATTCTGCCTCTCCCACCCACTCAGCCACGTCAGCTGAACTGAATGTGACACCCTTTAGAACAAGTCTATTGGAACATTTTACCTATATAAACCACTAACGACCGGTGGGTTTACCCGTTCCCGTTTTATTTTAAACAAACTTTAACGCAAAAAAAAAACAGTATATTTTTTAAGTTACGTAAGTTTCTAGTCGGGAGAACTGCGACTGCCCATCCGGAAGACTCGGGTTCAAATCCCACACGCACCACAGTCTTTTCGAAGTCATGTGCGTAATCTCACTGAATTAACACGTGAAGGAAAACATCGTCAGCAAATCGAGACGTACCTAGAATCTTGTTGGTGGCATCCTCCAACCACTGGGCCATCGTGGTAGATTATGATCTTGACTCTCTCCTTGCAATAGAAAGCTCCGAGTGGGAACATTTAGTGGGCTGTTGATGCGTATTATACCGTTTTATTTTCTCGCGATAAAATATTTAAAATTTATGCATTCTCAGCGAAATACCTATAAAATAAATAAATAGCAAATGTTTAAAAAATTGCTAGTCAAACACTATTTCCGACTCGAGCAATTTTTTTTTAATTTCTTCTTGGCCATAGATACTAATCATTCAGCCACAAACATGTTATTCTCGTATTGCTGTTCTTACTGGGTATATTTTATTTCAAATTATAAATCGTTTTCATTTTTAATTATTAGAATTATATAGTAGTCTTTGTAGTTAAGTATTTCTTATTTTAGTTTTCACTTCAGCCGTGGGGTCTTAAGTGCACACATCATTTTTTTAATGCTCTAACCGACGAATAATTTTTATTTATTCACTACGCCTATATAATATCTGTCACAATCGGCCACAACGCCGGTAATGTGAATTCCTTTCAGCGTGTTTCACACTACGCACTACGACTACGCCGCGGCGTTGTACACTGTGGTTTGTTACGAGTAATTGACTACTTATTATGGTACAATGGATTCAGGAAACTTCGCATATTGTATTATGAAGAATGTAACTGACTTCATTATAATGTAATTCAAATTAAATTAAACTTGTAATTTGCATACTAGGTCCGTGTTTGATCGTCAACTAGCATGATGGTTGGTCAACGTGTATTTGAATGTTTCTCTTGTTGACTTACAACATGGTATTTACTTTTTTATTGAGAAGTTTTAGATTAGGGTTTTTTTTAAATAATTTCTTTTTCTCTGAAAGAACCGATTTCAATTTGATGCCCGGTGTACATTATTCCAGTCCACCGAACGAATGCAGCACTGGATTGTTTACTGGAAAAACGGCACTGGAAAGCAATGAATATAAGAGATATAATGAGTTAGCATTTTAGTCCACCGGTTTACATTTTTCCAGTAAGCAATTTAGCGCTGCATTCGATCGCTGGACTGGAATTATGTGAACCGGGTACAATTTTATGCCCGGTTTCGTCATTCGACTGAATTTCATAGTTTTTGTAAAATCAACTAAACATACTGTTTCAATGAAACAGCGAGGTAGTAAGATAACTTCGTCCATGTAAACAATTTTTAGATTTTTGATAACATTTCAAAAAACAGCAACACAGACTTCTATAAAATTCCAAATATGAGATCATCTCCAAACTATGATCTACCAGACAAAAAACATCAAAATTTATTTACAAGTTGAATAACATAGACAAAAAACCACAACTAAATTAGAACCTCCTTTATAGAAGTCGGTTGACAAAAAAGTACTTATTAACTTTGAATCTGAAATTGGTAAATTAACGTCAGTATCAAATGATTTGTCGGACCGAATGAACCCTACCAGCGGAACCGGAGTTCTCTGCACCTCCTGAAGCAGGATGATGGAGTTTATTTATGGATTATTATTATTATTATTCCAGTTATTCCGTTGTTTATGACAACTTATTAATAATTGCGAGTGATTTGTTAATGTCGCCAGTTGTCCGCGCGCGGGGGCGGTGCGGGGTGGAGGGCAACAGAGATGGATGCGGCGTGTGACATGTGCGTGTTTAGATGCTTGGATGTTTGTTGCTCAGTGCAGTTGGAACTGGTTGAAATCTCGATGAAATTACAAAATTAGGAAGATATTTTGAGCGAAAAGTTCTTTAGCAATGTTAAGCACTTTTGGAAGGGAAACATTGTAGAAGTTCAGGACGTCTACTCTCTTATACTAAAATCGTAATTTCGAAATAACTACGACTATCATGCTCCGTTTCTACAAAAAAAAATTGTATATTAAAAATATATTCTACTAGAAGAATATGCTCCTCAATGAGAAACGTTCACTAATTTTGAATGTTAGCTTTCTGTACTCTCCGTTCAACATAATATATACTCGTGAAATAATTATTTCAATACGTCAATCAGTTTCCAAGATATATCATTTTAAAGTGTGCGGTCCCAGTTAGACGCGCTTGACGTCATACCACAACACTCGCTCAACTCACAACAGGTACTTCGTATTTTTGAACAAAACAAAAAACTAGTGTACCTTTATTAAGAGAAGCTTTACTATAACAAAGTTTCTAATGTTTTTTTTAAATAAAGAGTTCCGAGACGATCAGGACATGTGCCTGATGGTAAGCAACATGCCTGACACATAACAGCACATCGACACGCAGCTATTGGAACATGAAGAGTCCAAATCATTACCTAGCACTCCACTGCGCTCGTCACCCAGAGATCTAAGATCTTATATCTCTAAGCCCTGTAATTTATCTGGAAACATTGCCCTTCAAACCGGAACACAGTAATGTTTGCACATTACTGCTTGGCGGTAGAATAACTGGCAATGGTGTGATACTTCCCCAGGCGGACTCTGCCAAGAGTCCTACCACTACAATTTTAGATACCTACTAACATTACATACGCTCCATCGTAGATCACATCATCGCTTAACATCAGGCGAGATGGTGGTCAAGTGCGAACTTATTATAGTAAAAAAATCTCCATTTTCATATTAAAACAAAAGCAAAGTTTAACTTCAAAAATAATGTAGAAACGGATTTAGGTTTCCCAGAATTTAAATTCTATTAGTTCGCTATAACGTATTTATTACTATACATTTGTAGAACACCGTGTTTACGAGTTCAATCAAGTGATAACATCATAATCACCTCGCCATCGTGGGCGGTGATTTGATGGCTTCATTTTGTATTCAAGTGTGTGGCGGCGGCAAAAAAATACGTGTTTTATTCAAAGCTTTTATTAGGTCGACGGGTATGTAACTATGTAATGAAATCTAAGGTAACTTTAACGTAAGGTAAATTTAACCATCTTCCAGGGTTCGTAGCGTCACGAAAATTGGCAAATGTAGTTCTGATCACAACACAATAATAACATATGGTACTGTAGAACTGATCCGATGATGGAGCCGAAAGATTATGAACTGGAACTTTAAGATGGAACATCGTATCATAACTTGTAATGAACTTTGACCACGTTTAGGTTCATGATCTGATGATGAAACCGGAAGATAGGCACTAGTATTCCATAATGGAAAAACACGCTTTTTATTACTACGATCTTTTGTGTTTTTTAAGTTTTTTTAACTATTAATTTATTTATAGTAAACTGGTATTTTATTAAACGTAGACCACTAGAGATTTTCAAATTCCATTCAGGGATCAGTTCGCTTCTTTTACTAGTAGCACGCCGTGGATTCGCCCGCGTATTTCATAATATGATTGTTTTAAATGTATTCCATATTTCAACCTGATTCGTTCATACGTTACGACTTGGCGGTAGAATAACTGGCAAAGGTGTGGTACTTCCCCAAGTGGACTATGCAAAGCCAAAGATTACCACAACAAGCATCGAGCAACTCGATCTTCCGCGCAAGCACGGAAGGGAGTACCTTTGCTAAAAAATATTGTTCAAATCTTTCAATCATTTCTTGCGGGAGGGGAAAGTTGCACATTAGCGCAAAGCCGCACTATTACATACAAAACATACCTGTGCCGATCATCGATCATACTCACACAGCCATATCAAACACATAAAAAATAGAGCATCATTCACAAATCTAGCCCCGCCCTCAGCCACAGTATATTATCAAACGCCATGGTCCACGCGGACTTGTAATTTGACAGAGGGGAAACGCTGTGTATGCCTACTCCCTTCCGTGTTGCTCGCTGACTACAAGACTTATTCTAGTATTCATTTTCCTTTGCTGCGAATTTTAATACATAGTTTTTAACCCCCGACCAAAAAAAGGGGTGTTATAAGTTTGACGTCGATGTCTGTCTGTCTGTCTGTGGCACCGTAGAGCTCAAACGGATGGGCCGATTTCGATGCGGTTTTTTTTTTATTTGAAGGTTAATATCCGTGCGGATGTTCTTAGCTATGTTTAGTTAATATCGATTCAAGATGGCCGCCTCCACAAAATGGCGGACAAAATATTTCTTCACAACCTACCTTAATACGGGTATTAAATGAAAGGGCTTGACTAGTAGAATACTATACACTATAACAAATTTCAAATCCAAGATGGCCGTCACCACAAAATGCCGTATTGTATTATTTTTTCACTACTATGGGTATCAAATGAAAGGGCTTGACTAGTAGAACGTTATACAGATAATCCGAGATCCGAGGTAGTCGGGGGTTAGTCAAAATTTTTAATTTTGTTCTTGTATCTTATCTTGTTTCCCAAGGTTATTACCTAGTAGATATTGCCCCCAGTGAAGGCACCGACGTAGTATTAGTCTCAATCCCGTTGTTCTAGATTCCCAGAGAATGAAAACTCATCTCAAAGCTAGATTGATCCGTTCAGTAATCTGTTTACGAGCGTTGAGGAAACTAGAATCCGCTGTACCAGGTGACACTCTCATGGCTACGGACAGAGATGCGACACGATTATAATAACAAAATTATAACAAGATATCGTATAATTTTGATTGGCCAGCACTGACGTGGATTTTTGAAATAACTTAGCGTGAGCTTGGACTTGGAAAGCATTTTGATGTTTGTTGAACAATCGCGTTATTACAACTGAAGATATCAAGGTGAAGATTGGACAATTAATAGGTAATTGTCTGCAATAAAATATATGCTACTTTTCATCTTGAAATAATGTAGAGTTTCTTGGGGCATAGCCGTTTTCTAAATTCATCACAGACTTAGTTGCACAGAGATCATAATATTTATCTTCCTCCTTGACGTATTCGTCAATACCCGATATCCGTGGGCAATACCAATGCGAACCATGCCAGAAGTGGCTATGTGTGACAGCTCGGCAGCGGAATGGCTCACAAAATCATTTTTATGTTTTTTTCTAAGTTCAATTGTTTGTTTCACAAAAGCAGTGATCAGATGCCAGTGACAAGCATTAAAGTCATACAATAACCAACTTTCCCAAGATATACGTATGTAGCTTAATCGTAAAACATATTTGAGCAGAAGTATCGATGTATCGCTTAGCATAGCGTAGCATAGAGAATATCTCTCGTAAAGCAATGTCATCGTATCAGCACTCAAAACAAAGCCTTTGACAAAAAAACTGTACTACTATAATCTTTCCACCTTTTCAAAAATTTCCGACAGTAGCGTCGCGTGTTTTCAGTCGTTTCAGTAGCATGGATTGTAACTCAATAGTGTATTCGACAGAGATTGAGGAAATAATTCCCCAACGATCTAAATTGCGAAGTGCCGTTTGTCATCGATGTAGCTTCCTCTCGACAGCGCTTGTCTTATGCACGGTTCTAAATGTTATTCGAGTTGTTTTTTTTCAGTTCGTAATGGTGAAATTTATTATATGTAAATAGTAGAAGATCCTGCTATACAACGGCCATCACCGAGCTGGTTATTGGATGAAAAGTACTCGTAATTTATATTCCATTTAAAATGTCAACAAATATATTGCAAATGATTTACCAAAAAAATTGGCTATGGGAAATGCTGACGCATTTCTAGACGGCCAATGCCCATGATTCCGAGTTTCCCGAAAATTTATTTTTCCGAAGTTTTAACTTCAAAAAGGGAGATTTTTGGGACGCCATTCTCGAAACGTCCATGTGGAGTGTTTATGGAGTGTGTCATATCACGGGCATCTGCCCAGTAGTGGGCGACATGACGCAGCGTGCGGTGAACACTCTGACCTAACCGCGTATAATAGCCGTGATCTCACGCCGACACTCGCCCTCCAAACCTCCAATCATTTATAACGACCTACACGGGAGCTTCGATGACAAACCGTAATGGACAATTCGTAGAAATTGGAAGCAATGTAAATATATCTTATTATCCTTTAATCTATACATCTATACAAATAAATAAAATTGATGTGTCTACATGTAATATCAAATTCAGAGCGTTACTAAGTTCATACATACGGTACCTTGATCTAAAAATCTATTTGTTTGTCAATCTGTTTGTTTCGACTAATCTTTACCACGGCTGGACTGAGTATGACGGAGCTTTTACCACTATATAGCTGATATTCTAATTCTAATGCATTATAATTTAATTAAGCTTGCTTGTCGGAAATAAACAGGGTTCCGCACAATAAACAAAAAAATCCTTAAAACCCGCGTGAAACCACGGGCACAGCTAGTATTGTTATATATGCGAAGGTTTTATATCAGGGGTCGCCAACGTGCGGCCCGCGACCTAACTTCTTGCGGCCCGCGAACGTTAGCATGTTTGGATGCTTCGATGATTGTTCGTCAATCACTTCGGAACTCACTCACTCTCGGTCTTCGTCTTATTCGTTTAGAATGACAGAGACAATTGGCATTCCGAATTTGAGTTGTTATGCGTTCAGAATCAGTACCCAGGACATATTCCGTCCAGAAATAATTGATGACATCGATCATACGGCAGCTCTCTCGCGGCGGCGTGTGGTGGCCGCTTCCGGTGCGGGAAACAACAACGTTTGGGAAACTTGCGACTTCCGGAAAACACGATTTGTGGTATAGACATTTGTTCCGACCTTGGAATATTTTCAAAAGTTTAGTGCGTGGTTTAAGCTGATGAGAGATATTTTTTCTATTTTAATCGACTTCAAAGAAAAGAAGGAGGTTATCAATTCGGTTGTATGCTTTTTCGTAGATCAGACGTGGTCCCATGTATTTATTATTCTAAATCGACCGGTGCGGTGGTTTTTTGCAATATAAAACCAAAAATTAAAAGCTACTTTCTTTAGACGACTTTCATACAGAAGTGACAGCTTCTAATGATATTTTGTCAAATGTCTGAATTTTAAATTGAAGTCGGTGTGAACGTGTCATCGTGGTTCCAATATGGAGTCGCAGCACCAGGTCCTAAGGATTAGTAGTTCGTCTGGTGCGATTCTAAAATCGAACCTACTGGAAAAAAATCACGTAGTCGTAGTAGTAGTATTAATCGGAGCGCTCATTGATAAACTTTACGAGTTCGTGTTACCGACACGATAATGTAGCGGAGTAGCGTCGGAGCAGCGGCGGAGCAGTGGAGCGGGAGGTACGCTTAAGACACTTATCTGATAGGTAGAGTGTTCGAAGAGCTCGCATCACCGACACGCGCAATAGCAGTATAAAAGTGCACAACAGGTATTGGATTCCCTTATTGTGCAACATTAGTGGTAATACTACATTTCTAAGTTTTCACTTCCAGCCCCGCGGGTCTACCCCCCGCTAAACCTGTTTTGGCTATGCTATTGCTGCCTCTGTCATTTTAATACAAAAGAAAAGAGAGAGCAAATTCAGAGCTAAAACAGTTTCAGTTAGGCAGCAGACTATCCGATGAAATGATCTATCTCTAAGTTTTTTTTTTTTTAACTTTTATGTTTACACTTGACCGCCATCTCGCCTGATGTTAAGCGACGATGCGGTCTACGATGGAGCGTATTTACCTAGAAAAAACCGATTCACTCTCGATTTGAAGACACCAAGATTATAACTATCGGGGAAAACCCACTCAGGCAACTCATTCCACAGCCTAGATGTTCTTATCACAAACATTTCACTTCATTTCATTTTCACTCTCCGAAGTGTATCCGATAAAAAACCGATAAGCTAGCTATCTTGCGGCACTGTTCAAGACTATGAAGTCTTTTTCGCGCTAGAATGTCTTTGCCTATGAGCCTTTTGGCACGCCTCTCAATCGATTCCAGAGCCTCAAGCTGATACTTAGCCGATCCATCCCAAAGTAACTTCTCTCCAAACATTGCTTCAAACGGGAACCATACGGGAACGGCAATGCTGGGAAAGTTATGCGCAACAGCGGCGATGCGGTTTAGGAGACGGATCGGCGGCGGCGCGATCGCGGTACGGCGGCGGCGCGGTAGCGGTGCATCGTCGCCCACGAGTCTAGTTTTCACTCAGTTACGTAATTAAACAACTACTATTTATAAAACGTACTCAGAGACAAAACAAATGCCTCATGAACTCACTGCTGCTTCAACAATATTGTGATTTAATAGAACCTCGGTGTCTTCGAACTGAGAGCGAGTCGCCTTCTCCTGGGTAAGTGCGGTGTATCGTGGACCGTTAAATCGCTTTACATCAGGCAATATGACGGTCATTTATTTATTTATTTACAATTTAAACATGGAACTTACAGTAAAAACCAACGCATTACATAAATAAATATACTCGTCTACTGTTATAGTGCAACTGCTACCTGCGGATCGCACTCGGGCGTGTGTTTGTGGGCACTACCCTCTAATTAGACTAATCAAAATAAATTAATTAATTATTATTTACCTTTGTAAATAATTAGGCTATAAGAAATATACCTGCCTTAAATGTCATGCCATTTCGAGGTATACATGTTTAAAAAAAAAAGTTTTCAATTATTTGTTTAGATTCCTGTTATGCCAAAAACAATTTAATCGACAATTAATAAGTTTTTAATAAGCTTGTAAAATGTATTAAAAAAAAAAAAAATATTTGTTTTGTCACTTCTAGGATTTAATGTACACTAGAAATGTTAAATTTATGTATTTATGGCTAATAAAGAAAGATATTTTAAAATGAAAAAAAAAATGAATAGCTGGGACTTGGTGGCTACTCTCATAAGGAGAGTCAAGATGATCCACCTAAATAGCCTACAAGTTGACCAATGATGCATGGTCTCTAAAGATTTCTTTTATAGCATAGAGTGACGAGACGAGCAGGGCATGTGCCTGATGGTAAGGCATGCCTGCCACATAACAGCACAGTGACACGCAGCTATTGGAACAATCAAAACCATTACCTAGCACTGACTGCACTGCGCTCGTCACCCAGCGAATGAAGATATTACATCACTAAGTTCTGCAATTTCTCTGAAAACATTGCCCTTTCTTGGACCATGCCTGTTTCCTCACGATATTTGTCTTCATCGCTAACGCCAATGGTGACAACAATTTTGGGATACTGCATTCGGAGGAAAACTCAGAAGTTTGTACTCATTTGACTGACCTAGTGGCTCAGTTGGTAGTAGCTCTGCCTGCGAAACCGAGGGTCGTGGGTTCGATCCCCACCCAGTGCAAATATTTGTGTGATGAATTCAAATGTTTGCACTGTGTCTGGGTGTTTCTATGTATAATAAGTATGTATTTAAAACTATATTCAATTCAATTCAATTCAATTTATTTCTTCGAACCATTATTTTACAAAGAAAACTTGGTAACGTCAAATACAAAATAATAAAAGAGTTTAAATACATAAACAAGTGACAATATTTAACAGTAAGCGGCTGTAAAGAGGCCTTGTCCAACGGATTCAACTATTTTAATTAGCTAAATCCTTTGTCAAAAGCTTTATAAAAAGCAAAAAATAAATAAAAAATTAAATCTAAAATTTTAAATTACGATGTTAAAATACTCTTAATTAATTGGTAGTTACATTTGTGATTTACTTTTTTGCCATACATTTTTGTCCTTAATGAAATCATCAACATTATAATAGGCTTTATCCATTAAATAGATCTTTACAATATTTTTGAACTTTTTTTCATTGAGACCTGCCAACTGATCTGGTATGACATTATAGAAGCGAACACTGTTTCCTATAAAAGAATTACATGTTTTTTGTAGTCTACACTTCGGAATTACCAATTTGTCTTTGTAGTGTGCCTTAGGGTTTTTATCTGATACTTTACCAATGCTTTTCTCTTTTTTCTTATTCTTTCTGGCATACATTATGCATTCATAAATATACAGGGAAGGGGCTGTTAAAATATTTATATTTTTAAAAACCTTCCTCAAAGATTCTCTAGCGGGTAATTTGTACATTGCGCGGATTGCTCGTTTTTGCAATATGAAAACTGAATTTCTATCCGCTGCCGACCCCCATAATAGAATTCCATAGGACATGATGCTATGAAAATACCCATAATAAACTAACTAATCTAGCGGTGGTGACATCTGAGATTTTCCTAATCTGTCGAATGGCATGGGCAGCTGAGCTTAGTTTATTTGCGAGCTGTTCAATATGTGGACTCCATTGGAGTTTCGCATCTATAGTAACACCCAAAAAAACTGTAGACTGCACTGGTTCTAAAGTCTTATTAATTAAATTTATATTAAGTTTAGGGCTTGGTACATTAGATAATGTAAATTTTATACATTTTGTTTTGTTTGGATTCAGTGCCAAATTATTTGCGTCAAACCATCTGCAAGCAATGTCCAATATTCTGTTAATTTCATTGCAATCATCTATTCCTCGCTTAACTTTAAACAGCAGAGACGTGTCATCGGCAAACATAATTATTTCTGTGTTTGCTTGTCTTTTTAACATGAAGGGCAAATCATTTACGTAAACTAAAAACAGAAACGGTCCAAGGATTGAACCTTGCGGTACACCCATTTTCATGGGAGATCCCTTTGATTTATTTCCGTCAACTTCAACAATCTGCACCCGGTCTTTAAGATATGACGTGATAAGGTCCAAAGCTAGTTTTGAAATCCCATAGAATTCTAATTTCTTTAAAAGTATGTCGTGATGAACGCAATCAAATGCCTTAGATAAATCGCAAAATACACCAATAACGTCGTGCCGATCTTCCCATGCACTCGTTATATATTTGGTGAGCTTAACACCCGCATCAGTGGTTGAGCGTCCTTTAGTAAAACCAAATTGATGGTCATGTAGCAAATTGTTGACGTTAAAGTAAGAAATGAGCTGGCTTAGTATTAATTTCTCAAATATTTTACTGATGCAGGGTAACACTGAGACAGGTCTATAATTTCCAGGTTCATCTTTGTCGCCGGATTTAAATAAAGGCACGACTTTACTATGCTTCATCAAGTTTGAAACATACCATTACTAATGCTAGCGTTAAATAATTCAGCAAGATAAGGTGCAATTTTCACCACTATACCCTCTAATACTTTCACTGACATGCCCCATAAATCCTCACTATTTTTTACTTTGATTTCTTTAAAAGTTTTTAGTATTGTTGTGGCAGTAACATGATGAAACGCGAATGAAGAAGAGGGATTATTTACATTATCTTTCAACATTGCGTCAGCAAGAGACGGAGAAGACAACAGATGTTTGGTTGTCTCTAAAGGAATTCAGCAAAATAAAGTTCGAATGCATTTGCTATTTCACATTTGTTTGTAATAATTTTGTCATCAATTTTTAGTTTGCTAACTTTATCTGTCCCTTTAGACTTTCCAGTCTCTTTATTAATTACGTTCCATGTACTTTTTATGACGTTGTTGGAGTTTTTGATTTGATCCCGAACGTAAATTGCCTTGGCTTGAATACATGTCCTTCTGAAAATGCTTGAATACTTTCTGATATGACTTTTGTTGCGTCATCAGTGCAATACGTCTTTAGCTCATACAAATTATATAAATTATTTCGACTTATAAATAGACCTGGAGTAGCCCATTCGGCAAATTTTGGCTTAGAGTTAATATTTATTTGTTTTGTCTGAAAAATATTATTGAATTGAGTATTTAACATATCAAAAAATAAATTATAATTAGTGTCAAGATTATCAATTGTCATGTCATAATCAAAATAGTGAAAAAAGTTTTCTATCTCAGTGTTCAATGTTTCAATTCGAACCTGTGTTATAGGCCTAACAACTTTCTTTTCCGCTACCTTTTTTGCATCTATTGGAAAAGTAACACTTAGTCCTCTATGGTCTGACCGAAGTCGGTCTAGGATTTCGGAGTGAAGATACTCGCAATTAACGAAAACATTGTCTATACAAGTTGCAGACCTTCCTTTCTTAGTAGATGCAATCCTTGTTGGTTCTGTGAACACTTCTACCATGTTGAATGATTGACATAATAGTAGTACATTGTTTTTGAGCGGGATTCAGTTAGCAAATCAGTATTGAAATCGCCGCACATCACTATATGTTTACTTTTTTAGAAATTTTACACAAAGCTTCTTCCAAGGCAGTTAAGAAGGTCTCAATGTTGGCACTGGGAGGCTTATACACACATAAAATAATATAAGTGTCCAACTCTACACATGCTAGTTCACAATGACGTTCAATTGTACATTTTTCAATATCTTTACGTCTTTTAAATTTGACGTTATTGCCTACAAAATTAAACATCCTCCTCCCACAGCCGTTTCCCTACAAAAATACTACCAATAGCATAATTATTCAGATTAAAGTTCATTTCAGTTTCCTTTAGCCACGTCTCAGTAAAACAAATTATATCAGGACGATTTGAGCATACCAGGTATAACTCAATCTCCTCAATTTTACATAACAAACGATTGATATTCTGATACAATATTTTCAAAGAGTTTGTTCCAAATTCCTTATCACTAATTTTTTTTTTGCTGCAAGGGAGACTTTGAGCATTTTGATTTTTGTTGAAACATGATAAGGTCTCCCTTGTCATCATGGAAGTCAGTTTAAAGCATTGTCATCGACTGTTACAACATTCGTTAATGTTTTGACATCAGTGTTTCGATGATTTAACAAAACAAAAGAAATTAGTTTAGCTAATTTAATTTTTAAATGTCTAGGTAAAAACTGCTTCTCTTTAGACAGACTAAAATTATGTATAAACTTGTTTATATCAAATAACAAGAAATCTCGATCTCTGTTAGAGACGAGATTGTGCAAAATCATATTTAATGAATGTATTCTCTGGTTTTGTTTTTCAGTCAAGGATGAGGAATACGGAAATGTACACAGTATAATTTTACTAACTGTCTCTTCACTTTGAAATTGTATTAACGATTCTATACAATTTAAAAGTATACTTTTATTACTCCCATGTATTGCCCATCATTATCACAATGTTTGATTTTTTGTAAATTTACTGAGCACTACTTTATTTATTAATTGTCTAAACGAAGTGTTAGGGATGCATGTGTTAGTAACGTCAGACTCATTACTTTCATTTCTGAAGATGTGACCCATTCCTATACCAATTTCATCACAAAATAGTTCAATACTATCAAACTTTTCAGGGATTTTGATTTTACTAATGTCTAGTTTTTAACATTTTGAAGCGTATCAGTGCGCATAGTCGTCCTAACTATTCCGCTAACATCTTGTTCCGTTTTTTGAGGAGCATCTTGAATCACGCCAGCAGTGGTAGTCGTCTCTGTTGATGTATTTACGTTCGACTTCCTGTTGTTACTTAGTAGTGATAATGATGTGACACGATCGGAACTTGTCATAAAAGACAAGTCTTTTGCGAGAGTCGTCATCGCTGTGTCCGACAATAGGTCTATAGCAGACATCGAATTCCGTTGCTTGGAGGGACTTGGGTCCAATAGGCTATTCATTGCAGCTATCAGTTGTTGGATTTCTCGTTGTGCAATACTATATTTGTTGTTTAAATCTCTGAGTTGGTGTTCCAATCTGTTAATCGTGATAGCATTTTCATCGTACTCTTGCTGAATAGTCATTATGGTCATTCTGTCATCTCTGATCATTTCTTTTAATTTTAGCTTGTCTTTAATGAGTTCAACATTAGATCTGTTATTATATTTTATGTGTTTCTTACATTTTATTATCGTTCTTTTTATTTTTAAGTATTTTTTAAGTGTATTTCTTCCTTTAATTAATTGCACATCATTATTTTTCAGGACCAAGCTATCATTTTCCACTGTCAGGTCAATGGTTTCCATTATTTTAGGTTTATTATTGTCTTCTATTAATTGATTGTACAAGCCTAAGATATTTTCTGAATCTTTTTCACTTTTATATAATTCTAAACTTTTGAGCAAAACGTTTGCTTGACATAGTTCACTTTGTAATTTTTTTATTTTAATATACGCTTCTTCTAACTCAATATTTCTATTGGTGTTCACATTAATTATATCAAGTAAACTTTCTTTTTCCTCTTGTAATTGATTATTCATCTCTTCAAGATTTCTCATGTCGGTTTTCAAGCGAGTGTTTTTATCCAAAATATTTTTTATCTCAACCTCACCTTCATCTCTCTCTTGTAATAGGGTTTTGTTATCACTCTTAGATTTTTGCAAATCGAGTATAGTTTCTTTTAGTTTTTGTTCCAATTCGCGTATGCTATTCTGTCTAGTTTTCATGTTAGTGAATAAAATAATGTTGAGTTTTATGAAATAATTCTTCCTGAATTTAATTCAATTTTTAATATTACTATTTGTGACAATGAGTAACGAAACGCAAATTTAGAGCGTTTCGGAACTTTCCGTACCAACAAAGACAAAAAACTTATCAAACTGTTGGTGTCAAAGCTCTCGTCAATTTCGTCAGTCAATCAAGCATCTGTATTTTTATCTGTGCCGCTTGTTTTGTTCGACATTTGTTGTCAAAGTCACTTGTGCTGTTGTCAGTGTTGTCAAATATCAAAGTTTCATAAATTTTATTTGAAGGCGGGTTGAAAAACAAACAAAGCGGATATGCGCCAAATAATGTTCGTGATTGGTGATTTTTAAGTGTTTCAGGATAAATTCCAAAATATGATTCCGTTATACTGGAACAACAAAAAAGAATTCATGTAAAAAACATAGTTTTGCGTATATATTTGGTGTAAAAATTACCTTTGTGATGAATCTTCAGGATGGATAGTTCTTCCAATATAGTCCTGGTACTGTATATTTTCGTTTATACACTTTTTCCAATTTATTTTGCTTTGCTGATTCACATAACAAACTACACGTAGCTGTGTCCAACCGGAAGTCCCGGTTGGATATAATTAGGATATAGGTCCCAGAAGTATATAAGTATTATATCAGCTATCTGGCTGCCATCACACAAGCTTTGCGTAGTTTGGGGTCAGATGGTGTTGTGTGTGAATTGTCCACCAATATTTATTTATATTTTTATTTATTTATTCGAACTAATGGCTTGATATTGAATCCCATGTTTTAGCCACTAGGTCATCAGACCGTGATCTTGACTGACTTGTTTTAACATTAATACGCAGAAGAGTCCATATCAGTGCCTTGTATTGCACTGTGCTCGTCACCCAGAAACATTAGACGATTTATCAATAGCACTTTCTTTTCGTAATTTCTTTGATAATATTTTTACATTGATAGAAGCTACTACTAGTCTTTCTACGAAAACTTAAATTCGGAATAAACTAGCAACTTTCCTACTCCGGTTCTACTTAGATCTATCGTTTAAAATGTTCTAAAACCCTCTACACACGAGCCCTAAAATCAGAGGAAATGACGTAAAACTAGTGGGGAGGACCCTACATCGCCACCAATCATATGGTGCGATGTAGGCTCCTCCCCACTACTTTTACATCATTTCCTCTTATTTCAGGGCTCGTGTGTAGAGGGTTTAAGCTACTTTAATTATAAGTAGAGTAGGCTTAGAACATTTAAACGTCAATGTTCGATCGGACGAAACGAAGTAGATCCGCCCATCTACCGCCTCACTAAACCGGCTATGACTCTGCTATTGTTGTCTCTATCATTTCAAGCAAAAATAGAAACCCTAAGATAAAGTGTCAGATAAAAACCCTAAGATAAAGTGTCAGATAAAAACCCTAAGATAAAGTGTTAGATAAAAACCCTAAGATGAAGTGTCAGATAAAAACCCTAAGGTAAAGTGTCAGATAAAAACCCTAAGGCACACTACAAAGACGAATTGGTAATTCCCAAGTGTAGACTACAAAAAACATGTAATTCTTTTATAGGAAACAGTGTCTTCTATAATGTCATACCAGATCAGTTGGCAGGTCTCATTGAAAAAAGGTTCAAAAATATTGTAAAGACCTATTTAATGGATAAAGCTTATTATAATATTGATGATTTCATTAAGGACAAAAATGTCTGGCAAAAGTGTGTCACAAATGTAACTACCAAATTATTAAGAGTATTTTTACATCGTAATTTAAAATTTTAGTTTACAATATTTTTTTTGCTATTTTACAAAGCTTTTGACAAAGGATTTAGCTAATTTACTAAATCCGTTGGACAAGGCCTCTTTACAGCCGCTTACTGTTAAATATTGTCACTTGTTTTTGTATTTAAACTGTTTTATTATTATTTTGTAATTGACGTTACCAAGTTTTCTTTGTAAAATAATGGTTCGAAGAAATAAATTGAATAAAACAGAGGGCAATATCAAAGCTAAGACAGTTTTAGTTAGGCGGTAGAACCTCCGGAGTAGGAAAGTCGCGAGTTAATTTCTAAATTACGTTTTTCGTAGAAATAGAGTAGACATACTGGATAGAAGGATATAAAATTTTTAAGTTTGTATACTGATTGCTCAACCGCGTCGTGAAAACTAAACGTATAAAGCTCAAATTTGAAAATTAGACAGATTATTACAATCTAGAGTAGCACAGCCACTCATTTTTATGACAAAAATCAAGAGTATTAAGGATAGATAGATTAACTCTTTATTGCACTTAATATAAAAACAAACAAAAGTTACTTATGACAAACAAAATAAAGTAGCAATTGGCGACCTTATCACTAAAAGCGATCTCTTCCAGGCAACCATAGGATGGAAAGAGAAATTTGAGAATAAGAAGGAGGGGAAGTACAAAAGGAGTGATTAATTTGAAATGAAATTTGAAATTTGAAATGAAATGAAATCATTTCATTTCAAATTTCAAAGCGAACAAAACCTGGGACAGAAGTGGTTAGTCTTTCATATTTTATTCTCATACATCATACCAAACAATGCTAACACAATAAATTAAACCCCGTTATTTTCTCAAATTACGCCAATAATAAATAACAGTAAAATGTGAAAGATTTATCACCATTTCTCGACTATAATAACGCATAGCTCGTTCCTCGCGAACTAAATATAAACGGAAGATAAATAACGAAGTTAAAACGGTCTATTTCAGGACTACCGTGTTATTTTGACGTAAGCGGATTGACGCATGACGTGTGTTTGACAGCTCGATGACATCTTCGCAAATCTGGTCAATGAAGGACAAACTGCGGTTGAAAGAAAATAATCTTTCTCGTAAGTTGTTTTTCTATGGTAAGTTTAAGCAATACCTGCCTATAACAGCACAGTGACACGCAGCCATTGGAACACGAAGAGTCCAAATAATTACTGCACTGCGTTCGTCCATATATATTACATGTTTTACCTCTACGCCTTGTAATTTAACTAAAAACATTGCCCTTCAAACCGTGACACATTATTGATTTCACATTACTCCATACTCATAATAATGATATTAATTTATTTTTCGCTTTTGAGTGCCTATTTGTGGTTTTGAAGTTGGTTTATTTTTTTTTACGAAAATAGTTTATTTTACCCTTTTTAGCGCAAAACAAGTTTTTATTAACGCATTATTTACCCAATTTCATAGTGACAGGTTCGAGTTTCATAACTATTGTGAAATCTGCAATAACGTCATCCAGTTACATCATAAAATCGGTACAGGGGTTCTCGAGAAATCAGGTGGTAACATACACAAAACACAGGGGTCGAATTGATAACCTCCTCCTTTTTGGAAGTCGGTTAAAAAAACTTGAACAAAGACGATTGACTACACTTTTGTTACACAACATTTAAACTGTGGAATACCTTGCCTGAGTGACTGAGTGGGTATTTTCTGATGAATATATCGAGAGATCAAGTGTAGAGAGAGGCTGTTTCTTTTAGGTAAGCACGCTCCATCGTAGCAAATTTAATGCAAATTTATTACTATCGACAGAAAACGCAGTTTCGTAGTACGTTAGTTAAATAAAGCATATTAACGCCTGTAATTTATCATCATGATATCCTTTATCATAATACCGGTATACCATATATAGTACTTACCTAGTGGCTTAGTTAGTAAGTCTACCAGCAAAATCGTGGGTTTTGGGATTGATTCCCACCCAGTGCAAATTATTCATGTGATGATTTGTTCTAAATATGGGTGTTTCTAAGATAATAAGTATGTATTTACAATAGGCGTGACGACAGGTCCTGCAATTATATTAAATTATTTGATATAATGACAGTATTTAAATAGAATAGAATATGTACCAATTTGATGTAATAATAATATGTAAAATGTATTTACCATTGGATAACCCATTCAATTTCAAGTTACTTTTGTTACCAAGCCAGTTTCTTAAACGCAATAATTAATATAGCTACCATACAAACTTTACGCGCGACGCATAGAAAATACGACAGTGTGACGTCACGTAATATTTTGTCCGCCTTTTTGTGGAAGCGGCCATTTTGAATCGATATTAACCAAAAATAGCAAACAACATCCGCACGGATATTAACCATCAAATAAAAAAAAACGCACTGAAATCGGCCCATCCATATGAGCTCTACGGTGCCATAGACAGACACACACAGACAGACAGACAGACAGACAGATAGACAGACAGACAGACAGATAGACAGACAGACAGACATCGACGTCAAACTAAGTCAAAAAAAGGGGTGTTATAACCCCTTTTTTTGGTCGGGGGTTAAAAAGTAGTAATTTTACGCGCGGAGTAATTTTTACTTGTTCACAAATTAGCGATGCGCGCGCATCAGCGCTTTTTTTAAAAGCAAAGTCACAAAACCTCACTAGTTTTTTTGTTACAGATAAATTGATATAATTTATGGTCAAAATAATTTTTGTTTCTTTTATTATATTTTGTCTCCCAAAATTAATTTTAATCATAAAATGTTGACCACTTTTCTAACATTAACAGCTACTCTTTGGTAAGATTTAAAACCGAAGTACCGTTCGTTTTAGACGGATCATTTCGATAAACTGTGCATTTTACATTACATTACCACAGAGGTAAATTAGGTAATGAGATACATTACGATATTGAAATTGGTGAAATAAGATACCCTTTACTAGCAATAGGTATGTTATAAAATCTTTAACAATAATTTTGAAGTGATTCGAAGAGCGACCTGGCAACACTGCACCTTGACCTGGATCCGTGTTGAGGAACCTTTCCCTGACCTTTTCTGTTTACGTTTATTGTCAACTGTCACGTTTTCGATTCGTATTTACCACAGATTAGGTATACACCTCGTATTTACAGAACGACTAATTTATCTGTAGAACGTAGCGATGGCGTTACGATCGAAACGTGTTACCACCTATTGCAAAATTATATAACTTCTGCGTTATTTAATACTCAGTTGCCACTTTTGGCCGTTCTGCAAATAAGTTGGTGGCATTGTGTTTTTAAACGGTTTTATTTAGCTCACCCCGTTTGTTTTCTTTATTATTATTAACTTAACTTACTTACACAGTGAAATTACAGGGTATAGATAAAACATATATCCGTGGGCGACGAGTGCGGTGCTATAGGTAATTATTTGGATTCCTACTCTTCATGTTCCAATAGTTACGTGTCACTGCTGTTATAGGCAGACATGTTGCTTACCATCAGGCACATGTCATGCTCGTCTCGTGTCTCTATGCTAAAAAAATCTGATGCTAAAAGGTTCTCAAATTTATTTCACTATGGACTTCAAAACTAGAACTGTACTTTTTTTTTAAAATACAGTCATTGGAACTCCCGATAGAAGCGAAAACTTATAATCCAGAATTTGACAGCTTTGGAAAATATGCGGGTGAAACAGGAGGGCATGATTTACATGAAGATTTCTTATAATTTCCGAGCGTGACGATATAATTCAATTCACAGCCCGCGAACAATCAGTCTGTGGTGCGCCAAAAGAAGTTATCACTTCAAAAATGTGACTTCCCCAGGCGGACTCTGCAAAGACTCCTGCCACTACCAAAAAATTCTAGAACTCGGATGTTGTGTAGTGCGATCTAGTTGTGCTGTAGGCCCGGGGCCGCTCCCCCCGCGCGCCGCCGGCGGGCCACTAAAATGTCGCACTCTACATTAAACATGTTTCAGTGTTTAGAATCTTCGCAGAGTACTTATGAAAAACCACAACCTTGTCAGTTGTCTACCCCTAAGCAGTAATTGCTGACATCACTGTGGTCCACCACATCCACAACATACCACAACCGTAATTGTAACCCTGTAATTGTAATGTTTCCAAAGAAACATTACAATTATAAAATAATATAATTTAATTAATAATAATAATAATAATAAGATGGTTGGATCAAGGGTCAGATGCAGAAGGCGGTCATCCTTGACACAGCGCGCATCGTCAGGAGGTTCCTCACTCTGCAGCCCTAACCACCGGTAGCTTGGGCCCTGCCCCGCTGCTAGCGGCAAACTAGGTTTAAGTTTTTATAATGTTTTTATGTTGTTTTATATATCAATATTGTAAAAACTTAGGCTTAAGAAAAGAAATAAATACGATATAGTAATAAAAAAAAAAAAAAACCGCTGTCTCAATATGTCGTTCCTTTTGTACCAAGTTGAATTTTATTGAGTTTTTTCCTTTGTTTTTGTTGTTTTACCCAGTATTTACAAAGAACTCACAAGAAAAACCTGAAGCAATACAGAAATCATTAAAAAGTAACCGTATAAAACCTAATTTTCCATAAAATAACCAACATGCATTTTGACAACAGGCTGTCAACCAAAATTCACAAAAACATTTACATAATCGTCAAACAACTCAAGAAATGGATATATAGCTCAATAATGATAACACGGTCGAGAGGAAGACATGGAGCGGACCCACCAAACGCACGTTTGTCACCAGTTCGTGTCCCGTCGCCGTCGAGTTCATCGTCGGAGGATGAAGTGTTTGTGACTCCCCCCGACACGAGCGCCTCGACGAGCGACGAGGACACGACGCGGATTCCACCGCCCACAAGATCAGGACGTCGTGGCCATCCGCCGCTGCCGGCACGCTTGGGGCCTGTGAGGCAACCTGCCTCGCGCCCGGCCCTCGCTACCGGTGGTGTAGTGCGTCGCATGCGATGGACTCAACAAATGAATGAGAACTGCATGCGCGCCTATTACAGGGCTACAGAGGGGAGGAACCAACCTGACCGCGTACTGTGCCAGGATGCTGCTTCTGTTTCAGGCCCTCGAACCGACCGTCGCCGTCTCCGCTCAACGACTCTCTGATCAAGTAAGAGCCATCTGGCGCTGCAATCTGCTGGATGGCTCGGTACTTGATCGGCTACGCCTGGAGGAACAACGTACTCGCCCAGTTTCTGCCTCGACTCGGGATCCGCCCGCCGCGTCGTCGACCCTGACACTGGCCTCAGTGCCGACGTCAGTGGCGACAGTTGCGGCCCAGGTCGACTCCGACATCGAGGAGGAAGACTCGGCGAGTAGTTATGTATCTGATCAGGTAAGAGGGCAACTGAGGAGCACTCTGGAAGACGCAATCTTGCGGTATAGATCCACACCCAACTCTAGGCCGCGCTTACCGCGTTTGCCCACACAGAGACGTAATTTGGCTTTGATGGGGCCCTGAATACTTTGCTAGTGCCCTACCTGGGAACTAGCAAGGATTTGACTGATACCCATTCTATTCTGTACTGTGGTGCTATCGCGGTGTGTCGCGTTGCACGTGTCAAGTTCCCAGACACTGACCGCACCGCCGGAGATGCACCCGCATGGCAAGTGCGAATAGAACGGCGTATCAGCAAATTCAGGGTTCTTATTGCAAAGCTAATCTGCTTCAGACAGGGGAACAGTCGTCCCCGAGTCATGCGTTTCGTAACACAGGCATTCGCTGGGACTGGTATCAGTCCTCAGCACTATCTTGCCAATGTTACGGAACGTATTGACTATCTGAAGCAGAAAGTTTATGCGTGGGCAAACCGTATTCGCCGCTACAGAGAGCGTGTGAATCGATATCGGCAAAATCGCGACTTCCAGAGCGATCAAAGGAAGGTGTACCGAAGCTGGGAGGAACAACGAGTCCACGTGTGAACAACACGCAGCTACCGGATGTCAGCGCTATGAAATGTTTCTGGCGCAGCATCTGGTCGGTGCCTGTCGAGCACACGGAGGGAGCTTGGATGCGTGTTATCGAACGTGCATGTGAGGTTATCGAACCCATGGGTCTATTACAATCGACTCCATAGACGTTAGTTGTGCTATCCGGACGGCTCAGAACTGGAAAAGTCCTGGACCGGACGGATTGCACAACTTCTGGATAAAGTGGTTTCGGTGCTCACATGAACGTTTGGCAACACAATTCCAAGAAGCCCTGGAGACGGGTTCTCTTCCAGTTTCTTGACCACCGGAGTCACCTTCCTGCTCCATAAGTCTGGTAGTACCACGGAACCGAAGAACTACAGACCCATTACGAGCTTACCTACCATCTACAAGCTGCTTACATCCATTCTGAGAGCAAAAATAAATGCGCATATTGTCGCGAATAACGTTTTGGCCTCCTCTCAGAATGGATGTAAGATTGGGTCCCGTGGTACTAAGGAGCTGCTCCTCATTGACACGACCATTTGCCAACAAGTCAAACGAAACAAAGGAGCCTCCTGCTGCTTGGATTGACTATAAGAAGGCCTATGATGCGGTGCCCCATTCATGGCTAGAAAGGGTTTTAGAGTTGTACAAAATAAATCCAACTCTAAAATCTTTTCTAAGCAAATGCATGGGACAGTGGGTCACAGTCCTTCGTCAACCAGGTAGCGTAGACAGCTCTTTTGTTTCGGAGGACTTGATTAGGATTGAAAGAGGCATTTTCAGGGTGACAGTCTAAGTCCCCTATGGTTCTGCCTAAGTCTGAATCTTCTCAGCACTCTGCTGAAGGATTCAGAGTTAGGTTATCGTCTTCGTAGAGGAGGTGAGGTTATATCTCATTTGTTGTACATGGACGACCTCAAACTTTTTGCACCGAAACGCCAAGACTTGTTGGAGCTATTAAAACCACGGAGGTTTTAGTAACGCCATCAAGATGGAGTTCGGTGTGAACAAGTGTGCGGTCATGCATGTACAGCGAGGGAAAGTAGTAAATTCAGAGAATTTACAACTTTCCGAGACTATAACTCTCAGATCTCTCTCGAAGACGAGACCTAAAATATCTCGGTATGTCACAGTATTTGGGTATATCAGCAGATGACATTAAGAAATCGGTGAAGGAGCGCTTCTTGTGCCGGCTGACAAAAGTACTCAAAAGTCTTCTGTCAGGCGGTAACAAGGTGCGAGCCTTCAACGGTTGGGTAATGCCTCTGCTGATATACTCACTAACATACTGAGATGGACTCAGACTGAGCTCGACGCCCTGGACAGAAGGTCCGTCAACTGCTCACAACACACCGAATGCTACACCCGCGCTCATCTGTTATGAGGCTGTATATCCCGCGGAAGTGTGGAGGTCGAGGCTTTTAAATGCCAAGAACCTTCACAACCGCGAGGTATGCAGTCTCAGGGATTATTTCGCAACAGCGAGTCCGGGATGCATCGCGATGTTGTGGCAGTTGACAAAGCTTCACGCCTCTTTCAATGGCAAACGAGAACTGGAGCAAACCATCGGTGCTCAGCACTGATGACCGCAGGGAAGTATGGAAGAGCAAGGAGCTGCACGGGCGGTTCTATCGGGCCCTAACGGGACCCGATGTGAATCTGCTCGCGTCGGTGAACTGGCTGCGCTTCGGGGACCTCTTCGGAGAAACCGAGGGTTTTGCCTGTGCAATTGCTGACGAGGTTGTCAAGACGAACAACTACCGGAAATACATAATGAAGGACGGTACGGTCGACATTTGTCGGGCATGCCGCCGTCCAGGCGAATCACTTCGTCATATTATTTCCGGTTGTTCGCATCTTGCTAACGGCGAGTATTTGCACAGGCATAACTTCGAGTGCGAGGTACCGTACTATAAGTACGCACCTCTGCCAGTTCTCGAGAATGGTCGTGCGTTGCTCTACTGGGACCGCTCTATCATCACGGACAGGACTATTGTCGCCAATAAGCCTGATATCGTGCTGGTAGACCGGTCTCAGCGCCGGGCTGTGATCGTCGATATCACCGTACCACATGACGAGAACCTCGTGAAAGCCGAAAAGGACAAGCTTAGCAAGTACCTTGACTTGGCTCACGAGGTTACCGCCATGTGGGATGTTGATTCGACGATCATAGTCCCAATAGTCGTGTCGGCAAACGGCCTTATAGCGAAAAGTCTCGACCAACATCTCAAGAGACTTTCGCTAGACGGTTGGGTTAAGGGCCAGATGCAGAAGGCAGTCATTCTTGACACAGCGCGCATCGTCAGAAGGTTCCTCTGTCTGCAGCCCTAACCACCGGTATCTTGGGCCCTGCCCCGCTGCTGGCGGCAAACTAGGTTTAGGTTTTTATAATGTTTTTATGTTATTTTATATAAATATTGTAAAAACTTTAACCTAAGGAAATAAATAAATACGTGAATAATAATAAATATTGGTGGACAATTCACACACAACGCCATCTGACCCCAAACTAAGCAAAGCTTGTGTGATGGCAGCCAGATAGATATAATTAATGAGGTGTGTTCATTAATAAAATAATTAACACACCTCATATTGTTGGGTGACGATTGCCGTGCTAGGTATAGTTACCGGCAAACAAGTTGACCCAATGAAGTTAGCTGCGCATGGCTGCGCAGAAACGTTTATAAGGTAGTATAAGGTAGTAGTATGATTTTTAATTCTGATTTGACATTATTTTTATTGTAATTATGTTTATGATCATGACATTGTTGTACACTGTTGTTAAATTTTATTTTTCCAATGTTCAGTTATAGCACGGATAATTGTTATTATTATACAAGTTTTTGTTATTTTTTATGGCTGACCTGTAAATTTAATGTTACATTTACCAATAAATAACTTTGACTTTGACTTTAGGTATCTATGTTGGAAGTGCACATGCGCGAACTTTCCCCTTCCACGTCACTTTTGGGTCAACTTGTTTGCCGGCCACTATAATAGTTTGGTTCTTCACGTTCCGATAGCTGCGTGACACACAGCTGCGTGTTGATATGTACAGGCGCATTGCTTAGCTTCGGGCACATGTCCTGCTCTTCAAGTCATTTTAAAGAAATAAATGTCATTATTTGGGAATATGAGTAATTTCAATAAGATCTTAAATATTAACATTGAGAACTCTAGCGATAGCCAATGCCACTTTTTGTCGTAAAGCAATAAGTGCTTATTTGATCTGGATGCGCTGACTAATACTGTGGGAAATAGTGTTTGAATGAATAAATCGATAAACATTCGTGGGCATTTCACAAACAACACCATCTGACCCCAAACTAAGCCAAGCTTGTAACATGGGAGCCAGATAGCTGATGTTATACTTATTTACGTATCAATACATACTTGTTACACATAGAAACACCCAACCACAGAAAAAATATTTGAATTCATCACACAAATATTTAAACTAGATGGAAATTGATCCCACGGCCATCGGGTTCACAGGCAGACTTACTACTAAATACGCCACGAGCCCAGTCATACACATATACTAAATACTTTTGGTATTAACAATGACATGTGAACCCACTAAAATGTAAGAAATTACAATCGTAATTGACTTGGCAACGGTTTCTAAACCACTATTTTATAGATTTGACAGATCGCAGTTGGACATTTCTCACCGATCTAAATAATCGTGCTACATAATTCTATTACAGAACGACAAACTTATCTCTACCGGTGCCCAAATTTGAAAATAACGATATGACTACGAACTGTCAGTCGAAACAATAATAGCGACATCTTTCAGTGCGCTAGACAAGTATGTACAATGCGAGAGAGTTCGCTTGAGTGACAGGTCTAAGCGATTGACGGACGCCAGACAGTCTGGAGCACTCCCATTAAACAATGGGGAAGTATGTGAGGCCGTCTAGCTGTTACTCTTTAAAACTGGTTTAGAGCGCACTTAGCTCAAACTTATATTTTAGTCGCAAGGATTGTACTTCGACATCACAACTCTTTCAGAACATGAACCGCAAAAATGTGAAACATTCTGCTATTCTGTTTCTTCACACCTAGGTATAATTAGATAATCTAAACTAAACAAAATAGTCTCTTTTGGGCAAGGTATAATACTTTATAGTCTAAATTGTGTGTACACTGTATCTATGCTTATATAACAAAGCTAAAAAGTTCAAACAAAGTTCTTTGTTTGAACGCGCTAATCTCAGGAACTAGATAGATAGATAAACTCTTTATTGCACTTAACAAAACAACTTACAAAACAAACAATCTTAAAAATAGAATAGCAAATGGCAACCTTATCGCTAAAAGCGATCTCTTTCAGGCAACCGTCGTATGGAAAAGGAGTTAAACCATAGAAAGACGGGACGGGAACTACTGGACCGATTTCAAAAATCCTTTCACCGTTGGATTGGTACGTGATCCCTGAGTGTTATATGTGTACCGCGGGCGAAGCCGGGGCGAATCTCTAGTTACTTGATAAAACTAGGTCAAACGTGATTACATTCAATACAAAAAAAAGTGTTTTAACTATAGTCAATTTATGACGTTTTAAAATAAAACTACTTACTAGATCTCATTCAAACCAATTTTATGTACATCGTACACTTTTTTTGTTTTTGTCATTCTCTTATTTTTGAAGTTACACTTTCAGTTAGGGGGCACACACTTTTATATAAGAAGAGAAGAGTCCCTTGCGCAAACTATTCAGTTTAGAAAAAAAAATATGTTTGTAACCTCAATATCGTTTTTGATGACCTATCCATAGACACCCCATACGTAGAGTATCGAAAAAAAACATTTTTTTGTTTTTTAGTTCTAGGTATGGGACACCCTTATATATTTTTTTTGTTTTTATCTATTTTTTGTATCAAAATCTTAATACGGTTTACAGAATACATCTACTTACCAAGTTTCAATAGTATAGCTCTTAAAGTTTCGGAGAAAAGTGGCTGTGACATACGGACGGACAGACAGACAAACATGACGAATCTATAAGGGTCCCGTATTTTGCTACGGAACCTAAAAATGTTTCTATGTACGCACACAATACTTCTTCTCTTTATCCCTCGTTAAGTTAGTTACAATATTCCAAAAAACTCTCACACGCATCTCACGATGTATGTGATAGAATTGTACAAATGACGCCAAATGTATAAATGATACAAACATAAAAATATGTAGTTACGTAAACATATAAATGTCATTTCATTTCAATATTTATTTCAAGATATCAGGTTTTCGTGACAGTTTGCGCGCGCGTCTTAAAAAATCGCACCAGAAGAAGTAATAGGTTGTTTAAAAAACAAACAGTAATTAATACGTTCTCAGGTAAAACGTAAAATCGGTATATCGCTCTAATAAGCTAATCTAATAAATAATAAAATAAATCTAATAATAATAATAATAAGTTTTGTGATCGATGACAAAAGCGTCATTTTAGCGGCGCGATCTCAACAATACCGAACGGTACCACAACCGGTGGATTAGTAAATCGGACAATTAAGCACAAGTTAAATCAATGGTTACTAATGATGTGTAGACATGGCCGGTGTTGCCGGCGCAACTTGAAGCAACTAATCGACATTGTTATTGTATTGTACGTTATTAATATAATACGTGTGAAAGTTTATTCGAATGCATGACTGTCTGTTATTTTTTCACTACTAACTCGTACTTGGAAAAATACTTAGGTGAAGACGGGATTTGAACCCACGACATAAAATGGATAATCTCACGATTGTGAAATCTGACTTTCTAACCATTGGCCCATCACGCTTTTATTTTTAACCCTCGACCAAAAAAAGGGGTGTTATAAGTTTGACGTCGATGTCTGTCTGTCTGTGGCACCGTAGAGCTCAAGCGGATGGACCGATTTCGATGCGGTTTTTTTATTTGAAGGTTAATATCCGTCCGGATGTTCTTAGCTATGTTTGGTTAATATCGATTCAAAATGGCCGCCTCCACAAAATGGCGGGCAAAATATTTCTTCACAGCCTACCTCAATAAGGGTATCAAATAAAAGGGCCTGGCTAGTAGAATACTATACATTATTTCATATAACAAATTTCAAATCCAAGATGGCCGCCACCACAAAATGCCGAATTGTGTTTTTTTTTCACTACTAACTCAATATGGGTATCAAATGAAAGGAATGAACTTGACAGATAGTCCGAGATCCCGAGGTAGTCGGGGGTTAATCAAAATTTTCAATTTTGTTCTTGTTGTTTTCAAGGTTTGTTGCATTTGTACAAAATGCTAAATAGAACGAAACACTTCTGATTAGGTGGTCTACGTCAAGTACTGTGTCTCAACTCTCAACCAATTACAAAATGACACATATGTATCCACGTGCGTAAAAGAATTCAAAGTCTTAATCATCGCCCCAAAATTGCTAGTTTATCGGGTTTTTATCGGATACACTTCGGAGAGTGTGCAACTGATCTGCGTGATCTAATACCAACTTGCCCTTTCTTCTATCGGACTTCTCGTTCCACAAAAGGGTGACATCGTTTCATGGTTGATGTTCCAAAGACACGAACGAAGAGATTTGACTCTACTTTTGTGATAAGAACGTCTAGGCTGTAAAATGCGTTACCTGAGTGGGTTTTCTCTGTTGCTTACAAACTTTGTGTCTTCAAATCGAGAGTGAATCGGTTTCCTCAAGGGAAACAAGTTCCATCGTAAACCGCATCGTCGCTTAACATCAGGCGAGATGGCGGTCAAGTGTAAATCTATAAAAGTTAGGAAAAAAAAGATTAGTCTACAAAGTATGGGTGGTAATTAAATCGGATAAACCGCGGCAGCTGTAAAATTACTGTAAATGTATTTAAAAAAAAAACAATAAACACTAAGTACTTATTGGTAACTCACTATACTCCTAATGAGTCCCAGTCTTCGTAAGCAAGTTATACATATAACCTTATTCAAACGTACGAAGGTTTATTTTCAATCAGCAGAATGAAAAAGGCTTGAAGGTACCAAATGATTGTGCAGAAAGAACACAAAGATGGTAATGCCGATTGTATGAAAATTTAATTAAACGAGTAGAAAAACTTTCGAGAATATTCGAGATTGTTATCTAGAAAAGTGAGTTTTGAAAGCCTTGTCTGAGATGTCAGAAGCAGATGAGGAGTAATTAGGTTTTAGCTTGTTTTATTCTAGAATGAATTTTATAGCTATCAGCTACGGACAGACAGATATATAATAACTACTGAGCGCTAAGAACAGATTTAATAAATGATTTCATGATAGAATTTCGACCGAAAAGCGATATTCCGGTTGCCTTGAAGAGATCGCTCATAGCGATAAGGCCGCCATTTGTTTCTCTAAATTTAAGGATTTATCATTTTATTTATTCAGTTTTGTTATTGTGTTGTGAACAATAAAGTGTTTATATCTATCTATCTATTAATCTAATTTCAATTTGACAATATACTTTAACAATCAACAAAAGAATATTTAAACATGTTTTTTTTAAATTTAATGTCATGTGATTGTAAAAAATGTAATTTTATCAGCATAATTTAAAAAATAACAATCTGCGCTCCTTTTCTACATAATCCTACTACTTGTATTGACCAGGTTGATCTATTGACTACCAGGTTTAATGTGGAACATAGTTAGGTTATATTGCGCAGGTACCTGGCCCAAAACATTTCTCCGCCATTAAGCGTGAAAATGCCGCCAGTTTCATGGGCAGTTTTGATCGGTGATTCAACGTTAATTGATTGCTCGAAACATGTGTTTGTTGTATTTACTTGACATTGAATTATATTTATTTAGATAGGTAACATGATATTAATGTTTTAAATTTCCATACTTAACGCGTCGTAAAAATCGCCATGGAAGAAATTCAGAATATTTGATATAATATTTTTGAAACTAATTATTGTAATTAAGTAAACTGATTCTGTTTGCCTGACTCTTTAAAAGTAATATCACAATACCTAATGTTTGACTATCTACTGCTGGATAATGGTTTATTTAATTAGGTACTTGGAAATTACATGAACAGCATTAACATTAACTGCATTTATTTAGATTGATAGATTCTCTACGTTGTACACACCAATACCAAAAACACTTATACGTAAATGAGAAGATAAAAATGTGTGTGTGCTTAATTAAGACCGTGTGAAAACTAAAATAAGAAAGAAAAGGAAGTGTGGCACTCGGGGACTGCCGCGGTGAAGCTATTGCATGTTGCATGCATTTTTATCAACATAAGCAATAGGGATGTTAACAATTTTTCGGAATTGCTTTTATTTTGAAGAGTGACATGTGTTTACCATAAAAAAAATCACGGGAAATCCGTTAAGTTGGCAACACTGCTAAGAGCATTTAGTCTGTAAAACTAATACAAATAAGATTCAAAGTCGAATGACCGAATGGGGAGGACGGCGTTACGGTCTTCCATCCCTATTTCTTGTGAACATAAGAAAGAGATGCACGATCACTAAAATTCGGTCCCCATGCCCGCGATAAAAGCCAAGCAATATTTTAATAACTTACTTTTGAATAATGAAAAATAAAAACAATGACATTTAAATTGAATATAGTAAACAGTGACACGACAGAAACAAATGCGGCTGAAGGACTCGTATCCACGGCCAAGCATAAATTATAAAAACACAGTGACAGCAGACAGATAGCAGGAGCTGACCATTTTTCTCGCTCTGTCACACTCGGGGGTCCCGAGCTCACCCGAAGATTTCTCTCAATTTTCGAGCGTGAAGCTGAGCTTCATTCACAGCCCACGAAAAATCTGCGTGTGACGCGCCAAAAGACGTTTTACACTTCAACTAGGGGTACAATCCAGTGAAATAACAAGGGCTTAGAAATAAAACAAACATCTCTGAGTGACGAGCGCAGTGCAGGTAATGATTTAGACTCTTCAAGTTCCAATAGCTGTGTGTATCACTGTGCTGTTATGGTCAGGCATGTTACTTACCATCAGGCACATGTCCTGCTCGTCTCGTCACTCGATACTATAAAAAAAAAACAATCGGCGGTCTTATAGTTATAATATTAGAATATTTTTTGGAGATCAATCGTTTGTATATTTTGTCATAGGGCGGTCGTCAGCCGAAGCAGTAGATCCGCGGATCACATCATCACGGACGCCATTGGCTCTGCGCCAGCGACGCTTCCGTCCGACAACCCTATTCTGGAAACACGCGAAATAACCACTCGATTTTACCCTGCTGCGAGCGCTCGAGCTAAGTGACACTATTCGAAGCCTATTTGCGTCTAGGCTAGGAATGCGTTGCGTAGTTGGGGATTTCCGATGTTTGCAGTCCTGGTATCTTCAAGAGTTATTGTTCAATTAAAAAAAACTACTCATACTCATTTATTACCGTCCATGTCAATAAATTAGAGTAGGGAGTGAATCAGATTTTCGGTGAGCTATATCGTAAAGTAAAAGATTAGATTCTACTTTCGTCATAAAATCTTCTCGGCTATGGAATGCGAATGGTTTTCCCGATGGTTACAATCTGGTGTCTTCAAATGGAGAGTGAAACTTTTTCGTCATAGCATGCATTGCACGTTCCATCGCAGACCGCATCGTTGCAAAGCTTCCAGGACAATTATTGAGTTTATCGATTGAATATTGAGCTATAATTACAGTGCATAAAGATACACTTCCTGTATATCTCGGTGACAACCGCAGTGCAATGCTAGGTAATTATTTGGACTCTGCATATTGCAATAGCTGCGTGTTTCTCAGCTGTTGTGGGCAGGCGTGCTGCTTACCATCAGGCACATGTCCTGCTAGTCTCGTCACTCTATGCTATAAAAAGTGTGTGTGTTTTATGCAGTGGTACGCACGGAAAATAGTAATATTTTTTCTCTTTCTTGCTCATGCTAAGAAGTCAATGTACCACTTTTAAATACGTCACACGTCACATCGATATTAAGTCAATCTGATAAAAGAGCGCAGGGATATGTGGTCAGACAGCTACTTAACCCTAACGCGATGTAGGCATATCGAGATTTAGTCTTAAAGCTATTTAGTTAGAACCGCTCCTAGTCATGTCGAGATGTAGTCCCATAGCTTCTAACCCGTCTCAATTACAACCATAGAATAGATAATTTCTTCAACGCAAAAATTTCAACCTGAAATCATAATTATAGTAGTTATAATTCTTACTACGAGTAAAATCTTGACTAATTTCAGGGTGTCGTATTTTACTGACATTGTGCGCGAGCATCAGAGTAATTTACTCTCATAATTAATTAACAATAAGTATCTATAATTAATAAAATCTCATAATAATTTGACGCACTGAAAAGTTTGTTTTTTACTTTTATACGTATACACTTGACCGCCATCTGGTCTAATGCGAAGGGACGATGCGATTGAAGACAGAGCGTTACCTAGAAGAAACCGAATTACTTTCGATTTGCCACAAGATTTCGATATGACACCAAGATTTTAAACATTGGGGAAACCCACTCAGGCAACGCATTCCAGACTAGACGTTCTTATTACAGAAGTAGTCAATCCTCTTTGTTAGTGTCTTTGGAAAGCTTCAAACAAATAAAAATCCCAAGAATCGCCCCCCGATATATCGCCGCGACGACGACCGATGCGATGCGCCGATTGCGCGGCCAAATCTTAGGGAAAATTTCATTTGTAAGCAATGAGAGATATAGCTCTAAGAGAGAAGGAGAGCGAGATATGGAAGAAGAAAGAGAGGAACAGAAGATACTATTAGTTACCTCTCTGGTAGTTTCGCTATCACCAATTAACGATTACGTTCCGTCAATTTTCCGTTCAGAGCCCGTTTGAAGTATGACACATATAACTTCCCTCTTATATTATAAAAAAATCATAGTTTGATGTTTGTAACTCAATCATGTTCCAACGACTGAATGGATTACATTTACATACTTTGGTTTATACAGTCTGGATTTTTTTTAAATAAAGAGTGACGAGACGAGCAGGACATGTGCTTGATGGTAAGCAACATGTCTGCCAGATAACAGCACAGTGACATGCAGCTATTGGTACATGAAGAGTCAAAATCATTACCTAGCACTGCACTGCGCTCGTCACCCAGATATCTAAGATGTTATATCTCTAAGCCCCGTAATTACTCTGGAAACATTGCCCTTCAAGTAATGCTGTTGCAATTTGAAACATAGATGGGTTTATATAGTCTGGGATACCACATCAGCTACTTTTTATAGCGGGGAAATAACCGGAGGGTTTGCCGCCTAACTAGAACTGTCTTAGCTCTGATATTAATCTCTCTCTTCTTTTCGCTTGAAATTATAGAGACCGCAATAGCAAAGCCATATGCGACTTAGTTAGGCAGTAGAAGGCCACAAGAAAGGAACGGGTACTGTGCGCGACTAGTACTTATAAACTACACTAGTAGCGCCACACGGTTTCGCCCGCTTAGTTCCGTTTTTTCCCGGGACGAAAAGCATCCTATGTGTTATTTCCTTATTTCAGACGAAATCAATCTGTGTTCCAAATAGCAAACACGATCAGTTCGGGTGTTCAAGCTATTTTTTTTTTCGTAAATTTAAGGAGCAACATATTTATGACAAGTGCATTATTTAACAAAAAAAATACATTTATTAAGCAGTATCTGAAAAACAATTAGTATTGTCATCTTCATCATTGGTGTGAGCTCTCAAAGAAATTATTAATTATGTTCAATAATATCATCTATTCTCACAGTTATTTTTTGCATTTTTAGCAATATAGGTATATAAAAGCGAAAGGCCATTCTTCACGAAAACTCAGAAATTTTGCATGTAGGTGTCTTTTAGCACGCAGGCGCTCGCTAAGACGGGGTTTTGTGAAATGCAACCCCTAAGAAGGTGAAACAAGGGATGGACGTTTGTATGAAGATTCCGTAATTTTCAAAGTTATAAGCATGAAATCCACATAACCGATTTTTATGAATGTTGGTACACAAATAGACTTAATTTCAAAAAAGGACATAGGTTACTTTTTAATGTTTATAATGTATCTACAGGACTTAATCACGATTTAATTCATTGTTTAAAAGTCGTTAGAGAGCTGTTAAGGGAGAACCACTTACCGGAAAACCTGATGGTGTTGTTGAGAAATTGCTTAGACGGAAACTATTTTCTTTACCGTGGGCAGCATTACCTACAGATAGATGGCGTAGCTATGGGGAGTCCTGTGGCACCAGTGTTAGCCAACATCTGGATGGAGCATTTCGAAAAATTAGTTGACTTTCAATCAGCAGCGGTAAGAATGTGGATTAGATACGTGGACGACGTTTTCTGCATTTTAAAAGGAGATAGAGAAGCAGTAAACCGTTTCTTGGAGCATCTCAACTCGATACATGTCAACATTAGGTTCACATTTGAATTGAGGTGGATAGATCTCTGCCGTTCTTGGACGTCCGAGTGACAGTTAAATCTGATGGTTCGTTGTCTCACTCTGTCTATAGAAAACCCACGCACACTGACCGGTATTTGCACGCGACGTCACATCATCACCCTCGTCAACTACAGTCGGTGTCCAGATCTCTTTTAGATAGAGCGGACGCCCTCTGTGACCCTGAACATTTAGAAGCGGAAAAAAGACACGTTCAGGAGGTACTTCAAAGTAATGGCTATAGTGTGACAAAGTTAGTGGAACACAGAAAAGGGCAGAAAAGGAAAGTGATGAATGTCGAGAGGCAGCCGGCTTTTATGCCTTACGTCAAAGGCATCACGGATAAGGTGGGGACATTACTAAAAGAATATTCTATTAAAACTGTGTATACTCCTTATCAAGGATGACGAGGCATATTAGGACGCCGAAAGACGTCATTCCATTTCAGACTCCAGGTGTGTATAAGGTCGACTGCAGCTGTGGTAGTTCTTATATTGGTCAAACTAAGCGTACAATTGCTGAAAGGATCAAAGAACACATCGCCGCTGTAAAAATCGCCAGACACAGAAATCTGCGATTGCCGAGCATTTGATTGATGCGGAACTGGTCATTGGATCGAGCTCCACGACCCGAAGATTCTCTCCACCGAACGTCATTACTACGCAAGAATAGTTCGGGAAGCCTTAGAAATTAAAAACATCGTAATTTCAACCGGGAGGATGGTTTTCGGTTATCGGCGTCGTGGAATCCAGTCATTAATAAATGTACGCATCGCGGAGTGAGTTCGGAGAAGCCTGGTGATACGGTTAGTGTTGTGTGTCGTGGTGGTAACCCTGCGATTTTTGAAGACCAAATGAGGGTAGATCTAGATCCCCTCATTTCGCAATGAGACGACCCGCAATTTCTTCAGTCTTCTCGTGACCACGGCGGTTGTAACGCTGCCGAAACGTCGAGGTATTTAAACAATGAATTAAATCGTGATTAAGTCCTGTAGATACATTATAAACATTATGTGTTCAAATCGCGAAAGTTTAAAAACAATATTAGGTTACTTTTTATTATGGAAAAAAATGTTGAGCTTTCACGTCTAATTTTCACATTTTTTTTAGTGGGCAGAACCTTTATCTTTATTAACAGAACTAAAATACAATGAGAACTACACTACACTACAAACCTACATAACTAACTACTTCCACTAAGCACACCTGAATTATCCATAGACCACTGTAGGTCTACAGATAATCAAGATGTTCAAGCCCACTACCAATGACCAAGCATGCTGGCGGCATTACCAAGCTGAATGGCAATGATTCAAAACTTAATATCGATACAAATACAAAAATCTTTATTGCTGTTTGTAGGTAAGATAAGATGATACAAAACATTTTAAAAGTTGCCCCATACAAACTGGCCTCTGCGAGAGGCATGCAATATGTCTGCCAAGACAATTTGTTATAGACTTAATTTATAAATGAAAAAAAATAATAGTCAGCTGATCAAGTCTTCTTTTACTTCATCTTCTATTAATTTCTGGTTTTTATTTATGTCATCTGATCCTCATCTTCGATTCATTTCTGGCTTCTATTTGGTAGTGATATATATATGTGTGAGATAAATGCTTGGTGAGCACAATTTCGCCAACGTCTTGTGTTTCATCGATGAACTATCATAAATATTGATGTACTTTTCTGAAGCATCTTGTATATGGTCCTGGTTCGGAATGGAACCCACGACCTATGACTCTGTCGTTAGACTCACTATCGCAACAAGACAGTACCACAATGTAATCTGAGACCCTACAATCTGTCCACAGCAATATATCTTTCCTCTTTTTCCCATCATTTATTCCAATAAAGAGTATTTTCTTGTTAATTGCGCGAAAGTTGCCAATATAGGGAAAACAAATTGCCCCATAAATTGTCCGTTACACGTAAGGCAGGCGCCCTCGTAAGCCTTGTATGGGGGAAATGGCTATAATATGGCCACACTTTGGTAATATTGTAACGCTGGGAAGCAAATGTATATTTACGAATATATCCTCCTAGCAGAGTCCGCCTAGGGAAGTACCACACCTTTGCCAGTTATTCTACCGCCAAACAGTAATGTGAAAACATTACTGTGTTCCGGTTTGAAGGGCAATATTTCCAGATAAATTACAGGGCTTGGAGATATAACATCTTAGATCTCTGGGTGATGAGCGCAGTGCAGTGCTAGGTAATGATTTGGACTCTTCATGTTCCAATGGCTGCGTGTCACTGTGCTGTTATGTGGCAGACATGTTGCTTACCATCAGGCACATGTCCTGCTCGTCTCGTCACTTCTTATTTTTAAATAAAAAAACAAAACATCCCATTAACTTATTATCTACTAATAATGTAAATGTGAAAGTTTGTGAAAATGTACCTACTGATGTTTGTAACTCTTTCACCCAAAAACTACTGGATCTAGATGCAATTTGGTACATAGACAGATAACTCTCTAGAATAACACATAGGCTAACTGCAATCCCAGGAGATTTTTTTTAACTAGAATAGGTTCGCACTTGACCACCATCTCGCCTGATGTTAAGCGATGATGCGATCTACGATGGAGCGTGCTTACCTAGAAGAAACCGATTCACTCTCAATTTGAAGACACCAAGATTGTAACCATCGGGGAAAACCCACTCAGGCAACGCATTCCACAACCTAGACGTTCTTATCACAAACGTGGAGTCAAATCGCTTCGTTCGCGTTTTTGGAACATCAACCATGAAACGATGTCGCCCTTTTGTGGAACGAGATGTCCGATAGAAGAAAGGGCAAGGTGGTATTAGATCATGCAGATTAGTTGCATGCTCTCCGAAGTGTATCCGATAAAATATCGATAAGCTAGCAATTTTGCGGCGATGTTCAAGACTTTGAAGTCTTTTACGCACAAGAGTGTCATTGCATATGAGTCTTTTGGCGCGTCTCTCAATAGATTTCAGAATAGCGGAATCAAGAACGCTAGTAAACGGGGTGCTCCTAGTCTTTAATATGTTGCTGTTTGAATGTTTGTTGCTCAACCACTTCGGTGGAAAGAATGAAGTTGAAATTTGGAACACATTTAGATTATAAATGCAGTTTGAAACAGCACAAAGGCATTTTAACGCAAATTATGACAACAGGAACTACACGGGTAAAACTGGGAGATAATACTAGTATACATTTAAATGTCGCCGTGAAATGCAATCACTGTTATTATACAATATACCGTGTATCATTATAACCTCACAGTAAGTTAGGTTAGTTTATAATATCTTGTAGAGTAAGTTCCCAGGGCCGCCAGACGGCACGTATTTTCTAATGGATGAAATGTGGACGATTGAGTAGAGTTAGTACGTACTAAGAACACATGCTTACCCGCTAACTTGCTTAGACGGCCAATTTTGTGATATGGGGTCCAGGAGGTACATGAAAACATTTATGTACGAGATTATGAGTTTAGGGGATGACTGGCCCCTTAGATCGGTCTGTCTTTTCGGAAAAGGCTTTAAAATAGTTATCTGATAAACATATATACAAATGGAGTATGAGAATTTCAGTGAAGTTAAGTCATTATTTTGGGAGTTTTAAAGCGTATGTTAAGCAAAACGACCAACGGAAAGTGTATGGGAGTATTGGGGCCTTATTTTAAAGATATTGCCTAAAATATCCGTGAAAATCAGTTATTAGAAAATACGTGAAGTAAGTAATGTATCTTCTGGACCCCATATCTCAAAATTGGCCGTCTAAGCAAGTTAGCGGGTAAGCATGTGTTCTTAGTACGTACTAACTCTAATCAATCCTCTAAATTTCGTTCATCAGAAAATACGTGACGTCTGGCGGCCCTGGGATCTTGGACTATTAATATATTAACATTCAGTGTGATTATGTATGTGATTATTGCCAATGAACTCATCACCAAGTCTAGTGGTGTTTTTACAAATGGCGGCACCAACAAAAGTTGGTGTTTATTACAGTTTGATACAATTTGAGAGATAAGATAGTTTTTAGTTTTTTTGTGTTGCCAGTGATGTCTTATGGAACTGAGACGTGGTCCTTCACTGTGGGCCTCATAACGAAGCTCAAAGTCACACAGCGAGCTATGAAGAGAGCTGTGCTCGGAGTCTCTTTGCGCTACAGAATCCGTAATGAGGATATTCGCAAAAGAACGAAAGTTGCCGACATAGCTCAAAGAGTAAGCAAGCTGAAGTGGCAATGGGCAGGCCACATCGCTCGCAGAACTGACAACCGATGGGGAAGAAAGGTTCTCGAGTGGCGACCACGAACCGGAAGACGCAGTGTTGGACGTATTGTTGTTGGGCTATAATCTCATATATTTTCATATATAGGTACTAGCGGCCCTTTCCGACTTCGCTCGTGTAATGTCATTTAGAATGAACTAATAATTTCCAATTCAAAAAAAATGGCAGTCATAGGAACTGACGATAGAAGTGAAAACTTACTCGTATAGCCTTCCTCGATAAATGGACTATCCAATAGAAAAAGAATCTTCCAATTCGGACCAGTACTTCCCGAGATCCTAGCGTTCAAACAAACAAACAAACTCTTCAGCTTTATAATATTAGTATAGATATAGATATGATTTGTCTAGTTCCAGAAAAAAATCTCATAAATTACAAAATGAAAGTAAAGAATTCCTCAGATCTAGGTGTAGGTGGCTGGATCGTGAGAGCTGTGGAAATTCGGGAAAGTGGCACAAACTTTACGAGAAATTAGAAAAATGACACGCGCCATTACATTACTTTTTTACAAGAATGTAATTTTACAAGGCGTATACTAGAGTAAGATCCCAGGGCCGCCAGACGTCACGTATTTTCTGATGAACGAAATGTGTACCATTGAATAGAGTTAGTACGTACTAAGAACACATGCTTACCCACTAACTTGCACAGACGGCCAATTTTGAGATATGGGGTCCAAAAGGTACATAAAAACATTTATGTACGAGATTATCAGTTAAGGCCTCTTAGATCGGTCTCTCTTTTCGCAAAAGGCTTTAAAATAGTTGTCTGATAAACATATATAGGAATCCTACAAATGGAGTATGAGAATTTAAGTGAAGTTAAGTCATTATTTTGGGAGTTTTAAAGCCGGAAAGTGTCTGGGAGTATTGGGGCCTTATTTTTTAAGATATTATTGCCTAAAACATACGCGAAAATCAAAAATGCGTGAGAAAATACGTGAAGTAAGTAATGTATTTTCTGGACCCCATATCACAAAATTGGCCGTCTAAGCAAGTTAGCGGGTAAGCATGTTATGTTCTAAGTTATTAACTCTACTCAATCGTCCACATTTCGTTCATCAGAAAATACGTGACATCTTGGGGCTCTGAGATCTTGGACTATACGTAATTAATATGAAGCCGGCTAATCTGAACAGTAATTTTCGACGTATTACAAAGCTAACAAAGCGTAATTATAGCCCACGGTATGTTCCCACTGTTGGTATCGACACCTTTTTACAAGATTCAACAATCCACGCCAATATTGGTGGTAGCCATCTCATACAATCATACACAACACTATCTTCCCTCAAACTAAGAAAAGCTTGATCAGTAGAAATACAATAAATCGAGTAAAAAACTTTTACCGGGCCCCACGATTTCACCCGCGTAGTTGATCTTCCAGTTATTTTCCCGCGTTAAAAAATTGTCTATGTACCTACTGTAACATCATCCCGCCGCATTAAGTGACGATGCGGTCTACGACGCAGCTTGCTTACCCAGATATTCGCGATACAACTACAGAAGTCAGTCAGTCAAAAAAGTCAGAGTCACGCTAAAACAAAATCTGTGTCCATCGAGTCGGCCACATAATATGCACGTGTGCGCTGTCACATACAGGCTGATACGCACACATCAGTGTGTCATTACACGCGCTACTTGTGCATACATATTTGCGTGTGTATGTCAGCCTATCAATGACAAGCTGACAACGCACACGTGCAAATGTGGCCGACTCTAGTGACACAGTTTATGTTTTAGCAAGACTAAAGACTCCCCAAAACTATTATCCGTCTGGTTTTCCCGGCAATATTCGGTTATTCGACCTACATTGGAAGACGTTGCAATCCGAACGGGATTTTCAATAGCATCTAGATAAAACCCAGATTTAGCAGATAAACACAAATAATATTTTATTATATTATCAATGCGCTCCGATGTAAATTTTTAGACAATGTCCGGGTTTTCACAAATTTGTTACAGGCATATAGCGTCAAGACGATACTGTGCTCTATAGAAATGTAATTCAGATTTACTTCAGCATTTTTCTTGCAGAAGTAGCTATAAGGCCACCACTTGTTTTGTTTATTCTGTCTTTATCCTTTAAGTACGATGAAGAGTTCATCTATCTATCTTATAGTAACGAGAGGTTGTCTGCGATCTCTCACTCCTCCGCCTCACATGACCTCTCACTGTCGTGCATCTCGACTAAGATGGTCGGCAGTGAGAGGTCCGCCCTCACAGTCGCGGCTAGGGATAGGCCATGCCATCTAAATATCAACGCGGGCTGTCTCAACCGCGCCCTACAGGCTTCTTGTTCCTACAAATAATGAGGAATGCGAATAGAAGTTCTCTCCCCGATCGGGACCAATCATCACACAACAAGATGCCACCGAGGGAAGTCGTTGTGTGATTTCCAGGATGCACCACGTGTATATTCGCAAACCTCGCCCTATTTAGACAACGGGAACTAAAGCCATTTACAATAATTTTATGCTCATCATAGACTATTTCAAGTGTTCCGTAGATCTTCACTTTATAGTTTAAATCTGGGTTGCGCATCTAAAACACTATCATTTACAGCTCAGCACAAATCCTATAACACCACGAATAAAGACTAATTGATCCCTAGAGAGAGATAAACTATAAACCAAGCCAATGTCTTTAACAACAGAATGATAGTACTAAAATTTTGTTGCGAGAATACGATGAAGGCGACTTCGTTAGATTCTACTTCATATTGGTCGACCCGTTTTCTTCTAGAGTTGATGGAACATGGATCTGAAATTGTCCAAATAGTTTGTTTACAGGATACTACGAATACACCATCATTCGTTTTCAATATTTTAATTTGTCTGCGTATATTCCTCTTCTTCTCCTAATCCAAAAATATGTAAAAAAGAGAATGAAAAATGACAAAGCTCACGGACTCCGGAGTCTGTGGAGTGGTTAATTTAAATAAAAAAATTGTCAGCGTGTGAGTCGACCTTGCGGTTTATGCATAAGCATAGTGACTACGCGAAAAGTTATAATACAAACAAAACACTTTAAAACAATACAAAAAAACTGATAACTTAAATTTTATCGCTAATATCATTTTTTCACAGATTGCTTCCAAATGACCTTTAGGTTATTGGGACAAGATGGAGGCAGTGGTGTGGTATCCTTGGTAGAGTTAGTAAGGGAAGAAAAGTTTAATAAGATTGTAGATACTTTTCACTTACTTGCGTTTTACTTATTTGCGTAGTTTGAAAAAGAGTCGGATATGGGCTAGTAGTGAGACCGTACGATTCACAATCGCAAAGTCGTAAGTATGTTCAAATCCAGCCTACACCTTTTGTCTATCGCAGTTTGTCATCGTCACTGGCATTTTACTGAAAAAAAAACTTTATTTTCATCAGAACTAAAGCTGTGTACGAAATATTGGAACAGTTTGACAACGGGATAAAAAAATGAATTAGTAGATTTGAACAACAACTGTTAAAGCTAAATAAAACTGTTTAAAAGCCGAAGCGCCTGAAACTTAAGGCGAACTAGACCGATCACATGTGAGCTACACTCCGCGAGGTATAAGCTGAGCTTTGCATTAGTGTGAGTGATCACCAATCAGGCAGGAGCTTGAAATTTTGTCCGCGAGGTATAAGCTGAGCTTTGCATTAGTGTGAGTGATCACCAATCAGGCAGGAGCTTGAAATTTTGTCCGCGAGGTATAGGCTGAGCTTTGCATTAATGTGAGTGATCACCAATCAGGCAGGAGCTTGAAATTTTGTCCGCGAGGTATAGGCTGAGCTTTGCATTAGTGTGAGTGATCAGCAATCAGGCAGGAGCGCGGCGAGACAGAATGGCTCCGCGCCTAAGGCCGGTTGTCACACCTACACTATCCATGTACACTCACACAAATGCAAAGCTCAGCTTATGCCTCGCGGAGTGTACCCGTTATTTCTTGTACTCCTCCTTATTCTCAAATATCTCTTTCCATCCTATGATTGCCTGGAAGAGATCGCGTTTAGTGATAATATCGTCAATTGCTACTTTATTTTGTTTTGTTATAAGTCACTTTCGTTTTTTTTTTAAATTAAGTTCAATAAAAAGTTAATCTATCTATCTATTTTAAAGAACTGTGTAACAACCTAACAACCACGTTACTTTCCACGGGAAAACTGGAATTGGGTTTATATTCAAAGATTAGAAGTTTAACCGTATTATCGGGAGATCTTTGGAAATTTCAGGGGTTATGTTGTTTTGCTGAAGTGAACGGTTTAGCTCCATTTAACTACCGGTTTTATAGTTTTGTACTTTACTACTAATATTATAGCAAGTTTAACGTCACTCAGTGAGATATGGAAAGGGCTATGCTTGGGGCACAGATAAAGTAGCCTGTTGATCGGTCATAAATGAATCTGCTTGTTGGCGATCGACACATCTATGTACAGAACTAGTTATAGCGATTTTATGACATGTTGGTGAAATTGTATGAGGATTTAATTTAATGGTAAATATTGTGGTAAATTAGGTTTATTTAGTTAGGGTTAGGTAGGGCACACCTAATAAATATGGTTTTGGTTTAATTTGATTCGAATATTAGGTAGGGTGTCTACTTATTTACCTAACTTTAGGCAAATGTTGGTAAAAATAGGCAGTTTTTAGGAAATAGCTAAATTGTAAACTAAGGTACCCCCTAGGATGTTAGGTTCATTTATAGACCTGGTCGTAGGCTACATTTCGAGTGGGCATTCGTTAGCCTACGACCAGGAATGGAAAAGTTATGGTCAAAAAAGTGACAATTCTATAGTGAAAATGAACCGAAAAGAGGGCTCAATATACGGGGCTCTCTTTTAGGTAAAGGTAAGGGGGTACCTTAGCGATCCCGATTTTGTTCGGAGCATGCTCTTCTCAGCGGCTCCAGTACTAGGAAGAAAAGGAAGAAAAATAAAAGGAAGACTCAAGAATCAGCGTTTCACTACCCCGCTCCCAGCTCCCTTTCAAGATCCGGCCAAGAAGGTCTCGTCGAGCGAACGTCGGGATCGCGCCGAGTTGTCGTCGTGTCATCGTCAAGGGCACGTCGGACACGCCGACTGTCGCGCCGAGTGTTACGCCGAGTGTCACTCCGACTGTCACGCCGACTGTCACGCTGACTGTCACGCCGACTGTCACGTCGCACCGACTGTCACGCCGAGTGTCGCGCTGACTGTCACGCCTAGTGTCACGCCGAGTGTCACGCCGACTGTCACGCTGACTGTCACGCCGAGTGTCTCGCCGAATGTCACGCTGACTGTCACGCTGAGTGTCACGCTGACTGTCACGCCGAGTGTCTCGCCGAGTGTCACGCTGACTGTCACGCTGAGTGTCACGCTGACTGTCACGCCGAGTGTCACGCCTAGTGGTACGCCGAGTGTCACGTCAAGGTCAAGTCAAGGTCACGTCCAGGTCAAGATTGAAGATTGTCCCACAGCGGTTGCAAAGTGAACCCAGGGACGAGTCTACCAGCGCCTGTCGGAACGAGAGGGCACGTACTCAAGAGACCTACTTACAACAGGTCTCTCCCCCACTCGCTGCCGGCAGACCAGGCTCGTCAACGCATAGCGGTCGGTCTTAAGCCGGTCGCGACAGCTGGTCCTTCGAGCCGGATTCACGCCATAGCGACTTTCGTGGGACTTCGTCGAGGAAGTGAAGACTTGAAGACATCTGCGCTTTGACAACAGACGAGGTGATCATCGTGCGAGTGGAAACGAAGATCAAGATGCCCGTTACAAGAAGCCAGAAGGGAATTGATCGGCAAGAATGCGCGCCGGCTGAGAGAGCATCACGTGGCACCACAATGGAGTCCGGCACGACATCCGGTACTAGAAAAGAAGGTACCTTCCCGTCTGGGACGTCGTTCGAGACTACGACTGGGGCCACAAACGAGAAAGATAGAACGTTGGTGGGAAGCCCAAGTTCGAAGATCTCCGAGAGGCTACAGAAATCAAAGGCCTCGTCTGTAGCGTCAACAGCCAGAAGGAAGAGAGATGGAAGCACGTGTGAGTTAGCTCGACGGAAGCTAGAAGAGGCACGAGCTGCGGCTGGGTTGGCAAAGGTTGAACTGGAGATGCTTCAACTGGAAGAAGACGACGACGACTCCGTGATCAGCGTACCAGTTGATCGGAAAGAGATGGTGCAGAATTGGATCAGCGATTCGACGGAAAGGCTGCCAGGGAAAGTGTCAGAACCGGAGAAGCCCGGCAAAGCACAGACAGCCACGAAAATCATTGAACCTTCTGCTGATATTAAGTGCATCACTGAAGCTCTACGGGACGTCATCAAGTTGTCAACGAGAAATGTAGCAGCACCTAGCTACATGTTTGATCTCCCACAGTTCGACGGGAACGCTAGCGAGTGGCTAGCTTTCAAGAGGGCATATGAAGATACGGCTGAGAACTTCTCTTCTATCCAAAACATGATAAGGCTGAGGAAATCCATCAAGGGTGCAGCGCGAGAGTCGGTCAAATGTCTACTGTATTCTGACAATACACCTGAAAACATCATCGAAGCGCTGCGCCGGCAATACGGAAGACCAGATGGACTAGTGCTGGCAGAAATGGAGAAACTGAAAAGGCTGCCAAAGATGACGGAGAGTGCTCAAGACGTGTGCGATTTTGCATGTCGAGTGAGCAACATCGTGGCAACAGTGAAGAGTCTGAGTAAGCCTCAGTACCTCCAGTCTCCGGAAATGCTGAAGACGATAGTGGACAAAATGCCTGCGGTCATACGGTTCCGGTGGTTTGACTTTACGGCTGACACGGAAGATCCTGACTTGCTACAGCTGAGCAAGTTCCTGAACAGGGAGGCAGACCGGTGCAGTCAATATGCACTACAAGAAGCCGTGACCAAAAGCCAAGGTATGAAGAGAGAAGTCACCCATGCCGCCGTGGAACAAAGAGAAGATAAGGAAAACTGTCCACACTGTCAAGGAAGCCATCGCCTGTACCAGTGTAAGAAGTTTACGGAAGCATCGATCAAGGAACGATGGAAAATTGCATCAAATTGCAAGCTATGCTTCAAATGCTTGCAAGGTCGACATCGGAAGCAAGACTGCCAGAAGCCAGGATGCAGAGTATGCAAAAGGTGGCACCATGAGCTTCTACATGAAGATCGGCAACCTGAAGGATTAAAGAAGGAACCGGATAGCAATGAAGTAACGAACAACGTGCTCCAGGTCAACACGGTGAAAACCAAGAAGGCGTACTTAAAGATGGTACCAGTTGAGATCTACGGGCCAAAGGGAAGCGCCAAGGTATTGGCTCTGCTTGATGATGGGTCAACGGTAACACTGGTGGACTCATCGGTAGCCAAACGATTGGGGCTACAGGGACCTCGAGAGCAACTCACCATAGAAACAGTTGGAGGAAAGTTGCTCTCGAACAAGAGATCCATGAAGCTCAATATGAAAGTTCGAGGAGCTCATCAAACACGAAAAGGACCATCACCGGGGCCAGAACAATAGACGAACTTCGCCTGACTCCTCAAGCAGTAGACAAAGAGAAGGTCAAGATGTACTCTTACCTAGACAAGATCGCGGAGCAACTCTGCTACAAGGAAGAACGGCCCATGTTACTTATCGGTCAAGACAATTGGGAGTTGATTGTCTCCAGGGGAACGCGGAAAGGGAAGAAGACTCAGCCCGTCGCATCACTCACCTATCTAGGATGGGTGTTACATGGATGCGACTCGGGGGCAACTACAACATCGGTCAACTTCGTAACCTGCGCACACGTCTTGACCCGAGACAAAGAAATGCCAAACTTCAAATCGGCGGAGAACCAAACAAAAGTAAAGAGAAGAAGCTGGACAAAGATGATAATGATGAGAAAAAGGATCCTACAAGGAAAAGATCCTCGAGAAAAAAGAAGAAGAAGCCTCAATATGTCCCAATGACAGTTGAAAAAAGACAGAATGAGAGCTCAGAGGAAGATCCCACTGCGCTCACGAAGGGGAGGCCCCCTGACACGTCAAAGTTGAAGAAGATCAACGCGATGACAGCAGAGGACCTACCAGGAGAGGGACATTGCTTCGGAGAACCGCCTTCATCGAGTGCGGCCGTCGACTACCTTGGCCCCACTGTTGTCAAAGTGGGTCGACGGCGTAAGAAGCGAAGGAGAGCCTTGTTTAGGCGAGAAGACTGCCTGCCGCGCCTACACCGTGGCGATGCAGTCCTCGCTGTGGGTTCCACGCTCCGCAGAGAGACGGTACTCAAAGGGGAAGTGGTCCGCACCTACACCGGACCAGATGGCAGAACACGAGACAACGAGGCCCGCACAAATGGCGGAATCCTACGACGGGCAACATCCAAGGCCGTGGTGTTGGTGCCTCCATGGGGCGGCGAGCACGAGGTTCGAGACGACGAGCAACAGGCCTCCAACCGGTGAGATCGCCGAGCCAGAAGATGGTGCTTGCGCACGAAGGGGAGGATGTTGGCGATTGACACATCTATGTACAGAACTAGTTATAGCGATTTTATGACATGTTGGTGAAATTGTATGAGGATTTAATTTAATGGTAAATATTGTGGTAAATTAGGTTTATTTAGTTAGGGTTAGGTAGGGCACACCTAATAAATATGGTTTTGGTTTAATTTGATTCGAATATTAGGTAGGGTGTCTACTTATTTACCTAACTTTAGGCAAATGTTGGTAAAAATAGGCAGTTTTTAGGAAATAGCTAAATTGTAAACTAAGGTACCCCCTAGGATGTTAGGTTCATTTATAGACCTGGTCGTAGGCTACATTTCAGTGGGCATTCGTTAGCCTACGACCAGGAATGGAAAAGTTATGGTCAAAAAAGTGACAATTCTATAGTGAAAATGAACCGAAAAGAGGGCTCAATATACGGGGCTCTCTTTTAGGTAAAGGTAAGGGGTACCTTAGCGATCCCGATTTTGTTCGGAGCATGCTCTTCTCAGCGGCTCCAGTACTAGGAAGAAAAGGAAGAAAAATAAAAGGAAGACTCAAGAATCAGCGTTTCACTACCCCTCCCCAGCTCCCTTTCAAGATCCGGCCAAGAAGGTCTCGTCGAGCGAACGCGTCGGGATCGCGCCGAGTTGTCGTCGTGTCATCGTCAAGGGCACGTCGGACACGCCGACGCGTCGCGCCGAGTGTTACGCCGAGTGTCACTCCGACTGTCACGCCGACTGTCACGCTGACTGTCACGCCGACTGTCACGTCGCACCGACTGTCACGCCGAGTGTCGCGCTGACTGTCACGCCTAGTGTCACGCCGAGTGTCACGCCGACTGTCACGCTGACTGTCACGCCGAGTGTCTCGCCGAATGTCACGCTGACTGTCACGCTGAGTGTCACGCTGACTGTCACGCCGAGTGTCTCGCCGAGTGTCACGCTGACTGTCACGCTGAGTGTCACGCTGACTGTCACGCCGAGTGTCACGCCTAGTGGTACGCCGAGTGTCACGTCAAGGTCAAGTCAAGGTCACGTCCAGGTCAAGATTGAAGATTGTCCCACAGCGGTTGCAAAGTGAACCCAGGGACGAGTCTACCAGCGCCTGTCGGAACGAGAGGGCACGTACTCAAGAGACCTACTTACAACAGGTCTCTCCCCCACTCGCTGCCGGCAGACCAGGCTCGTCAACGCATAGCGGTCGGTCTTAAGCCGGTCGCGACACTGCTTAAATTCATAAGTCACCAGCGGGGCGCAGGACGAGGTAAAAAACTACGCTGTGATAAGCCGAACATACGTGTCACTTGTCACTACTTTCCACCAATGATCGGACAAAACGAGATAGAGTTATGCAAACTTCTAAGGACAGAGCAGGATGCAAAGAAAGACATAAACGGGTTCATTTCGTTTTTTTTTTAATGTTTGTTTTAATTTTGATTTTTTAAATCAGTTTTAAGATTGATGATGTTATGTTTTTCTAATTATTACATTACTTACTTGTGAAATGATATACCGTCTTTTGTAAAGCTGGATGTCCTGCTATTATTTCCGCATAATTTCACTAAGCACGTTTTATACTTTTTCTACGGTTTTTTTTGCCAGACAGAAATCAAAAGCCTGACTGACCGAACTCGAAACAAGTATAAGTAGTGCAGTTATGCTTATAAAACGCTAAGGAGGGGCAGTCGTACAATCAGTCAAATGGGTATATTGTCTTTGGTCTCTACCAAACCAAGTACCAACTAGAGACCGACTTCCCTATAAGAAATCTTGTACAGAAAGGAATAAACGGTTCTACACATACGGTGTGTAAACGGTTTTACACATATCACACTCGTTGGATGATAATAAATTATAAAACGATCCTCCGAAATATATCTCATAAAACATAGTAGTTTCTTAAATACCCTCGTAGCGATCAAAATTTTGGAAATTTTACGACAGAAGATATTATTTTTTAATAATTTAAGCTTAACTTCGATATTTACTGCGACCGAGATCCCATTCGAAGCAACACAAAAACGACAGACTTAAAATTACAGCAGTACATATATAGAAGCATAATAATTTACCATTTGTAATGAAAAAATGAAACGGTGACTCCCTCACCGAACTGTCCTAACAAATTAGTTGCACAGTAAGCTTCAACAATCAACAGCAAAGCTCGACTCAGCTTCTCGGAAAATGTCTTCACAGCAAACACACAAATGTCGACTATATCACAACACACTACGAACAAAAGTCGATTGGAAACAACAAGAGATGTAAAGCAAAGATGTTTATAGTAAATTCAATCGTATCGTTGTGTGATAAAGTTTATTTTGTTACGTGGAACGGGAGGGATAACCTAGAAACAAAGTGAGATGAAAACTAACGCCCGACAATGACCTACATGTGCGTGAGTCATCTGTGCGTCTGTCAAAATGCGATTGCTCGTAATGTCAGACTGAAATACTCGTATCGAGATTTACACGCGACAAGAAAATAGCTTGGAGCTTGGGAGGCTTAATAGTCTTAGCTAATGCATCTACCCAGAATAACAACTACCCTTCAGGGTACCCAACAAAAAAAGTGTGTTTTATTATTGAAGTGAAACGCCTTTTTCGACGTATGGGAGATTTATAGCAATGAAACGTTTTTCTATTACGCGCCATCTTTATTTCTAAGTCACATTTTCCCGTTACGCGCCATATTTAATGAAAATTTTATAATATTCTTGTATGCATGTATGTATGTATTTTCTAATATACAATAATATATCTAAGGTGAAATAATTGTATTATTTGTATCCATACTAAAAGCCTTTTTCTTAAAATTTTCTCTCTAATTTAGCTTTATTTAACCAGTTTCTGTAAAGTTGTAAATGTAAAGTAGATCATTTATCGAAAAATCATTTTAAAAAGATGTTTCACATCTTACGTTTGTACTAAACACACACACACACATTTTTTAAGTAATATAACAGTTTTGCACTTGATGCACCATCTTAAAAAGTCAGGGGGTCACCAGTACGCAGTCTCAAATTTTGGGGGGGTCACCAGTAGGAATACAATAAATCGTTAACTTTTTTTTAGATTTTTAATTTAACGTTTTCGATTTGGGGTGGTCATGTCCCCTGTGACATATATGTCCCCGCGTAATAGCCGTTCCAGTTGTTTTCCCGCGTTAAAAATAGTCTATGTATTTACTATAAGATTTTTTTTTATTTAAAGTATCCGATTTTAAGGCGGGTCGCGCAAACACCCAACCCATTCCAAAGATGTGAATAATACTCTATACAAAAGCGAATCTGTGCTTGGTATAACAATTGGTGAAAATCGTGAACTAATTTTTTCGACCAAATGCTTTTCTATCGCTCAGTAATACGACAATGACGACAAAACTCAGAAAAGTGACAGGAATAGTAGTACTTTAGCTACTGACCGTGAGTAGAGCTATTTGCACAGAAGACGTTTTATGTTGTGTGGCTGTCACATCAGCATAAACGCACGCATAAAGCACTTAATGTTCTCACGATACATTGTTTCACAGCTAATACAGAACTATAAACCATTAAAATATTTAAAGCTTGGAAAATGCCAGTCGTAGGGACTGTCGGTAAAAGTGAAAATTCATAAGTTAGAAAAGGATGATCTAACTAACACCACTAACTAACGAACACCACTTTGCCCTTATTTCTATCGGAAAGCTTGTGGGGTAGTATAGCTCGAAAAAGTGACATCGTTTCATGGTTGATGTTCCAAAGACACGAACGAAGCGATTTGACTCTACTTTTGTGATAACAACGTCTAGGCTGTGGAACACGTTGCCTGAGTGGGTTTTCCCCGATGGTTGCAATCTTTGTGTATTCAAATTGAGAGGTTTATTTAAGGTAAACACGCTCCATTGCAGACCGATCATCGTTTAACATCAGGCGAGACAGCGGTCATGTGTAAACTTATATAAGTAAAAAATATCGGCAGTCATAGGAATGCCGATAGAAGTAAAAACTTATAACTCAGAATTTGATAGCTTACTTTGGAAACTACCCGGGTGAAACCGGAGAGCGTGTCCATCACCATGGCCATGGACCCGAGTTCACCGAAGATTTCTTATCATTCCCGAGCGTCACGCTAGAATTAAATTCACAGCCCACGAAAAATCTGTCAAGGGCGCGCCAAAACTGTTTTCACTTCCAAAACTCGACAAAACACAGTGACTCTGTTAGCTACTGGTTTTGTTATTTGGAACATAGTCATGCAATTTAGACGCGTAGTTTTTATTTTAAGACATCCTAACTCTTAACACACCATACCACGCACTTTGCAGTCTGTAAAAGTCATCTCAATTGAATTTCCGATATGTCGATGGCATCCCACACGGTACACATATGTAGTAAGATCGGAGTACAAGATCTTGGTACTGATTCTGAACGCAATCCACCGAATAATATACTAGGTGGATCGAAATATATTAGGTGGATCGGAATAGACTAGGTGGATCGGAATAGACTAGGTGGATCGGAATAGACTAGGTGGGTCGGAATAGACTAGGTGGATCGGAATAAACTAAGTGGATCGGAATAGACTAGGTGGATCGGAATATACTAGGTGGATCGGAATAGACTAGGTGGATCGGAATATACTAGGTGGATCGGAACAGACTAGGTGGATCGGAATATACTAGGTGGATCGGAATAGACTAGGTGGATCGGAATAGACTAGGTGGATCGGAATAGACTAGATGGATCGGAATAGACTAGATGGATCGGAATAGACTAGATGGATCGGAATAGACTAGGTGGATCAGAATGATATCGATGTGAGTCGATCGAATCAACTACGGAATGACAACCCTTATCTCTGTCACTCTAAACAGATAACACAAAGACCGAGAGGTTTAACTCCTTATCGAGATCATTCCGACTAGGTTCAGAATCGCTACGCTGATTCTAGATTAGTACCTGGGTGACTGAGCTTGACTCGGTTTAAACATTGAGTATACTTAGATACCTATAGATAAAGGGCTCCCAGTAAGAGATTTTATATAAAAAAAAACTTGAAAAAAAAGAGTAGCTGTTAGGATTCGTTCCCGGATCTACTATTTCATGACCGCCTAATTTCTCGCCAAAGCTATTTTACTGTCACGTCGTGTTGCGAAATTTACTGTTTTTTATTGTCTAAAAACGCGCATAAAATGCGTTTAATGAAACCTAGTAACATCGATTTATCATTTCCGAAACTCCCTGCCCACATAGTTTCATGAAAATCGTTCCAGCAGTTTCCGAGATTCAGATTATACGTAGGTATGTAAATATTTACAAGAATTTCTTGTTTAAAGGTGCTCATTTCTCGAGCTACAAACAGTACATTAGCAAAAAGGGCGAGGTGTTAGACCATGCAGAGTAGCTGCATATTCTCGGAAATGTATTCTACAAGATCAAAATTAAAAATGTTGATTAACCCCCGACTACCTCAGATTTGTTATCTGTACAACAATCTACTAGTCAAGGCCTTTCATTGATATCCATATTGAGAGAGTTTTGAAAAAAGAAATGTATTTCGCCATTTGGTGGTGGTGGCCATCTTGGATTTGAAATTTGTCATAGTGCATAGTATTCTACTAGTCAAGCCCTTTCATTTGATACCCATATTGAGATAGCAGTGAGAAAAAAAAGTAATTCGCCATTTTTTTGGTCGAGGGTTAATAAAAAGCTAACATTGTTTCTTCCAAGAAGCTTTAGAAATTACAAGTAATTGTCTGCAATATTTTGTACTAAATTTCTGCGTTACAGACAGTTCCTGTGACGCGCCCGTGACGTCACCAGTCAACATCCCTAGAATAACGAAGTACGCAGAGCGGTTAAAAGTATATTTACGTACTACGTCACCGCGCGGTAGATTTAGCGATCTACTTATTTTCTTTGAGAGTCGCTCTAGATCTTTAAATGTGTACTAAAACTTTGTTTGTTCGTCATGATCGCGTTTGAGAATTTAGGGTTTAAGTTTATTGGCTGTGTTTTTCGTCTGATTGACCTGAGTGTTATTCTAAACGAAATAAATAAATATTGGTGGACCATTCGCACACAACACCATCTGACTCCAAACAAAGCAAAGCTTGTTATATCTATACTAATATTATAAAGCTGAAGAGTTTGTTTGTTTGAACGCTAGGATCCCGAGAAGTACTGGTCCGATTTGAAAGATTATTTTTCTATTAGATAGTCCATTTATCGACGAAGGCTACATATAGGCTATAGAACGTAACGCTACTATCAATAGAAGCGGAGCATGAATCGAGAATGTAACAAAAACGGGAAAAAATATTCCTTTTTGAGAGTTTTCGTACCGTCCTTTGACATGACAGCGTCATATGTCTAAGATTGCGTCATTGAACCTTTGCTAATCAAATTTGTTTCTAAATCTGAGTTGGTACGACCAATTTCCGACAGGTGGCGTAGCAGGTAGCTGAAGGGGTTTTTGTTTGAAAGCGATATTCTCAAGAATGACTGAACCGATTTCAAAAATTCTTTCACCGTTGGATATGTACGGGATCCCGATAAGTGCTAATATGTACCACGGGTGAAGCCGGGGCGGACATCTAGTGTAATATATAAATAGGGTGTGAGTGTCTCAGTAAGTGCGATAGTGAGTCAGTTACAAGTCACAATCAATGCATCTATTCGAAACCGGAAGAACCGAATCATTTTGTGGTGGTAGAACTCCTTGAAGAGTGATGAAATGAACTCCGCCTGATGAACTAAACCTTTCTGCTCATTTCCATATTTCATTTTTATTGATACTAGTGTTTTTTAAATTGCGCGTTTCGTGTTTCACCACCAACTCGACTGATGGTAAGCGATTGTATGGTCGAAGATGACGCACACTATACAAGAAAGGAGATATGTGAGGTTAGCATTTGAGTTTTTAAAGCGTACACAAATCAATATAACGTTTTTATATCTATACTAATACTAATACTAATACTAATAATATAATAATAATAATATAATAATCGACATAAACTCATTGCATACACTAATCTACTCCAGTGCTTTTGTAATTTCTGAATACCTAGGCTATAAATTAACACACAATTCAGCTGCAGCAAACAATCGGAACAGCAAACCATCCAAACCTGCTTGGCAGATTAGAATCGAAAACGACATAAAGAAGCTTAGGGCTGATATCGGCAGATTAACTCAATACATAAATAACAATAAATCAAAAAAAGTACTTAAGGCAGTTAACGACATCATAAAAAACACCAAAACTCATTCTACACACGAACCCAATAACGTCAGACCCGAGGAATTTCTTGACACACTCAAGCAAAAATTATCACTTAAATCACAGAGGCTCAATAGATATCTTAAAGCATTGAGACGGAAAGAAGATAACAAACTATTCATCAAAAATGAAAAAGTATTCTACAGACACTTAAAAAGCGTAGCTCCATCAAACAATAATAGGCTTCCACAAACAGAAGAACTCCAGAACTACTGGGCAGATATTTGGAAAAATCAAGGTGCCCATAATACACAAGCATCATGGATAAAAGAGGAAGAAGAAAGGTGGAAGCATACTGAGTCAATGGATTTCGAAGAAATATCCATAGACGACATAGCAGAAGTAACAATTAGAATGAAAAATTGGAAAGCAGCCGGAATAGATCACGTACATAACTTTTGGTATAAAAAGTTTTTCGTAATACACGACACCTTAGCTAGAAATATAACTGAGCTGATTAAAGGCCAACAGACACTTCCGAAGTTTATGACAATAGGTATAACACACATGCTGCCTAAAACATCCGACACAGCCAATCCATCACAATATCGTCCTATAACATGCCTTCCTACTATATATAAGCTTATTACATCTTGTATAACAAATAAAATCAACACTCACATCGTATCAAATGGTATCATATCAGAAGAGCAAAAAGGATGTCGAAGAAATCACAAAGGATGCAAAGAGCAACTTGTGATAGACACGACGATTCTCAAACATGCAAACACCCGTAAACGAAATCTACACATCTCATACATAGATTATAAAAAAGCTTTTGACAGCGTTCCGCACTCTTGGCTCCTGCATGTCCTATCAATCTATAAAATTAATCCCATCATCATTAACTTCTTAAAAAACGCCATGAATCAATGGAAAACCACACTACACTTATTGAACAACTCTAACTCTATTAGAACTGAAGAAATTTCCATAAGCAATGGCATTTTTCAGGGAGACTCTTTTAGCGGTTTATGGTTTTGTCTCGCGCTGAACCCACTTTCAAATCTACTTAATAAAACAAATAGTGGGTACAAACTAACACCTGATACTTACATCACCCATTTAATGTATATGGACGATATCAAGCTGTTTGCTAAATCAAAAAAAGACATACAAAATCTAATAGATATAACTAAAATATACAGTAACGACATAAAATGTCCTTTGGATTAGACAAATGCAGGATACTACACATTACAAAAGGTGTAACAGAAACGCCTAACAACGACGAACATAATACAGAACAAAACAACTTATTTGACATAATGGATCCAATGGATAGCTACAAATACCTAGGAATATACCAATCAAACATTATCAATCACACACAAATAAAAAATAACTTAATAATAGAATACACACACCGACTCAATAAAATATGCAAATCACAACTACACTCCAGAAACTTATTCAAAGCTATTAATACGTTTGCGATTCCGATATTGACATACTCTTTTGGAATAATTAAATGGACAGCTACAGATATTAAAAACTTAGAAATAAAAACTAGAACAACGTTAACTAAACATAACCACCTACACCCAAAATCTGCAATAGAACGCATGACATTGAAAAGAGATAAAGGAGGCCGAGGGTTGGTAGATCTAACTTTACTTTGGCAAAATCAAATAAAATTCCTACGTGAATTCTTTTATAAAAAATCAGATACAAGCCACATTCATAAAACTATAGTCAATCTGGATAATAAGTATACACCATTAAATTTAAATCAAACCGATATTTATTTCAAATCCGTGAAAGAACAAGAAACAGAAAAATTAAATAAATGGCGAAGTAAAGAACTGCACGGTAGACATTTTCATGATTTAGAACAACCACATATAGACGCCGAGGCCTCAAATAAATGGTTAAAATTAGGATCTTTATTCCCAGAGACAGAAGGTTTTATGATCGCTATACAGGATCAGGTAATTAATACTAAAAACTATAGAAAATTTGTCATCAAAGACCCAAACACACAAAATGACAAATGCCGGAAATGCAATCGACAACCAGAAACAATCCAACACATTATAAGTGCTTGCCCGACACTCACCCAAACAGATTACACTCACC